>JAZFAU010000106.1:0-1200000 GCA_037178615.1 Dione vanillae
GTTTTCTTAGTAAGATTTGGATATTCCATCCCTCTCTGACGCATGTATGAGTGCCTCGGTTTGCCTCTTTGACTGTGTTTGGGTGTGTAATCATTTGACACGCGTGTAATTTGCTGAAAAAATGTCGTCGTCTTTCATTGCCGTATTTTTCCGACACGATCCTAGCCTGATGATTATTATTACGTAGCTTGTTACGAAATTTTTATACTTTTGTGATTTTTTCCCTTTGATATATAAATTATGTAATTCAACGTTTGTTATATCTGCGTATTTTTTAATATAATATTAATGTGAAATTTTAAGATTCAATTTTTTTAAGAATTACGTTATTATAATTTTTATAAGAATGATAATAGAAGGTTGATATTGTTAGATTTACCTAACTATACATTACATATGTACAATTGAATTTAGCGTAAATCAGAAAGTATAATAAGGGTAAAGTAGTTTATTTCGCAACAACAAACGTGACTCCACGGAAATCTAAAGAGGAAAGATGAAGGGGTGCAACAAAAACAAAATAAACTGACTCAATACATACATCTAAAGGTATTGTGAAATCGTAACTCTTATTTATATTTGTTTCACCTAACTATCGCCTCTTGGAATCAGACCACTCTATCTCCAGCTATTGATGAAGATATGATAATGATGATAAAGGTGACGAAGACCATAATATGTTGGTAAAACAATAGTAATGTTATATATATTTTGACGTGACAACGTCTTAAATTAGGTTGCGGCTCGGAGTCACTCATGAAAAAGTGTAACGCCCGGTAACGTTACGATGTGTCAACTGTCACCGAACTATGATCGGTTCGCCGCGCGTATCACTTGACACATGTACAATGTTTTAGTAAACAAAATATATTTTCTATAGTTAAAATTTGTGCAATTTATATTATAATTATTATTCATATCAATAAATATTCTACCGAAAAAAAGACGTTGTCACGTAAAATTTTTGCCCGTAAAACCCACTTTACAGGCAACCATTTTTTTTTAATTAATTTATTTTTTTCGCTTTATCCCGCACATGGCAAGTTAGGCAGAAGGAACTGAAGGAACAATAGGAACCTAGTGTTAAAACACTCCTTTGCTTGTGCCCGCTTTCTCCGTCCCCGCTATCCGCCATTTTCAAGGCATTGCGTGTTGAGTGGCGGAACTCAAAACCGCACTTTGACTAGTTTCCAGAGGGAAGAAAATGGAAATCGATAAATCCATCTTCCTCAAGTAAGAATCGAACCCATAAACCGTCGCATTTACAGGTAGACGCCATGCCTCTGCGCCACGACGGTCCTAAAAACATAATGTTCATAAATAAATAAACACACACACTATTTCATACAAAAATGCTTTCAATGTTTTTACAAAATTTTTTTGTCAAATAAAATAATAATCATTACTAAATAAGATTTAAATTGATATGGAATTTAAAAAAGGTTCATAATATTCGCAGCTCAGTTGCAATGTAAAACTCTTCAAAACAGAAATTAAATCACAAGATTAAATAACAAAAGAGAGAATATATTAAGGCGTATTCGGACAATGATTTATGTAATTGCATTAAAAGACATAAATCATTAAAGAAAATATTTCATAGTATATAATATGGGCCGTTGTCTACATGCAAGAGCCCCGATTGACATATTACATTTAAAGTCTTTATCGTCTTAGACTACCCTCTTTTTAAAAGAGACTCATAACTATACTACTTCAGATTCGCACTTATATACCTCACATACTTTTCGCAATAAATATAACCAAGATGACCTTATACTGAATTTTCAACCCTGTACTTTATATATGGCAATTTCTACATCCAGAATCCTGGGACGCTGTCAAAACATGGTTGATATTAAATTTTTAACTTAGTTTCTAATTGTTCCTAATTAAGTACTAACGTTCTAAAATTATTAACGTAATATAAATCTTTTAGTTCTAATTGTTATCGAAGGTTACCTGTAATTGATATTATCTGTCTTACATTACATTATACCTAAATTCTAACGTTAAATTATATATCTATTGTTTTTGTTTCGTTAGTTGCATATACCAGGACAGGGCGAGATAACCCAATATCAAGACACTGTAACTAAGACACTGTAACGGTGCTTCTGCAAGAAAATGTAAATAAACTATTATAATTAACCATAGCAATCCCAATTTCACTTAAAGGCCGTCTTCTAATACCACGGTAACGTTAACTAATAAGTAATATTCTTTAGAAAAATTAGAACTTTATAGGTATATCTCAAAAAAGTTAATTGTAAAATAATTAAAACTCTAACTATTGTTCTACAAAACAGAACACTGCCAAACTATACTGTTAATCAATGTTCCGTTCTGTTTTGTCCTTTCTTTTTTTCCGGCCTTTAAAGTAAGGAGTGGAGTAACCTGTCCTGTCCTGTACCGTCCTGTCCTGTCCTATCCTGTCATGTCCCGTCCTGTCCCGTCCTGTCCCGTCCTGTCCTGTCCTGTCCTGTCCTGTCCTGTCCCGTCCTGTCCTGTCCTGTTCTGTCCTGTCCTGTCCTGTCCTGTCCTGTCCTGTCCTGTCCTGTCCTGTCCTGTTCTGTTCCGTTTTGTAAATATCAAATCGTTTCATCATATGAAACATTGAAAATCAAAAAATTAAAGTAAGTACGTACGTATGCTCATAAATATTTTAAACGCACACATGTAAAAAAATTTCTTGAAAATGTTAATCCACACTGAGGATAGAAAAATACTTAAGGAAACATAAAAAAATTTGAACACAGTAGGATAGGCGCTGGTTCAAACGCCCTCTCGCGAAATACGAACATAACTAGTTACTACGTACTTTATTATGCTCTTAATATAAAAGAATATGCTTGTATCATACTTATAAGTATTTTTTTTTCTTGAAACATCCTGTTTATCAAAAGAAATCACATCTAAATTCGTAATTTTTTATATAAATATAAAGCGAAATAGTGTTTTTGCATGAAGAAAGTAAAAATTTCATTCAATTCATTAGAAATGTAATAACATTACTTTGCATGACTCAGTTTAATTTGTGTCAGATTTTTACAATGCTTCCGTCACTACAATAGGAATATTTCTTAATTTATATCAAGATCTTCATTACCACTCTAACTTGATGATATATACGTTATTTAACAAAGTAAAAAGGCAAATTATTGGAATATCTTGCAAATGAACCGGCCTGCCTCGCAACAGCTTCCTCCAAATGATTATTTCATTACGAAGTTATTTTGCAACTGTGAAAATATTTATTGAATAATGTGAAACACAATTTTGCTCAAACTAAATATTATTATTATTACATTCTATTTAATATGAATTAAATTTCATTATTTTCCGAGGAAACTATAACTTAATATTAGGACCGAAAATTCCTTGATTGTTACCCAATCCCTGGTTGGAACCAAACCCACAATCTGTTGCGTTAACAGATTTAGCCTCTGCGTCACAGCCAGTGAGTGATACTTGAATTACATGTCATTTCCAGACTAGATGAACGTTTTAAAATAAAAGCGGTATTGTTTGTAACTTAACACAAGTAATATAATAAATTTTCCCCGTCTCTTGAATAATTTTCTTAGATGGTCTATTCCTTTGACCGTAGTATGAAGTAGCAAAGCCTGTTACATATCAATAATTTCCCTATATTGATGTTAAAAGTGTGAACATTGGTTATAGTAAATTTTGTTTATTGCACGAGCAAATTATATAGGATATTCAAAAAGATCTTAAGTTGGAAACAGTACAGCAGGCGGCCTTATTGCTAATTGAGCGCTCTCCTTCAGGCATCCTTTGGTTCATTAGGCGTAGAATTTATTCACTACAAATCAAAAAATTATGTTCCCTTTTATAATATCAGTATAGATAAAAATGTTTATGTATGTGTGTGCGTTTATATGTATGTGTTTAAAAATACTAAAATATATTTTTAATATCTTTAATTATAGATATAAATAAATAAAAAATGATATATATAAATAACCTAACATAAAAATGTTTAAAGGAGTCATACGTTGCATTATTGAGTCATCAAATAGTTACCAACAAGGATTAAGTTCTAGGAAGATATCTATGACATACAACAAGGTAAAGGAAACTGTTGATGTAATGATGATTCATAATTCTTAAGTTAAAAGGATTTACAAATGGGAACTCCATTCATAGATTTCATTTCACGTTTTTTTAAGTAACTTAATAGTGAAATTATAATGCGACGTAGTAATATGATGGAATAAAAATTACCTAGCCAATCCACGTAATTAAAAAATATGGAGTTCACAGTTTGTCCTCATGAGCGGAATGCAGAGTGTTAACAGGTTACTAAGTGTAAATATTATTAAAATTGAAAAATGATTTTTAAATTGTTAATAATTTTAAATAATAGTTGAATTCAAAGGAAACAATTAAAAAAACATATTAACATATGTTCTTATGCTAAGAACAAACGAGGCTTTATTGTCTACACATCCGGCAAACCAAAGTGAGTGTTCCGTTAGTATTTGGGCACTTTGCCATGCAGCATAGTGTTGATAGTGTTGTTTTCTATCCATTTAAATTTTGGATATAAATCTTTGTTAGTCTTCTAAATAGAAATTCATTTTTGAACAAAATACATTTGTGTTATTGTTTTCCTTTGTGCTTTTGCAGACACGATGTCGCCATTTTTCTTAAATTTTAAATTCAAATTTATCAAGAACATCTATAATTTATAGAAAATTTTAAATTTAATACTTATATTTCTTGCTTTTGATATAAATGTCATCAAAAGAAAATTAAGAAAGTTTGGCGCGTTGAACTCTTTCATACAGAACCCGTGACCGGAACATGTCACGAATCTGTTTCATAAATTTGCTTAGTTAACATACAAAATTATTAAATAGTCCGAACTACTTTATATGTAGAAAATACTCAATAACACAAAAATCGTTGGTAAATAGAAATATTGTAAATTAATAATTGATGCCATTTTTAGCTAAGACAAACCTTAAAGTCTGATTTAATATAATTTGTCGTTATGAATGTTGTCATGTTTTAATTAAATACAATAACAAAACAAAAAAATTATAATAATTGAAAAAAAAAAACATGTCAGAACAAAACTTGTAAATAAAATAAACACAAACAGCCAGATAAACATAAGAAAAAGATAACGTGCCTTATAATTTGATGGCGCATACTAAAGACTAAAGACAAAGAAGTAGCGATACAGGGTGAGGCGGGGACACTACCATACGGACGATATGCATCACAACAGTCGCGGAGCAACATTCCAGGTTAAAGTGAAGGATTATACAGTATGGATAATACATAGCATTTTTATTTCAAATTACAGGTACAGTATCTTTGCAGTACAGGGTAAGCTGAAAAACTTTGTGTTAAATTACTCCGTTCTCCGCTTTTTGACCGAACCAGGAGACATGAAAATAATGTAAAACGAGCCCACTGCCATCGTGTTTACAGTATGACGCAGTATCACTGTGCCACGACGGCTTCTAAATAATATACACTTGTACTGAAAATCTAAATATTACTTTTTTCTTGTGTTATTTAGCAGCTTTTAGGATAACAAAAAAAGAACCAAAGACAAATAAAGAAATAGAAGAAAGTTTTTCAGTTATTTACTTACATATACAAAGATTTATAAACTTAAATTATAAATATGTTTTATTATAAAATATATACCATAATTAATTAATTAATTTTGTTTATTTTGAAGGAATATCCATACAATCCTATTCAGTGTCAGTGCAACTCTTAGTTACAGCCCGGTCTTTCTCTAATTTACTCGGCCGCCGCTTGCCATCGGTACAAAGCTCTTTACTCTTTAAGGATGTTTATATTTTATACTTTCATACTTTTGTTTTAATATATTTCATTAAAATGTACAAGTGCAACATGTTATATATTTTCTAACTCTGTATATAGTGGGTAGGCAGAGAGAACTTAGTGTTAAAACACTCCGTTTCTCAATTTACGTACAATTTTCAAAGTGTTGCGTGTTGAATGGCGCAACTCAACGCCGTATTTTGTGTTCACCAGTGCGAAGAAATAAGAAGTAGTAATTGAATGTACAACCATGATGTAAACAATAGTCAGAATGTAATAGATTCGTCAAGAGAACGTAATGACATTGCTATCCAATTTAACTATGCTGACTTCTGCTGGATTTTTACAAGATTAATCTGGTTTACCAGATTAATGTTTACATTTCTCGTATAATATTTTTTGTTACACTATTTATCCTGCAATAAGCAGGGTAGATAAAGATGACCTAAGGTCGAGATTCATCATATTTTGCTCCAATTTGAGAAATTATTTTGTCAATGTCAATGTCAAAACTATGTAGAATAAAAATAATTTTGTCTTTAATAAAGATTCGTTATCGAACGTAGTTAGTAGCAAATCGACAATAACAAAAAAAATGTATATTTGAGTAAATCAATAAAACAATTCAATTAAACCCTGTTGCTAGGTCGTCACTTCCAAAGCCATATCGCGGCCCACTCTAAATTGTGATTAAAGTAACCTAATACACACAATAACAGGTCACGCATTTACCAACAACACTGTAGTACTGAAATAAGATTATAAGCGACTAGCTCCCCTTATAAATATAAAATGTACTTTATGCTACTCGAATTACGTTTCACTTTAGCTTGCCTAAACGCCGATAAAACATAATGTACAGTTGTGTGTTCTGTGAAAGCTACACATTTCATTTATAACAGCGGGTACAATATGCGTCAAGCCGTATACAACATGTCCACTATAGAGTGCTTTAGTGTGCGTGAGAGAACACAGACGCGGAGCTTAATTACAGGATTTTGAGCTTTAACTGTAGCGCTTTAAAGCACCATTATGGTAAATTAAGGTGGCATTACGGCACAGTGAATATGTTTTATAAGTGTGTAAGCCACAACGGTTCCGGTGGTGTATCGAAGAATGCCGAGCGTGAATTACCATGTTTAGGCACATGTCAGTTTGACAATTCGCTCTTATTCTGATTTAATTAGATTAAACAGATTAACTGTCTGTCTCTTCTATGATACACCTGTGAAGATTTTTATAGTACTTATACTTGGTAATGTTTAGATGCGATTATTGTTATTGTTTATAATTTATATTTTTATTTAATATTATAAATTGATATATAACTAAAAATGGCGTGGACAATTTTTAACTTATCAATGCTTAACAGTATTCACTTATTAATTAAATTAGTCAGATTACAATAATTAATTATATTCATATGTATATCTGTAAATAAAATCAAATATCCCTTTCACATGGTAGTAAGTACTTATGCAGTAGTATACTAATTATTTCATAA
Source organism: Dione vanillae (assembly GCA_037178615.1). Classification (NCBI taxonomy): domain Eukaryota; kingdom Metazoa; phylum Arthropoda; class Insecta; order Lepidoptera; family Nymphalidae; genus Dione; species Dione vanillae. Next base: position 7,337 of record JAZFAU010000106.1, read on the forward strand.
CAATATAGTGGCATAGCGGTCAGACAAACATATCAATTACTCAATTGAATTAAATGTTATGAACCGCGCGGACAGTGAGGAGCAGCGTACAGCAGCGTGGCACACAAGCGATCGCAGCGCATCGCTCGCATACGCATTAGCCACTGACTACGGAATAGTGACAGTTCGCGTACATCGTGTACACACCACGTGTGCGTGTGCGGTTGTGTGCCTCTGTGTGCGTCCTCGTTACGTTACGTGACGCTTACATACACCTGCCAACTTATACTTGCCATCCGCTTAACCCAATTTGACCTCTGTACCGACGCTATAGCATCTCAACAGATACTGTACTGTAAACTTGCCGCTGACGAACTTGCGTCCGCCACCGCATCGGTGGCGAAGTCCGGCAACGTCGCGCCCAAATTTATTGTGACATTTATATCGTGTGAGCTCAAAACGCTACCACTAGCGCCATCTATCGGTGATTCGTGGACTACTCACTCGGATATTAGAGCGAGATGGAAGCACTTGACAATATCACTTTCACGGTCTCGTACTTAAAGCTAAGCGGTTTGCAGTGTACAGTTTGTTTGTGTCTGTAAACAGCGCGCCCGCCGAGGTGTACCGCGCATGAATGAAATGGATGACCCGCAGACAGGGACGGCATGATTGGACAGTATGACGCGAGAGCGGGACGGCGCAAACGCGCGAAGCGTGCAGCGTACATCGTTTATCAGATTACATGCGAAGTATCGCGAGCGTGGCGATGTTTTGACACGCGATAATCATGAGATAATGCGGGCAATCTCAACGACGCTAAAGTTGATATTGGCTTTTTATAGCGGCGTGAGTGTTGGCAGTTGTAAGTAGGCAGAGTAATACCAAAATAAAAATAGCATACGATCTCCGTATGATGTATACCGCCAGGTGACTTTTCGACTCTGCACGCGATCGTTGCAAATTAGCCGCCGTATATGACAAATGTTTTCCTCGGCTTTCACAGTTTAACTCTCCCATCATAACAGCTAATATTCTAAATAATTTATGACATTATAAGGCAAATATATTACACAAGATTTGCTTACTATTCACTAATCTTGTAATAAATTTATAGTATAGTAGTTGTAATAATAAAAGACTTTACACTTCATGACTTTCAATTGAATATTAGATCTATATATAAAAAATATATTTAATGAACTTTTTATGAAACGTTATTATAGTAGAAATAATAATAAAAAATATAATTTTTTATTTTACTAAATTTGCGTGGTTTACGTTTTGGTTAAATTTAAAATAGATGTACAACAAAATATTTTTATTAATATATACATAGTTAACTAATTTTGACATACAATTCAATTGGATTAAAATGTTACGTTGAAAAGTTTGTTTATTTCATTTTCATTACATTTTTATAATTTTGAAAATTATCATAAATATTGCGTGTTCATTTATTGACTAGTAAAATACTATAATCAAATATTTATATTACAAAAAATAAGCAAGAACCTAAAAATATTATCTTATGACACATAATAAGACAGCTACTGCCATCTCGTATCGAGTAGCAAAGTATCATATTTAATTAATTTAACGTTTTGTATATACAAGTATTTACTACGTACAGTAATTAACAGATATACAGTTAAGTCATATATATGTACATACACTTTGCAATAGATATATTATTTTCACATAGCATTGCGCAACCTCGAGAAATTTGATAGTTAGCAATGTTCAAACAAATTACACTTTATCTTTAGCCCAAAAATAAAGTAAATACATACAACGATAGCAATCGAAATTCCTTGACCGTTATTTCTGGATCAGTCTTGTTTATCTTATAGTTCGCTTCGTAAATGTTCGTCTAGAAACGGGTATAGTTTCATTTATTTAAGTAATTTAAGATCTTATTGATTTTTTCAAAAGTCTTAATTGATTTCAAAAAGCATGCCCCACTTACGGACGGGCACCTACTGAGAAACTATTTATGATTACTCGCACATGCTTTGTTTTGTCAACCTAATTTGTATGTGTTCTTGTTCTATGATAATTTGACTCAGTCACAAGTTTCTGGTTTTCTGAAATGCTAAAAGATTTAAATTAATTTATTTTTTAAAAAAGTACAATGTAAACTTGAACAATTATTCGACATGATTTGTGATTATAATTTAATCTGTTCTTTCCAACTGATATAAAACATATGTTAACAAAATTTCATAATGACTCAGCATTTCTCATAAAAGATAATAATTCGTTTCAATATAACCACTATCGATTAAACGTGATTTCATCGCGCGAGATTATCGTTGGTATCGGATAGTCACGGCTGTTTTTGACTTTGTTTACATATTCCTCCAGCCGAGGTGTAAATCTTCCATTGATTTACACAACACGTACTTTAATTTACAGTCGTTTCAATTTAGCTTGTTCTGACGCATGCTAACAGCCCATTCGAAATAGTTCCTAGACCTCGTAAACCTATCATGTGTAATAAAATCTTAGAAGATAGTATGTATTGTATGTGCATAATCAATGTTCTTAAAGATATTTTAATTTAAAATTTTATCGATCATCTTTACACTTATTTTAGATTAGATTCTTACAATCAAGAATAAAAATAAAAAATCGATATTCAACTTTTAGTTACAAATCGACTGTCAGGATTGTATCTATATATAAAATTTCTACAGTGTGTGTAGAGCACTTGAATTTCATGGAAAATATGTGCCAGAATCGTCATGAAAATCGATAAAGCCGAATAGGCACGCAGACCGACCCAGTTCGAGACTTTGTTGATAGATATTTTTTTGGCTTGCTTCGTCTGATTTATTACAGATATAAAGCCGACCAGATGCTAGATCATTGTTAACCACAGATTGCCGATCTAACAATGTACGGGTGGTCTACCAGTAGGTACTCATCGTCTTTATGTTACCAGTTTTATCGCCACACAGTAAAAAGTATTTTATAATTCTTAAATACACTCTGTTTGTAGCCATCAAGTTATTTGATCTTACTTGTATTGAAGATGGGGATGAGGAATATTGTTAACTCTGATCATAATGAATTGTTATTTTTTTATGACATAAATGAAAATACTTAATCTAAAGTGAATAGTAAATGTAATTCTAATGACGATAATAATGTGGAAAAATACAAGGAAAGCGTCACATTATCATTAAGTTATATATTAATTGATATTGCTTCAGTTATGTGTAATTGATGTTTTATTTTAATTTGTTATTCGTAGCCTAGGCATTGTAGCGTGAGTAAACTACCATGAACGAGTATAACTTTCCTCACCCAGTAATATTAGATCCCAGCCGCTCCCTTGGCTTAAATTATTTTTCTAGAGTAGGAGAGCAAATTCCGACCAGATCCTGAGTTCCAATTGTATTGGTCGTTGTACAACCTACTTAGGCTAAAAGTCTCGCGTTTGAAGTGGTAGGTACCTGACGTTCCGTTAGTAAAATTCAAACGACCTAAATACTGGCTATTATAATTAAAGCAAATATGTTTTATATATGTATAAGAAATATAATCTTTCTTTTATTTACTTATGAATCATAATCTTAATATTTAATTCTTAAACCGCCAATCTAGTACATTCGTCAAAGAAAAATTATATAAATATTTTTATTTGATGAATAATATTTATTTTTTTTTTAAATTCTAGCTACTTATCTTTTTACGATTAATATTTTTATTATTAATAATAGGATTGAAACAAATAACAATAAAAAATTAACATTCTTAGACCAATTCTATAAAATGTATTTATCGTTTTCAAATATTAAAACACTTTTCATGTTGTAATACCGAAATCAAGTTTGTTTGATAAAAAAATCTTATCAGAAAATGCAGTCAGCGTGATGGCAACTGGTTTTGCTAAATCATCATAGCGATCACATTTTCTCTGTATCTGTTTGTATATTATAGTCTCTTAATCAACATTATCTAAGAATAATTACTTGTAATGCTAATAGTATCTATATACATAAGCATTACTGTGCGACGTCATTTGTTTAATCAATTAGTATTTTTTTTAAATCTCGAACCGTAAAGATTCGTAATATATAATGGTTAGCCAGTGTTACAGAGACGAGACGAAGAGTAAGAAGTTGAAGAGAGAAGCCAGCGACATTCTGACGATAATCTTAAAATTCTTAACAATCAATAGCTTAAAATTAATTAATAAATAAAAACGTAAATCAGTTTTTATTTTTTATTTAAGTTAAATCTTCTCACATCAAGGAACATTTAAGTATATATCGAATATGTAGTATTCTGAGTAGGATTCTGCACTACAATTTTTATGTACATTATATATCACATTAGCATGAATTCATGAAGGACAACGGTAAGTGTAATTGATAACTAAAAAGATAACAGCAATATTAAATAACTTTCACATCACTTGCTCGAGATGGCGCTACTAAATATTTCACCTAAATTTCTATCACAAATCATATGCTTATGTTTTGTAGTAGAAATAAGTAATATTTATGTTTTAATTTAGGTATTTTATACTTTTTTTAGCTTTACCCACACAAAGCATGGTAGACAGAGAGAACCGTAGGAACCATGGGAACCTAAAGTTAAGTCACTCCGTTCCCTCCTTACAGCATTTTTCGAGGCATTGCATGTTGAGTGGCGGAACTCAACACCGTGCTTTGCCTAGTTGTCAGAGTGAAGAAAATGGAAATATCTTTCCCAAGTTGGAAGCGAACCTACAAATCGTCGTGTTTGCAGGAAGACGCTACGACTCTGTGCTATGACAGTCCTCCTACTTTATACTTGCCATTAGGAAACTGTAATAATATTATTATTGTGTGTGATATTAAAATGTAATACTAATAAGTTAAATAGACCAGCATTATTTTTTCAATTTAAGAAAATAAAATAACAGACATTCGTTTCAGCACAAAGCACGTACACATTTTTGAAACGCATAAACGTGCCATCAACATAATTAAATACAACTGAACGCCAGTCACCGGCAGATGGCGTTAGTTAGATCAGATAAACATATCGCCTATGCTTGATCTAATTTTCTGTAAGTAATATCATTTGAAAAATAATGAAACAATAAATCACAATGTATAAATGTACTATTTCACAAGTTATATACAGTTTTCAATAAAAATATAAAAATAATCTAAAAGAGTACAATAGAAATATGTTGAAGCACATGATAAGTTCTACACAATTACGTAAGCTTAGCATTCATAGTACAATGAATACTTGAAGATAAAATTACAAGAAATAAGAACATATAAGTTACGACAATTCATAAATCTATTTACTTATAATAAATATTACGTAAAGTATAAAAATATATAGGTACTTTTCCGGTAAGTATTGCTGTTTTTATTTGTGATTTTCCTATGTAATGTACTATGGGGAAAACCCACAGTCGCATTAGATTAGAATCCGCTACCACCGCAATGGAAACCAATATTGAAATTTGTGTTTTAGATAACTAAATATATAGTTAGTATTTTCTTATTAATTATTAAATCGTATAATAATAATTTATATAATATAAATGAAAGTACTACAAAGGGCCGTCGTGGCGCAGAGGCATAAGCGTCTGTCTGTAAACGCGACGGTTTATGGTTTCGATTCCCACTCGGAGAAGATGGATTTTTATATTTCCATTTTCTTCACTCTGGAAACTAGGCAAAGCGCGTTGAGTTCCGCCACTCAACACGCAATACCTCGAAAAAGGCGGAAAGTGGGGACGGAGAAAGCAGAATCTAAGCAACGGAGGGTCTCCCTCTGCCAACCCTGCAATATGCGAGATAAAGCGTGAAGCTATAAAATAAAAATAAGAAACTACTACACAGGTACTACATTTTTATTTATGACTACGACCGCTTAGTTAGAGAGTGACTGCAGTGTGCGAGAATTCGATTCCTATATACATCGAATAGCATACAGTAGTAAGTTGAATTGTTCACATTTTTCAAATGCTAATATAAACTCTTACTTCCAAAGATACGTTTATTAACTCTTTTTAAAGTTTTTGTAGTAGTGATTTCTTTGTTAAAGACATCATCATTTCGATTCATTAAATTTAATAACGCGATAACATGAATGCTTTTTTATAACAATAAATATATTTCTACATTACACACATTTGATTGGCTAAGTGCTAAAATAAATATAGTCAGTACAACGTGCTTGCACAGATCAGTTTCCTCGCTATCCTCGTCAAATCATAGATATTGAATCCAAAAATAACCAAAAGAAAAATGCATGATAGAAGGGAGACCGGCTATTTACGGAGCACTTAACCTCTTTGTTTATGACAAGACGAGCGCCGCATTAAGAATCGATGATCGCGACTTAAGTAATAATCTGATGAAAGATCGAATAGGTACGGTTAGAAAATTTAAGAAAGCATTGTTACACTTCCTGCTTAAATGTACAGGATATCAGTTCAATGGTTATTTCTTTCATAGTTATTATTATACACATTATATGAGAGTGTTGCTTACATTACTCACATTTTTTTTATTTAGCAATAATTATAAATTATAAAAAAATATATTTTTTCGTATTTATATGTCACGCCTTTGTAAATACACTTTTTTATATATATTTTTTATTTCAGTAATTTATTTCTAAGTTATTTTTAAGTGCCTTTAATTTTTATATACAATATATATACTTACATATATACATACGAGTGAAGCTTATAAAAGTGTTTTAATAATAATTATTTTTGGGTAGCCAGTATAACTTACAACTTCCTACGGAGATTCCTCATCTGATTTCCTCCCGCAGGGACTACTAGTAAAAGTAATGTTAATGAACTTGCACCAACTCCGTAAGAAAATATCATAGAATCTCATCCTGGATCGTTTAATATTTTAAATATTTTTTAATAATACGGTAAAGGAAGTGATTTGATACGCCAGCTACGTGGAATGACATGTTAAGCTGAATAAGAAGGCTGTACTTCTACTCATTTACGAAATTTTATTTAAGACATATAAACAACTACCAGTGCCAACGAAATAAATATAATAGATTAAAATTTTATCAAATGAATGAATTTAAATTAAATTAACTACTAACACAATTGATTAAGAATAAAGATAAAACAAATTAATCACAATGCTTCCCTTATTCAATCATAAAAGCTCTTTAATAACATAAGGGTTAGAAATTTGTTGGCAAGGCGTCGCGACGATGTATGCAAATAAGCTGCCTATGCCACATTTACACTGACTCCCCCAGTTACAATTAAAATATGCAAATGGAGATTATTACTGACTACTTTTCATATGAATCGATGGGGATACAATATTTGCCTTTTGAAGTAGCTCTTTAATATATTTCAATGTTTTTACTATAGTGAAATAATATAATAAGATTTAGACGATGAGTTAGAGAATGCAGTGTGAAAAGTTATTTTGTACCTGCTTAGAGTTGGCTTCCGGAACATGGTTCACGGGTGACCATTGACAGATGACAGATGACGGAAGACATTAAGACACAAATAATTTATTTTAAATGTTTTTGCATTTTCTGTATTAAATTGCACATTATACCTTTAATATAATCGTAATATGGAACAGATCCGTTGTAGCTTTCTAAGGCTGTGTATATTTACGCCTAGCGTTCGACATTCTAATTTAACCCATTTTACTTGAGCTTTTCAAACTACGCAAAGCAACCGATATGATCTCGTTATTCGTTTAAAAATGTATGTAAAGTTGTTGTAAAATATATAGATAAAGTCGTTTAAAAATATATAATTATAATGTTACAGAATAACTATCAGTACAATAGTAACAAGCAATGCATTTATTCTTTCACAAAATAATAAATTAATTATATAAGAAACGTCCATCGTTGCGCAGAAGTAAAATTCCTGAACGTTACGTACATACGATAGTTGTTAGTTTGATCCCCACTACACTACTACGTAGTTACTAAGGTAATTAGTTAGTTTTATAGAAAGTAAATATAATTGAATCTCGTAAACTAAAGAACTTTTCACGTTAATAATTTATTAACGTGAAAAGCTCATTTTTTTTTATTTACAAAAAATAAAAACATTTCTTGGACATGTATGTATTTTATTATTTTACAATACAGAAATAAATACAACTCTATTTTAAATCTATATTCACCTAAATAATGTCTGACAGATATCTGATTGTGCTATTAAAGCACTATCTGACCACATACTATATTCTGTGAAATAATCCATTACGATCCATGATATCATTACGTATATATAATGATATAATGAAGAATAAATCAATGAAAGTGACAACATTGCTCTAAGCAAGCATTCAATTTATAAGATCATTTAAGTTCCAAACAATCCAATGTCGCCAAACAAAGTCATTACAAAGCGAGACTGAACTAGATCGTCGCGCTGTAGACAACAACTAAACGCCCAAATTACAGAGATTGTGAACTGTTGGGGCCGATCTGATGTAAATTAATAATATGCAAATTTCTAGTCCTGTATATAGGCTTTAGTATAAAGCAAGTTAGCGCTTACTCTGTATATATAGAGCAGATGAATTAGATAAGCTTTTAAGTTAGTATATTATATTTTGGGTTTTTAGGTTTACAGGTATATTACTCAGAAGAAAAGGTGGTTAATGCAATAATAAAAATAAGCCGTGTTTCATTCAACGTGATAGAGTTTTAATAAGTAATTGACATAAATTAAAATTTACCCAATACATAATCCTAATTTATTTAAAAAATCAGTCAACTACGATTCATTCCTGCGAGGATTTCGTAGCAATTTCATAATTCCAGGTCAACCGGAAGTATCGAATAGGTTTTAGTTACGAATAAAATGATGGAAACAATTTTCATACAAATGTAGCATAAACGAAGCACATAAAAGGTTTTTCTGTACTTTAAGGAACTCTGGAAACCAACAAACAAACCATATAAGGTACAAGGGCTATAAAATTTCTCCTGTCTTTACTATGTTTCATTTTGATAATGTAATGTTAATTTTAGAAAATGAAGATACTTGTTAAACTGAAAGTGTTTTAAATATTAAATAATTTTTATTCATCAAGTCATATAATTTTGGTAAATCAGAATCAGTGTCAGATGATCCATAAATTGATGAACAACTCATAGTGTCTGGGAGAGGGTGTAAGTGTACCCTACACACGTGTCGAAGGGGAAAGTGCGTTTGTGTCCAGCTTAATTGAAAAAATAAGTTTGAAGAGTGCCCCTTTGTGGGCAAATAACGAGTGTGTTAATCAATCGAACCGTAAAAACGTTATTTATTGATACTTATGTTTTGATCTTTATTAAAGTTATTATAGACTAAAAGCTTTTATTAACATCTATTATTTATATTTCTGGCATCCGTCATCCGCCATCCAACACCAGTCATTCGTATTCGGAATATTATATTCGGCTTCTGTTCTGTTTGTGAAAAAGACAGTGTATTAAATCCAGTCATTATTTTAAAGTTATTTACTCAAAATCATTTTAATGAATACAGCATTATATTGAAAACTATATGTAAATTTAACAATATGAGAAAATTTTATACACTATAGTCCAAAGTGTAAGTTGTATGGTTCTAATGTTTTAAGATTTTTTACAGCGGCGTTGTCTTTTTGGACAAGATTTCGAGACATTTCATTTTGAGTAGCGGAACTCAACGCCGCTCTTAAAAAAGCTGGATAATGAAAATAATTCTTTCCCTTTAGTCACGATTGCACTCACAACCGTTATCTTTACAGTCAAACTGATGGTATTAAATTGAAAACAAATATATAACTATAAAATATCGTTTCAAGAAGTAATAAAATAGCTATAAAGCAAAGATCAATATCTGTTATTTTCTTCGAGCAACTGCATCCGACGAATTCTAAGAAAATCTGCAAACAAGAGAGGGTGACCGGCGAACGTTCTACGTTTTCCCCCTACGTGATCCGTGAATTGATAAAGACAGAAACGATTCGTTCAATAGCTTTTATTTTTTAACCAACTTCGACAAGTGAAAGTGAAATATGGTGTGCTTAAAAATACACATATACATCGAGCTTACACTCGGTGTCGATCGATAATGTTTAATGAATTCATTTTTATAAGCAAACTGTTATATTATGGTTTTGTGGCTCAAAAGAAAAATAACGAAACTCTTTTTGGATCACTTTGTTGTTTGTCTGTCCGTTTATCTGCAAGCGTATCTTTTTTATCTATTGTTTATTGTAGCGGTATTTAAACCAGCATCATTGCTAAGTTGCATCTTGATAGGAAGATTTTCACAAACAGCAAAAATAAAGGAAAACAAAAAATGAATAGGAGATAATATATAAATACACGCGCCTTAGCGGAATAGTCAGAGAAAACGTAGCGCCACATGCTGCGGTCCCTGCGTACTTCACCTCGTCCACTGTCATTAACCTCTTCAAACATGTTCTCCGCGCGGTCATCAGGGTCGTCGTTTTACGCAACCTTCCTCCAGTATCTTCGATACTTCATTTTTAAAAGCCGACCAAGGTCTCCGCTTACATTCCTTACCACTCACTTTTGCTTCATATATCTTTTTTACCACTTTTTTACCCATACCATCTGAGCATATTTTTCTTCATTCACACTGTGACATAATCGCTTATACTTATCATCCTGTGTCATCTCATAGTTGTATGGATGGATTTGGTCAGTTAAGCTGACTCCGCATGTCCTTCTAAGATATTATTTATGATAGCCCAAATCTTTCTTTCATTCTTCTTCTGCAATACAATACATCAAATGTATAGGTAGCTACACTGACGTCCTACCATCTTAACCAAGCAGATAAGCCAGCGTTTATTTTGTTATCGGTAGCAATACGTCTTTCCATATCTATATATTTCCATCTCTACTTAACATACTTGTCAAATGTACTACTTTATTCATTTATGCTAATTAATTATTTTTTACAAACAAATATTTTGCATTCTGTCTTTTCCTCATCTTTTAGGCTTAGACCGACACCCTTTTTTCAGTATGGTGAGCATATTTATTTAAAAAGCAATTTACATTCAAGTCACCCACTCTTACTTCGATATCGCTTTCTTTCACTTCTAGGAGACTGCTATCCAAATACAAATTGAACAACCAAGCTTTATAGCGCAGCTCTATTTGACACCCGATTGAATGCCCAACCATGGTGGCATGGCTGTTGCTACTTGCGCACAGGCTGAGCAATCTCCATAAAGAGATTTTACAGCCTATAGCGAGGGTCCGCTCTCATAGTACTGGGGCAATATCTCTCATAAATTCTTTTTTACTACTCTGTCAAACACTCAAGTCCACTCCCACAGCACAGAAAATCTTTGAGCTTACAGCCAAAAACTTCTCTGTGATCATACGGAGGAAATACATCTGATCAACGCATTATTTTCCAGCAGCCTTTCGGATCTCTCTTGTATTCTTGTTGATACAATTTTTGCATGTATTTTGCCATGTGAACTAAGCAAACTGATAGTTCTACCTCTAGTTTGCACAGTCTGTCTGTGAATTTTTGACTTCATAGAAATGCAAGATGACTACACCTTGCCTTGCTCGCTAATCACTCGAAGTCCGAGACTATTATCTCGGACTTCACGTAATTTCCAGCATTAATTGCATAAAAACGAAAACAAGTCCAAGATATCCAAAGTCATCATATTCATATATCTACATACATTCATACATATCTTCTCGTTCCATCTCCTCCTCCTAGCGAGTTATTCAGAGAGAACGGAACGCCAAACGCTGCGGTCTCTTCATACCTCTCACGCCTCACCCACTGTCATTAACATATTCAACCTCGTCAACCGAGATCTCCCCTTACCTTGCTTACCACTCACTTTTGCGTCGTATATCTTTTTTACCATTCTTTTGTCACTTATTCTTTCGACGTTCCCTAACCATCTGAGCACGTTTTTCTTCATTCTCACTGTGACATCCTCGCTCGTACCTACCATTCTATGTATCACTTCGTTGCAGATTCGGTTATCTAAGCTGACTCCGCATATCCTTCGAAGAGATCGCACTCCACAGCATTCATCTTTCTTTAATTCTTCTTCTGTAATACCCACGTTTCAGTGCCATATAACAGCGTTGGAACCAGAACTGCACTGTATGCGGCCAAACATGCAGCGACGATGACTACTTCATTCATTTGTTTTAATAATTGTTGGCAATCATCTATACTCTTTCTTTTTTATCTCTCATACATTTATTCTTACTCGAGGCTTTATAATCCTGCCATACTTTCTTCTTGCTTTCTACAGCATCTTTCACTTCCCACAATTCATCGCGCTTTTTGCTAAAGCCTCTTTTCCCTGTGCCACATACCTCTGTCGCAGCTTCCACCATGCTGTTCTTAAAGTTCTGCTAGATTACTCTGCTCTGATCAGAGGATCTTGAAGCTTCCAGCTTCTTATGCGATGATTCGATTCCAAGTACGCACACCTCATGCGATTACGCCAACCTACGAACAATTTCCTAATTCTAGATAGTGATCCGTTCATCCAAGTCGGCACCCCTGAACACACATGTGTCCATCACTTGTTTTCGAATTCACTGATCCACTAGAATTAAGTCAATCATACTTTTCTTACCCATTCGCTTCCACCTATACATGTGAATTTGTTTATGATCAAACATCTTGTTCGCTACAAACAAATTCCTTTCCTTACAAAGTTCCAAAATACGCTTTCCGGCCTCATACACGCTTCTGTCATCGCTCAACGCTCACCTTTACTGTCCGAGCTTCTTCCAATATCTGTTTTTTGAATTAATCTACACAAAAAGTAAACTGAATTAGATATTTATACAACTGAATTAGATTTTTATTTTACGTAAACTGAATTAGATTTATATTTTTTCTTTCGTCGTCAATTTTTTTTCTGACTTTCGCAGAATTTTTTTCGAATGCAAAAGCGAATGTGTGTGTAAAAACGTGCAAATATTCCCAAATGCGAAAGCGAATGCAAATATTCGTTACATCACTATTACATATTATTAAATTTAAACTGTTAGTTTCATTTTTTCTGATATTTTCTTTGATTATGTAAACGTATTCATTTTTGTTGCTATTTTACAACATGAAATGTCTATTATTGAGGACCGTCGTGGCGCAAAGGCGTAAGCGTCTGCCTGTAAACGCGACGGTTTCTGGGTTCGATTCCTATTCGAGGATTTTTCTATTTCCATTTTCTACGCTCTGGCAACTAGGCAACACGCAATGCCTCGAAAAGGCGGAATGCGGGGACGAAAAAAAGCAGGAATTAAGCAACGGAGTGTCTTAACACTAGGTTCGTATGGTTCCTGCAGTTCCTACCCTACCCTGCCATGTGCAGGATAAAGCGTGAAGCCATTTTACTTAGTACAGTAATTATACAAAAATCAAATCTATATTACTGCCTGGATACGTGGCCTAATTATTAAAAGCGCAAGTATAGTTGGAATGGTTGAACTGAAGCTTGTTGGTTCAATTCCAGAACAAAACAAAAATATCCAATAAATTCAGGAGATGTCAATTGATAAACGTAAAACAGTATTTCTTTTCATATGTATGTAATATCTATCCCGATATAATTCTCGGTCACAACGTACACAGTAAATTTAATTAAGTCACAATAACATTTTGATACGCGTATTACACACATATCGTGCCAATGATGTTCAATAGCAATTTGCGAGTATTAATTACCTATATTAACATATGTATTCAAATTCAATAGCCAGAAATAATTTGGTATATATATATTGTAATTATATATATTGTATGAGTGTAACATAATGTGTATATATATTAACAAAACTTATGACAAGAATTTTTTATATATATTTTTATTTAATAAGTTCTTTGATTTTCGCGATTTTTATACATTTTAAATAAAACAATTTAAACGGATTTATCGCGTATATTAAAATTACTTGGGAAACCCGACGTTTCGAACACTTTGCAGTAGTCGTAGCACGGGTAGTCTACCCGTGACCACGGACTAGCTGCATATATCCGTTTAAATTGTTTTATTTAAAAAATATTTTTATTTATTTAAGACATTTTTAAGTTGGCTCTAAGTATAGATCTAGTCAGATTTTAAGGTCAGCAGTCACTACTTTGCCCTTAACACCAATATTGGTTCTAGTAGCTAAGCACAACCAGAACAGTGACCATACAGAATATTGGTCTACTGTACTATACCTTTTTTCTCTTGTGAATCAGTGAACACAATAGGAATGTTTTATAATCAAAAAACATCAATATTGACATCAATGTTAACATAGATCCATTGGTATCGATGAATGATAAATTAAGAAAACAAAACATCGATGTTGAATATTTTTGAAGTATCTACATGAAATGTCTATTATTAAAATTTCCTAAAACTTTATTGACCTGGATTTCAAATGGCAACAGTTACAGACATCATGCTGCAGATGGCCAGGAAACCATGATTAATTAAGAACGCAAAACTAACCTGTTTGATCTTGAAAAATGTTTTTGAATCCTTGAAAAATGTTTGTGCTACAAAAATGGAGAAATTTCCTTTGGATTTTACTGAGTGCTATAATTGATAGTGTTTCCAGATGACTTACAAAGTGTCCCATTCAGCGGAATAAACAGCTGATATATTTAAATATGTAAAAAAATAGACATGGTTATACATATTTTCATATATATTTTACTATAGTTATCATATAAATGATCTAATTTCAGATAATAATATCCAATAGATAAATATCTGAAACAGGCAACAAAGAATTCATCAGATTTGTAAAGTTTAAAAAAAATATCTTTTTAAGTAAATTACCAAGTAAGATTTTCTTTTCGAGCTCATTAACTTTGAAAGTCATAATACTCGTATTCTTCACGGCTTGTTTTCATAATGAAGTGGCAATTAATATGAATACTATATAGTGAATATAGGGTTCGCCCATTTTCAGTTGCTTACGCCAATAACACAGTTAGTGCACAATAATAAAATATTATTTTGTATTTAAATCGTTTCATACATGAATAATTAATTCAAAGCCCTGTCGTTTACACAATGGTTATACGCTTTGAAACGATATAACTATTTCATTTATTCCTCCAATTCATCGTAATACTTACAAATGAATAGACACAGAAATTTATACTTGTTCAGGATTAGAACGCCAATTACAAGTAGAAGACACTTAGATCCGATTATATTAAAATTTTAATTGTTATTAGTACTCAAAGCTATTCTCATTATTTTTACACGTACATAATAATCGAAAGCGATTTTTATCGTTATAAGTATATAAATATTTATGTAACTGACTTTGTAACTTTCTTCCAGCCTCGCATTGTTACCAGCTAAAAGCACTAAGCTAACATAATCAAAGGACCCTAGTGTTTTAAACACTAGGTTTACATTTCGTTCCCCACGCCTAATTTTTGAGACATCACGAGTCGATGTCACTATCGCACTTCCACACTGTCTACCAGAACTGGGAATGAAAATAATTAATTCACCCAAATGGAGCTCAAACCCACTTTTACGATTAACTATCTAACTGAGCAACAACAAAAAACTTTACTTATTCCCTCAAAATGTCTGTAATAGTGACATATTGCAAGTAAGTGCGTCACAAAGTACCTGATTTTATTGATTTACCTCACACTATGTCGGAGGCAAAGGGGCTATTATCATTATATATGTGTTTTAGATAACGAATCACACTCGTACAGTGTAAAATAAATCCATACTTACTCATTTATTTACATATATTGACTAATCTGCGCATGATAGTATCTTCATTGAATTAACTTTATGCAAGAAGTGGCTCGTTTAAAGACAACAAAAAAATCTGTAATATTATTTTTTTAAATATTTCATATAACTTAATAATATACCTGGTAATTTTTGTGTCTATGAATAAAATTACTATTTTATTCATAGACAAAGCATGCATAGCAAGCATAGGCAAGCATGCAAACAAAAAATATATATATACTGAAAAAAGCTATAAAAAAGTATTATGACATAAACTAAACAAAACTTAATGCATCGTACATAATATTCTCCTTCTATCTTACGTACTTAGTGTCAAATTACTCTATTTTCCTTTTCCTACAGAATTTTGTCACAATAGCTTCAGATATAATTATCATGCCGCTCTTACGTTTTGTAGAAGTAATAAATTCTTTATAAACTTACTATAGTGATACAATTCCAGTTTTATATTTATGATCATGTTTTTATCAACAGGAGCCAATTCAATTATGTTTCCATTACTATTTGAAAACACTTTGCAGTGTCATAATAGGGGTGAATAGAAAATCAATAATGAACTTTTATTATATTTCTGATTTAGTTATTGGAAATCTCTGTGGATTTCCACGAAGGGTGTTAATGAAATAACAAATGATTATACTATATACAACATTTTTTTACTATTAATACTAACATGTACTTTAATACATTCAATATGTGAAAATAGAGATAATCAAGTGGCTTATGTCACTTGATTCGGCCGCCTAATGAAGAAGCAAGCCCGCATCGCGTGCGCCCGAACAAACACCTTGACGCCTTCAATAAAAATAAATATATCAGTAATAGACCGCCGCGCCGCCCGTCGAATCCGCGCCCCTCGTACCACACCGTATCGCCTCTACAAACTAACTAGGTTATATAATTACACATCACGCTTCATTGTAGTGATAAATACTTTCTCACACTTATCATTTACCAAATCTACGCCACTGTCCATTTTAGATAATCGTCAAAGAGAGACAGCGTATAAGGCATGGCGGCGCGAGAGAACAACGCAGCCATAAAATAACGTATATTATTATAGTGTCCACAAGCCAAGCGGATATTGATTATCTGCCACAGTTGAGAGCCACCGAGTCCCCCGCCCGCCACCGCCACCTCTTACGAAGCCGGTACGTCATAATATACAGGCTACCTCAATGAAAATCCAACCCTGAAGCGAGGGTGAAACGTGCGAATTGCGAAAATGCTCAGAAATACCTAACCCTTTCTGGTGATGTGCACAATATTCAATATTTGATCTCTGTCTAACAGACTGAGTGGAATGTGACTGCAATATCCCCGTCCTGTTCAAGCACATTCCGTAATCATTTACGATGCATTCTCTTGCCATGATTTTCCCGCGGCAGTTTCGAGCACAAGTATTATACCATTTTGTGAACATTTATTTATTTACTATACTTATATGTACGTATATTGTTCTTTCCCGTTTTAGATTACATTAAGTAAGTACAAGAGTTTTTTTTATGGAGTTGCAGGTATCATATTTAATAATCTTCTATTTATCCATAAAATATAGGAAAACTCTTAACATTTGTAAATAAACAAATGTATCTGTAACTTAAATTTAACATCGACTTTACAACATAGACAATTTTAAGTTTACTTGCATACTTTGATTAAAACAATTAAAATTACAGATATAGAGAGTGAGCAGCTCATTATTAATGTAACCTTAATTATTCTTAGCAAGTTCATGAATGTCTCGAAGGATTCACCTCTAACTTAAAAGCATAGCATGTCTAGACACAACTAGCGAACAAATTTTGTACTACAAAACTTTTCTTAGGGCAAAGCACTCACTACATTTGCTGGGTTGTGTTAGTGTGTTTACGTGTAACCTGTGAAAAATTGCTCCTCCCGCTGTGTAAGTGGCACACAGGCGCAGCGTGCAGCGGGAGGGGCTCGCCGTACAACGCAGGCGTGTGAGTGAGGGGGATGGGCGGAAAGGGGTACGAGTCGTGAACTAAATAGCTTAGTGTTAACACATATTGACATCAAATTTACCGCGATGTTATCATTTATTCAGGTGCCTGTTAATTTATTGTACTTTTTGGTAAGATTGTGAATAAATAATCATTTTGCGTGTCGCCAAATTCCCATTGGTGCGACATTTTTACAGGGCGAGCGTGTCAGCGATTAATTATTTTTGTCGCTTTGTTTAACTTACGTTGACTCGGCCTCAGAGTTATTACGAATTTTAATTGCCCGCTAGCGCTGCTCTCCACTTCAAATATCATATTTTTTATTTTTTAAAATTGAATGTCGGCGAAATGTAAAATTTTTATATTAAGCTCTGATAGTAATAAATTAAATCTCACATCCCTATTGAGAGTCAGTATGCTTCTGACTCGGGAGTTTTCGAAGCATGACCAAAACGAGTTATCTTAATTTCAATTATCTAAGCTCTAAGGTAATAATTACATTTACAATTACATTACAAAAAATATTTATTATATGTACTGTCTTAACCATTCTACAAAATAATAGAGTTTATCAAGTCCTTTAAAACATGATATATATATAGATATAGTGTGTATATATATAAAAATTGTTTTACTTTCCTAGTTAAACTCTATTCCTAGTTATACTCTAAACATGAATATTTTAAATAATATACCTAATAAATTTCTTGAATGTCGTTCCATATTTAAATGTTGGCTTCAGCAAGTGACAAAAGCGTAAAACGATAAATAAATCAACAGCAGCTACCAAAACTTTTACTGTGACTTTTTTGCTTTAAAAATACAAGCTACGAGAGAGGCAATTAATGGTCAATATAACCTTTATTCATACGTCTTCTCTCAATATTACTTGGGTAATGTAGGTATATTGTTATTTACATAAACCGAATCTTACTAAGTTTAAACCTAAACAAACACATTTATATTCAATCTAAAATCCTTTATATATGAACTGAATCTGTTACCTTTTGAGTACAAAGACAATCTCCAAGGATATTACTTACAGTCAGTTCATATACATATATAGACCTCATATATGTAATATATCAAACAAAACATAATTTAATTTCCAAAACTTGAGCAATAAGGAATTTTATCGCTGTTAACTTAAAGTTGAAATTAAAATCTTGATTTAAATAAACAATTGTTTTTTTTAATTTGTTTATATATAATAAAAAGCAGCTGTTAATCTTTTATAATAATAAAAGAGTAAAAAAAAAAACAAATTTTGGTGCTTTTATTGTTGTTTCAGCATTTTAAATGAAAGCTTAGTGTAGCATATTTCTAATCGATAAACAATCACAAACGGTCAAAAAAACGTGGCAAGCAACAGCGCCGTAATGAACTTGTAATAAAATTATTGGCTTCATAGAGGGCAGTTGAAGCGACGCCCCGCAGGCAACGAGTAAACCTGCTTAGAGTTGAGCTTTCTTTAATACGTTGAAACTCGATATCGATACCTATATAACCTAATACAAAATCTCATTTCAAGAAATTGAAAGGGTTATTTTTTATATTTTTTCTTAAATATTCTCAGAAATATTAGAAATAGCCAATATATAAACAGTACCCATGCACCTCAATCGTTATACAAATTATTTTTAGAAGTTATAAATGATTCCATACCATTTTTAAAGTAGCAAAAAGCATACTCATATAAATATATCGAATTAATGCATGCAAAATCGTATCCAATATTCGAAGTGAAAATTCATTTATGAAACTCTGCAAAGCGGACCTCTTAGAATAGACAGAGACTAGAAAAATAGCTGGCTACCATTCCTCGTTTAACATCGACATCGATAAACCGGTAAAACTCCACTCAGAGTCAGTAGTATCTAGAGAGGCGAGCTACAATAAAATGTACCAAGCTAGCTACAAGCCTGAGCAGTTACTCGACACCCCACTCACACTTCGCCCCCTCCCTATCGACATATGCGCAGTCCTCCCTTCTGCTACGTGTACACACGCCACACATGTCACCTGTAACCCACACATGCACAAACTAATAGTAAGCGTTATGCATCTGTCAATCTATCGATGCATGCACTCATAACATCCGTTGCAGTTGATTCGATTATTAATTGATTGGAAAAATTCGATAGTTACTTTACTATACGATTGGCAAAATTAATTCGCTAATTGATCCATTAAACCAAAAATCTATTCGTGATTGAGTAAACCCGTACACTGGCAAAATATGGCGCTGTAAAGTAAAATGTATTAACACAATAATCACTTCTGTTTAAGGAACATTTTAACATCCATGTCCTCGTATATACACTTAAGTAGACTTCATATACACCTAATTTTATATGTCGTAGATAGGAAGTACCTATAACAATTAAATTGACTAAAGTGAATATTAAAAAATTTAAAATATATGTGTTTAATTATATATGTATTTATCTTAACATATATATGTATATATATATATATATATATATATATATATGTGTTTAATTATATATGTATTTATCTTAACATATATATGTATTTTCACACAAATTGGTTCGAGTTTAAGGTATAACTACAATCTTAGCTTAATTTTAGCAACCACAGTATATTTTTAAAGGGCTATGTGAAATAAATATCAAATACAGTTGAACTTTCACACCTCCTACATACCTCCCACTCATGCCGATTAAAGTTGTTTTGCGTCACAATAATTGTTATTACGCTACATGAAAGTATTAAACGTAAACGTGCAGACAAGCCTACGTTATTCAATATTTTCTGTAATAGAAATCAAGAGCGAGTGTGCTTGTTGGTTACGCTCTTACGCGTAAACTTTTCAAGTGATGATTATGAAATATTTATTAAACAGAATTTCAACTCCTAACAATGGGCAGAAACATTTTGTTACATTAATTTTCAATTTAATTAATAATTTTGAACAAAATTTCAATTACTTTATGTGCCCCAAGAAATTAATTTGACATGGTTGCCTTTACACATTCTTGGGTAAAATAGTATTGACACACAAATATATAGAAAGATACTAATAATATTATAAAGACGACGACGACGAAGACGAAGTCTTAACAAAATGGTCCTAATAAGGATTTCATAAATTTTTATGCAGTACGGAATAGGGTCCCGTACTGAAAAAGATAAAAATAAAAAAAGTAAAAGATAAAAATAAAATAATAATGAACTTACACGTAACATGCTGTTATACTAAGAATAAATCAATTCCTTGTAAATAAGCAAATTTTGAAAACGAAAATATATACCAAAACCCCTTTTGCATATACGACTTGTAAGCTTAGTTACGTAGAGTAAATTTGTTGATAAGAAGAGAATTAACCTAAGATATTGTATGAGGGGAAAGCAAACCCTTTTCATATGGAAGCCTGAGACCTAAATAGCGAATTGTTGTCTATTACTAATAAAATATTATATCAGTAAATTTAAATAAGAATGTAAAAGTATTCAGAAATTATATTCATAGAAACACAGATCACTATTTTTTTGTTATAGAAATGTAAAAGAATTTGAGAAAACTCAAATTAGCTGTTACCGATACGATTAAAAAGTTTAGAGCAGTGCATAACATCTGCAAACCAAGTTTAGACTTAATATTGTTATAATAATAATATTGTTAATATTGTTAATGCGTATTAACCCTCACTATATTGTCACATCTTCTCACTTTATCCAAATTTAACGTGATCCTATAAATGGTACCCATGAAATACGTTTTGGACTACTATCAAGAAATCTTACGAAGACCTCCTATCTTCCTCCTAATAGATATACAAATAGACCTAAAAAAAATAATTTGATTATGAATAGATTCTTCTATGGTCAACAATTTATCTTTATTAATCCCTCCCCTAGCCTCTCAAATAAAGAAATTAGTTAAACCGTTTCAGTAGCCTGGACAAACGGAATTATATTTGTTTTACATCCAAAATCCAATATGTGGATTATGATAAGCGTAACCCTTAATTTAATTTTATTAAGGGTTATATTGAAAAAATACCGTTCTTGCTTCTTCTACCTAGTATTAGTTACAGTTTTTTATGGCACGTTTAGCATTAATTACTAAGTAGACGTAGGTCCAGAAGTGTTCTGATATCATCAATATAAAACTTCAAAACTTCACTTAGCTCTTATTTTCCAACGAAAATACTGACAAAGCTTACAGTCAAAGGCTGTCTGTAGGTCCGAATAAGCCACACAGAGTCCTCTCTCCTTCCTCTTCACTTCTTTATAAGGAGCCTTCAGTAGGAGGTAGGAAGGCTCTTTTGAAAGCATGATCACATCAAGATAGCCCTATGATTTCGATGCCTCGATCTGAATCAGTATACAGATCAAACGGGAAAAGCTAGCACCTGTTCCGTCCGTCCGTCCTTAATCAACTTAAGGCAAATCCAAACATTGTCAATTTTCGTCAAGAAAATTTGATAAGTTAATTGAAACATTACCATATTCAAAGGTTAAAATATCAGAACAATTCTTCTTTTCTTTGATTAAATATGACTCTCTCACATAAAGAATTTTCATATTTTTTTTAAATTAGATTTTCATCTATATTAGAACTGTTTACGCTAAGATGGCTTTTTTAACAACACCTTTTTAAGGATATTTTGTATAATATAAAAACCTAAAGGACTCAATAACTGCAATAGAAGTGCACAATAGTCGTTACCACTAATGAACATTATTTAAAATAACAATTTCCAATTTTTCCGACCTCTATTAAATAAAATCAACATCCACAAGAAGATTTTCTGTAATACAAAAGTATTGATTTATCAAGTTTTAATTACCATCCACAGCCAAAACGTGTTGTACATATTGTCCCAACTGTCATTGTCTTATCAACGTCTTGATTCTCAATACGCCTTCATTTTCGCACATTAATCCTCACATAGTAAATTGAGTGCTTACTGAGCTTACTTTAACGTTATTTGCGGTATTGCAATCGATTAAAATTAGATCATTGATAGTAGGTCAGACAATAACAAGCTTGTAAACAACAAATTTGCAGTGCCAGAACTGGTAAAATATCCTAAATTAGTTACTTGTGCGTTAGCTACTGTGATTGCATGGTCAATAGAGATAATGGCGAAGCGACGACGTGTTGACATGTGATTAATTTGAAATAATATAATGCTAACCTTAAGTGAAAAATATATAGTGTAGCACACGCTTCGAGGCAGACATTACTTAAGGTCACTATTCAAAATTAGGCTTAAATACTTTTCTGTTAGTTTTTCAATTTATTAAAGAAAATGTTGACAAATCAATTACTTTTTTATTTTTAATGTTAGCAGATTATATTGAAACCATATTGATTAACTTTTCATCGAAAGAACAAAATAATAAATATTTATATCATCTACATAGAGTGTAAGTTCACCATGAAAAGATAATTCACTTATATTATTCATATAAATAAAAAGTAACAGGGGCCCTAGTACATATCCTTGAGGTACATCAAAAGTAACTATATATATTGTACTCTGACTATGGAAAGGCGTTATCATCTATGCGTTTATTATTTTTGTTAAAATGTAACTAATTATTACTATTTATGGGATTTTCTATTGTGGTGGTATTATTGTAAATAGTATCAATAGTGCGATCAAATTTTGACAGTATATTTTTAAAAGTATTAAAAATACGTTAGAAAATTAAACAAGACAAAGAAAAACATTTTTTTCGTCGTTGTGAATACTAGGTAAAGCGCGGGATTGAGTCCTGCCAGTCAACACGCGGAAAGCTTTGGAAGAGGCAGAAAGCAGGGACGGAGAAAGTAGTGACTAAACAATGAAGTGACTGTAACTATGTTCCTATAATTCCTGCAGTTCCTCTGCCTGCCCTGCCACGTGCAGAATAAATTTAAAATTTATTTAATATTTTTTTTTTAAATAAGAAAATGGAATAATATTTTTCAAGCTATTTCAGCCCTATGGAAAGTGTATTTGGAAATACAATTGATATTGTAAAAATATAATAATAAATAATTTTTTTTTTATTTATTTAGGGGTCTTTGGCCGATTATTTTAGTATCAGTTTCCTTATACCTATGTTAGTAACAACTTAGTTTATTATCCACTCCAATTACAAGTAAAAAGCAATATAAATAAAATTTAAATTTTTATTATGACTTATTTTACAAACAAACATTCACAATATATACTAATATGTAAATAGTCCTATACATTATGACTAATTATATCTGATATTGTAATTCTACATTAATTTATAAGAAGCTACAATTTTTAACTCTAAGACGAAAGGCAATCAAGTGTTCTCTTGAAGCCTTTTAAGAAAAAGGACACTGGGGTCCGGGAAGTTTTCCTGGAAGAACGGGCGGGGCGGGCCGAGTAATGATCGCAACGGCTCCAATATTGCGAAGGCATAGTCTTATCATTATAATTTATTCACGCCGCAACAGTTAAGAAACTCGTGGACCGCCCTTGTCCTCCATCTTAATAGAAGTATGGATTACGTGAAATTGGTGTTCAACATTTTCAAAATTACATCGATTCCTAAGGAATTCAGAAAAAATAGACCAAATGTTTTATATATATTTTGCACTTTCTTAAAATAAAACCTTTTTGCTTAATTTATTCAGCGCAGCAGAAAACCTTGATGTTTACTAAGAAAATATGGAAGTCTTAAAGAAAGTTCATTTGCTGATCACACCGCAAAAGAGCTTCCCAACCTCTAAAACTTAAAACAAATATAAAAAGAAAGTACTGAATTTCAGCAGTCTATTTCATTAAATAAATTATTATAGCTAACTCTAGAAGTAGAATAGAATGATAATAATTAAATATTCTTGTTTTCTTAAAAAAATAATGATATAATACAATATTTTAAAATTATACTAACTTCTTAGTATTTGTTATTTCAAATGACATCAATCGATTTATTTACATGTTGTGTCATCTATGATATTGTAAACAATAACCGATTATATCACGTAAGCAAAGTTCGTGACGTCAATAAATCAGGACGCTCCAGTGGGAGTCTAATAAAAGCTGTTAGGCTATAAGTACTTGTGCATGTATAGTATCCCCCAACCTATAGGTAGCCGTATTGTCTACAGCCTCATCGGACTAAACTTTCCTTTCCGCAGTCAAACTTACGTGAAGTGAATCTTGGAATTACCAGAGCTGTGAAGCGGTGTGCCAATGATAAAATAAATGTGCCTGCGTCAACAATTAACAACACCTACTTCAATATATTTAAAAAATAAATTATTACTATTACAAGGCAGTAATAGTAATAATTTATTTTTACTTTTACCGCTTAAATCCGAACAGTCCTTGTATTAATAAAAAATATTTACATTTTAATAAATAAAACGATTTAATTATCTTTGCTTTTAAGAATTCAAACCGAAAGTTAAACGGAATCTTTACTAATAGATCTTTTCTATGTATGACCGTTCGTCTCCAACACCTGTCTTCTCTCAAACTACTGAAACGAAAACATAAAATCTGGTACTCATATATTAAATATATTAGAAGAAAATTTTACTACATTTTGTAATAGTAAAAACAATACTAGAATGTGAATGTATAACTCCCAATTTTGTGTTTATATATTTGTCTTTGGCACATTTTTGGATCACTAGATATTTCAATGATAGTTTGTTTATTGTTTAGCTCTTATATGTGTTAGGAGTAGTAATTATAATAAGAACATTTTTCGTTCTCTTTGACATTAATCTGACATGTGCAATACAATCTCAAGAACCTTAGGTATCATTAATGAAAAACGATGACAATCCAATAAGGAAAATAATTAATGAAAAACAATGACAATAAATAACGATCATAAATCTACGAAACTTCTTACCTTTTTAGAAAGTGTTGCTAGTTTCTTTTGCCGCAATACCCGAAAAATTTCAAAAACATAAAGATTTTGTGTTGTGAACCCATTTTTATCACTACTATAATCTATTACTATGATTTTAATATTATTGGACATATTACTCTATGTAGTAATAAGATTAAATTGATATAGCTCAGGTCGGCAAGCAACAATTGTATCGTGGTGTTTTGGGATCTTAGCACCACTAAAGGCATTTTCACTTGGCGTAATACCCGATAGGAAAAATCGTTAGTTTTGTTACATCCAATTTAGTGATCTTGCCTAAATTCAAACAAGTATAATGACCAATTACGATCATAAAACCTAAAATAATTGGATTAACCTAATTATAGAATTTCTAAATTTGTAAAAAATGACTACTTCCATTTTCCATTCCAATTTTTTAATAATATGAAAATTGATTGCAATTAACTGTCTTAGTATATAATTCAGGACACTAATCTACTAATCTTTTCAGGAAAACCGTCCAAATTATTCTACCTCATAAACAATGCACGTTAACAAAACAGCGAGGCGTCTTAATTAAAGTTGCTCTATATACTTACGTACTCAATCTCGCTAAGTTAAGGAAAGGTTGCGCGTCCCGAACATTCCCAAAGTATCGTAATGCCGGTTTATTATCTCCCACCGTTGAGCATTAATTAATTCTTTTCGAACCGTCACTTTTATAATTTTAGCTTAAATTGACTTTGTTCTTTGGTTTTTACTAAAATGATATTTTAATATTTTGTAAATGTATTTACATTTTGTTTTAAAATCAAGTACTAATCAAATTTATGCGTGAAACTGGTCCAACCGTTCAATTACATAATACTACTAACAAATAGTACATGAATTTCATATGTTTTTACCTTTAAGTCTTAATCTTACTGAACACTTTTTAACTTCCAGAGGATTTTTAAACTATATGACCTCATTACTGATTGTGACGCAATAACTTAACTTAGGTAAGGGGAGGGGGAAAAGGTAACTTAACTTAGGTAAGGGGAGACCTTGGTTGACTTTCGAAAACACTGTATCGAAGATACTGGAGGAAGGAGAGCTGTATGAAGAGGGTAATTAATGTGGACGTGGCGAAAGAGGTACGCAGGGACGCTCCGTTTTCTCTGACTACCTCGCTGGGGATAGAGCGTGACTATATGTATGTATTAAAATCAATTCATTATGATACCAATATATAAAAGTTTTTCATTTAATGTAAGCATTATTTTTGTTATATGTTACATAACAACTGTATCATGTTTAATATTTGTAACAAGTTATTATTTATACAAAATTATAGATTTTGTACAAATATTAATAAGCTCTCATAATTTATTTAAACTTTAACAATAATTGCGTTAAAAACATTAAATTGTCCATTAGTGTACGCTTAATGAGCTTTAATTACGGTATGTAATGTAAAGGTACGTGTTAACAGCGGTAGATAACCAAAACATAAGACAAATAATCAAATTAATCGCAAGGCGGGCCGATATCAACATTATTAATTCAAAACTTCAGACCCCCCGCAGCCCATCCCACCAACCCTAACCCCTAAAGGCCGCAATATCTTCAAAGAGGTCTCTACTTGAAAGGTTACAAAATAACCTAAGCTAGGTATAATATAAGCTATGGCATGCGAATAGTAAATGTTAAATAAGAAATTACAATAAATAGGACTTAACTATTAAGTTATAACTTATTTATTCAATTAATATTTTGTATGCCGTAAAAATGGATAAGAAATTGTTATATTTAAATATTAGATGCATTGCGACAAGCCATGCACGTGTCTGTCGCGGATTCATTTCCTGTATAGAGCTAATATTTACTATACAAATATAAATCGTAAAAAACAAATAACAATGACTTTTAATCATTCAACATGTAGATTTTTTTGTTAAAAAACATTACTTGTTAATATTTATTTTTTAAGTAAAATTGTAATACGAAAATAGACAAATAAACTATTTATATAGATTTTTATTTATTACGTAATAATCGATACGAATATTCTATACAAGGTCAAAGAAACTAAAGGAATTAAGACTACCAAAGTGAAATCAAAAGTTAAGTCTTCGGTTGTTGCGTGTTCGATGAAATCTTTTCTTATGCCATCCGTCGCACAAATCATAATAGAACTTCAATTTTCCTTTTCCCACGTCATAAGGTACTACTTCGGGCAAAAACTTATTTTCCGTTCGCAAACGTTCCGATGCTATCTGTCACGGCGGACAAAGATTTTCTGCACCGAAATAAACTATTTTGTAGCTTATCACAAGTGCAAAGAGTCGCTTTTAGTTGAAACGGCCAGTTTAAACGGCATATTTTCTTTGTTTCTCGGGAACAGGCCGCCCACACCCCCGCCCAAACTCTACATGTTATTTACGTGTGAACACAACACCGCCGAGGGTTCAATTTATCTGACCTACTGGGCCTCTAACTAATACTACATCCGAAAATACTTCACCCTATTACAATTCTCATTTATTTTTAACGAAATTCAGATTATACTAAATTCCTATGATATTATTATTATTCCTCATTTTGAACTATATTTACTTTTTTAAAAAATAATCCTTATCGAGCATAAATATCTCTGGATTTTACAAATAAATTTTCAATCTCCAGTAACACGACTATATCTTAATAAAGGTAGAAAGATAGAAAGCACGCACCCAGTAATTATTATTGAAGCAGACAATTGTCACTTATAATATTAGGAATATATGATTAAAAGTAGTTAAATTAATGTAAAAATATTTTTCATATATCCCAAATTTGAAAAAGGTAATGTTGATTTTACTTTTTGCCTGCGCGATTGTTGAAGAGACAAGAACGGGGGAAAGCACCTAACCAGAACGACCAAGTGGCGGGTGGTTTCACAATTACAATCATTTTAGGGGACTCTCCCCGAAGAGTATGATGAACTGGAAATATTCTATAATATCTGAGCCGTCATTACAATGCCTTAGTAGAATATTTTTCTTGGCTAGAAAGCCGATATTCCCCCAAGAGTTACGACATTTCAATTTGCCAAGGCGGGCGGAAAATGGAATTACGATTGAAGCGAGAATACCCGAACGTCGCCGAGGGCGCCCCACTCGAGCCGATGTTTGCCGAACGCGGCCGAAGGGGACGAGCGCGCGCCTGCCATGCCCGCCGCCGCCGCATCAAGCCTGTGTATTGATTAGATGCGGAACGCCCGATGTCATACAAATTAGGCCGCACAGAAAAACTGATTTAAAAAAGAATTAAATTTGAAATATATTACACAATTTTTATACTCGTTCAATATAAATATTAGGCTCATTTGAATAAGAAATTAAAAGAATAATATGCTTTTTAGGGCCTAATTTGCTACAAATGTATATGAGTAAACAATAAGTTTACTCCTCTTACATTATATCTCATAAATAACAAGCAGATGAATATTGTTCCACTCGACTTCCACCAAATCTATTATGAAAATGAACAGAGTATTGATTTAATGATTATAATATATTTATAAGAAAAATCTGAAAAATTATTATTATTCTAATCTTGAAAATAATTAATATAAAAGCCTATTTAGAGTAAGCCGACTTCGGTAGAATAATGTAGACCAATAAATATACATTACATTATTAACGAATGTTGGCCTCGTTTCTCGCTCTCTTTGTTCGTTTCACAATTTCCCGATGGACTAACTGAAAACAAGTTTTCCGTAAAGTGACATTAAGGTTCAAAGTAATCTGTTAGGAAAACATTTTGTTCTGGACTGATCGCAATTGTAGCATATTATAAAAATGAACTTTGCACAACAGCGATAGAGTCGTGTTTCAGAGAAAAATGTTCCAGTGGCACGTTTCATGATTTGTGAGTTTATAGCAACGGTGAAGTGTCGGCGGTTAATGGTGGCAGAGCGTGGCTCTCACCGACGATATATTGAAAAAGTTTGGCGCGAAAAAACGCGGTAACAGATGAAATACAAATTGTTGATTATAATAAATGACTCGATTGTTTTAAATTATTGGATAAAATGTAAGGTTATTAACTAAACTAAAACAAAACGCTCTGGCACGGTATTTTGGTATTACATTTTATTTCTTAATATTTCTTCTTTTTTTAATTTAAAAATATTTATGGTATATAATTCTGCATTGTTTAGTATATTAATCTGTTTTGTCTATTTGTACGTGCACATCTAAGAATTTACATAAATGAGGTAAATGAAACTTGGGCTATATAGTTATGAAAGCTATATAGTTAGAAATGGGCTATATAGTTATAAGGCATAGGTTTCAAGCTATGATTGATTTTTTAAATGATAAAATTGTCACCAACTTAACACACACTTCTTTTGTCTCGTCTAAGTCATTAAAATACATGCCGTGGACCCCCTGTTTCATTATTATTGAGGTGAAGGTTAGTACGGTAAGGTTAACACTTAAACTTTTATTGAGAACTTTAAATATTTCCTATTAAGGAAGAACAAAATATATTTCGTTAATTTGTTTTATTTCGCAAATAAAAAATCTAAGTAAGGCTTGACGCAGTAGGACCTCTACTTACTATACCAATTATGCTGAGATGCACGCAAAACAATATTTAGGTATATTATTTTTTCTTTCTTCGCTCTGGTAGATAAAATATAATCTGTGTTGTGTTGAAAATTCTGCGGAAATCGGTCAACAAAGTGTCATACGCCTCCTTCTATGTCAGTAGTAAGAAGCATACTCGTATGCTAAGACTAAGCGAGACTAAGACTAAGACTAAGAGCGTAGACTTACGTTAGAGACTACGATTTTTTTAAATTATATGAATTTGTAGATTTTTTTAAAATCTGTTTAATATTTAAAACTTTATGTATTCTTGCTTAATTTATTGAATTATTTTTATTATTATTATAATACAACAGACTTTGACCTGACTTTGTCTATTTGTTGTCTTTTTATTCTTATTATGATTTTATGGAAATCAAATTTTGTCAGTTACAGTAATTCTCTTTTCTTAGGATCATAGTTTCCATAGATCGATGTGAATGTTTGAATTGGTTGATAGTTGGTGTTGATCGTGACTACTGCCGGTATCATACCAATTGGTCCGCTGATGTTTATTGCTTATTCACTTTTGAAGAAAATAGCTGTTTTGATATAGTGTTCCACTAAAACAGTCACGAAACTCACGTTTGGCCGGGAAACGAGCTGACATTTAGCTACTTCCTCGGTGTGAGAGTAGTAAAAGCATCTTATAATATGTCCTTTAATGTAAAGACCACGTATGATAATATGCTCTCGCATAGAGCGCTTTTGATAGTCTTAATCTGAAAGGTCAATAACAACACATACGTTAATTCCAAAAATTCTGTCGATCAGAATGTGCGCGATATTCCTTTTTCTAAAATTCCTCTTATAGGGTTAAATTTCTCATAGAATGTTTGATCCAGTTTAATCTATCTAAAAATGGTAATTGTCTAATATTCCCAATGAGCGTAAATGTTCTTGTCTTAAATAGTATGACCGCCCGCACAGTTGTAGCCCCCGTAGTCGCCCCACAATATTAAATTTAGGACTCATCGGCAATGAGTATTAGGGACCTTTCTGGTGACACAGATTCGATTCGATCATGTGCTCTCTGGTCTTTGCTTTATCTTTGCTTCCTTATTGGTTTCTGTATTGATGTGAGTACAGTAGTTTAAGATTTTTCATCGCTTCTCAGATCGTTGAATTTGGTGTTCTTTATTGCGACAATTTTTGTTTCAAAACACTGCGTGCCATTTCCATCGCCTTGTGTTATTGTCGTACTCTTATTCTTGAAATAATAATAATAATAAAATTAATCCCTTCGTCTATTTATACTTAACAGTGCATTGAAGGAATTGTTGTATTCAATTATATTCTTATACTAAAATATCTACTTATGTAAGTTTTCCAATTAGGTATTTGGTGTTCCAACATCGCACAGTGTTATTTCTATTTATGTTTCTGTATTGTGTATTTTTTTTAATTCATATCGTGACATTACACAATTTTATAGATACTTACAGCAAACGAAGATGATAAGCGACAATGACCTGGAAATAAAGATCTTGATCCAAGTGCACGACACTTTTACGACGCTCATACATACGTGTATAACTTCATACTTTAACATAACTTTACTATAGGGGTGTAGTCAGATCAAGAACATCTGAACATTCTTCTTCATTCTCACTGTGATATCCTCACTGGTACCTACTTTTCGGGTACTCCTCACTGGTACTTTTCTTTCTGTTTATCTCTTCGTTGCGGTTACAGTCAGCTAAATTGACTCTGCATATCTTCCAAAGAGATCGCGTCCCCACAGCATTCATCTTTCTCTCATTCTTCTGCAATTTCCACATTTCAGAGCTGCATTGTGTACGGCGAAACGTGCAGCTACACTGACGTTTTACCATCTCAATAAAGCATCGTTAATTCTGTTGAAGAGACTTTACAGTCTACAGCAAGGGTCCAGTCACATTAGTAACATGTATTTTTAATTTTTTTTTCTTATAAACCTATCAAACGCCTATATATCAAAGCCCAAAAGCACAGAAAACCTTTTAGTTTACAGTCAAAAACTCTTTCCTCTGTAATCATACTAAGGAAAAAGTTTTTAGGTAGTATTTCAAGTCTCTCCTTCTTAGGAGCCATTCACAACAGTCCTTTCGTACCTCGTAGAAGAATTTCTCGCAAAAATTTTTGAATATACTTTACCAACTAAGCTATTTAAAGTGCTCTATAGATTGCACAGTCTATCTGCGAAAGCGAAATCCAAAAAGCTAGGCCTACTCTATTTAATCATCTCGCCATCTGCTACTTAAAGACTCAATATGTCGCTGTTACTTGAGACATTAGTGTCATAAAATTCTTACAACTCCTTGTAGAATTCCGCCTATCGCTGCAAAACGTGTGATTGGTCTGTTAATACTTCACTCTTACAAACGAACAAACCTGCAAATCAAGTACTTCTCACCAAAAAAGCTTGCCGAAATTTGTTCATCAATGTTTTGTCGTTTATTTTCTTTCCTTCCATCGTTTATTTTATGTTCGCTCAGATTTGTCATGTTTTATATTTTATTTAGTTTTACTTTCACTTGGTGCTTTTGCAAGTTTTACTCTTTCGTTTATTATCTCTTCCATATTTTTATAGTCTTTATACTTTGCCATACCTTCTTCTTTATTGCTACAGTATCTTTCACTTCATCATCTCACCATTCATCGAGCTTTTTGCTTCAACCATAAAATTCCTAGTGTTCTGTCAATATACTTCAACATTTCTTATTTCATTCATTTATTTCTGATTTCACAACTTTTTGGAAACCCTAATTATATATTCCTCTCTAATTGAAATTATATTGAAACTCCCAACCTCTTATGTGATAATTCGATCGCAACCTGGTTGCGTCAACATTTGAACAGATCTCTATTCTAGAATTTACTAAAAAGATGTCCGTTCCCTAGTCAGCAGCTCTAAAGACGTGTGTATATGTTGTCTCCGGCAAACCAAAATCCAGCAAACCGGTTGTGACGTTGCCCTTTCTCTTGGTTGCAGATACACATATAACATCCAAGTCATTCTCATCCAACACATCGAATAGTTCATTCATCTTCTGTTCCATCCCTCCTTTTACATTCTGTGCAGCCATTAGTAGCTCCGTCCTCCTTTTTCCGCCATTCGGGACATGGAGAGGCTGGAGTTTTTCAGATGAAATGTGGATGATGAGATTAAAATTTATGCAGTTCACAAAATATTTTAAACTTGATATTGCCAAAATTGCTGATCCGCCATTTAGTGCGCCCAGTGAACATCTTAATTTATAAGAGCTCTCCATATTGATTGTAGTAAATGTCATGACACTCGCCTTGAAAATTAGCTTGCACTCTTATCCCTAGAGAAATCCCTGTTGTTTTAGGATAAAAACTCGTTTTTGTCAGCACTAGTAAAAAACAATGATTAGATTTCTTTTATTTCTGCTAATTTAGCCTCCATGATTATAATAAGTAGTTACTTAACTTAGCTGTTAGTTAAATTTTACGTTTTGCAAATAAATATTATATATTATTTATTTTTTATACATGTACGCAGATCAATTATTTTCATTTATTGTGCAGACATATTTTTATACACATTGAGTTCATTGTGTATTTCTAATTAAACACGAGAAAAAATAAACCGATAACCCCGGTCTAAATTCAATAATAAGTACACGGAATCAATTCTTGCTTTTGCGGACGATCTCGCGATACTCACTAGGAGCCCAAAGCAATGCCAGCTGCTATTGGATAAAGTAGACGAGTTTTGTGCGTGGACGAAGGCAATGAGGACAAAACCTAGCAAGTGTCACTGTCTATGTTTGGGAAGACGAGACACAAAATATATCTCATACGACTTAAGACTTAAAATTGGCGGTGAAAGCATTGCTGTAGTTTCCGAGGCGGCACCTTTTAAATTTCTCGGTAAGAAAATAGATTAGAAAGGTCGAACTCCATCTTTAGATGTACTAGTCGACAGCTTTATGACGAATCTTGAAAAGGTAGACTATCAACCTATAAGTAATGTCAAGAAAGCTTCGATTTACAACAATTTTCTAACATCACGTCTGAATTGGCCTTTCCTCGAATATGATTTTCATAAAACCCTGTTGGCAAAGTTAGATGCAAGCGTCATAAAGATGCTGAAGTTTTGGCTTGGGCTAGCGCATTCGGCGGACACCTCAACCTTATTTAGAGATAAAAATAATTTTGACAAACAAAAACAAATTCATTTCTAGAACGCTCAGTGGTGAGAGCGCCTGCACGGTTCGCAGGAGGGCGCAGGTTCGAGTCCCGCTGCGTTCAAATTTTTATATGTTTTCTTTAAGTATTTTTTCTATCCTCAGTGTGGATTAACACTTTAAAAATCATCAAAAATATTTAATAAAAATAGCATTCTCTCTCGCCAAACGATTGTTCTTTGTAATGGTCTTTGGGTAGTGGAAATTTGTAAAAATCTCCCTACAGAGATGCTAACAACGATATAAGTTGTATAAAAGCATATAAGAATTTCAACGCGGCGTGATGTAGAACGCATTGCTCAGTGGTGAGAGCGCCTGCACGGTTCGCAGGAGGGCGCGGGTTCGAGTCCCGCTGCGTTCAAATTTTTATATGTTTTCTTTAAGTATTTTTTCTATCCTCAGTGTGGATTAACACTTTAAAAATCATCAAAAATAAATAATTTTGGGTTGAGATTAAAGAAACCATCGGAGCTCTATAAACATCTGAGAGTCACCAAAACACATATTCTGGGAAAATCTCGGGATGAGATTGTTACCTCACTTCCAAGAGACAGAAGTGTCTCAGAGCTCGAGTCAAGGCTTAAATTCCATAAGCAATTTATGATAGAAGCACAATTTAGTAAAGTAGGGTTAGGATCAAAGAGGAAAGTCCAAGACGCAGACATAATAAAATCTTTTATTCGGCAAGACGAGAATGATAAGTATAAGGTGCACGCAATGGGCTTAGAAATGCAAAATGAGTGGCTAACTATAGGAGAATTCTATATCCCTTTAGCTTTAAAATGGCGCACCCTAATTCACGACTGATCTCCAGCACTATTAAAATTCTACCTAAATGCGTTCCAAATGACTCTTCCAGATCAAAGTAATTTAGTAAGATGGGGTAAAGCTACCGATAAAGCTACATCTGTAAAGAGGCAGTGGGGGCAGCTAAACATATGCTGGTGGGGTGTAGGGTACTCTTGGATAGTGGTCATTACTCGCGGCGCCATGACAAAGTACTAGAAATCATACGTGAAGCCTTTAGTCTTTCAGTAGCAAGAGCACAGAGAAACACAACAACCAGTAAACGCTCAATTCGAGTAGAGTTTGTGAAAGAAGGTTCTTATAAAAATCCTACACAAAAGCCTTTCTCCATATTAGATCCAGCTCCTGATTGGACACTTGTGATGGACACGTATGAGAAACAGTATAGAATCCCTGAGGATATTTGTGTTTCGTCATCCAGACCGGACATTTTTCTTTACTTTCGAAGCCTAAAACGCGTAGTACTGGTAGAACTTACAGTTCCGTGGAAAACAAATATCCCGAAGAGTCACCACCTTAAACTCAATAAGTATTTCGGTCTTACAAACGAACTGACCAGGAATAGTTTTAGAGCGAGCTCATATGCGGTTGAAGTAGGAGCGAGAGGTATAACAGCGAAATCTCTCTACAGTTTATTAAAAGATCTCGGCCTGTCTAGAATTATCACAAATTCATTTCTAGAACGCACTTCGAAGGCGCCTTTGGTAGAATCATTCAAAATTTGATTAGGTAGTGGGAGGAGCTCGGACAGTGAAGGTGAGCGTTAGTGCATTTTAAAGGGGCCCTTCAAACCTACACTTGGGTCGCAAGTAGTCCCAAGCGCTGCTCGGAGCTCCTCTTCCTACAACACGATGGGCCCGGCACCCGTACGGTGAATCCATGGAAAGCTAAGTTATTTCTTCTCATAAGTCTTTCTGGTCATAGGATCACCAGCTTAGCACACTAAAGCTTACTTTCGGAAGACACTAATTTGAATGTAGGTCCATCTAAAAAATTTTGGAATTATCCGCTAAATCAACTGTCACTGTGAACGTTTGATGCAAGGTTGAGGGTGTCAAATTTTTTAGTACGAAGGGGTAGTGACCAAATTAACCAGCGCTTAAATAGGTTGTAGTGAGGCTCAAAAATAGTAATTTAGGAACAATATGAAAAAGCTTTACGACCTATTTCTCTATAAAAGTACTCTTTTTGAGTGATTGATTGAAGTGAGAGATCTAATCGGGTTCTTGTTTAAAAAGGTACCCGTGCCTGGTTTAGGTCATGGTAGTAGCATACAGTTAAAAAATATTTTATTGTAAAACTTTTTTAAAAAAAGAAATTCAAATCCATTAACTATATGTTGTATTATAGAAGGCAGTCTTATAAAAAATATAAAAGTAGCCTATAATCCCTAATCACAATTAGATCTATATATATACGTAACCTTTAGGTGAGAACAGTTGTCATAACAACACAAGTTTCTGACTGGATTACAAAATTACCAACGCATGTAATAAAATACAGAGGAGGTCAACCAAACATCTATCAACTCCTAACTCAATTAACCTTTGTCAATATTGGTAAAAGTTACCTATAATATTTATTTTCTTTGGATATTGATAATAAAATATACTTACAGCCATGCCATGCAGTGTCTACTTAGTTATTATAGAATAGCGTCATTTAAAATTGCGATTGTTACAAGTCGAACTTGTCTCTAATCTGAGCTGACTTGGGGGAATGAGTAATGGGAACTTGGAGAATTATTATAAATAGTATTTGACGAGGTCAATTTGGCTCATAACAGTATTATAATCGTTCACTAAGCTCGCAATATTTTCATCAATGCTTTCCACGTGACCTTCGTCTCGTATTTTCAATTTTCGAAGTTCAATGTTAGCTTCTCACTACGATCTATAAAAACAGGGAAAAACTTGAAATTAAAACTAAAGGGTAATGATACTAAACGCAGAGTTCAAAAGTCTTGCAAAGTTAATATTACTGAAATAAAACAATTAATTAAATAAAAAAATTAGAAGCAGAACTAATAAGGAAAAGAAGTGGGCTAATGGTTATATAATACCTATGTGTGTGCTAAAATGCGCTGACGCAACACATTTTATTGCTGTGACGCATTAAAGAGTTTTCCGTCAATCGTAAATTAAACTCTTTGCTAGTAACATACTACAATATAAGCCTTAATAATTACAGTAAGAGCACTTTTCTTTTAACAAAAAATCATAATTATGAAGTTTATTATTGTCGAACATTTAATTTTATTATTCACTCGAAAGATAAAAGCAAAAAAATCTGTTAGTACTCCCCTCATTGTAGCAAAAAGCGTGCGGATGCTCCTTATAAAAATGTAGGATCTTGGAAAAAGATCATGCTTACCCGAAGTGGGTGGGCGCCCCCCTCTGATTTATGGTAACATGTCGCCAGTAGCGCGTACGGCAACCTCGCTTTTTGTCATTAACTGATTTTTATTCTATTTCCTTTGCTATTCCGTTATTTCTACTTAAACAATAATGTCCAATCTAAATCATGTACACTCTAACATCATTTATATATTTTTTTGTATCGTTATATTATCCTGTTTAATAAGAAATGTATGAATTATTTGTTCAATGTGTTTGTTTTCGCATACTTTTTTCTATGCGACAAATAATTACGGCCATTCTGGCGGAGTCAGCTTATGTCTAATGTTTAATAGTAAACGAGTTTGCTTCGGGTTGTAGTTCAATCGACACTCGTAAGAATGAACTATTTTATCTGGCAAGACTGAATGCGGCGTTAAGTTCTGCAACTCATTATTACACAATTTCTGAAATTCAAGTAAAAAGTGGAAAGAGCATTAACACTATTTTCTGTGTGTATGACATATCCTGCTACATACAGCTAAACGTGTAAAATATAATTTCGAATTAACTAAATTAAATTATATAATTGTATTATATTTTAGAACTGTTTAAATATATTATTATATTGAAGAAGAAAGAAATA
Source organism: Dione vanillae (assembly GCA_037178615.1). Classification (NCBI taxonomy): domain Eukaryota; kingdom Metazoa; phylum Arthropoda; class Insecta; order Lepidoptera; family Nymphalidae; genus Dione; species Dione vanillae. The sequence continues at coordinate 45,490 of JAZFAU010000106.1, forward strand.
TTGATACAGTATAAAAATGTGCCTAATAATTATTATTCTATCAATTATAATTTTGCAAACACCGCCATCTATCGTGAAGTAGAATCTTTTTTCTACTACTTCAGCTTTAAATAATAATTATAATTTTCATGATTCATAATAGTAAATATATAATTGTACAAAAAATATAAAATAAAAAGTTAATAAAATAAGAGTACATAAAAATGTATATATTACAATAGTATATCTACATTATGGTTAACGTTAAAACTTAAGCTAGTGACATCTTTTGCTGAAAAGTGAAAGCTCTAGTATTTTACTATTTAGTCATAATTGTGATCGACAGATGTCACTCATATAGATTTCATTCATATTTTTTATTGACTTTAGTTTTATAATTGCCGTGGCAAATAATTAAAAATAGTGTATTTCGTTATAAAAAAATATTCTTAATGTGTTTAAAATGTTCTATATGTATGAGATTTTCCAAGTTTTTTTTAGCTTCACATTTTATCAGCCTACCCTGCAGATGGAACCTCAGGAAACGTGGGAACCTAGTGTCAAGACACTCCGATTTTTGCTTTTTGCCTTTTCAAGGCATTACACGTTGAGTGGCGGAACTACACCACGCCTTGCGTAATTGCCAGACAGAAGGAAATAGGAAAGTATCTATAAGAAACCAGCTTTAGCTCATCATTCATCAATATGAAAATGATGCTTAATCAACAATTTCTCTATGTAAAGATTATTTTTTAAACCAAAAATATATAAATAAACATCACAAACACGGAAAATCTTATGTGGAAATGATAAAACATTCGAATTCGCATAAACTATAAATCTAATAAAACAATGTAAATATTTGGATACGCGCATATTTATAAAAGCTTAATGGATTTAAATGTAACTTGTTTTATAATATAGCTATTAAGCCAGCCAGCTAAGGCTATAAGTTATAAATAACTTTGAATATGGAACACCAGACTTAGTACCTTAACAGATCAGCTAGACTATGAGGAATAAGGAAGTTAATTCTTAAACAAAGTTATTTAGTAAAATGACTATTTTTATATCTTTGTGATTTGTAAGAATTAAAGGTCAAAATATATCTAAAAAACCAGATGAAAAATTTATAAAATCAACTCGACCATCCTTGCGAGCACAGCCAAGTATTATATGTAATTTTTGCTTGCCACTTATATATAAGAAATTAATGCCTAAAATATAAGCTGAATTATATAGTAAAAATTCGCTTATCAGGGGCTCGGTTATAGGAATTAGCGTTTATCCAAATATCCTTTGTATTTAATGCTATAATAGTTTCTAATGAATAATATTTAAAAATATACATACATAAACAGATTATCCTAAAAAAAATTTATTTTTGATAACTGGTTACATTATAAGTCTTTATTTTTTAAATTTAATTAAATTTATCGTAACTTTATATTTTTTTATTTTTTGTACTTTTTTATTTAACAATTATTTGAGTTCTTATTATAGTTAGTCTTTTCCTGGAATTTTAATTAATTGTTTTACAATATAGCTTAAAATATGACGAACTAATGTGTTCGTAATTACCGTAATATGTATATATTTTTACAGCTACACGCTTTACCACGAACTTGGCAGGATAACCAGAGCGAACCGTAGTCTCAAAGAACCTTATATTAAAACACTCCGTTTCCTGATTTTCGAGACATTGCGTGTCTTCTACCAGAGGGTAGGGTCCTATGGAATTAAATGTCTTTTTATATCTGTGATGTAATATGTGATACTTTAAAAGCAGGGAATGTATTTAACGTATTTAATAAAACAAGCAATTATTTTATATTGTTAAAATAATATTTTACAATAATTTTTAGGCCATGTTATAACTATCAAATTGATATAATTGTCATAATTTCCATAGGGACCCCTTAAATTTTTTAAAGTAGGTTCTCGTTATTGTTCATAAAAAATAATGCACTTATTTTTAATTAAAATATTGGACCACGGACAGTGTTAATTATTTAATGTAAAGTCAAAAAGATACTGATTCTTTTCAATAAGACGTTTAGTTAACAATGTTGAATAAATACATATACCTACATACATTTTTGCAGCTTCCAAACTAAGTTGTTTAGAAAGAAAATATATCAGTGACATAGACAATATTTTTTTGTCTCATATATATTTCTTGTCACTAAGGGCGCATTTTCATTGGTCGATAAGTCGGTAGTTAGCCCGAATGCGCGGAGTACCCGCATGCGAGCTAACAACCAATGAAATCCACTGGTCGATAACTCGGTCGATTAAACGTGTGCGGGTGATATCCACATTCGGAATAACGACCTTATCGCATGCGGGCCCTGACTACCAGTAAAAACGATAAACACTTTGCGGGCCCTATGGCATGCGTTACAGAAATCTCCCGCATCCCGAATGCGGGCCCTATCGACCCAAAATAAGAATATTCCCATATTCTTCTTTGGAATCTACTAATCGGTTCCTCTATTGAGCTAAAATCTGTACAATTGTCTGTACATCTCTACTTATCTATAATAAATCAGTAAAAATTGTGTTATAGGCACATTTTTTAAATAATTATTGACGAATTTGTACAGCTGTTAGGTCTGATTGAGGCTGAGGCTGTGATTTATTTTAAAGAACATCACAGTTAATTCAGCACAAAAGCAGATTAGGTCAATTATAAAAACAATGAAACGCCACTTCAAGATCGAAATACTTGTTAAGTTTTACGTTATGATTTTTAACAGTTTTGTTAAAGTTCGGACAGTATGCGTTTAAGGCTTTGAGAATGAAGACAAATATGCGGTCTGGATGACGAAACACTTACATCTTCAGGAATTGTATAACCAATTACGAGCTGGATCTAAAATGAATAAGGTTTTTGTGTGGGAAACCTTCTTTCACAAACTCGATTGAGCGTTTACTGGTTGTTATAATTCTCTGTGCTCTTGCTAATGAAATACTAATCGCTTCACGTATGACTTTCTAGTCCTTTATCATGGCGCCGCGGATATTGACCATTATCCAAAAGTATCCTATGCCCCACCAGCATATGTTTAGCTATCCCTACTACCTACTCACAGACGTAGCAAGATTTATAGGTAGCTCTACCCATCTTACTACATTACTTTGATCTGAAAGAGTTATTACCTTTTTGATCCTGACTCTGCTCTACTTGATTGTGCTACTATCATAAATTGATCTTGACTCTGGCTCTGTTACACTTCTGCGTTTCCCAAGTGAGGTAACAATGTGATTTTCCCAAAATATAAATTTCTTTAGACTCAACCCAAAACTATTTTTGCCACTAAACAGGTTTGAGGTGTACAGACACCGGACTGGACTACCGGATGCGGTAGTCCAAGCCAAAATTTGAACATTTTACGATGGCTATAAAATAAGAAAAAAAGGTACATAAATAATTATTATATATATGTAAAAAGGTAAATGAAAATTATCATAAATTTCATTAAGTACACGTTAAATAGGTATAAGGTAAGGTGTACTAGTTTATAAGATCTTTGATTTTCGTGATTTTTATACTATTTATTTATTTTAAATAAAGCAGTTCAATCCATATGTGTACAAATTATATATTTGTGATCATGTAAGATAATTCAGCGAAACCGTTATTTACAGCATCACTCAGGCACTTTGATTTTACTTGGGCCTGAGTGTCTTTTTAATATCAATAATTTTTACCTTTCTTGCCGCTTAGACAAATACAATATGAACCAATTTTCACAAATTTAAATAATAAAAAAGTTTCACAAAATATTCGTACAATAACACAGCTTATTCACCACCACTTGCAGTTTCACCAGTTTTCCCACATAGCAGTACAAATAAGGGGAACCTTTGGCAGAAGAAACTTAATGTTAACACTCTCTCCCGGTATCCGTTCGTTTCGAGACATTGCGTGGAACTCAGCGCCGGACTTAGTTGTCAAAGCGAAGTTTCACAACCTTAGGATTTAGTTTTATTTAGGGTTAACTGTTCTTTGCAAGCAAGCATAATAAACATATTATGAAATATATAAATTATATAGCATGTTATAAAATAAATAACATGTTATGAAATAAATAAATTAAATAGGTGAGTATTGGGAAGACAATTCGTTGCCCACTTTTCACCTAATTTGATTTTTAAATAGCGGATCTTAACGTGCCTTTTGTTAAATAATACTTTATGTAACATTTAATTTATTTATAGTATTTTTTTTATTTCAATTTTCAAAGAATATGTTAGAATATGTTCTATAAGAAAAGAAGGAAGTGACTATAAAGTTTCGACGTAGCGTACTAACGAAAGTTTAATTCAAAATACTACTATGGAGGCCTGTGTTTTTACATAAGCCTCTTGTAGTTGGATTTATAATGATCATATGCACCTAATATTTAAAATATATTAGGAACCAAAAAAATCTAAAAGAAAATATATAAAAAATTCATCAATTTTTGAACCCGCGCTTCTTGGAAACCGCCCAATCACTGTAACCACTAAACCATCAGTTCAATTTTTATATGTTTTCTTTAAATATTTTTTAATAATTAAAACCCCAACATTAAGTTTTAAAGAAACTAAAGAAATTGACCTATTTTTATCATATATTTATAAATAAATAATATAAAGTTACGCAATTAACCAATTAGTTCAAAAATTAGTTAAAACCTTAAGTTTTAATTTTTATACAAAAATAAATAAATATCAAAGTGTGTTAACAATAAAGTCGATATATCATTCGTCAGCCGACTTCATGTTAATGCTTAAAAATTGCAATTAGGACGTTAGACTAGGGACCCGCTCGCGGCTTCGACCGCAAACTAAACTGAATCGCGAAATATTTTTTTCATTTTTGGTGTTCCGTACCCAAAGGGCTAAACGGTCTCCAAGCCTTATCTCCGTGATAGCTGAAATTTTAACAAATGATGTATTTGCGCTATAACAACAAATACTAAAGTTTTAAAAAAATATCAAATTGAGCAATAGATTTTACAAAACTACTCGAATATCAAGAATAAACTCTCATGAATTTATATAACAACTAAAATAGACAAAAAATTAGTATACCTACAACAAACGTGATTTTTTATTATTAGTTGGTAGTACAGAACGCTTCGTGCGCCAGTCCAACTCGCATTTGTTTAATTTTAAGCATCTTTTAAGTTAAATAATTATTATTGTTTAGTTTAATTACTATAATTTCAAACAATTAATTTTATAATTAAAAATATATTTCAATTTTAAATACATATTCATTTCATAATTTCAAATACAAAAACAATTATTTATACACAAGCAGTTTTAAGAAGTGGCGATAAGCCACTTCTTAAAACTGCTTGATAATATTCCCATCCCACTTATCTGCTAACGTTTTCAGGATACTATTAGAACTGCTTCTTATTCGGGCAAGCAGTGAAGTTAATGTCCAGTAAAAAATATTTGTCCAAACAAAAAACTGCCAATATATATTATATACAATATTTAATTTCTTTTAGACATCAATATGAAGTAAGTTTTAAATACAGCTTTTTTTGAGTTTACTCTCGAATATACGAAAACATTTTGATAGCATGAGGTAAAGCGAAGTGCAGTAAAAGGTACATATGTACATACATACATAAGTATATAGCTTCACGCTTCACGGCATTTAACGATCTCTTCAAATTTATCTTATTAGCATAGAAATCCTTCTCCCCAACTCCTATATCTTTAAATATACAAAAAATAACCACCCGTCAGGATAGGATGAGAAGGTTTCAAAAATATTACTGCACTCGGCATTGTTATGATATTTCTTGGAAATCAGTTCCAGGTCAGGTACTCAGATTTTCAAAATAAATTAGAAGCTAGGTTTGCCAAGGCCTATGGAGAACCTCCTGTAAATGACCAATGGCTATATAATAAATAATGTTCATCAAAATCGAAATTTTTTGCGTAAAACGAATAACAGATTACAAGATAAACATTTGACTTATAAAAAAAAGCAACCAAAATAATACTTGTGGATATTATTCTTTTATATGCAATGTACATAATTGACCTCTCGTAAACTTTAATCGATTTATTTTTATAAGATAAATTTAAAAACCGGTCGTAAATAAAATAAGTTATAAATATGTTTAAATTATATCTTCTTTTTTAAATGTTCTTTCACGTAACACGTAACAGCTGCAGTTAACATGACGTACCTACAACATACTAGTTGTATTCAAATTCAAAAATTGTTAAAACTAGAAAACTATTTCATTAGAAAGTAACATAAAAAAATTAAAAAAAGTTTTCTTTTTTTGGACTTTGTACTGGCTACCATCGTATCATACCCAAACCTATAAGTTTAAATAAATATTAATATAAATAAATAATTAATGACATGCTTATGCTTATGCAAATAAAACGCTCGCTCTAGACTATTTCAAAGGCATTCATTGTTTTGGTACTATGTCAATAATTAATTGTACCATTATGAAAATTTTATTTTTTAATTCTTACTGACTTTTTTGCGCCGATTCATCTCAGGTCATTTATTTTAGTAAATCGGTAATAATGCATTTATCATACAAAAAATGAAGCTGATATTTTGTTTTTATTTTGAATAAAATTGTTTGACGCTGACTTTATCACTAGTAAACAAAATAAAATTTCTATTAATTATCAAAAAAAGAAAGTCCTTTAAACATATTTAAATCTGCACCTACATCATTGTTAATCAACTCATCGTTAAATAATCGTGTCACAGGGTCATAATACTTATCTTCTACTTAAAACAGCGCTATAAATGTTGTCATTCTATTGAATAGTGTTTTAGCTTCTTTATTTTTTTACTTAGGGTATTGTTTTTTGACTTAGTATATAGTGTATATGCTTGCTTTTATTTATATCTTACAATACATCCTCTTGTTAGGTAATAATAATACAAAATAATATAACGCAAACTATACTGTAGTCTACTTGAAAAGAAAAAAAGGTAAAATTAACAAACCTATTTGTAAATGGAATGTTTTTAATATTAAAAATTCAAATGTTAATTTTTTATAACACATTCACACAAAAAGTATTCGATCGACCATAATGAAACATTGTACATATACATTCGGAGGTTTTAGAAGTAACATAAGCTATTTTTTCTAAAAAAAAGTTTAACTGGATATAAAAAATATAGAAATATAAAATATCGTCTGTCAATAAACTTTAATGTCATGCATACCCCAAGATAACATTTATTTCAATTGCCTGTAGTTTCAATTATTTAGATTTGTTATTTCTTTTGTGATCTCCAATACTTATTTAATGACTCAAATGCGAGTGAGGCTGCGGATAAACGCTAGTACAAACATAAATGTTACTTTTGCTATCTGTATTTAAAAAAGTATTATTTAATATTCGAAAAACTAATATAACCCAAAATAATTATTACATTTTTATACGGTTTTTTAAAATAAGATATACAAAATACAATTATTGCGTAGCTCAAGGATTGCTATGGTTAGTTAGGTAGTGGTACATCACCTTAACCATGCTAAGGGAAATGGGGCGTTGGTAGACGTTAGCGGCAAGTCATTTACGTGCGCCGGCGTGGTGCGCACGCCACTTCTAAGTTCCAGCCAAGTCACAAGTGCACTTCTTATATATCTACATCGTGATTCGCAACATATACTGTGTACCGCTGGTTAAACCGTAAGTAAGACAATAATATAGTAAATTAGATTTTTAATTAGCAATTTAGATGTTGCTGTTTCGTATTTTTATTGTTATAGCGATTAAGATATTTCACGTAAATCACAAGTGTATTTAAGTTTTAAATTCTTTGTAATGCTAACAATTTGTATGTTTTTTTTTTAATAAAAATGTAGACTATTAATATAAAAAAGTAGAACACATGACAATCTGTTTTATTGTTTGAATAAAATGCAGAAAGAACAATAACACCTATAATGAAAGTTTTTGTATTTGCAAGTACCGGTCCAGTATGTAAGTCAGGTTAAAAGAAATAGAAAGCTCCTACTTTCCTCGACACAGTTCAACAGACGAAGGAGTCTTTAGCGCAAATTTTTATAGGTACTCTAACTTCAAACCTAGTACTGTCACTCTGATATGCTATACAACTTAATAATTTATATATAATATATATATATAAATAAATCACCTTCTTAAATATAGAATCTCTTAGTTCAAACCTGTTTTTTATTTATGTTAACAAAAACTTAGATATATTTATTTTAAACAAAAAAATTACATTATAAAAGTTATTTATGCTAAACAAATACTCAAAACTAGAACGCAGCGGGAAAACACTTTATTTTTTTTTAGATTTTTTCCCTCCTTGATGTAGATTAACACTTTAAAAAATCATAAAAAAATTGATCATTATATTATTAGACTTCTTTGGTTCCCCATTACATTACATACAAAATCATTCATTTTTCAACCCTTGAATTTACAATTATGTCCGTTAAAACATCTCTGAGGTCCATCTAGTGAGGCAATGCAAAATTATCTGGTAACTTCACTTTGATAATGGAGTTCCGCGCGTGCCAGTTGAACACAAATCACTTCGCCAATTTCATGTTGTATAGAAAACACGCGAACTTGTATACGGTAAAAAAAATGAGATACATTTAAAGAATAGGTCGAATTTAATACTTGCTTGCTTGCTTGCTTAATGCTTTCGTCCATACATTGACAGTTTTCCACCACAAACACTTTTTATAGTTACTTTTAAATCTACGCCCTCGTTGTGCTAATTAGTAACATTTTAAATAATACACAATACATATCCTCTTGTAATGGACAAGGTGTCGTTTATTAGATAAACAAAAAAGTCGACGTACAACTCTACAACAAAAAATCTTTCTTTTATTTCATTCATTAAAATCATTGATCATTTAATTTCAATTTTTTTATATCTGATAGCGGCTGGCTAAGTCACTTAGATTCAACTTCCGCAAATTCTGTCCCATAATTCAATATCTTGTTACTTATTTTCTTATTTAATTTCCAAATTGAAGAAACAAGGAAAAACTTCTGAGTTTCTTCTCCACCGCCGATTCTTCTCTGTTCACATCAATATTATATACATTCAGCATCAATATTAACGGATCTGTGGTAAATTTTTTAAAAGTCAAATAAACAACATTATTAGAATTGCAAAGCCGTTATCAATATATTTGGAATAAAATATTTGATAATAATGTTAAATGTGAATTACTAAATTATAAAAATATTTATTACATTATTTTACATATTAGATGGATATACATTAGGACAGTTCATAGAAACTGTAAATTGGGATGGAAATATATTAGTATAGTTCGTAGTAAGTGGATATTAAATTAATATTTTTTGAGTAATTGGATGGAGAAAGAAGGGACTAAGCATCGGAGTGTCTTAAAGTGTTAAGACACCGTGGGAACCTAGTGAGGTTCCCACGGTTGCTGCAGTTCCCTTCTACCTTCTACCCTGCCATGTGCGGGATAAAAGCGTGAAGCTAAAAAAACGAATAATATAAAATAAACTCTTTAACCACAATATAACAATTATATTACTATAGAGATTAATAAAATATTATATGTATTCTAGTGTTAAAAAATCTATATAATTTTTTATTAGAACTAAAAAAAAAATTAAAGTTATATAAATAATAATATTACATCTAAAACATAAATAATATATTTTTTGCTTTACGAATGCTTTATAATTATTAAGCTGTTTACAAAAGATTAGGTATCACTTATTGTACTCACTTTGGCAATTGGTATCTTGAATTCAGTTAGCACACGATTCTTAAAACGACAGCTTGATTTACAACTTTATTTACTAGTTTACTCACTTTAACATTATTATTATACAGTTAAATGTATTACAAACTTTTTAGAAACTTGTTTATAAAAACGAAAATACTTTGATCTCACTTCACACAATCTAATTAGCTACACCAAAATCCGAAACGTTTGGTAGATAAAAACTTCAACAAGTACACACACACACACACTACTAAAATAAAAATCTTAATATGCTTAATCACAACAAGTTATAAAAGAACTAAATATGTATATTTAAAATACTAATTATAAAACGTCGAAAAGAACTCAGTAGGTATATTTAACGTAATAATTATAAATCTTTACAATGCTAAGTTTAATTCTGAGTATAATAACATATAATAGTTAAAGAACAGAAAATAGTAGAGCATATTCGTTTGTTGACTCGTGTTCATCCACGCCAAGAAAATATTTTGACAGGACCGTCTGGCGCAGAGACGCAGCGTCTGCCAGTAACCACCCGTTAGTATTTTCTTCATTGAATTTCTTCATTTCCATTTTCTTCGCACTAGCTAAGCAAAACGCGGCGTTGAGTTCAACACGCAATGTATCGAAATGCGGAATGCAGAGTACGAAGTGTCTTAACACTATGTTGCCATGGTTCCTGCGGTTTCCTCTCCGTGCTATGCTATGAGCAGTATAAAACATAAAAAAGAGATACTTGGAGAATCAAAAATTAAATTAAAATTGTAATCAAATGCTTGTAGCTTACTCGTATATAACACATATATAGATAGATACATACATATATATATATATATATATATATATATATATATATATATATATATATATATATATATATATATATATATATATATATATATATATATATATATATATATATAGATAGATACATACATATATATATTGCTTGTAGATGATTATGAGTTCCATTTGAGTCTGATGAACGTGCACAAAATATCAATAGCAGCATCAACGAGTCGATGTGAGGAATACTAAAAGAAACTTTTACTTCCCGAAATACATAAATGAGGAAAACTTATTAAATATTTTTAAAATAATCACAGTGTATTGTTTACAAAACGTCATTTCGTTGTAATTCAAAAAATTCACACATTAAGCTTAATTGTCATTAATTAGTGACTCATTATACTGGTTTCTTTTATTAGGAAAATTAGGAACAATTCCATTTTCGGTTCCAAATCAAGACATAACAAGACGGCAAAAACGGTGTGTGAAGTTTTGTTCTCTCTTAAAGAAGTATTTCAGATATTGCTTTGTCTTTCGAGAGCGGGAACTTTAAATTTACATATTTCCACGAGCTCGAACCTACTGACGTCGGTTAGCGATTCCTCTGTTCTCATGCGCCGCGTTAAACTACAACCGTTTATTTTGATAACAACCATTAAAATATACATAACAATATGTTACAATTTGAGTAGCTTATACAAAGCGAGAGTAGTTGTAAATGCCTTATAGAGGATAGCGGTTGTCGTAAGTAACGCATGCAAGGTGCGTAACGGTTGCGCTTCGCCTGGTTTACATCTATCCTGTTGAGCGTTCATCGATACAGTAACTGTAACTGTTTTTTAATAATTAATAATGACTTACGCATTAAGACACTATATCTATATTATTTATGTCTATTAAAAATTAGTATTCTTAGAAAACAAATAACTATGGAAACTTTTCTTTTCATATGTGTGGATAAACACTTTAAAAATAATAAAAATAAAATAAACCAATGTCTATTATAAGTATACTATAGTTATATTTTGTAGTAATAATACATTTCCTCTATTTATGTTTAGATTTTCGCATATTTTTTTTTAGTGGCTACAACATCATACACGGTTTAAGGAAACAGGGATAGGAGGTGAAATTCGAATGCCTTTTGTTCAGACGTCATTTTAAAGTTCTTTACAGTTTATTAATTATATCAGTATATAATCTTTTAGATATTCTAGACTTCAGATAGCCGATTTTTCACTTTATTCGTAAAATAAATTCTAACTCCGCCAAATTCTAGATCATCGAGAAATATTCCATAGGCTAAGTTATTATTATATAATATTGTTAAAAAGATGTATTAAACTTAATACATTATGTTAATTCATAACATTAAAGATATGTATTGTAAAGATTATTAAATATGTAAGTTGTTTTCCAACGAATAAGGTTAGTGTGTTTGTTGTCGGTTAAGTGTTTAGGATTTGTCATTCTTAATATGTTCAAGGAGTAAAGCTATTATTACCATTACTTAAAAGACGGTCATAAACATAATATTATTTCATCAGATATAATGATACCTTTAATATTCATAAGTAGATATCATAAAAATATATATATATTATTTTAAAAATTTAACTATCTCTTTTACTAGTAGGTACGCTTTTGGTCGATAAAAATAAAATATCATTTAATCATTTATTTATTCCTAGCTGATTTTGCCTTGTTGTTAGAAAAAAGTAAAAAAATAAAAATATATGATATATCTTCCCAAGAAAGAGTCGAACCTACAAACCGTGGCGTTAACAGGCAGACGTGTAGTTGTACCACAGCGGTCCTCATATTGACGTCTTGACTAACATAGTTGCACAAATAATTGAAATCCTATTTATAAATAGTGACGGGAAGCAAGAAAATGTACTAACTATGCACACGTGTAATATAAACGCAAGCAATGGCGCAAGACAGTATTTGACCAACCAATGTAGCTTACCCGATTTCCACATTTCAAACTGCGAAATAAACTTAAGTCTAAGTACTAAGACAACCTTGTCATAAACCTACTCTGAGGTGTAGAAACGTTGTCGTGGTAATATCTTAATGACAATCTAAATTTTATTAAGTTAAACTCTGGTTAATATTGCACAAAAACTTTAAATAATAATATTAATGAATATTTACCAGTTTAAAGAATCGTCGAACTAATCAATTTATTAGACCAGAGTACCAGAGTTAAAGAATCGTCGAACTAATCAATTTATTATGATATATTGGCCTTTATACTATATAAGCTGAATAATTTATGACAAAATACAAAAAAAATCCTGAATAGATGGCCACAATAAAAATGATGACGAGAAAAAAATATATACAGACAAAGTGCTGTGTTGTATTCCGCCAAATAGACACGCAATTGCAAAAATTTAAGTAGAAGGCAGAGAATAGTATTCTTTATATTGCTGAAAAAAGATTTCTAAACAAATAGGTACATATTTGAACAAACATAGCATATTTGAACAAGAGGCCCCTATAACGTGTGATTTTGAAATTCTTACTACGTAATACATCGAAGAAGATAAATTGTGACTTATCTCTTGATGAGCATGAAATAAAACATATTTTTTATTATGGTAATAAATCAAGAAATAGTTAATGAGGTAGTTAATAAATCGATAAATTAAATATTTAAAAACGATAAAAGGGGTATTAGTTATTTACTCTGCATATCTTGGTAGTTTGTATGCATTTCGAGTAGGTAGGTACGGTAGCAGGAATGTATGTTGATATATGACTTGATATAATTAAAGAAAACGTGACGATAAGGTTTTTATATATTTTATTCCTAATCATTGATGATAATCATTACATTATTTCATTGCATTTCCTAAATCATATAATTTTATCGGCACGTCTTTAGTTTGACAAAAATACAAATAAGCCTGCGTGCATTATTCTTTTCAACTTTTGCTTATTTGGCCTAATCTTGTTATCATATTTATATATAATTAAATGCACAGTTTGTATGTACCTATTACTAAAAACTTGCACATAATAAATTAGTGAGGATATAATTGTTACATTTATTGCACGACGATTTCGATGTAATAAATATCGGTAAGTGCGAGTTTTACTCACAAATCTAGGGTTCCGCACCATCTTAAACAGCACTGTTGCCGATTATCGTCCTTCTATTAGATTGTAAATACATATAAAGGTTGACGCCCGCAAGGTATACACTAATTTTGTATAAAATTACTGTAACCATAACTTTGTGACGGTTTATTTCACTGATACATACACTATATACTATAATTTTCTTAGTTTCCATTATTTCTTTAAATGTACTGCAACTTCTTTTCTTACTATTAAATTTTATAATTTCTAAACAACGGGTACCCCATCGGTTTTAATTCTGCAGCAAATTTTACATAAAATGCGGCAAAAACGTAGAATGAAATTATACATTTTTTATTGTGTTTTTTATGAAGCAATAGACCTGATTTGATAATAGTTTATATTTCACAGTGAAGGTAACGTATGAGCTTGACAAATTTTAGTACTGCTTAAGTAATGGACCCCTAATAATAGACATAAACGTATTAATAACTAACCGGTTTTTGTAAAACGTAATCTCATTAGATATATAAATGTAATTTAATGTGTCCAGAAATAAAATCGTCATAGTTAACCATAATAATATAATAAACACGTTATTTCTAGTACCCGTCTTAACAAACGGTTTCTAAATTCTTACAATACAAAAATGACAAAATCTACCTCAGCTGATAGGCAGTCAAGCGTGTTACTGTGACACTTTCACGTAATCTTTGTAAAATATAACGAAAAAGACCACTTTTTACTATATTATAAAACAAAAATGCAATACCATAATGTATACAAGTGACCATAAGATAACTTATCAGTTTGTTCTACGTTGACCTTTTATCTACATTCGATTAATAATGAACAGCGATTTAGTCATGTTAACGTCTAATATGCGTGTGGGTAGTTGCATTATAGATACCCTGATAAATAAATCGTAAAGTTAATTAGTTTAAACGTGCATTCCTCGTTTGTGTAATGCTGTCTCCTTTTTTTACCGTACATTCCCCTCTGTATGTTCTCCATTCATCGTGACATTGGGGAAGTTAATTATGAAAACGCCATAAATAGAGAGAAGAAGAAGAAGTTAATTAGTTAGTTAATAAATAATGAAGAATTCCATAATAAACTTGTGGCTCTCGTGCTTTAACGCTAGTTTGAATGTTGTTACTCGAGTTGTACTAATTGTTATAAGTGTAAGTGTATATCATGCGTTTGTTTTGGCGGAAGTGTTATTAAATAATTCCAACGTGTGGTATCCGGATCGCTTGTCGAAATTAGTGGATCTGCTGCAGCAGCGCTTTGCAAGATTAACATTTGCAGTGTTTAGAAAATCTACTACAAAGGTATTTTATGAAATGCGTTATTATGTTTATATAAATTACAATCAATAAAACGGAGATCGGAGAGTACAAGAAATATTGGTTAGGAGCGAGTGTTTTTAAATGTTAAGTGTTACATTCGCAGTTACTCGTATATATTTTGTATATGGAATGAACTGCCTGTATAAGTCGTACGTATATTTGCTTTATATTTGTCGTATTTTATACTTTGTGACGGTTTATTTCACTGATACATGCACTATATACTATAATTTTCTTAGTTTCTATTATTTCTTTAAATGTACTGCAACTTCTTTTCTTACTATTAAATTTGAGGACTCCCCGGAGAGCATGCATGAAGAGGTTAATGACAGAGTTTATAAAAAAATTTTATATAAATTCAAAACTTGTACAATAATCCCTATCCACATAATACAGATTAAGGTACAAATGAGAAAATTGGAAATTGGAAAAAAGAGACTAACTATAAATTAAAGACTGCAATACACTTAAAACAAATTACCTATGTGCCGCAAATTTAACTTTCAATACATTTTTGTAATTTATATTTTCCGTTGATAGTAGTCTTAGACTATAAAGACTTAGATTATACAGACTGTAAAAGCAATGAAATAATCAATTGAGGTGGTTGTTTGCAGGCAACGGTCCGTATTGGTAGAAAACTACTATGAAATAGTGTTCTTAAATGACATGTGATCACGCGTGTTATGACATATGGTCAATGTTATTATTTAAATAAAAGTAACTACTTCCGATTTCTACCACTATTTATATTTTCTATTATATATATTTAAGAAATATTTTTGAAAACAATCTCTATTTATCATAAATTATACTATTTATCATTATGTGACGTGTGACATATAGTTATTATTATATATATCTAAGAATATATTTGTGGATATTTAAAGAATAATTTAAATTATAAAATATTTACCGATCACGTCCGTTTTAGATTAAAAATGCTATATTTAATTTTATAAAAATAACATGTAAATTTTGTACATAATATTCATGCTCATTTGAATCTTTTAAGCTTAAACTTGACTGTAAATGTTATACTTTTATTATATACAAAACACTTTAATCCTAATAGTATATAATTCTACATGATTTATTATGTCATAGATATAAACTTTATTAATGATTTGTTGAAGTAAAAAAAATGTCATAATAAACAATATTTGATTTTTATTATTATTATAAAACTAAAAGGCAAGGCAAAAGGCCTAATATTATAGGAAGTACATAAGCATGCATGTTCTAAGTCAATTGTATAAATTCTTGGTGAAAATTGTTAAACTTGATTCAAACTTTATACTTAAGTTTTTGGTACATCCTGTTCCTGCTTTAATGAATTTGCATTTCGAATATTTAATTTAATTTAATTTTAACTTTATTTTTTTTTTCGTTGTAAAATAAACCCATATAATCTTATATAGATTATATTCTTCGTTATACTTTATACTGGCCAATATTTACGCAGATCTAGCAATTATCTGAAATTTTTCATATAGTTTATTGAATATACGTTAGTTTGCTGTAGCACAATACCTAATAATTAGAATGTTCAAATATGATAAGTCATAGTGATGCAGTCGATGTCAGTTGTCAGGGGAAAAGAATGAACTCAACGCACACATTGAATTTAGCCACTCAAGAAGTAGTGTTTCGAACTCGGGATGGATGCGAGAGACAGAGTGTCTAAACACTAGGTTCTCGTTAAGTCCGCTAAAAGAAATATCCAAGAAGTTTATGTAATTAAAAAAAAATATTAAATTGGGGACGGAGAATGCAGAAACTAAGCAACGGAGTATCTTGCCACTAGGTTCATATAGTTCCTGCAGTGCTCTCTGCCTACCCTGCAATATGTGGGATAAAGCGTGAAGCTAAAAAAACAAATATAAAATAAAAGTCATTTAAAAATAGCAAATGCCAAACATAGTCATATTAAAACTCAAACAGCATTAATAAAACATGCAAATAAATTTATTGAAATGATTATATTCGTATTTTAATCAATTATATACGCATTTAAATATAATTTAATAGCTTTAAAATATTTTTTAAAGTGAAATCAAAACTTTAAGGCATTAAAATTATCGTAATATGAAGACTATCCATATTATTAATTTGTTTTTTCAGGCAGTCATGTTGAACGGCTTCATGAGATGGTTCCTGCGGTTTCTGGTTTCACTACTACAAATTGTAGTTCGCCCATTGACGTATTTGATAAATATCAAAAGAAATAGAAAATGTCCGCCGCCAACAAATCCTATACTTTTCAAGTCTGCTACTACATTAGCAATGATGATCAGAAACAAACAGGTAAAGATCATATATAATTTATTTTTTATAATGTAATTTTAATATTACACTAACTGAGATTATGGTTTCATCCTCTAACCCTAACATCGCCGAAGAAAATTATTTTCGTCTCACCGCGTTGGATTCCGCCACTCAAGGTAATATCTTGAGATTTGGACGGAAAGTAGGAAACGAAGCACGCCTATCCTTCTATAAACACGCACACGTCACGAGCGCGACGTCTTTGGTAGCCATAAATGACATGAAAATTAAGGGATAGAATATTTTTACCTAAACTTCCATATGGCTATCCTAATCTCCCCCTATCTTTGCTATATGCAGAAATAAAAAAATAAAGAACAAATTTATTTATAACGTATACATTATAAAATGAAATGGACACTACACAAATATATGTACAGACTATGTAAAAAGATCGATATGTATAACCTAAATCTTAACATTATAAAAAATATTTGTTGCAATATATTTTGATTACTATATCGTCAGTCAGCCATGCATGATCTTACGTTTCCATACTGTATCTTACTTATTAGAGTTTGATAATATTACCTACATGTAACAGTCATCCATCTGTAGCCGCCTTGTTGAACAATTTTTATGTAATGAATTAAGTGTAAAAGTGCTTTATTTGCAACTTAGTATGCTAAGTTTATGTATATATAAAGAATAGATTATATAAATGAAAACTATTTTGTGAATATGTGAACACACTTATCCTGATATATCCTATACTATTAAGCCTTAATGAACAAGTAGACGTTATAATTTTTATATTTCAGTTTTTCTGAAGCCCTCTAAACAATCAAACAAATGAAAGACATTATACCTAATTAAAAACAAAATTGTTTTTATAGAGATTAGTAGCTAAATGGAAAATTGCATAAAGACAAAGTTGCGGACACCTACCGTCACAAAATAAATAATTAAAGAAATATATAAGAAAGTGTCGTATAAGTTTCAGTAACATTCTTTTTTTAATAAGTAATAGCGCTACTACATATCAAATATTTTGTTTTATAAATATATATAACAGAATTATGATGAGAAAGACTTGCAGTGTTTACATTCATAACAATTATGAAATTGATAATTTTACAATGATTATGAGTAACGGAAACAAGTAATGCTTAAAATAAATTGAAAATTATTAAACATTATTGTGTTTTATTTTTATTTTACTGATAATTGTTAGTTACTAGCCACTGATTTCTACAGTACTTACATGCGTGCATAATGGAAATCGAATTAACTCGTAACAATAACGAAGGTTGGTTAATAATTGTGAATAAAAAATGATTGCATGGTATACATATATATATATATATATATATATATATATATATATATATATATATATATATATATATATATATATATATATATATATATATATATATATATATATATATATATATATATATATATATATATATATATATATATATATATATATATATATATATATATATATATATATATATCCTTTCCAATGAAGGCATTAACGACGTGTGTAGTAAAAAACAATATAAATTAACGCTTGGTCACAGTTTTCCGAACCCGAAATTGTTCGGGATAATTACTTTCTCACTACACAATATAAGGATTTTATTTTTTCACGTATAAGAGCTCGTTATCGTATTTATTTTTGCAGATAACATCAGAGGAAGTGGTAAAAGCCTATATAGATAGATGCAAAGAGGTCAACCCATTCTTGAATGCCAT
Organism: Dione vanillae; assembly: GCA_037178615.1. Classification (NCBI taxonomy): domain Eukaryota; kingdom Metazoa; phylum Arthropoda; class Insecta; order Lepidoptera; family Nymphalidae; genus Dione; species Dione vanillae. The sequence goes on from JAZFAU010000106.1 coordinate 64,493, forward strand.
TGTTGAACCCAGATACGAGTTGGCGATAAAAGAAGCTAAATGTATCGACAAAATGATCACCTCTAATGAGCGAACCCCTGAGGAGTTGGCTAAAGAATATCCATTACTTGGTATTCCATTGACAGTAAAGGAGAGTATTGCGGTTGAAGGTAATTAAAAACCATTTACATAATAAAATTACTGTTCAAATATATATGGAACATTTTATCCATGTAATAGAGAAAATTGAGGTGCAGCACTGACTGTAAACATTATGGTTTTGAGTTCGATTCCCTTTAAGAGGAAATTGTTTTAAGGCTTTGGTAATATAAAGCGAGTTGTTGACTTGTTAAGCGACACCCAGTGAACACATGACCTCCATATGACGTCATAGATAGATCACATAGAGGTCATAGAATATTTACATAGATATGACATAGAAATGACTTTATAAATGACTTTGATGTGATGTCATATAATATGACATCATTATGACATAGTACTGACCTAATATTTGACTGTTATATGACATCATAATATTACGTAAATATTATATCCTATCCGTATCATACTGTGACGTCACATTAATATAAATAAATTTAAATATATCTTCATCGTACAAATAAATTTGTTTTAAGTATTTTAGTTTAATATGAATGGTTACAAACGAGATTTAAAAATTATTTTACTAAAGAAGTACTACTTCTGTTTGTTTGAATTATAGCGTAACAAGGAACATGTGGCTTAGTGGTCAGAGTGCTTGTGCGGTTTGCAAGAGGCGCGGGTTCATTCCCGCTTCGTTCAACATTTTATGTTTTCCTTAAGTATTTTTTTATCACTAGTGTAGATCAACATATTATAAATCCCAAAAAAGACATTTAGTAAATATTTAAATAATTTATTATAATACATAATTTTTTTTCTATGTAAATCCTATTTTAATAAAGTTGCCAATAGATGACGCTACTCGTATTCTGAATCGCGCTATCGTTTGGTTGTTATCATTTTGATATAAGTTTTTGAACGGCTTCAGTTGTTAGACTTGCAGCCCGGATGTTCCACCGTGCTGATGCCTCACCATAGTCAAGACTTCGCACCGTGGCACGTCCGTCCTTCAGATGCCTCTAGACGACGACTCCCTAGGGATATCCTTGCCCCCGTCCTCTGATTCCTGAGCTGCTGCTAAGGTCGCTGGTCGTCTAAGCTGGGCTTCCTCTGAACAAGAGGTTCCACCCGGCTGGACTGACTATTTCCCCTCTCCCCACGGGGGTCTGAGAGAGATGACTACTTGACTGACTGAGTTGTTAGACGATCTTGTCCGTTGAAACAAGATTTATCGGGAAAGGTAATTTATCAATATATTACTTCAAATTTATATCATATTGATGTCAGCTGGATTATGGATATCATATTTTTATAAACATCCCGTAGCATCTTTACTTTCTTATGACATCAGAGTTATGTCATTCTGACGCCAGGTAAGTCATAATGATGTCAATCAGAGGTCATATTTACGTCATCTATCTTACGTAAGAATCTTATGTCAGGAAGTGGGAAATTATGAGTCATATATGACTCATATATGACTCACATCTTATGTAAATCATGACATAGCATGACGTCATTCAGACATCAGTCTGACATAATTGTGTTCACTGGGCAGACGCTTAACAAAGTCTCGAATTTTATACAGCGTAAACAATATGCAGAATAAATAGAGAAAATACAGTTTTTGCATATTAATTGCAATATGAGTTTTTAAATTGTTGACTTTGAATTTGTGTGTTAAATTTTGCAAAAACATTTTATTCACAAACATCGCTTGAGCGAAACAAAACCCACAGAGATTGTATCTAATCAAAGTCAAAGTCCTTATAGGCATATCAATTAAAAAATAATAATATATATCGATTAATAATTCAAGGTATGAGTAACGACAGCGGGACCGTGTTTCCATATAGAAACCCAGCTAAAAAGGACGCGGATATTGTTCGTAGAGCTAGAGCAGCTGGAGCAATTCCAATAGCAGTAACAAACACTCCGCAATTGTGCATGAATTGGGAAACATATAACAATGTAACTGGCCTAACAATGAACCCTTATGATCAGAAACGGACCACCGGAGGCTCTTCAGGAGGAGAGGTGAATTATTTTTCATTCTCTTTTTAATTTTACAAAATATATAAACAAAATATATAACTCGAATCTATTTTCCTTCTAAATACGTAAAATAATGTACATACTGCTACTTACTGGAGGAAGCCGTCAACCGGGGATGGGCCCACATATGAAAAGACTAATAATATTAATGTAGAATGTAAGCAAAATAGCATAATAAAAAGCAAAAGTATATAAAATAAAATGTGAAGTGTTATTTTTGAAAGGGAATTTTGAAATAAAGGCTTTCTTATTTTACTTTTTATTGCTACTTTAATTGTATTGTCATACTATTGACTAGACAACCGATTTTTTTTTTATTTCAGTCTGCATTAATAGCTTCAGCGGCATCTATAATGGGATTGGGTTCGGACATCGCTGGGTCATTGCGTCTACCTCCTATGTTTAATGGAATATTTGGACACAAGCCATCGCCTAGACTGCTTTCTATTGAAGGTACATATTTTTTGTAGTTACAATCTAAGTATTTACTTTCTTCTTCTTCTTCTTCTTCTTCTCTTTATTTATGGCGTTTCGAGCGTGCTATATATACTTTCTAATCATGACACAAGGTGCTCTCTACCTACCCTGCTATATATAACATAAAACTCGAATCTGGTCAAAGATAATTAAAGGAAATGACAATGTCCTAACTCTAATCCGATATCAATCTGTTAAGTCTTGTCATCCCCCGCGGGGACGGAGAAAGTAGGGGCTAAGCAACGGAGTGTCTTAACACTAGGTTCCCTCGGTCCCTGCAGTTCCCTCTGCCTACCCTGCCATGTGCGGGATAAAGCGTGAAGCTATAAAAAAAATAAAAAAAATAAATCTTGTCATTATGACAATATTTAACGCCAATTAACATTTTAACTAAAAATATGTAATTTATTAAGCCGCGCTCAGTAAAATGAACGTTATTTAGGTAGTTCGTCCCAAATTACTGTTTTCCTTGTGCGATGCGGGTAATGATTTATTAAGAGGATGATTTACCCAAATATGTAAAGATAATAATATATAAAATATGCACATTAATTGTAATGTGCAGTTATTAAATTTATTGACTAATACGTATAATAATAATTAAAAAAAAACTATTTTTTCATTTTCTATTAAGCATTATTTATGTAATTATATCATTTAATTTTAGGTCATGTACCTGATAGTTTAGATCCTGAATTTGAAGAGTTCTTTGCACTTGGTCCTATAACAAGATATGCTGAAGATTTGCCTTTGCTCCTAAATGTGTTGAGACAACCCTCTGGACCCGATGTGCCTCTTGGTAAACCGGTAAGACAACACAAATAACATGTATAGCATATACAAATACTTATTGATAACTTAAATACAATGTTTATTTTTAAGTTCAGACAAGTCTAGTTTTTCCTGTCAATTGTACTCAAAATTTAAGTATATAACAATTATCATAATTATTTTACGCTTTTCTAATATTTTTCTCTGTCTATTTTTTTGTACTCTATCTATTTTTAGTGTATTTATTTAGCTGCTACTTGCAACCCGCTTTTAGCAGGATATGAGAGTAACTAGGTTAGCAGGCTTGCTCATTTAACACCACGCCACACTTGGCATCTTAGCTTTGGTATGGCAGGAAGATTCGCCAGAGCAAACAAATGATAGTCCATTTCCATAGGAAATTGAATCTACAACCTTCGTATTTATATTTCTATATGCGATGTCTCATAATGTAAGCCACGTAACTAATATTTACTGTGTGACAATACTTTAAGGTGGATCTAACTCGTCTCAAATTTTACTACATGAACGGTGATGGCAGTAATGTCACCGATAAAATTGGGCCAGATGTACAGAAAGCTATGGAAAAAGCTAAACATTATATTAAATCTACCTATAATATAGATGTTAAAGAAGTAAGTATTTATGTCAAGGAATTTATTAAAATTTGTTTTAATTTAAAATTCAAGTGCAATATTAAAATTTGAAGTAAATATTTTTAATGCATTGAAATTCCTGATTAACGACGAACTTATATTTGCCTTTAACTTATGTTTCCAGCTAAAAATAGCAAATATAGAGCACATGTGGGAAATAAGTGTTCGCGTCCTCTTCAATACTCAGCATGTACGGAACATTTACACGGATCCCAAAAACCGACAACAATGGGTTTCAGTTTGGCCGGAAGTTGTTAAAAAAATGATTGGATTATCAGACCACTCGTTCACAGCAGTCGCTTATGGACCAGCGAAGAAATTTTTCGATGCATTACCAAAGAATTATTATAATAAACTACTTACTGTATTTGAAGGAATAAAGACTGATATTAGCGTAAGTCCTGAGTTCACTAAAAATAAACATAAGTACAATTCTAATATTATGGACCAACATTAATTATTTTCGTTTAATTTTAAACCGTTAACATTTTTAAAAATCTTAGATTCATATAGTTTTTGTTTGACATCTCTTATCGCAAAAATATACAATGTATTTAAAGTATAGAATGATTACGGGTTTAATTTAGAAAACTTCTCATAAATTTAATATTATTTTGTTCCACAGGAAGCGTTATCAGATGACGCCGTATTGTTGTTTCCAACTTTTCCGTATCCAGCACATTTGCACTACAGAATATTTTATAGGTTTTTAAATTTTGGATATTTAACAATATTTAATGCTTTGGGCTTGCCAGCTACTGCATGCCCCTTGGGACTAACTGATAAAGGTCTACCTGTGGGTATACAAATAGTATCTAACAAGGGTAACGACCATTTAAGCTTAGCCGTTGCTAAAGAGTTTGAAAAAGCGTTTGGAGGATGGACACCGCCTAATAAAGATTTATTAAACAGTGTTAAAACTGCCTAACAATAAGAAAACATTTTGGTATTATTATAATAATAAATTTATGTATATTTTTGTAAAAAAATTGTATTATACTTTTATACTGAAAATTAAAAAAGATAAAATATTTGGAGTTTTATTTTCGAATATTAAGAATACATACATACATACATACATAGCTTCATGCTCTATCCCTAGCGGGGTAGTCAGAGAGAACGGAGCGCCAAACGCTGCGGTCCCTGCATACCTCTTTCGCCTCGTCCACTGTCATTAGCCTCTTCATGCATGCTCTCCGGGGATTCCTCATGCTTTTTACGTGACCTTCCTCCAGTATCTTCGATACTGTGTTTTCGAAAGTCAACCGAGGTCTCCCCTTACCTCTCTTACCACTCACTTTTCCATCATATATCTTTTTTACCATTCTTTCGTCACTCATTCTTTCGACGTGCCCAAACCATCTGAGCACGTTCTTCTTCATTCTTACTGTGACATCCTCGCTGGTACCTACCATCCTGTGTACCTCTTCGTTGCGGATTCGGTCAGCTAAGCTGACTCCGCATATCCTTCGAAGAGATCGCATCTCCACAGCATTCATCTTTCTTTCATTCTTCTTCTGTAATACCCACGTTTCACTGCCATATAACAGCGTCGGAACCAAAACTGCATTGTGTACGGCCAAACGTGCAGCGACGCTGACGTTCTGCCGTCTCAACAACGCAGCTAAGGCACCGTTCGTTCTGTTACCGGCAGCAACACGTCTTTCCACATCCATTTCGTATCTACCATCTCTACTTAACATACTTCCCAAGTATACTACTTCGTTCACTTGTTCCAATAATTTTCCATTCACGAAAATCTTGCATTCCGTCCTTTCCTCGTCTCTTTCAAATAACAGAACCTTTGTCTTACTTGCATTCAGGTTTAGACCATTAGTTTCACACCCGTCTTTCAGAATGGTGACCAATGCCTGCAACTCGCTTTCTGATGATGCAATAAGCACTGCATCATCTGCGTACAACAAGCAATTTACCTTCAAGTCACCCACTTTTACACCCATGTCACTTTCTTTCAGTCCTTGGAGACAGCTATCCAAATACAAATTGAACAACCAAGCCGACATGGCACAACCCTGTTTGACACCCGATTGGATGCCAAACCGAGGCGACATGTCGGCTCCTACTCGCACACAGGCTGAGTGATCTCTATAAAGAGATTTTACAGCCTGCAGCAAGGGTCCGTTCACATTGTACCGGGGTAGTATCTCCCACAATTTCTTTCTCATAACCCTGTCGAACGCCTTCTCCAAGTCCACAAAAGCACAAAAAACCTTTTGGTTTACAGCCAAAAACTTCTCTGTGATCATACGGATGGAAAAGATCTGATCCATGCATCCTCTTCCAGGTCTAAAACCTCCTTGGGCCTCCCACAGTAGCCTTTCGGATCTGTCTTGCATTCTTCTCGCTAAAATTTTTGCATATACTTTACCACCTAAGCTAATCAAACTGATTGCCATAGCTTGCACAGTCTATCTGTGAAACTTTGCCTTTATACAAAGGCACGATGACTGCACCTTGCCAATCATCTGGGACCTCCCCCGATTTCCAGTATAAATTGCACAGAAACCAGAACAAGTCCAAGATGCGAGGTCCACCATATTTGATCATCTCGGCAGTAACTCCATCCGCTCCCGCTGACTTACCACATTTCAAGCTTCTTATTGCACTCTCAACTTCTTTTATACTGATTTCGCCATCTGCTACATCAAGACTCAGCTTGTCGCTGTCACTTGAGGCAGAAGCGTCATCACATTCATACATCTTGTAGAATTCCGCCCATCGCTGCAAAACGTGTGATCTGTTTGTAAGTATCTCACCGTCCTTCGAAAGCACCCCTTTCATTTTAAAGGTTGACGAACAACTCCGTGAATCACTAACTTCTCGCCAGAAAAGCTTCGTATTATCCCGGAAGTTGCTCGTCAACCTTTCATCTCTTTTACTCTCGGTTCTTTCACGCTTCATCTTTATCAGTGCTTTCGTTTGGTGCTTTTGCAGCTTATACTCTTTCTTTTTAATCTCTCTCATACTTTTATTCTTACTCGAGGCTTTATAATCCTGCCATGCCTTCTTCTTTCTTTCTACAGCATCTTTCACTTCATCATCCCACCATTCGTCACGCTTTTTACTAAAGCCTCTTTTCCTTGTACCACATACCTCTGTCGCAGCTTCCACCATGCAGCTCCTAAGGTTCTGCCAGCATACTTCAACACTTTCATTTCCTATTTCACAACTGTCAAGCTTTTCGGAAACCCTTTCTATATATTCCTCTCTGATCGGTGGATCTTGAAGCTTCCAGCTTCTTATGCGATAATTCGATTCCAAGTATGAACACCTCGTGCGGTGCGGTTACGCCATCCTACGAACAAACCCCTTAATCTAGCAATTACTAGATAGTGGTCCGTTCCCAAGTCGGCACCCCTAAACACACGTGTGTCCATCACTTGTTTTCGAATCCGCTGATCCACTAGGAATAAATCAATCATACTTTTCTCTCCCATGCGCTCCCACGTATACATGTGAATTTGTTTGTGGTCAAACATCGTGTTTGCCACAAACAAATTCCTTTCCTTGCAAAGTTCCAAAATGAGCTTTCCAGCCTCATTCACTCTTCTGTCACCATATTGACCTAACACACCTTCGTAACCACTTCTCGCGGTTCCGACCCATCCGTTCATGTCTCCACATAATATTAATTTTTCATTTCCTCTAACACTGCCTAGAACATCCCTGACACTCTCCCAAAACCCCTCAAGTTCGCTCAATGAAGCTGAGGATACCGGCGCATATGCCACCAACAAGAATATTCTTGTAATCCCCAGCTTGAAGCGAACCCAAAGCAGTCTAGGGTTGATCGCCTCGTACTCTACCACTGCACTAACCAATCGAGAGGACAATAACACACCTACACCTTGACAACCGCGTTCGCTCTCTGGAACGCCGGCCCAGAGAGCGACGCGGCTGCCCGGCAAATCGGTTGCATTATTACCCTTTCGTTTGGTCTCAGTCATACAAATGACATCCAAATCTCGCTCATCCATCACATCTAATAGCTCATTCATCTTCTGGTCCATCCCTCCTCTTACATTCCACGCAGCTATTTGTAGCTCCGTCCTCCACTTCCCGCCGTTCCGGACATGGCGTGCTGGGTGGCGGTCCCCAACGCCGCATTCGTCTCCACTTTTCACACCAGCGGGGACGCACTGGTGCGCGTCGCCTCGGGGGGACGCCCTAGCAGTGCACTCCCGTATGGTGCTCGTGGCTGATGGAATGTTGCAGCCCTAGGTAGGGCTGGCAGGGATCGCTGCGTGCAAGCCTTCCATCTTCGAGAATAAAATTGTGATTTGATGTTTTACATGTCAAACTAGTTTTCATAATGATATACTGTACATATTTTCTACTCGGTAATGCACTAAAGTTAATAAAATCTATTCGATATACATTTAAATATATTATATAACATATTTTAATAAATTTTGTAGATAATAAAAACAATCACAAAACCCATTAAGATTTTTTGTTACTTGATCTTGAATTTAACTGGATCACTAATAGATTAAAACATATCTAAAAAAATAACATGTCGTTCATATTTTTTTACTAAGATTACCTGTTCGTATGAACTTTTTGATCCTTTTATTTTTACGTTTGGTTTCCATTTAGCATTCATAGTCATTAAAAATTAAGTCCGATCCGTCACCAGTTTTTGTATAGTTATAGCTCCGATTCGATATGGCATCAGCCGACTTATATATTTATGGTCTGTAAAATTCTATAACAGGGAATCTGAGCTTATAATTTTTATACGTTAACCTATATATCTCTTTGTTTATAAATTATTTAATTATTTCATTATAATAATAATTCATCTTAAAATTATATTTAGGTATTAATTGCACAGACAAATACATATTTTATTGTAAACTCGTGTATCAAATGTTGAATAAGTAAGAATAATATTGAGTCTCAATTTCATGATACAGCAAAATCGCACGAAATTTAAAATCATTTATGATTTTAGTATTATTACTTTTGATTTCGAAATAATGTCATCTAGGGCATAAAGACATGTATCTCATATTTAACAGTACAAGAGGGGGAGTAGGTGAAGAGAAGGAGATTTTTCCTGATAAATATCAGTTAATGTGATTGAATGATATAAAAAAAAATAAAAAAAAAAATATCGGAATACGAGTAAAATAGCAAAAACAAATTTTATAATTTTAAAAAATCTCAAATATTTTTCTTCAAAAACATTTACAAAAAATTAAAATACTCCGATAAATTACCAGATCAAATAGTGAGAAAGATTGACATATGATTCCTAACGCGAGGTTCAAGATCGTGCAAAATAGAGGAAAGTCTACGTGGAAGTGGAACATTTGGCCTGTATGCTTACATCTCACAACGTGGGAGTTATAAAAATGTAACTCATCAACAAGTCATGTTGTTGTTGATATGAGCCTATACGCACTGTCACTTCACAAAATTTAGGACAAGCAAACACAAAATTTAGGGTAGCAAATTGTACTGAGCTTTTAGGACAATATCAAGTCTAAGAATTACTACCCTTTTTGATTCATCTCACAGTCCACGCTGCATTGGTGATCAGCAGTTATTGGTAACGAATAACGTTGTCTTTTTTAATTAATTGTCAGATTAACGTCAGTATAGCATTCGTATTACTAATTCACGTCTTTCGTAATTAGTATAAGTTAAAATACTTACTTAACAAAGACAGAGAAATGATTTGAACATTTAGTATTTTAATCATTATTCGAAACCGGTAACATCTGGTGTGACTTTTAACAACAGTCATAGCACAAGGTTAATCTTGGTCTAGGACGAACATTTGCCACATCAGAGTTAGCAGTGACTACCTTGGTTACACTTATAAAGCTTCTGCGAAATAGATACTCTATTACTTAAATCCTCTGACGTACTATGCTACATATATAACAGCATTTATATCACAAGGTTTCCCAGTCAGAAGCATCAAGAATGGCAATATAGATCAGTCGTTTATAATGTATATCTCACAACTTATTAGGAAGCGAATAAATTAAATTTACATGAAGCGCCTCACGTAATATTGAGGCAAAATATTCTAAACCGTGGTGGGTAGTGTCAGTGTTTTTCTTTGTAGTAATCAATATTAAATTTTCTAAATTAAAAATAATATATTTAAAATATCAAGTCAGTATAAAAATATCAAATTACTGTAACTAGTGATATTGTGGAATTGAATCACTTTCTAAAGGTAAGTATAACAGCATTAAATTCGTCAATCGTGGAACTCTTTAAGCATAAAATTTAATTATAGAAATATCCTTTATTGAAACCATAAATGGGTGAAATTTCAATAACTTTTAATTTATATTTTTTTATGTTTAAAATTTTGAATGACAAAATAAAAAACGTCACTAAAGCCTACATTAGAGCAAAAAAAATAACATACTAAACGTCACAAATATTTTTAAAAAAAACATATATAACGTTTATTTTCAATATAAAGTAAATACTTTTATGATATGAATTGACTAAGTTATTCTACCTTTTCTTATATTATTTTACGAAAATAAAATTCTATACGGGTAATAAAATTACCAGAAACAATTCATTTAATTTCATTTATGATTCAAATTTTGTTACTTAGTAGTAATATATTTTTTAATTTTATTATAATCTTTATGTAGAATAGAAAAGTTTAGACTAAATAATACTGGCTACACTACACGACAGATAAAATATACAAATAATAATTATAATCTACAAACAACTTAACATACTGTAATTTAAAATAATATAGATTTAATTTTAATTTTTTAATATTATATCTAAAATAATTGATATTATTGATATATTAAAAGTAATTATATTTTCTTTTAATATTTTGACGTATATGTTAAATAATGTAACAGTCCAAACCACTATCGGAGCTCGTAATTGATCAATCAATTATATGGGCCTATGATTTATGAATGAAATCGAGTAAAACTAAAAATTAAGTTGATCGAGATTGAATGACAATTGGTGCATTGACAGATGACTGTCACAGAATTTGATGAGCATGAAAATTAAAAATCCTATTTATATATTCAATTATAGAATCACACCCGAAACATTAAAAAAAATATTTTCCTAACTTTTCTACAGCTTGATCGAATTACGGTTCACTATTTTTTATTTGCTAATACTGGCACGACGCACGCGCAGTAGATACTTCGCCTAAAATCTCCCAGCGCCATATTGAGAGAGGCGGACGTTGTATGACTCGAGTGAATAAAGTCGTGGTTAGTGCAATAATTTGAAGTGAAAGACTTGATCTTGCCCTATGGATATATACTCGGGTACGTAACGCGAAAATAAATACCTTTGAAAAGTGTTTTAAATCGAATAGTAAGCCAAGGTAAATCGTATCGTAACCTAGACATAGGCCGTTCTAGTTATCAGTAGATCGCCTAGGTATCATCAATTCGCTGTTTGCTCATAGTATTAATTATATTATTACACACGTGCGGGAAGTAGCCAGAGGTTTCTTGAATCTAGTTACATTAATGAGATTATACGATCGCTTAACAAGGTTCGACGTTCGTACATAAACGGATTTCGAAGTGTTTATGTCGGCAGTTGACAGAAGCGTATATGTATATGACTGATCATAAGTCACCACACCCAGTGACCGGATTGTCGGTTTTAGGACTTATTAGATTTTAGATCGGATGATTGTTCACGTGCCGTCTAGTCGGTGTGTGGTTTTGTGATCGTTGTGGAAGACAGTATTTGTGATGAAGTGAGTGTAATGATATATAATTTCTAGGAGTGGTGTGCCTCGGTTGATAGGCCTGCCGAAAGGACAGGGATCCGCACGCGAGGACGGTCTGAGGCCCTCCGCTCTGAAGAAACATGGAGTGCTGCATGTCAGAAGAAGCAAAAGAACAAAAAAGGATCAATCAAGAAATAGAGCGGCAACTCCGAAAGGATAAACGCGATGCCAGAAGAGAGCTTAAATTGCTCTTGCTTGGTAAATATTACTTTTTTAGTATTTTCGGACATGATTTATATATACAACCATAGTTTGACATTTCGTAAAAAAATTTGTGACTTATTAATTCATTATCACTAAATGTTAAAATTATATGTGAAAATTACAATTTACTAAATTAATGCCATAAAATTAAATGTTATTTAATAAATAAATCACTTTAAAACAAATATGTAGACAATATTGACAAGAAATACTGCAGAATAAATTAGTTACTTTTCAAACCATAATTTAAAAAAAAGGAATAATTTACTTATCAATAGAATATTTCATAAAATTTAAATTTTAGTAACATTACTTTTTTCTTAGAACAACAAATTTTGCAACCATTTTTTAAAATTTAAAACTAAGATTAAAGTTTTTAATTATGATTGAATTAGTTTTTGTTTTATAAAAAGTGAATACTTAAAATGTCAGTTTTAAAATGTCAAATATCATTTTGCAATTACGATGAAAAAAAATTAATAACACTCCTGACTCGACACATAACCTTACGCTTGACACTCAAAAAAAAGCTTATCAATTCAATTGTATTAACTTTCATAAAGTGTTTTTTCTATTTTTCTTTGAATAAAAACATTTCCTATGGCATTTCTTTATATCATTAATTCATGTTGAGAAACACACTTACTAAAGTAACAAATTATCTTTATTTTACTATTTGAAATTATTACTTGAAGTATATTTCTTTACTTTCTGTCATACTGCCATATATAATTGTAATAAAAAATTTTAACTTAGAATTCTATTGCTGAAATGATTATGCGACTACCAGTTCCTAAGAAGCAAGAATTACAGCAACATAATAATTATACAGCATTACACAATGTTATAATTAAAAATATATACTTAATAAAAACTTAATTCAATGAATCTATAGTACAAAATCATTTCTATTATATTTTATTTAATTTAATTAACATAATAATAGGCTAACTTTAATAGCTATTTTTATTACATGGTAGAATATCTTAATTTACATGCTTATTTCTTTTTGTATAGTAAGAAAAATGTATATTCATACTTCTATGTTTAGACAATACTTAGGTTTTTTTTAGTTGGGTGTGCTAATATCAGTAACTACAAATTAAAATCTCTGTTTAAAGTAGCAGGTAACTCATTTGTTGAGGAAAGCTAATGACTATTAACAACTCTTAGCTATTAACCACAACGAAGTGCTAGATAAAACAGATTTTTGATACAGTATATGATACCAATAACTCATAAAACACTACTTACAGTATAATATTTAATACCATCAAACACAAAAAATTATGATGAAATATACTTATAAATTAAAGTTCACATCAATAGAAAAAAATATTTAAAAATTGTTAGTATTATTTATATATACTTATATATAACTAATTATAATTATGTATATTAATACACAATGTACAGACAATCTTTACATTATTTTTTACACCTACACATTTATTTCCCACATACCCAGGTTGGCGGGGAGAAAATGATCTTTGGCTTTAAGAACTATGCATATTTTAATATTATCTGTTTTGCTTATTGAGTTTTTAAATAAAGCACAATTAATAATCAATAAATAAACTTAATAATAATATTAATTGATTTCAAATATTTCAAATTATTTTTATAATGTATGTTTATAATTAATTATATAATTTACATTACTAATTTAAAAGTTTCTTTATTATATATATATATATATATATATATATATATATATATATATATATATATATATATATATATATATATATATATATATATATATATATATATATATATATATATATATATATATATGTATGTATTACTTAAAGTTATATAAATCTTATAATCTCGTAAAAGAAGATCTATTAAATATATTTAACCTTTACTTTTCCATAGGCACTGGTGAGTCTGGCAAATCAACTTTCATCAAGCAGATGAGAATCATTCACGGGTCCGGTTACAGCGATGAGGACAAACGTGGCTTCATTAAGCTGGTGTACCAGAACATCTTCATGGCAATGCAAAGTATGATCCGTGCTATGGATCTACTCAAAATACAATATGGGAATCCGTCCAATGCGGTAAATATATGTCTTTCTAATATAACTGATGTTCTTAGTTTGATAATTCTTAGATCTTTATGTTCTGAATGCAATTTAGTCTTCATAACCACATATATTGTCTTAATAATGTAAGAAAATATGTCACTTGTTAATTATATAAACAAACATATAAACTATTGTTATTCATAAATATAGAAAAGTAGTAGTAATAATTTGTAAGTAAGTAATGAAGTAATTGTATTATTTTTACTAGTCTTTCATTTTTTATAACATAGTTGTTGCCTAGTGATAAAATATAACTTGAATAATTAAAATTATATTATATTTAAGTTTAATATTTAATTATATAACTTAGCTTCATAATATATGAAACCATAAATATGTACAACATTATGATGTCGATCATTGTGCAGAGGGAATGCAAACGGAAAACTGTGTGTCTTGTGTTCAGACTGTCTACATCATGCTAAATACAGTAATAAGCGTAACATAAATATAAGGTGTATTATGGGATGCCTTAATTTATGTTTATTATATGACAATATCAATAAATATAGTATTATTATATTCACTTACAACATTCTGATCTTTCAATATTTTTAATTTTTTTTTATTTTCTATGATATTACTTTTGATCTAAACATATACTTGTAATATCTTGGCAGCTGCCTACAATCTTTCTTAATAAGACTTTTGGTTAATGAATTAGTATATTTATTGATTTTTTATCGTCACAGTACGTTAAATGCCAGCGCAACTAGGGTCTAAAGTGATGAATCCATTCATCATCGCCAAATACTGTAAATCTAAAGTAAAAATTTCACACATCGCCCCTTTTTATAATAAAATATATATAGAATTTTATTTAAAATTAGTGTTAGTAATATATAGAATCAAATAATTATTAATAAATAGAAGGCAATGGTTAGGAGAGAATGGAAAGGGTTAGAGGAGGCTTATGCTAAAAAGCAGACTTAATAACAGAGAGAGAGAGAAAAAAAAAATATTGGCCAATAAAGACTATTTCGATTAGATTTGATATAAATTTAGTATATTTAAAAATATTTTAAACACGCTTTCCAGGAAAAGGCGGAGTTGATATCATCAATCGACTACGAGAGCGTTACAACGTTCGAGAGTCCGTACGTCGAGGCTATAAAGGCGTTGTGGGACGATTCGGGAATACAGGAGTGCTACGACCGCAGGCGAGAGTACCAGTTGACGGATTCTGCGAAATAGTAAGCTTTTTTTTATTTATTTGAATTAAGTTCAAGTAAATTTTTTTTAAAGGTTTTCTATATAAAGAAATTGGAAATAATATGGTTAATTCTCTCTAAATCTCTCTAAAAGTATATATGCGATATTTTATTTAAAATATATATTTTATTCAATTTAGACAGTTTTAGGAATGAGGTCTAATTGCATAACATATATGTATAATCCAATGAGTAATTTTACTAAAATTACCCTATTGCTCAGGATATTGTTTAGAGCGCGACCCGGAAAATACAGCGCCATATGATATACGCGCAATGTCTTTTTAGTATATTATAAAGATATTTTGAATGTATTAAACCATCAAATTAATAATAACTTTGAAATTGTTAGAAAATAATATTTAGTTTAATAATGTTTTGTATAAACAGTCAGTATTGGGTGAGGAAATTACTGAGTCATAAATTTGTATTGTTTTGTATTTGAGTATGTTTAATCATTACTTCGCTATTATTTCAAAAGCAATTACTAGAGGTAATCTATAATTGCTAGATAGATAAGAATTTTTCATCGAATTTATTTTTGGATATGAAAATCGACAGTCATCGATACAATTGCTACAGCGAAATTAAAAATGATGGATGGTCACGTCACTATGTGTCAATAATTGCAAAGTTGAGCTTTAAATATATATATAGAAATTAAAAAAGAACAATTTCCCATAGCTATTTGCAGGAGATAGACCGCGTCGCGGCACCTAACTATTTACCAACCGAACAAGACATACTACGTGTGAGAGTTCCCACAACGGGTATCATTGAATACCCATTTGACTTGGAAGAAATAAGATTTAGGTAACATGGGAATGCATAAGAAAATGCATGCTTATTTACTGCATGTGCCGGTTGCATGTGAAACATGTACGTGTCATGGGAACTTACATGTTTGATTATTCGTTTGCAGGGCTTTTTATATGAACTGTTGTCATGCTTTTAAATATTCTATTTTATATATGATTACTTGTTTGTTTTATTACTAATTATTTATTTTTATGTTCTCTTGTGTTTCTGTTAATATATTAACTTATTTAAATAAGGTGTAAATTGTGTTTTTCATATGTTTATCGTATTGTTGTCATTTATCATACATGATACCGCGGTTACCGCAAATATTGTAGTGGTCAAATTACCTTCGCGAGTTAAGAGGCCATCTATCTTTTATATTGTTCTATTTCCTCGCAAACGACAATTTTATTGTTGATAAAAATAAAGTTTATTATTAATTAAAATTAAAAAATATTTAAATTTAAAAAAATAATGAAATCTGTTTAACTATCGATACGATCTATCTATATAATTCCTATTTAATTTTTGAAGCGTTTCAAAACAAAAGTTATTCTATCTGCTATTTTAATATTCCTAACTGTCAAAACATTTTTTTTTCGACTTAAAACAATCTTTTGGCAATTGTAAGCAAAATTTACACCTTAAATTATCATTTAACTTCATCATAACGCATACCCACATAAGCATATAGCATGTGTTTCTAGTTATTTAAGTGATTTGCCAAGAATCGAGAGTGCCGACTATCTGCCTACCGAACAAGATATCCTACGAGCCCGACAACCTACCACCGGTATACTTGAATATCCTTTCGATTTAGACGGCATTATATTTAGGTACGAAATATTATAGGAATCGTGTTTAAATATATCAAGCTAGTTTCGCTAGAAATTTCCTTAAATTTTATTAAAATCCCTACATTTTTGATCCTTTCAGGCCTATTTTTAGGTTTTCCATTTAGTTTCTTAATAAATATTTATCAGCTAATGTTCTTACAATTACTGAAATTAGAATGTGTGTGAACTTACAGTATTAATGCTTTCTTGTATTTTTAATGACTTCACTAATATAATTGTGTGCAGCTATTAAGGTTTGTGTATAAAGCTGAAACAGGCTAACAAAGGGTTTTCCATTGCGATTACATCAGACTATTTGTAGCACAAATGCATTGTGATCTAAGTTTATGTAATTTTATCTAACACATCTATCTTTAATATCAATACATATCAACGTACATGACTCACTACTCAACACTTATCGTTGTCACAAAAACGACATATTTTTAGGTACATATTACATAATAAATTGTCGGTACTTTAAAATGTAATCTTGTAGAAGCCGTCGTGGCACAGCGATAGACTGTGGACGAGACGGTTGTGGCTTCGATTCCTATTTGGGGTAAATAATTGTTTTCTTGCTGTGGTAAAAGACAAAGATGGGTTCAAACGGTCTCAAAATTCAATGTCTTGAAAAGTGGGGAATTTTTTTTAATACTGGTATCCCACTGTCTATATACGGGGAAAATGTGAAGATATATATTTATTTTTTAATCTACTTTAATAGAATTTTAGGTTTTATGATATCTAAAAATAGATATGTGACACTGTTATTTTTATGTATTAATGTTGGGAAAATAATTAGTATTAAGTATATCCAAACTCATACAGCCTCGCTATATGAGTTTGAATAAAATTATTTATTAAAAGCCATTATAAGAAAAAAAATAGATCTGTTTAAGAGTTTTTATATTATACTCTATTGACGTATAAATAAAAAAGTAATCGGTTGTTGCTCTATTTTTTTTATATTTTCACAAAATTTATATTTGTAGAGTTGTATTTGAAGTTTTACACTACTGTAGAAATAAGTTTAACTATATTACATTTAATTGTAGCTCTTCTCTCGATATAATTTTAAAATATTCTGTTCATAATAACATCATATCACAAAATGGCATCATTAATTTTTCTATACATTACGTGGCTTATGTGATTAACTTAAAATTGGATACTCTTATCAATTTTCAAATCAAAGTTATCATGTTTACAGATTTACGTTGATGAGTGTTATTGTAAATAACAATAATTAAACAATAATCAAATTGGTTATCGACTCCATTTTTGTTAAAGTTTTATTTGGAAACATATAAATATTTTAGTTACATATATTTTTGAAGTAACATCATTTGTATCATTGATTATGCACTTTCATGGTTTTCATAAGTCCCTGGTCCGCCCATACAAAATCAAGTACCACGAGCTTTCTACGATGTCATCTGTGTTGCAAAACTAAAAAGGATTTATTGCACATTAGGTAGTTATGCATTGCTGGATTCGTAATCATAATATAAAAAGATTTAGTAAAAGTGTGAATTTTCATATGTACACTAAAGTATTTCTAATGATACGAATATATTACCTTTAAAAAACAATGCTTTAATGTTTTTTTTTATAAATTAAGCTGACTAATATTTTTATTAAAAAAAAACTGAATTAATTTTATTTATTTATATATAGTTATAATATAACACAATTTTGTGTTTAATTGTCACATTAGTGTAACAGCGTCTTACTGTAAATTAAAATGAAAATAGTTATATTGATTTCTTCGCTCTGGTAAAAAATTAAGGCATCAATATCCGCCATTGTCTCTCATTTAGATGGAAATTGAAGAAAAGACAGTCTTGAAACGTTTTAAACGTGGGATAAAGCAAAGAGCATATAAACTTATACATAATTGCAAATTATACATTTTTATATAAATATATATTAAATAAACATTTTAGGGTTTTATCACGTTCACTATTTTTGTTTGGATAAGTCACATTTTTACTAAATCTTTATTATTTTTTATTATATTAATGAATCTGTCTTTAGATGATATCGTCAATACAGAGGCCTATTGGTTGGTAACACTTAAAACGCTTGGTACACACATGCATGTATATAGTAGAATAGTATACACTAGTTGTAGTTTGCTTGTTGGTTGTAGTAGATTTAATTTTTTTATTGTATTTTTAATGTTAAATATATTTAACGTATAGAAAATAAATTATATGTATTGCTTTCATAAGGAAGGTGTTCGAATATTAGGTTAAAGTTAATATTACGAATTATGAAATTAGTTCAAACATAGTGTTGCTTTTTTATTATGTAAATAAAAGTAAAAATATGTGAACGTTTCTATGTAAAAATATGAAATCAAGTATTTTTAGGAAGTTCTTAAATGAGAGAGTATTAAAAAAATATGTTATTATTTTTTAAACAATATTAACAACAGCTATTTCAAATAGTAAAATAAGTACTAGCATTTTTTACGTAATATTTGAACACCATCCCTTTAAAAGGGCTTTTATTTTATTGATATAACTTAGATACTCATGTAAGATGTGTAATATCACAGAATGGTGGACGTCGGGGGCCAAAGATCCGAGAGAAGGAAGTGGATCCACTGTTTCGAAAACGTCACATCCATCATATTCTTAGTAGCTCTTAGTGAATATGATCAAATTTTATTCGAATCGGAAAATGAGGTTAGTCTCATACATTTTACATACATTTCATATATTGATTGATTTAAGATTAGAAATTATCGATTGTTGGATAATAAAAAGCAATGTTATTTTATTATGACAATATTGATTTTAAAAAACATTTTTATAAAATAAAGCAGCTCATGTATAATATAAAAAATGTAAATGTCGAGTACGACTAACGTATTTTGTGTTTATTACCAGACAATATAAATAAATATGTACTATGAAATTAGCTGACTAGCATGTCAACGCGCAATTAAAAATATATAAACTATGAGTAATAATATTTATATAAATCTTATAATATGATTATCATTTTTAATAAATTCCTCACACATTAATATAATTTCCAATAAGTTACTAATAGTTAAATATGGAAATTATATGTTATACAATAAAACTAAAACAATGTTCCTCAAAAATGTTCATTTGATAAATGGGAGTAAATTATTATTAATATTTTTGCGACATATTTACAGAACCGAATGGAAGAATCAAAGGCGTTGTTCAAGACAATCATCACGTATCCATGGTTCCAGCATTCGTCGGTCATCTTGTTTTTGAACAAAAAGGACTTGTTGGAAGAGAAGATCATGTACTCCCATCTAGTAGATTACTTCCCCGAGTATGATGGTATGTATTTAGTTGTTTATTTTGTAAGAAAATGCGTTAGTTTGTGAAAATATGATATATAAAAATATAACCAATATACATTTAAATCTGACAGTTCTATTCACTTACTTTGGTCTTGTAAAAGTACATTCTTAATAATAATTTACTTAAATTCACTTTATTTATTATATGAATATAAAATTTATTAAATCATTTGTATTTATTAATGTTAATAATTTCAAAGCCATTTAGTTAAATATATACATATAATTGTGGTGATAAAATTACATTGGTTAGGACCTAAATGTGATCCAGTACCTGCGCGAGAGTTTATACTACAGAAATATCTAAAGGAAAACCCTGATCCGGACAGACAGTGTTATTCACATTTCACTACGGCCACAGGTTGACATACTACACAAAGTATTAAGCTCGATATTACATACAAATGTAAATAGCATACATTTGTATGTAAATAAATATATTGTATATTATTCTTGTTGATACAGTTTGAGTGGCTTGAACACGGCTAGACTTGTAGAGCTAAGACTGTGTGTTTATGATTTGTTTTTTGGTATTGAAAGCTAGATAGATGTAAGGTTTTTATTGGTTGGTTGTAATCATTTATATTATATAAACATTATAGGGTATAAAGGCATTTACGCTTCATTACTATGTATAATTTTTTAAACCTAATTCTGAATGTATTTCTCAATTTGTATACAATTGAAGATAGTTTATATATTTTTGATTTATGTTATTTAAAAACTGATTTAAAATCTTCTGCTTTAAAAAAACATTTTATTACGACACAATATAAATTTGCAATTATTCTATCTAAATATTTCATAACTGAAGCGCCTGTCCTTAAATACCCCTCATATATTCTCTATAATAATTTATTACAATAGAGCAAACCATATTTTGGACTAATAATACTATTAAATGATTCACAATACAACCAATAAAGAAAAAACAAAGTATGAGTAGTACAGCTAGTCCTCGGCCAGGTCCCCAACGCGACGCGAGCACCGCGCGCGAGTTCATACTGCGGATGTTCGTCGACCTCAATCCGGACGCGGAGAAAATCATCTATTCCCACTTTACTTGTGCGACCGGTAAGATATATTGTTGTTTCTATTATATTATGTTATATTCGTTTAATTATTGTTTTTTTTTTATTTGAATTTTTTTATTGTAAGAGGTCATCGGTTGTAAGGATAAATAATTGTAATAGTGTCATTTCTTTGTTCTGGTAACTAATTGTAACAGTCAATTGAGGTTTACTTCTCAATATAAAAATGATATACACAGCACTATAACTCTGCTTAAGGTTATAAATGAAGATAATCTAGTGTATTTACATGTAGAGCAAATCGATTCCCTGTAATTCTCAGATCAAATACCTAGGGGTAGATTCGAAGCTTTTCTTCCGAACTATAATTTTAATAAATATATTATATTATAACAGACCACTTATAATAATAACTATATGATATAATGTATAAATAAATTTCTATATATGTACTTATTTTTTCATAATATTTTAAAGTATAAATTACCAAATATTTATTATATTTAGAGTCTATTTATCTGATCTTATAGTGTCCGTATTTAGGATTAACCAAGAACCCAGAATGTTTGGTAGTCTATATAATAATAACCTTTCTCATGAATACGGAAGAATTATTAAATTAAAGAATAACAAGACATTAGAGAGTTGTTTAATATTAAGTATAAATAAAATTTATATTGTGTTAGCTAGTGGTCATAACTTGTTTACTATTTTAAAATTTTTCTTATCTATTGTCAATGCAACTCGGCTCGAGACACAATATAAATAATTATATAATAGATGTGGTCATAGTTTATCTTCAAAACAAAAAATATTTGATAAATACTCTACATAAAGATACTTTAAACTGATCCATTTTGAACAAGGTTTCTAATTACTAAAATTGTAATAATTATTTAACAATAATATTGAAATTAGTAATTTATTTACCTATAACAAAAAGATTTCTTAGAGCATTATTCTTATACGCTTATTATTACAGCGTTTTATTATAAGCTTCTCACATTCTCCAGTTTCTTTCCAAATTCGAGACACAGCTGCATTTCAGTGATAAATAAATGCATTTTTTACAAGAGTGAGGAAGCGAAAATAATGTATTATTTTAGCGGGAATTGAAATACCAATCATAGCGCTTATATTTTAAACACTATCAGACTGCGCCACGATGACCTCTTTATATAATTAACAATCTTTTATTCAAACTAGAAATAAAACGTCACGTGTCCCATTTTATCGGACAATGTAATCTCAACGGCTATACTACTATAGTTATTTGCATGTGATAAAAAATATTTTAAAATATATTTCAAAATTACTGCATACAAATTATATCACTTTTTATAACGTTAGGCACATTTTGTGCCTAATTTCTAAAAAAAAAAGCTTTTTTTTAATTAATTCATGCTTTGATTCGGTATTTTATAAATGTCACTACTTCCGTATTAAACGAATATAATTTTGTTAAATAAATATTTTATTACACTTGATAAGATTTTTAAGTGCTCTTTCTACAAGGATGTAAGGTGAGCGGGATTTAATATTATTTTTGATAGACGTGCTATGCTTGTATTTCTTTGTTGTAGAGCTTTGTTACTTGGTTTTGTTTGAATATGCTTATTTTGTGTTGTTGCTTGATATTAATTATCAGTTATTAAAACAGTATTTTTTCTTATGTAGTGTAAAAAATATACTTAATTATTATCCGGTCCCACGATGTGATTTTGGCACGCCTTTCCACATTACATTCGCAGGTTCGAATCCTGCTTGACGCAAATAATGAATGCTATCGCTCTTTAATTTATAAAATTATTAAACTAATACTGTTTAATAATTAGTAAAACTTTTTTAAAATAATCTATTTAGTTAAAGTTATCCATACAAGAAATGCAAATCAACGAATGCTTATACGTTAAAAGACTTATGTCGTCTTACTTATTAAGTTACATTTCAACAGTTCTACTTTAGTTTCTACTACTGATGTACTAATTACATTTACTTTTTAGCACAAAAACGGTAGCCTTTATTTTGATATTATTTATAAGTATAAATAAAAAACAAAAGCCTCAGCAAATCTTGCCAAAAGGTGTTATCTTTAGTGTATGTTTGTTTTGTATATAAAGGTTTACGCAATGCAGTAAATTAGATTTCGTTACACCTGACTTTATGACGTTTACACTAAAACTAATATTAGTTTTTCTTTTTAATAAATAAGATTATTTCAACGTTTATGTCCTGCGTTTATTGTACTTTGTATTGAACTCATTTACTTCTATTTATTTTTATTTTTGCATGCTGCTTTGGATATTTTTAAAGACACTGAAAACATTAAATTAGTGTTTTGTGCTGTCAAAGATACCATAATGCAGACCGCCCTTAAAGAATTTAACTTAGCATAACTTTTTATTTCTAGTTGTTTATTTGCAATAAATATTTATTTTATTTTTTTAAATGTGTTTCATTTCTCTGCGAGTTTTATTATCTGTGATGAAAGCATAATCGTATTATTTCAATGTTATACGCTTCTTTGTTTTTTAATATACCTTCACCTGTACCTTCTAAATGTTGTAACTTTACTATTGTTATTTATAATATTGCCGTAACTATAAATTGTATATAATATTAATTATATATAATATTACATATAATATTTGCAACATTATTTTTTAATGTTAACTCAATTGTGTTGCTTATTTTTCTCTATACTTAAAAATTTAGCATTTTATTCCATTTACTCGATAAAAATTTATAATGACGATGATGGTACTTAAAAGCCACAAAATTGAACAGACTTTATTTATATGATAGTCATATTTTAACAAGTTTTTAATTGTTTTTTATCTTTATCACATATTTTTACATGACTTTCAAATATGTTTTATTTAAATAGGATTACTTTTAATATATATAATGTTTAAACAAGAAAAAATGTACAAATTGTTATATTTTTATTTCCGTTTTTAAGAATAAGCTTTTATTGCTAGAATAATTGAAGAATGTTGAAGATTTGTGATGAACTAAAATATGTGTTATTTATTTAGGTTAAATGTTTTGATTATTTATCTAAGTTAAATGGTTTGGTTACTTATATAGATTTAAAGCTTTACCTTATTTCATACCATAGCATAATTTTGTTATAATACAGTGCAGTAATTTTGAAAACTTCTTGAACTATATTAATTTAGAATTATATGCATTGTGTAATAATATATGTAAATATAGTGTTAGTGAGTGTTTCCCATTGACATGATTGCAGATACTGAAAACATTCGGTTCGTATTCGCGGCGGTGAAGGACACGATCCTGCAGTCCAACCTCAAGGAGTACAACCTGGTGTAGGCGCGCCGGCACGAGTCTGTGATTGTGTGTAACAAGTAATCGTAACACAAGCGACCGACAGTGTAAATTTACGAACTGAGGACGAACTCGACTCTCAAACTGATTTTTTAATAAAAATAAGATTAGCTAATAAGTCATTTAATCAATACTAGCACACCAGTTCGGACAGCGCCCCCCCGAGCGGTCGCCTCATTACGCGTCTGGTTTTTTGACAAGTTTTTTATGATGAAGTTATTCACGAATTATGTATGTGTCTGTATCGGTGAATATTAAATGCATTTTAAAGTAGCGGCGGGCCGTGTCGACCCGCCGCGCCGCTTTTAGTCATTGTTTTAGATTTTTTTTGTAAAGTTTGTTGCCATTATATCTTTCTACGTAAGTGTACACGTCCAGACGGATGGATTTGAACAAACTAGTCCAATGAACTTGGCGAGCCTCACCATCCTCGTCGCTATCCCGTTACTATTAGGTATTTATTTAAGTGTCCGGTGGTCGCGTCCTTCGTTTCGCTTACTCGGAATATTCTATAACTTATTTCATTTTATATAGATTTTTAACGAACATACGTTACTTTTGTACATTGGAGTTTTGTTAATCGATACATGTTGTGTTATTATTTAAACTGTTTATATATGTTGGTGTTATTTACGCGACTCGAGTCGGTAGGTTCCTGCGTCAACAGAACTTTCTATTTCACTAGACGTACGTCGAATAGTCGTTACTACGTTAGTTGTGTAAGGATATTTTTGAAGCATTTGTATAACTTTTTTTACTAGAACCCAGGTTACATTGAAATGTGAATTGTGAAGCGGTGCCGACGGTATATAGCACAACTCTCATAGCACAAACGAATGTAATATATTGTACATTTTGGTCTAAATGTGAGTGAGTCGAGCTGACAGGGGTCAATGCCACGTTTTGCTATTGGCACGCTGCACTGGAATGCACCGGGATGCACCGGAACGAAGCACGAATATTATACAATTTTATTATTGTTGTCCATATTTTATAGTATTTTTATTATATGCTTATGTGTGTGTTGCTTTGTGTTATATTTTTAGTTGTTTATTTATATTTAGAAACGAAGTTTCTAATGGAGGTGTAACTTATTGAATTAACTTATTCGTCGTTGTAAACTTTTATTTTCTTTTAATGAGCTTTTTTTATACTTCGACACTGTCAATGTCAATAGCAAAACTGTTCGCTCTATATAATATATTTACATTATTATACATCTGTCTGTACGTAATGCTCAAGAATTTGTAAAATTGGAACTATTCGCACAAAACATGAAATATCGTGTACTATTTAATTATTATCCATGCAATATCTGTGTTCGCATTGTATATATTAATATTTCGTTTATTGCAATTGTACAGCGGTATTTGTATCTAATGAGCCTGACGCTTTTGTACGTGACATCGCGCGCGCTCCACCTCGGTGGCCGTGTGGATACATCCGGACGAACTGACAGTGCCTGACAGACCTGACCTGACCTGACCGGACCTGACAGACCGTTATACGATATACCTACAATGAACATCTTAAACAGGGGCGCTTTGTGCATACGTTTCACATATTTTTTTATTTACAAATGTTTGTCATAATACTCGATAGTTATTTATAGATGAGATATCTTCCCCAAGTTAGGTATATGCGTGATACAAATGCATTTATCGACCGGTTTGTCAACTTTGTTTTATTTTAACAATTCCGATATATTATAATTTTTTTTATTATATTAATATTTGAGCATTTAATTAATTTTTATTAATATATAGTATTCATAGTGTGTACCTGAATTCGTACATTCATGTGTTGAGGGCCAGTATGTCTTTATATGATATTTAGATTAAATCGAAGCAACAGAAACTAATCTAGAAGATACATGAGATTTTACTTTTTTATCACAACTCTTTGTATATGATCAAAATATCAAAATAAAAGTGCTCCGAAATATAGAAGGATTAAATAAATATTTATACCATAAATGCTAACTGATATGGGCGGGAGTTATAAATAATGAGAATTAAGTAGATAATAATGATTCTCTAAATGTAAATTGGTGCGGTGAGTCGTTGACAACCCCATTTCAACTCGCTTAATGTAGAAAATATATTGCTACAGGGGTCTTAAGTCTCTTATCGAGCTTTATAAGCGTTTTTCTTAAATTATTGTCTCTTTTAATAATAATTTTATATATTTATCTTTCATTCCTTTACATTATGTTAATATCGATAAAACAATATATCGTCGTAGACATAATTTGTTTCCATAAATTTGACTGACTATTATACTAAATCTCGAACTATACAGCTGTCGTTTTTCTTTCCATCAATCAATATATAATAATAAATATCTTTAATTTCATGCAAAAGAACAGCTCAGTTTATAATTTATTAATTTTATTTATTTAATTATACACGTAGCTGACTCTATTATACCGGATGTATCGCACGTGTCCCTCAGAGAGGCGCGGTGGCACTATTTGCAAGTGTTCACATTCATATCTTCCTCACAAAACGGACTGAATACGGCGTGTTGACGTTCTTACCTGTTTTTTGGTTTCTTTTTTACGATTGGAAAATGACCTACAATTGCTAAAACTATATTATAGTCTAACGTTGCTTTACCTTTTGCGTGAGATTGTGAGAATTTTAGCTTAAGTTTCGACTGAAGATGGATGCCTGTATGTAATATTGTAAATTATAATTTCTCATAAAATATAATTTTTTTCAGCTAAACTATTTTGTTTTATTACGATTTACGATAAAATTTTATTGTGAATGGTTGATTATGATAATAACAAGTCTTTATTCACATACACATGTTTACGCTCTATCCTTAGCGGGTCGTCGGAGAGAACGGAGCTCCAAACGCTACAGTTCCTGCATACCTCTTTCGCCTCGTCCACTGTCATTAACCTCTTCATACATGCCCTGCGGGGAGTCCCCATGCTATTTGCGTGACCTTCCTCTTGAAAAGTCAATCGAGGAAGAAGAAGGGGACCCCTTACCTCATAACACTTATTTTTCCAAGTTTTTATTGTACACCAAAAAAATATATATTTATTTTAGTTCGACACGCGTGTAATAGAGAGATTTCAATCTTAACTATATTCCGTTTTTCCCCATAATCCCAGTTATTGCGTGTTGAGAGTTGCACTTTGTCGACGAAGGTGAAAGAAGATAAATCCCATGGACTATGGACCATGGTAGAGCTAACAACCACTATGGTAACGGCAGCAGGTAAACAGCCTCACATATTATTAACTCCACTTAAATTAATTAAGAAGTTTAAAATTCACGTTTTCAGAAAACATATTGAACTTTTAATTTTATGATCTTTATTAGAACATGTTTTTAAAGTTTTATGTTAATGCAAGTGATTAATATTAGGTATAACTACGTTGGTAAGTTAAATTATAAAAGCAAAATGTATTATAAAAAAAATATTTAAAGTTCCGATAAGACAAAAGTTTATCGTACACAAACTAAACTGCTATTTAGATGCTCTAAAACCTTACCATTAAAAGTATTCGTTTGAGACAACATTGGAGGATGGACTTCGTAGCTTTAAACTTTGAAATCTTTTATTAAATATTTTATTAATTAATATATTTTATTTAGTACTTATTTTACAGATTATATGAAGAAACAAGATAAAATATATATATATATATATATATATATATATATATATATATATATATATATATATATATATATATATATATATATATATATATATATATATATATATATATATATATATATATATATATATATATATATATATATATATATATATATATATATATATATATATATAATATATATATATATATATATATATATATATATATATATATATATATATATATATATATATATATATATATATATATATATATATATATATATATATATATATATATATATATATATATATATATATATATATACATTCCATCACTTGTGTTTAAATGTATGAAAGTATTTTTTTTATCTTTTAAGTTTTTTTCACTAATAGCTGTGATACAAGACACTCCCATAGTATCTGAAGTAAACAAAGTGATAAAATATTTTAGTAAATAAACTGTAACTTTAGAATGTTAGATTTTACACTGCAAACTTCTTTGCATTATATTGTCTTATTTAACAATCACATATAAATTAAACGCTCACCATTTTAGTTTATCATTTATTTTGAGTTTAGTTCATATTTATATTTCATAGTAACAATTGTTTTTTTTTTATAAATTGTTTTTGCTCTATATGTATATATTATAAAACAATTTAAAATTAGTAATACTAGCAGGCTTATTATTTCATACTGAATCATGTAGGTAATATTGATTTGGCTTAGATAAAAATTAAAAGTTATTGTAATAATCATTTCTTTACAGTATGCTTGTGACATATTATTGGTTATGAACCATTGTCTTTAATTTGTAAAAAAAATTATACATATTTTAAACATTTTGTAATTTAGAACTCCTCAGGCCGTTCATTATATGTGCTCTTAGTGGATCAATATTTATTATTAATTTTTTTGAATGAATATGAGGTACCATTGAGGCTAGTCGAAGATGTTAGGATTTTCAATAAGGAGTTTCGCGTTCTCTGGACAATACATAATTATATTTCCAACGGTACAAGGCCTTTCACAACACTCGCTCGCCACTTGTCGGCGCACGCGCCGCAGTCTCATTTCTGTTATTTGACGCTTCTTATTTCGGTTCTTCAGTAAATCTTTAGGTGCCATCTTATCTAAAAGTGATCGATAGTAACAAATTTTGAAAATATTTTAGATTTCTTTATTAAATAGGACATACTTACAGTGCTATATCTAACGAAATGTATACTCATAATAATGAAATAATAACAATTTAATATTATTAAATGGGTAGATAATATAATAATGTTATACATACCTAGCATGATAGAAGTGTCTCTTTTAACAATTTTATACACATTGTTGCAAAAGTTATCTATTACCGACGATAGCCACTTGCTGCACATGTAGACTCGGTCGCTCATCTTGTAAATTTCGGTGTTTTCTGTAGTCTCTTCTGCTGTGACATTTCTGCATACCAAGAGCACTATACACACCTAAAATAAAAAATCAAATCAACCAAATTTTTCATGTTTAGATCCTTGTAAAATAATTTGCGATATCTTAAGAAATATCAATATGTATACACGTTTTATTATTAAACGTTATTAATAAGAAAACTTACTATGTATTTCAAATCCATTTATTTCTATTTATATTTAATATATTTTCCAATAAGAGCACAAATAAATGTTTTGTCTGTTTAAGTTCTGTTTTATGAATGAATAAATCAGAACTCGGTTGTTCTAAAATGAGCTCCCTTTGGTCCATATTACGGAATTACTTAAAACTTGTTTACATCGATAATGGCATTTACAAAACATTGTCAATAAGATAAGAGATTTTTCTAATATCGGGAGGACAATATCGTTTTGGACATAGGACGTCCACTATAATAACTTTAGTGGGATAGAACATTAATAAACTAACAGACTATTTTTAAGTACTATTTATTAGTCAATTATTATGACAGTCGCTATGCAAATGCTGTAAGTGAATGGAAAACATTTTCTTATATATTTCGAGTAATTTATGATTTAACACCCCTTACCTGTCGTATACAATTTTTTAAATAAAGGTTTTTTTATTCCATGATTATCTAAAATAAATAAAAAATAAAATAAAAATATTAGTGAATGGAAATACTATAAATAGTTAAAATGGATATAGCCATATTGTAATAAGTATTACTTTAATGACAATATAAATTTATCAGTTTTTGCGGCAAGGTCGATTTAGAAACAGAAATAATTGACGATATATTTACAATTATAAGTAATATGGAGCATCTATTGTTATTACTCTAAGTGCACATAGCAACAACAATATCATCAAGCGCTGGACAAAAGGTGGCGTGTGTCAACAGACAAACTAAAAATAAAAGGTCATTGTTTACTCACACGAACTGTCTACTGATTACCTATAGATATATTTAGTTAGAGAGGCGTGATAATTGGAGCAAACGGGAATTGGGTTAAAAGCAACATTTTTATCATTATTTTTTATAGGTACCTATATATATATTTGTTCCGTTTATTCTCACAGAGCTCTTCTCTGAGAGAATAAACTGAACAAATATTTACATCTAATTCTAATAAATTGTTTTACAATTTTGATTATTGAGTATCAATTTACGCATAATATTAATTTCTTTTCCAATACAATTATTCTGTGATCATTTTACTTGTTGTGGTTTTCACAAAAAATGTGTAAAGGTACATTTTTGAATATATTTTTCTATCTGTTCAAATTTCGAGATTTAAGTGACGTATTTGACATTGCTGGTGCTTTGTTTTGTTACCAAAGAGGAATATTTTTAATAAAATAGCTCATTCCTCTTAATGGGAATTAACTCATGATCGTCGGGTTTACAGTCAGACACTGTGCGACGACGTCCAACGTAATCAGTGATTTCATATTATTTTAATTTGAGACCTAATGGGATAGGGGTTGTACCTTAGCGCCACGGCGAATGCCATGCGCGTGTGATTGTTGAATCCCATTTCAATTTTTACATTTAACCTTTTTTTAACTAAACTAAACGCGACGTGAGCGTTCAGCTAAAATAAAAAAATGGACGAAATACAAGGTCTGATGTACGTCTTTTTCAGTATAATACCGAACATATAACACTAGTTTTAAAAGAACTCGCTTGTAGTTTGGCCATTATCTACCTACATTTATGTACTTAATATTTTCACTTATTACATTACTATAACTATTAACTATTTTATTTTACAATTAGCATATAAGCTCCAATTTCGTCGTAACATGCTTTTCTTTTAATCCTGTCAGGTTAAGCGTTTGTTCTATCAAAGTATTACGTTTGGTTTGAGTGAGCTAGCTGGTAATATTATAACTTTAAAATTTTTGTGGGTAAGTTTAATTATATTGAAATGATAATTAATAATATGTAATGTAGATCCGTTGAGGCGCAGATTCATTAATTTCTATTTTCTTCACTTAGTTATTTAGATATACTTACTTATTTAGATATACTCGGCGTTAAGTCCCGCCACTCAACACGCAATATATGGCAAAAACAGGGAATGGAGAGTCTTAACCATTTCACTGCCTACCCTGCTTTATCCCACACATAGCGAGATAAAGCGTGAGCGTCTAAAAAAAATTTTTAAATACCTTCCTTCCGATCCATTACAATTACGATTTAGTACTACTTATTAGGATTTTTAAAATAACAGAAATATTAAATTATTAATTATTATCATTACGTTAGCAGTGTCAACGAATGATTTATTTTAATTAAAGATATAACTTTATAAATTCAGTAAAAATTATTTATATATACAAGTTGTGTATTACGGTTAATCAACAGCTTGAGTAAGCTTAACTGTACCTATCCGTGACGCTATGTCAAAAAAACTTTATTATTAGTTAGTTAGTAGTTGCAATAATATTAATATACCTATGTAGATTCTTTTAATGTAATAGCATTTCATACACGTACATACTAACAGTAAGTATTTTAAAATTTCTGATTTCGTTAGAGATCCCGGAGTTTCTCATAATGTGTTCTAGACATTACATTTTCGAATGTTGTCAGAAAGTGATCATATTGTTAATAGATTGGTGTTAAAGTGAAACTACACAAACTAATAAAAATTTTAATAAACATATTTTTAGTTTCTGTTTATTACATAAAGATAAGTATTTTTTCAGGATATGAACAGAATTGATTGTTCGACAATAAATATACATAACCTGTTTACAAATAAGTAATTAGTGATTTGACCTAACCCTATGTGTTATTTTCATCTGTAATTGATATGAACATCCCTAGCGTGCGACGCCGATAGGGACTCTGCTCGTAAACAACTGATTGCTAGCGCGTGTGCCCTAATATGAAGTGATTGCTCTTTGAATAATACAATTAAAATATTTTACCATGGTACATTGTTTCTTAACGCCGTATTACACAAAATAAACCTAAATGACATGTGCTATGTCTCATTCTGCACTTATATGGTGGGTTGTCATGCCTTATTCCAGATTGAACGCCGAAAGACCAATGAATATACATATATGTATATAAATGTAGAGAAACATATATAGATAAAAAATGTATTACTTTTTCATGCGAAAAATACTTATGATAAGATCATTAATTTTTCCGACTTTTATACATTTTAGATAAAACATTTTAAACAGATTATTCGCGGCGTTGTATGTAGACCAATAAGCTACTCACAGTAGAGAGAACTAGCACTTGTATGGTAGGTTTTTAAGCCTAACAAAAAAACGAAAGAAAAGTAACCAGTTAAATTAAATATTCCTTTGCAGTTGCAGGTTTACATAAGCTTGATTGTGACTGTGGCTTATCTTTCATTGGTCAGATAAAGAGAAACATCGGTGTAAGATGAAAGAACACATCTTGGAATGGGCATAAATGGAAGTCAGCTGTGAGTGAGCGCCCTATGAACAACCCCAACCATTACATCAGATTTGATAAGCCTCATATACTCTATATTCTAGCAGAATGAACCGTTAGGCTATTCAAATACAAAAATATCATTTTTTCAATAAAGAAGACGGTCGAAAACTACCATTTTTTTAATTTATTTTAATCAAAATTAGGTTTGTCAATAAAAAAAATAACAATTCTTAATGTACGAGATAAAAAAATGTTTTAATTATTGTTGTTTAAATTTTATTACGTAAGAAAGCTTGATCTTGAGCTTAGCTGACCCACATCTCGAATAAGATAAATTCAATAGTAACCTAGACAGATTTTGTTTTTATATTTTTTAATAATTAACGCACATAAGTATAAATAAAATTATCAAACATTTTAAAAATTTTAAAATCTCCAGTATTATGATTTTATTTTATTTTATCTATTATATTTATTTATTATATATTTTGTAAAAATATAGGTACACTAGAATGACTGTAGACTATAGTAGTCTGAATCAGCAATATTATTGCTTGCTTGGAGTTTTTTACTGCTTTTCATTGCGCATTGACTATTTAAGTAATTTTGAAACATTGTTGGAAAAGTATGTCCCTCTAACAGATCATTCAATAATAATGGGAGATTTTAACTCGTGTTTACTTAAACATGATTTTAGATTAAAACGCCTTACTGAGATTATTAATAGCTGTACCTAATCTTAATATATCTCCATTTCTCTTTTCTATCTTTATCAACTCTATCTCTTATTCCCTTACGTTACCCTTCCATCTCTATGCTGACGACTTACAAATTTATACAACGACACCACCTGATGATCTCCATAGTGTTATAGCTGCGCACAACTCCAATCCTAATTCAGTTAGTACTTGGAGTAAATCATTTAGATTGTCTATAAACGCAAGTAAATCTCAGACTATTATCTTTGGCAGTCGTCAGCAAGTATCGAAAACTCCATTCCCATCCTTACCTCCTGTATTGTTTGGTGGGAACAAACTAGAATTCCGTAATACTGTTAAAAACTTAGGTCTTATAATGGACAGTACCTTCTCGTGGTCTCCTCATATTTCAGAGGTTAGTCGAAAATTTATTGCTGTGTTGTGCCGATTGAGAAGATGGAAAAATTTCCTTCCCATAAAAACCAAAATATCCATTGCACAAACTCTTCACCTTCCCATCCTGATTACGCCGATGCATGTTATTGTGACCTACCTCGAATTCTACTGAACAAATTAGATCGTTTGCAAAATATGGCCATCCGATTCATATTTTCATTAAAAAAATTGTACCATATTTCTGAATATAGAACTCGACTTAAATGGCTCACTATGAGACATCGTCGTAATCTCCATATCCTCACTACACTACACACCATCCTTTTCCATCTGTACACTCCTGAATACCTCAAAACAAGGTTTAGTTTTCTCGGCTCAAGCCACTCTCTCAGCTTGAGATCGCAGAGTGACAATAAATTAGCATTGCCGTTCAGCCACACTCAAACCTATGGGGATTCATTTACAGTAAAAGCCGCAATGCTTTGGAACTCACTACCGCGGGAAATTCGTGAGGACACTTCTGTTAACATATTTAAACGTCGTGTTAAAAACTTTTTCCTGTCATTATAACGTTTCCGCTTGTGTATATATGTATGTGTAAGATATGTATTTAAATGTATATATGTATATGTGTTATGTGTTGGTATTGTTATTTTTTTGTGTATTTATATATGTAATTTGTTTATTATACATAAATATATAACGTGTTTACATATCTATTAAAGGATGTGTTTGTACACCTACCAAAATGTATATATCTTTTTCTGTTTTCTGTGGTAGGGGTTGCCTGGAAGAGATCGCCTATGGTGATAAGGCCACCTTTATACCACGTTTGTTTATTACTCCTTGTATCTTATTTGTTTTTTTTTATACAGGTGTAATAAAGTATTAAATAAATAAATAATAATATGCATAGAGTAGCTATGCATATTATTCTATTAGAGTAAAATATAAATCCGAGAACATCAACCAAGCGGGAGAAGCTGCAAGCAGGTCGGGTTGGTTTTGTGAGCTTAAAAAATTAAGTTAAAAAATACCGGTGGAGTGCTTAACAAATTCGCGCTCCATTATTATTGATTATAATATTGGTACGTAGGCTACGTACCAATATCATATTTATTGACCAATGTAAAGTAGAAATTATAAAATAATTCTTATTTCCTTTCTTGCAAAATTTCGTAATTTAGGCTTTCTTTTAACAGTCCCAAAGTAATCACTTTGAAACAGACGGAAAAATGAACGACAAAACAATTATATATATAAGTTCCGTTTCATTTTATGAATAGCAATTCTGAATTTACTTTTCTTGCTTACATAATTTGTAGGTAATAGGTAAGTTGATTAAGTGTATTCTGATTCATTTCAGATTACATTTATATTCATTAATACCTTGGCTATAATAACATTTAATATAAATTTTTGAATAAAATTGGCACTCACTAACTAACTAAAAAAGTAGTAAACATCTATATCAGAAAAGTTAGAAACGAGACTCGTTTGTTATTTTTACATAACAACAATTATTACAGATGCATAAGCATAAAATATAAATTTTACATGTCAGCGTGGAACCCTCAGTTCCGTACTTTAACATTATTTTTAAATAAATAAATTTTTTACCTCATTTAACTTACACATTTAATGGTTTTGAACGTTTTACAAGGTTGGCACAGTTTAATAAAAGAATATTATTGTACAAGGTAACAAATCACCTGGCGAACATTCATGTAATAGATATAATGAGTGACGTGAAAATACCGATAGCAATGTGTCGTATCATTGCGCGACAAATCTTTGATAACATTATCAGTATGCCTTTTTATTACGGTGTTTATTGCAGGCTCAAAAAACTTACTATATTTTTCATTTCTCTTGGTATACTTTTCCCTAATAATGTAGTTGTGTTAAATTATCAGTAAAAATGGGTTATTCTACTATATTAGTTGGATTGCTCGTGCTGCAGTGTGCATATGGCGGTGGCAACAGTGAAGGTAATGGTGTAACAATTAAGTGAACAATTATAGACCTTAAGTGCTTGTCGATATCGATATCTTTTTGTTTGTTTTTATTATAAATCCAAAGAAGGTATCAATTAGGTAGGCAATTTTAATATTTATGTATACATAACACAAATATTAAAATTATATAATAATAGTAACTATTATTATTAAATATTTTGATCGATACCTCCACAAAAAAAACATTATCTAAGGAGTACGGTTTTTTAGCTTAAACTGATGGCAACCATTGGTGCACAAAGTTTTTGTTTAAAATACGTTGTGTGATTCGAATATAGGAATTTGACATACCTCTGAATTTTGACAAATGAGCCTAACGACAAGCACCTAAGCAATTTACACGTCTACCAATTTGAAATTTAAATTAACATGAAGTTATCTATTTCATAATAACACTACATATATTCATTTTTGTAGAGGAATGTCCCTTTTGCAAAGGAGAGGAATACGAATGTGTAAATGGAGGTTGCTACTGTGCCTCAGGATTTATACCAGATTACCAACACACTAGCTGCATAAAATGCCCCGGTGAGTAACTGGTTGCATGTTCATTATTATAAATATTTTTTTGATAGGGTATATAATTTATACGTTTTATTATTATTACTAATAATGCTTTATGTGAATTCTTTTTTAGGTTTAGGAGAAATGTGCTACGGACCATGTTGCAGTCCAAATATTAATGAAACCCTCCAATGCTGGCGGGGAGTTTGCCGAACTTGCTATGGACCTCGTGGAAATTGGATTTGCAGGTATGTGTGTATAATATACCTACATATATCTATATATATTTAATTAACCATTAGCTACTCTCTGGCTACAGATAAAGTAGAGTGAACAGAAGGAAGCTAGTGTTAAGGCACTCTGTTTTCTGCATTCCTCCGAAATTTCGAGATATTTTATAGTCAGGAGACGAAGAAAAAAAATTATTGTATTTCTACGAGTGAAAATCGAACTAGCAACTGACGCTTTGACAGATTTTGACTATATCTAAAACAAAAAAAAATATTTTGAAATATTATTTTAGATAAAAAAGATATTCCCATGAACAAATCAGTTTTTTTGTACTATTATAAATTACATTTTTCTCTATATGATAGTCGCGTTGTTCACTGTTGATAAATATTTCATTTTTAATTACAGAGATTCCATGGATGAGATGATACTAGTATCAGGATCCCAAATAGTGATGGCAGCAGCTCTAGTTCTTGGGATCGTAGCTACTTTCACACTGGTTTATAAGCTTTGTGGTGTCAGCAACATAAAGTATAATTTAAAGCGTTTATAATTTTATTTTATTGATAGAGACTCGTTAGACATACTTAACTAAATGTAAAATTTCAGCCCTTTGGGAGCACATTCAACTGAAAGTCGATCATCAGTTGGAAGTTTACAAATATACGTTAATGAACGCTTAAGAGATGCACCGCCTAGGTACGTAATTGGATCCGGAATAGGTTAATTATATCTCAATAAATTATAAACATAAATCAATATTTACTTGCCTGCAGGTATTCAAGAGCAGCTCCTTCTGGTTCAACGATATGTCCGGCTCCTATTTATTTGAACGCTGGCTTCGTAAGTCTTTATTTAATACTAAGAATTTATGTATGTGTTTTACAATTTACAAAAAAAATACATATTTATATTCCCAGGTTCATGACAACAGCCTACCCCCACCACCTTATACACCTGATACAAAAAATGATACCGACAGGAGTACAACAATTCACATTTAATATGTATACAATTTGTATTATAAATTAGATTTAAGTCCAATATAGCTATATGATAAATAATATAAAAGATGACGATGATGTGACGTCGAGAGAATATTGTCTCTGATTAAGAAACAACACAAAAACCTAAAAACTAAACACAATGTAAAGTTGGCCATTGTGTAAAATTATTACTTAATTATTAGGCTTTTCTACATAACTAGCGTTATCAGTATTATTTAAGTATGTAAAAATATAGAGTATACTAAAATTTGTAAAAATATTGTGTGTAAATACATAATAAATATTTTGTACTTATATATTTAATTTATTTTAATTGCACATTATAATCCAATACAAAGAATCTTCGAAATTTAATTTTCCAGTTTCATAATAGTAGTGTGGTTGCGCCTGACCTCCTGACTAACCTTATTAAAATTAAGTATTCTCACTTAGACCGTATATCACAGCGTATTCGGGCAGAAATTCTGCTAAATTGCACTAAATGACATAGTTTTATCGCTATTATTGTCTTTATCGCTTAAGACTACTGGCTAGACTAGGTACTATATATTGTAAGAGAATATGAGGGTTGATGTAAGATATACTAATGGTGGGAAGTGTATAAAAACGGGTGTTGACGGCACAAGGTCTCTTTCAGACGTTTCACTTGTGTTTAGTCGATCGGTGTGATAATGTTAAATTATTGTTCGATTATAATTATGAGTTGTTATACTTATTAGTTATTTGTCAGTGTTATGCTGCTAGGGTTCATTTTGTATTTATCAAGAAGTATAGTGTTATATAATTTGGTTTATTAAAATTGTCAAGTTATTTGTATTCTTGTAAATTGATTAAATTTATTGTCGAGTCATGTGTAATATTAATTTTAAAAAAGCGGCTTCTGATCTTATTTCTAGGAATGCATATTATAAAGTAGTCAAAGGGAAGAATTACACAACACACAACATTTAGCTCTTTAGGGCATTACTTTTTACCGCAATAACTCCGTTCAAAGATATCGTCAAAATTTTTAAAAATTATGTTTTTTAGCTACATTTTCAAAACAAATTACCCATACCTTTGAAAAAGTGTAACTAAACAAAGAGTTTTCCTGACGAAATATAATTGAAGGTAATAAATTAATAAATTGTAAAATTAAATTGACCAAAGAACAAAAATTCCGATTTAATGTGAAACGCTTGAAGTTACGTTCACGGTTGCAGTAATGATGCTGCATCTCTATAAGTTTTAATATCCACCGATCAATCTATAAAAAAATATTTCACAAAATCGCCTAGTGGTCTTTTAAGACTTTATATTAACAAAAAACACAGGTAAAATAAAAAAATGCTTAACTTTTTGTTTATTTATGTGTATGTAATTGAAATTTTACGCAAAACTATCTTTAAACCATGTAAGTGTTTATATGGATGATTTTTGAGATGTTGCTTAACACAAAAGGTAGAAAAAATACTTAAAAAAGAACTTTGAGTAACGGAAAACTCGTAAGATCTTCCTACAGAGATGTTAACAACGCATGAAGTTGAATAAAGCATAAAGTATTTTGACACATGATGAAAAAATGCGTTCTTCATCACTTAGTGGTCAGTACGGTTGCACAATTTGCAAGACCTACAATTTTTTGTATATTTTACTTCAAAAATCAAATTTTTATTTTCTCTTTTAGCATGTAGATGTCATAAACCACTAGATTCTCCTTATTCTCTGCATACTCCATGCTTATAAGTACTGTACTGATCTATAGAATTGAATTTCAGCATTGCAATACTATGATATTGCAATAATTTAAAATTTAATTCTAAAGCGTAAGATAACTATAATAAATTATCATTTTTTAAAAATGCTGTACTAGTTTGACACTTCTTACGACTAATATTAGTAAACAAAATATTAAAATTAAAGAAAATAAACCAAGTAAATTTATTTTTTTTAATAAATGGGTTATTATTAAAATTAAAAAACTCACCTTTGAATATTAGTAGCAAAACTGGCAACTCGTAATATTTTCTGTCATTTTAATTGTCACTAATGCATTTGTGAGGAAGTTCATTATTTCCGAGATATACATATTTTCTTTTCTTAAAGATAAATTTTATTTGAACCGTGAATCTGGCAAATCAATTTTAAAATTTACGTGGAATTTTCATATAGAAAAGTTTGATTATTAAAATAAAAATAAATATGGCTGATGAAGAGGTTAATGGTGATACTGACGACATACAGCATGAAAAAGACAAAACTCAAAAGAAAGCTGCAAAACATGATAGTGGAGTAGCAGACCTAGAAAAAGTAACAGATTACGCAGAAGAAACAGAGATCTCATCTCAAGACATATCTGGTGTAAGAATTTGGAAAACAATTCTTTTTTTAGATATATTCTTTAAAATTTGTATATTAACTGTTGAAAGATTGTAATCATTTTATCAAATTTGTGTTGTTTGTTTGATTTAATATTGTTTTTTTTTATATGTATACAAATGATAATATAATTATAACTAAATTCTAGGCACTTTCTCTGATTGGTGACCGAAGAAACAAAGAAGCGGCAGAAAAACTAGAAAAAGAAAAAGAACTGCAAATGGTATCTGTTAAAAAGGATGATATCGAATTAATAGTAAGTGAACATAAATGAATCTTACTATCAGTCATAACCACAATAAGAAGAGTGTGGTATTTAAATAATTTATTCTGCACGTTTTCTTTGCAACACAAGCTAATAGTGCTAAAAAATTATCATATTTTGTTTGTATTTAAGAAGAAAATTG
This sequence comes from Dione vanillae, assembly GCA_037178615.1. Lineage (NCBI taxonomy): Eukaryota > Metazoa > Arthropoda > Insecta > Lepidoptera > Nymphalidae > Dione > Dione vanillae. Next base: position 105,314 of record JAZFAU010000106.1, read on the forward strand.
CAAGTATTCATTTTTAAAAAAATTTGGATAAAATGTGTTTTCTAAATGGTACATATATAATAATGCATACTCTTTCTTTTATTGCACATATATGTACATAGAATTTTAGCTCATCAGTATGCCTAATATATAATATATAGTAGGATAGTTATATCTTTCTATTGTTGCAAAACATACTATGTTATGGTATTTTCATATAAAAATGTTTTGTACTTAAGTGTAGTGAAATCATCTATGTAATATTATATTTTAAAATATTGATTAAATTGAAACTTTTTTATGTATTTAAAATACAGAAAAGCAAAAAGTTGCACTAAGTATTATTTTTTGATTTATTTTGTACTGTTTTTATTATGGTTTTTTCTTCAATTTGAACTTAAAAAAAATAATTGATTTCTCATTACATTACCTTAATACCCTGTTAACTATTTTCAGGTAAAAGAGATGGAAATATCCAAGATACTAGCAGAAAGAACCTTAAGAGAGCACAGAGGTGACTTGGTGGCAGCACTTATAACTTTAACTAATTAATGACAACAAAATGTTATATTTGCAATAGACTATTTTTCAACCTCAAACTTGTCTCATTACATTACATAATTAAGCTATTTAATAGGTAGATTACACTATTCAACTTTATAATATAGGACATTATAAGTTTATCCTCAGAATATTTTGGATTTTGGCCTGAAAAAATTGCATACAGTTTTCCTAACCTTTTTCTTGTAGTTAAAATCTACCTCATATGTAACCAAGAGCTTAATAATACTTGTCAATAAAAATAAGAAATTTATTAGTTAATTGAAAGCAAATTAAAAAATATTTGAAAATATAAATATATAGGTCCACACTTTCTCCAGCATATAGCAGCATAAACAGAGGGTACCTAGAGTTAAAAACTTTTTGTTCCTCATATTACAGTTTTGAGACATGATATACATGCTTAAGAGCCGAACTTGACACATTGATTTCCTTTATATTATTTGCCTTATAATGATGGTAATAGCTATTGTAATAATAATAACTGCAGTCTGTAGTGCTGAGAATAAGATCAACAATTTCTAGCTTGATAAATTGATACTAATTAAAATAAACTTAATATAAGTAAGGTAGTTGTAAAAGTGATTTGTTTCTAATATTTTATAAGTAACTGCAAAATTCTTATAAATAAATTCTACTACTCTGGATTGTGGACAATGCACTTTTAGTGGCATGGTGGCACAGTATATGGAATATTATGGAATTGTTATAATAGACTTGTTATAATAGACATTTTATTATTAATTCTAATTGTGAAGGGAGTAAATTTGTAACACAGTGTACTTTAGTAAGGTTGTATATAAATTACAATTTTATATTGTCAATCTAATAAAATATGTCAATGCTCCTAAACTTCTTTGCATTGTGATTAAATTTCGCCATTTTTTGCCTTAAGATTAAACTCAACGCAACGCGTTAGAGGAATTTGAATAATGACATACTCTATTGTAGTTCTTGCACACACTAAGGTAGATCTACAGACAGTCCAGAATAATTTCTGAGATAGTCCAGAATGGCATCTGGATGCCCTTGGTATGTTCGTAAGTTGACTTTGAATTGGATTCGGTTAAGGAGTTCTGAAAAGGCTTAGCTAAGCGGTTCTACGAATGCCCAACCCCCGTCGTCGAAGAGACAAGCAAGTTATGAAAGATGCGACCGCCTTGCCTTAGAGTGCCGCGGTGTCCCAGGGTGTAGCGATCCACAGTTTGGGCAACTCTTTTCTTTATGACTAAAATGTAGTCACTGTTATTATTATACCTTAGTTCTACCTCTACTAAGTTCTTTTAGTATACCTATTATCTTAAAATTTGAAAAAAATATTTATTCACTTATTTATGTCCCGTACGCTTTATCCCGCACATAGCAGGGTAGGCAGAGGGGACTGCAGGAACCGTAGGCAGGAACCTAGTGTTACGATACTCTGTTCCCCGTTTTCCACTGTCTGATTTGCCGCCGTTGCCAGAGCGAAGAATATGGAAATAAAAAAAATCATCTTCCCAAGAGTGGGAATCTAATCCACAAACAGTTTGCAGGTAGCCGCTACGCCCCTGCGCCACTAATTAAAACATTTTCGAAACGAATAATATTTTTATTCGTTTCGAAAATGTATGCACAGTAGAAAAAAAATATTTAAAAACACCTAGAACCATACAAATACTACACAAATTATATAATAACATCGATATGCACTACAATGTTAAATTAACGTTTTAATAAAAAATATATTATCTATGACATTATGCCCTTTGATTGTCTGTGGTTTATGTTCTAAGGACGAGGTGTGTGTGCAAAATTGTTTTTCTTTTTTAATTCTTTTGTGGCTGGATTCTTTTTATGGTTTACTTAATTCTTTTATTTAAAACTTTTATTGTGGTCACCACTAATTGAAGTAGGAAGTACAGTTTTGCGAAACGGTAAGTAAAATTTATTATTTCTTCTGCAAACGTCAAAAACTAGGTAGTAGGTGAGCTTTCATAAAGTATCACTTTATAGCCTTGATTAATAGTAATTTCTTCTCAATACAAACAAAGTATAACTGCACTGTTTGTACAAAACAATGGACGAAATATTATTATTGAAAAATCAATAGTTTTCGTTCTTATTGAACATCTGTAAAAGATAATGCTTATAAATGCATAACAGTTTTGCTATGAGATATAAACTATAATATATTATATTTGAATCTGTTATAATATACCATAATTATTATATATCCCCTGTTTAAATTAGGTAAGTTCCGTGATTTATATACTGTAATTTAAAAATATACACATTTCAATCAAATATGAGTAATATGAGTATCAAGTTTAAGTATTTACAGCTAAAAGTTATTTAAGAAATATAATTTTAATATTAGTAATGTAAGTGTACATAAAATCTACAAAATAACAAAAAATTGGTGTAATTCGAAATAATTCAAATACTAGGCTTTGTATTTGAATTTTTAACTATTTACTATAAACTTATATTATATTGAAGTAAATTTTTATGCATGCATACCTTTTGTTCATTAACATAGTACATAGTAGTCAAAACAGAAGGAGAACATATAAAAATATTGAGAACAGAATATAAAAAAAACCTTATTCGTCAAATAATACCCCTAAAACATACTTACAGATCCTTCAAATATTTAATCAAAAATGAATTGTACCTGTGAATAATCCTATTACAAAATTTGTTATTTTTTTATTTTAAAATATCCAATTAAATTTTCTATCCTATAAAATTCAATAAATATTTACCTATTAAATCTCCTACTTTTTTGTCTCATATTTGACTCGGCATGAAGGTTAAAAATAGTACATTTGAGATTTTTATCTACATTTCAATTTTAATTTACTTCCTATATTGGTACTGTCAATTTTGAATAACTTAATTATTATTAATGACAGAAAACAAATATATAATTTAAATATAAATTTAGTATTTATGAGATCTATAACAGTTTTGAATTTTATTTATTCACTGCACTCTGCACTGGCTAAAAAATATGTAAAGCACAATTTATGATATTATTCATAAGATATACTATATATTTATAAACAGTACTATTTCTGGAGAATAATTTGTTTTTAAGATATATACATTCAGTCTATCATTAACTTGAGCATTTAAACATAACAGGATTCTGAATAGGCTTCCAGCTGTCATGTTTAACATAGCCTACCTGACTTGTAATGACCTTAACATCTGATCTGAGGACTCTGAACCAACCATTTATGCAAGCTACAGGCAAACTTGAAATTGAGCACTTTGCTTCAGGCTTGATGAACACTTGCAGAATAACAATACTTCATTTGCAGCCTCTAAGCTGAAATTGGTGCTGAAAAAATTAAATGTGGAGTAGGTTCCTGGCCTCTATGGTCTGACTGTAGTAGATATATGTAGTGCATCCAAAGACAAGTCAATGAACTTTGCCCTGTTGGAGGATGCCAATTCTGAATTACTGGACATCCATGATCCTAACATCTTTACAGATGTCACCAAACTTGAAGGGAGAGTAGAATTTTGTGCATTGGCATCAAGGCGCATTCCTAGCCACCTCAGAACTTTATTTACGTAGAATTTCTAAATGTGCTGTGCCTTTTGCCTCATCTACTGCTATTAACCTCTTCATACTTCACCTCCGGAAGGTCCTCATGATAGAAACTTACGTAAACTTTCTATCAATATCACTGTTTTTGAATGTCAACTGAGGTTTTCACACTGTTTTTGAATGTCAACTGAGGTTTTCTTTTACCATTGTCTTACTTTTGCTTTATTTTTTGCTTTGATGTGCCTGAACCTCCTGAACAGATTTTTCTTCATTTTGACTGTGACTTCCGCACTGGTGTCTATCATTCTTTGCGGGTTAAGTAAGTAAAATTGATTTCCCATATCTTCAGAAAAGATCTCAACTCCATAGCATTCATCTTTAATAAAGATAATGACTGTCTTAATAATTATTCTTATAGGCCGCTGCATTAACATTATCAAAAAAATACAATACGTCTTTCCACATTCATTTCGTATCTACTTAAGATACTTCCTTCCTTATACTACTTCTTGTGATATCTTTCTTCCATTTCATCCCTTATTCATCTCTACCTTACGTTACTCTATAATAGAACCTTTGTCTTACATGTTCATTCAGGTTTCTCCTTAATTTCCACACTCCTCTTTCAGAATTGTGACCAATACTTGCCATATTCAATCTGGTGATGCAAATTATCTTCAAGTCACCCACTTTCACTCCCATGTCACTTTGTTTCAACCCATGTTGATGTTCTCCTATCGTAGGGAGAGAAACCTAACCACCGTTTTTGGTACCCTAATTTATTAGGCTTTTAGCATTGTTAAGATAATTATAACATAGATCAATGCCTTTGGAAAGTCTTGTTGTATCGTGTTGGAGGGAGAAACTTTTAAGGGTCCCTTGAACTGGTATGCTTGAGTTTGCTGGTCTAGCCTAATTAAATCCTACTAATGCCATAATTTTTTTTTCCTTCACGCTTTATCCTGCATATTGCAGGGTAGACAGAGGGAAGTGTAGGAACCATATGAACCTAATGTTAAGACACTCCGTTGCTTAGTTCCTGCTTTCTCCGTCCCCTCTTTCCGCCTTTTTCGAGTCATTGCGTGTTTAGTGGCAGAACTCAACGCCGCGCTTTGCCTAGTTTCCAGAGCAAAGAAAAAGTAAATATTTAAAATAATTCAATACCACCAAGGGGAAATTGAACCCATAAACCATCGCGTTTACTTGGAGACTGTGCCACAACGGTCCTCATACATTAATTGTGGTGAACAAAATGTTCTTAATTTAATATCAGTCAATCATTTGTGGTAAAGAAAGCGGAATATTGACCCTATATTAGATAAGATGACCTCCGCAGTATTATAAGAACAAGGGCACTGTTCAAGGACGTTTCCGTGTACCATTAGGCCTTGGATAACTTCTCAAGGCTTTTAGGGCGTAACAAATCAGGCCTTACCTCCCTATATAGGGAGTTTCATCCTCATCCCCTTGCGTTAAGAAAGCGTACCATACATATCTTATAGTTCATTTTATTTATTTTTATAATTGTATATTGTATTTTAAAAGTAATTATCATAAAGTTATTTTTGTTATAAATAACTATAATATGCTTACAATTTATACTTCTAACTTGCAGTGATAAAACCACATGGCTAACCGATGTATCAATTTCATGATAACGATAAATATATATTTGACGTCACTGCCGGTTATATGTTTTTCCCACAAAACACAAAAAGTCAAATCTCTTTGATACCATTTTAAATGCTGATAGGTATTATATTTACTATACTTATTATTCACGGGTTGTACTGGCATATAATTCTTATAAATTGTGTTTTATTTTGTGCAGGTTTTGTTTAATTTTAATAGTTAGCTAGTTATTGTTTTTTATTAGAACGGGATAACGCTTATTAATTATAGCAATCTTTATAGTTAAATATCTTTTTTAAAGATAAATAAAGGCTTAATCTCCACCATCTCTTTCCCCATTAGGTATAGGAAAATATTTTAAGAAATTGTACAAAACTTTCGATAGTAGTAGGTAAATCGATAAAGAGGCGCGAGATCAAATTCCGCTAAAACTTATGATAAATAAAGATTAAGCATCTGTAACACTAAAATTTAAAAAAATATCATAACAGGTGGCAGGGTCATTAAGTCCCCGCTAACAATTTTTTATAGTCTCACTAGTCTACTATCTATTCTAAGTGGAAAGATTCATATGTTTCTTTGTTTATTTGTTTGTATTGAACAAACGTAATTAACGAAATTTGAGATGGCGTGACCTTAAGCCCCAAAAAGTAACATAGATTAATTGTAGTATAATACAAAGAAAAAGAAGGTAAATGTATTGTTTATATCCCAAAATTGCTAAAAAATAATGTTTATCTAATCGGCGCCCTGTTGTTTTTTTTATCAACAAGTTTTTTAAATTTAAAAAATTGTAATTGTTGCAGTTAATAAGACGGGCACAGACGTAGTAATATTAATAATATTGTTGCAGATATGCCACTATCTCAGTCCTAAAAGAAATGTGTATATACTGAAATAATATGCGTAGCATTTTAAAATACAAAGCTAAGGAAAAGCCAAAGGTGTTTATATGTGCCTGTTGGGCGTTTAGTATTTTTATCGATATATAGGCTATATTTTCCTTTTAACCTTATTTTCAATAAACGTATGTAGAAATCTAAATGGAATCAGTTCTTTAAAGTTAAACGAAATAATTATTATTTAATTAATTGGTATTTTCATAAATTACTGCCAAGCGGGTTGTTTTGGGACGGGTCAGTATCCCGCCGTCAACTCACACACGGCCGACGACCTCGGATTGCATACGCATAGACGATGCATTGTAGTGTCATCTGAATATGGCGTAATTTGCATTGACGTTCTGGATCTGCTAATTAAGTTTAAAACTTATATATTTTTGACATTTAATCAAAAACCGTTACAATTTCTGAAGTAATATAATGAAACACAATATATCAAATTTAAGAAAGTATTAAAGGTTTAAGCATAATTTCCTGTAATAAGTACGGAATACATACAAAACTAAAATATTTTGAGGATAAGTGTTCCTCTTTGTTCTTAAACTGAGATAAGGTCTTTTTTACCTACTATTACGGTATTGTTAGCGTTTATAAAATGCTTATATCAGTCACGACTAATCAAATCGTTCACCGTTACATCTGTTTGGCATGACATTAACAGTCTTATATTAATGCATTTACATATAGTCACATTACAAATACAAATATAATTACGTATATACGTTTTATATTTAGGTTGAAACCATAATTGAAAAACTTTAAAAATTGGTAACCAGTATAAACAATCTTAAATTATCAAAACAGTACCTAATTAAAAATAATATTTATAAAAGGCTCATGATAATATGTTGAACGGATCTGGTTATTTATTGATTTGTGGCAGTGTAGCGTTGCAAACGGACATCGACCCTAGGGAACACCATTGCACTCCTAGGAAGGCAAAATGCCGCTTCACTGTAGCTTGGTAAGAAATGTTTGAAACTACCTACCTTAATACCTTTTCAACATAATGCAGAAATACGTATTAAAATTCAATATTCTTTTATATAACCATGATAATTTTGTAAAAAAAAAAATATTATATTTTAAATTTATATTTGAAATTTAAGTACTAGCTTTCCGCCTATCATATGAATAATAATTTTCATTAGATCATTTCATATTTCCTGATATCATTTCCTTCGATTTTAGAACGTTATTGACATATATAAAGATAAAATTATAATCAAATCTGTCTAAAAGCATTACTGATATTTATAATAATTAACGTTGTACAATTGTTTTAGCTATATCAATGTATTTTTTTTTGTGAGTAAAATAGCTTACCTTTATTAAATTTAATAAAGTTTAATTATATCAATCGCTAATTTTGTAAGGCGAAAATGAAATTAATTTTAAATCAAGCATGACACACCAGGCTACATGTGACACGAGAATTGTGCCAAATGAACTAATTGTGATTTGACTAGAACGGAGAAGGTAGGGTGGGGGCCGGGTCATGAATTTAGCGTACGGCTACGGGTACTCTCGACCCCAACAGCACTCTATGTGTGCCACGGTTGTATGTAGGTTAACATCGGACGCGCTCGATACGCCACCGCTGTTGCCGATGTCGACCACCTAACCTAGATCAGGGTACAGAGAGATCGCTTATGAAATCTGGCGCACACTAACTATATAAATGACACAGAATTTAACACGACCATATTCTCTACAGTCCTTACGTAAAACGTTAAATATATTCATTTACACGACTACGCTCTCTTAGTATTTTAACTTTAATTTTTAATAATAAAAATGGACACTTTCTGATTAGTTTTAATGTAAATTATATCATTACAGGCAAGATAGAATGGCAAATACAAAATGAATGCTCTAGTAAATTGTGTCACGGTCCAAGCGTGTATGAATTTCGACAGTCACGACCTCGCCTAAACCTTAGATTATTTTTAAATTTTTACAATTTTGCCTACCATACATAGTGATATAGGTACACGCCATTTGACCTAAATGAAATATTTAATCTATTCTACCCATCGCTCACTTACACCATAACAAACAATATAAAATCAATAGTTATAAAGTTTTAGACTTTAGATACAGGTTTAATATAGGTATACTACATAAACTCCAATAAAAATAGATTACCGAAGGAAGTAAGCTAATATTTTTAAAATCTGTTACGAGTTTAAATGTTTATTATTAGGTAGAGTGCCAGTAACAACTGACGTAATGAGTAACAAGCCTCATATTAATTTCACACTATTCTAAGAAAGAAATATCACACGCGATTTTTTTAATTATTTACAAATATAATTAATATTTATTTGATATTATTTTATATTATTTAAATATACCGAAGTTTAATAAATATGCATATCTTCAAAAAATTACCGTAAGAATATGTTATACTTAATTTAGATTTGTTAAATGAAAGAAACATATGTATATGCAAATACAAAAGAAATCGCGATTTTTCGAATGCATATTATTATTTACACGATACTATAACACAAACAATTGGGGTTAACATTTTTATTTGTTTGGGTTAATATCCGGAAATGACATTTTGTGGATTTTAAAGGACTTTCACTGGAAAATAGTTTGTTTGTATATTTTTAATATGTTATATTATATATATATATATATATATATATATATATATATATATATATATATATATATATATATATATATATATATATATATATATATATATATATATATATATATATATATATATATATATATATATATATATATATATATATATATATTTTATAATATCAAGCGTAGATAAAAAATTGTAAAGAAAATTGTTTCATTTGTACTTATATAGTTTAAATTTTTTTGTTTCATAAACAGACTTATTTGTAAAGAAACTTAACGTGTACGACTAGCCAGCGCCCGTGACATAAATTTGAAGAATTAAGTACAATTAAAATTTGGCTCATCAATGTTAGTAAGCTTTCAAAGATTGCCGAAACATAACCTATATTTTTATCGAACAAAATTCGTTAAATTGATATATTTTTTTAAAAGACCCGACTGATATAAAAACTAAATGCTCAGCGATATTGAAACTTAATAAATTAACGTGCACAAACGCAAAATATTATTGAGGATAATAATTTTTTCATGTTTTTAATGAACACAAAGCGTTTTATTTTGAATATATCTAAAGGTATAGATTTACATATATTACACAAAAGTAGGTCCAGGATAGTATTAAATAATTAGTCTTATACTCAAATTTCGTACAAGTAACAGCGTATAAAAAATCACATCACTCTTATTGAACAACCAGATATTTCGTGCTTAACAGTTATAGTACATCGCTATAGAATGCTAAATTGTACCATATCGCAATTAATTTACACTGGTAAATTATTTTTAGGTCTCTAATCACACATTACCTGCGGATTCACAGCCGTGGTCAAATGGAAATAGCAGAGTTGTGTATGACCGAGGTAGCTCTGACTGCAGGTACAGTAGGTAGGTAAGAGCGAACTAATCAACGTGATAAAATAATAGCTTCTCTTCAACACAATTTTGTTTACCATCAATTATTAGTTATATACAAGCACTTAAGTTTCAAATTGACATAAGCATTTCAATTTTACATGTATTTTTTTATAACTATGAGAAATTACAGTTTGGCACACCTCAATTTTTATTTCCCACATGACAGGTTGACTGGTAGAGAATGCTTTGTAGCGTTTTGTACATGTTTACTCCTTGTATTGTGTGCAATAAAGGATAAATAAAATATATTATTCTAACGATATATTTTATTCTAACGATTCACTTAAAGGACAATTTGGTTGTATAAATAATAAATGCCTTAATGTTTCTCCCAATTCTTTTAAAATAATATTTATGAAAAAATATGTAATACAAGCTGCAGAGTTAGTCTGAGAAATTAATATGATGCAGGCGCAAGTAACATTATACTAAAATAAAAATCGTCGGAAATAATAAATTAAAATATTTTATATAAATAATTGCTATTTTAATTTAAAAACTGGTAAATTGAATAAATAATTAATTATTCCCAGGATTTCAGAAGAGAAGGGAAGGAATAAATTGGACAAAATATTATTAATTAATATTTATTCTTTTTTGAAAACATTTTAAGTTGGTTGACTTTTTTAATAGCAACAACCATTATCATACACAATTATCTGTTACCAAGTAAATTTTGTACTTTATAAACAATGTAGAACTAGTACTATCAAATGTAAATTTTAAATTAATATTAAATTTTAAATCTAAATTTTAAATTACTGGTACTAAATGCAATTTTGCATTTAACAATACTTAATTTAAAAATACTAATTTCATGTATAAAACTTTAAAATTTGGAGTAAAATTTCGATTCAATAGTTTGGTCTTGTACACCAGATGGAATAATTAATTTATTTCAGAGCAAATATATATTTTTACGAATTGCTGTTATTTTGCGCAAGGCGCTTATAATATTATTATTATTAATAAATTACCTTCAAAAAAGCCAACATCCATCTTCTTTAAAATTTATTAATAAATAAAATAATCTTGTCTCTCTCATAGTCATATCATATATTTAAGAATGAATACAAATTATAATTACAACTAACATGCTGATTATTGTAGCTGACAAATGTAAATGCGGTCTCAATTAATAACTTCAAGGTTTGGAGGTAAAGGATATATTAGAAACGGAATGCGTTCAGCCACCGTTCTCCGTGTAGCTGGTCCGCTTTTATCTCGATACGGCCAATTGTGCGAGCCGATTTCAAAACGAAAGTACCTACCGCGCATCTAGGACGGTGAACGTATTTCTCGTTGAAATCTCTTGCAATTTATCAGCCATCCAATACTTTTGAATACTGAATAGCTGCTATTACTAACTAAAGCTACTTGTGTTAGAGTTTCTACGTTTCATTTCAAATAAATTTGATCTTATCTTATAATAGATATACATGTTATATTTGAAGCTTACAAAAGCTATTATATATTTTTATGATTTTTAAAGTGTTAACTCACACTGAGGATAGAGAAAATACTTATAGAAAACTTAAAATTCCCGAAACCGCGCCCTCTCGAACTGAGCCATTCGTCCTTCACAGTGTAGTGGTCACAGCACTTGCATGGTACGCAAGAGGGCGCGGGTTCAAATCCTGTTGCGTTCAAATTTTTATATTTTTTCTTTAAGTGGATTTTTATGTCTTCTTATTTAAGTTCCTTTTTTTATAATTTTCCTATAATGTAACTTTTATGATTGTATTTAATTCACTTATTGTTATTTGATATGCTTTCTAGTCGAATAGAGTACTAATATGGAATAAATGTAAATATGTATGTTATTTAATGTGAATATACGAATAGCGAAACAGGAATAAATAATAAACCCTATGGATGTTGAACGATTACAAGTAGCATTATAATAGAAAGTGTCCTAGACTCAACAGGGAATAGTTATTTGTAAGAAAATATTTCCATTACTAACGTTTACCTAGGGCTTTGTCCGCGTTATTCCATTTAAACAGAACAGTGGATAACATGGAAACAAATTTTGTTAAGATTATATACAACATAGAGCATCACAAAAATATGTATTTAATTGGAACTATTAGTGAGATATCAAATAAAATCCCGAGCTTAACTAATTAAAAGTATACTGAGCCTTTTCACTTGGCAATTTGAAAGACAGTGCTACAAAAAAATAATGGCTTTTGGATTGGGTCCTGTCACAAACATGAAAAACACAATAAAGGTATGTATTTATAATGTGTACCCAAAATGTACACATTATAAATACATTTAAAATATTCATATAGATATCGTATGTCAACTTTTTGCTAGACCTTTTTGTATCATGTTCTCTTACATGATATTTTATTAACTAAAAATAAAATATTTCCTGTTCACCACTAAGTATACTGTATTCAGAAAACGCTGCTAGCGTAGGCGTTGACAACGCAAGCCACGGTGCCGAGTTCTTATTATATCACCAGAGATATCGTAACTTTTGCCCACTTTACCACTAGAAAGTACACAAGCCACTCGCTTTTCTGATAGTATTTATTGCCTAGGAAACTTAGTCGAGCATTGCTTTTCAATTTAAATCTATTCGGCATAAAACAACTTTCCCGGTGCTAATTGCTAGATATTTACTTTCTAAAGTAGTTTGATATTTTGATAAGATCTCCCTTTAACTTTATGATATATTTAAATTAATTATACATACACTTAAACAATATATTTAAGTGGCTGTGGAAGATTAAGCCAATAGATGAGTGCTTAAGTTCGAACTCTACGTTCAGCTATGGTTTTTGCAATAATTAAATATTTACTTACAATATTGTGACGTAGTATTAATGAGAATTTGTGATATACAAGTGTAATCTACCTCGCTGTGAGTTGTCACAACCTACTTCTTGAATGCCGATGTTGTATAAACAAAATCGGACCTTATATAATGGCTCATAGAGACAAAATCGTCATTAAAATTATGAGTGTTCTCAATCCCACAATTAGGAACCGCTTTTAAATTGTTAAACAATAATAAGCCTTATGTTTGCGAATAAAGATATAAAATAAGTTGCTAAGGCTTACTTTAATACTGTACATGTTCTATTCAACCATGAACTGCTTCGAGGAGCGTCCTGCGTAGTTAAGACCTCAATTTTTTAACCTCTCTCACTTATTGGTTAATCAACGTGACATTTATATAATACGTTCACGGATATTATTTAGTTTCCAAAGAACAAAAAATTCCTATATGTATAAGTCAAAATTACTATTAAAAATATTAGCTCTGAAGGTTAACATTTAAAAAACATAATTAGATATACACAATATATGCGGAAATTGACCCAAAAAAGTTGGATTTAATATATGTAGTTTATAAAATGAACAAAATAAAGAAACGTTTTGATATTTAAATATATAAAATGTTTATTTTGTTTCAGGCTTCATAACGAGAGACTGTAAATAGCTACAAAACTGTAAGTAACACATAAAATTTCATGGCTACATTTTATGACATTCAGAGGTTATTCCGCGTTCACACACAACAGATAAATAATACACCGAGCCTCTCTAATTGTGTAAACGCACTGTAAAGTGGACCGCGACATTGCTCAATCAGATGCATCTCGTTTCGTGTTGCGGCACGTGAGAGTCGAATTTCCCAATGATCAAGCGGCGAAGGCGAGAACTGAATGCAGTTTCCCAATAGAAAGTCCTCTAGTGCAGGAAGCGTGATGCATTCAGCAGCACACGTGCACTCGCCCTGCATGCGCAGTGGGGCGCCGGCCGATGCACTTTCGTGGCGATGACGTCACATAGTACCTTTCGTCAGCGTCACAGCCGCGCTCCGTAAGAGCTGTTACGCAATCAACGCGCACCACTCAACTTTCCAATTTCGACAACGCGCTATTGTGTAGCGCTTTCAAATTTTACTTTGCCTTCTCCTGCATTTAGGCTGCTTTCTTAACGTTTCTCTCCTCGCTGAAAACTGTTCTGAATGCTGCGCGGGAGCAAATTACCGTGGTGCACTTTCACTGCACTGTTCCGGCTTTTTAAAGATATACCGTGAATATTTCTATAAGTATTACTTAACTCTAGTTATACTTTTTAACAACTATCTAATTTACGTAATATTTTATTAATGATAGTTTGTATATTGCTTAATATATTTTTTATTTTGGTGCGGTTGAAGATATTGATAATTAAGTTTTAACGACATTTGGAGGAAATAAAGATGTAGCATGAATAAAAGTCATTATATATATGTATATGTACATATATATATATATATATATATATATATATATATATATATATATATATATATATATATATATATATATATATATATATATATATATATATATATACATAAGTCTAATGTTGTAATTGCCATATTATGTACATATATGGGTTTGACTGACATATTCGAAAGCAACATGAACATAAGAATATTGCAACGTGCGTGACACCTGGTACGTGGTGAGGTTTTCACCAGCTGCGATCGAAGCTTTCTCGGCTTGTGAACAACGCGAAATGTTGAGAGTTGACATTTGCTACCTGGACTACCTACTATTAATAATACATTATAAAATCTTAAAAAAAATAAATATTGATAGAAAAATAATAATTTAATCATTACCTCATTCTAAAATTTTATACAACGTATCACAGGGCAATAACAAAAATAGTAGTACTATAAATAAATAATATAGGCAACACCTCAAATCTGAACTAAATTATTAAATATGAGGTTTTCACTCATATTATTTAAAAAATATCTTTTTGCTTTATTCTCTTTTATATATTATTAGTGACACATTCATAGAGATTAATTTTTCGTATAATAACCAACCCATTAGAGGATACTGTTTCAGAAATTCTCTCACCGCTTATATGAGAAAATTTAAAATTTACTTAATAGGACATCTTGCCATCATAATTGATGACCAATATATGAATGAATGACAAGTCTATTGCAATTTTTATGCTAAAAACATGGTCCGTACAGTAGTATAGTTAGCTATTAGTCTTGACGGCTTCAATTTTTTACAAATAGCGATGGAGAATTTTCATTCTTGTTAGTATTTCGTTCAGAAGTGCATCAGCATCCTCCAATGAGGACCACTTTAAAAATCGATAGGTACTTAAATCGATGAAACTAAAAATGACCTGTATTTGAAGTGAATGTGATAGAAAGGAAAGGTCAAGTCGAATAGTAAATAAGAAAGTTATAGTGGAAAGTGCGCAAGAGTGAATCTATAGTAGTGCTTTTCCTTTTTTGTAATCAAGATGAAAGAGTTTAGAAGTAAATATATTTTTGAAACAGCTTATAGCAAAATTTGCTTACGAATTTTTTATTGTGAGAAAAGAAAAATAACTGTTAACTTATAAATGTATATACGACCTTAACTGTTGGTATTAATGTTTAAAAATAATGCTTTAACTCATTACTCAATGGTACTTTAATTAATTTTTAACACTAATATATTTTTTATTTTATATCACATTTACTTGGTGATACCTTCGTCAATTTAACACATCCTAAAATCAATGCCAAGTAAATAAAATTCATGACAAATAGATATTCATAGTAAAAATAAATAAAAATTTTATTTTCTTTTAAAAACATTCTCTCTCGATATACCGTCAGAAACTAATGACTTCGTAAATGCAATTCCCAATGTCTGTGACTATAAACCAGCAATCTGCTAATTCAAAAGTTACTAATTCATTTCAAAAACAAACCTATGCCATTACAATATATGTATTGTCAATATCAGTAATATTATATATTACGTTTATTTGAAATACCAATCAAATGCAAATGAAATATTTCATAATTTAGCAGCAAACGTCATCTGCATTGAGTAGGGTAATTAAAAAGAGCCTAGTTAAACACGTCACATCGTTTTACAAAACAAATACTTATAACTTTATTATTATATGCTAATTTATTTAATTTAGATAAGTCGTAAAAATATGAAGTACAGATTAGTAAACGTGCATACAGCGATGCAACATACGAACGATAGCATATAAGCTTTCACTGAATGACACAATGGATTTAGAGTAGAAAGGGTCCGCGCAGCTGTCCCGCGGGCAGCCAGGCACCACTCGGAAGCGCTCCGCCCTCGCCGGCCCCGCGACTCCGCTTTCGTGCAAGAGGAGCAAACCGCGACTCCCCGCGGCGCGCCGCCTGCCAACTGCCGGCCACTCAGTCGCCCCTCACTCGTGAAGTGTGCCGCACGTCTGTCACGCTTGTCCGCGCGAACGGATAACCATGTGGTGAAGTGAAACTGTCAAACGTGATACACACACACCAACATTTAGTGGACTTTCCCACTATTATAATTTCTTCCTGGTGAATTTGTGTTGACGAAGTGGTGCCTTCAGTTTGGAAAGTTGGATTATACGATAAAATAATGGCCTTAGCGAGGTGAGCTATTTTTGTTGCTGTGTCAACACGGAACTACTCTTATTTGCTGTCTTAATTTTTAGTATATATTATTGTATAAATTAGTGGTATCACCCATATATTCGTAAATCGTTTTACTTGTTTTGTTCGCGCTGGAATAATCACAAAGTGTGAACTTACCCTTAAAATAAAATTAGTTATTTTTGCAATTAAGTATAGAGCTGCGCTGCAAATAGCGAAAGTTACTTAGCCTCGCACGCATTATAACTTTCTTTGTTGTATAAGCTGAACGTCAATGACAGGTAGAGGGAGCAGTGTAGAAATCGAATAACTTTTATGTACAATATTATCAGGCTAGTGTTACTAATTAAAAAGAACAGCTGTTGGTTTTTACTACTAGCTTACAGAATACTTCAGTTGTGTCGATTCAATTCACCCTCAGAGTTCGTTAATGTTGAGTTTTCTCCGAACCCTCGTTCGTTACGGTTACCCTAAAAATTGAACCCCACGATCGTCTACCGTTGTATCTATTGTGTACACTTATTTCATCATATATTTTTAAAACGGCGACGTTTTTTGAACTTAAATATATTCCTATGGTTTACAATCGTATGTTTTACTTTAGTATGGATTATGATTTTGTTTTTCATTGTAAGTATGTAATATGTATATGTAATAGCATTTATATTAAAATATTTCCGTGCCTGTAACACGTTTTACATTCATGTTTGTGAGCAGGTAACAAAACGAGGACGAAAAGTGACTCGCAAGCTCCCGAAAGTTTTTTTGGGCTTCTCCTTTTTGTTACAAATCTAAATTTAAAAATCTGGTCCTTTAAATGTAGGGTATATCCTGTGGCCTTTGTTTCCTTGCCATTCTGAAGTAAATATAATTCACTAATAATTTTGTGATTAACCTTTTTTATAAATTCATAACAAAAGTAGATGATGTGATGAAGTACTAGAATAATGAATAGAATTTATGTTAACGTACAAGATAACCTGATTTTCCATTTACATAGTTACACTATCACTGGTACAAATTGAT
This sequence comes from Dione vanillae, assembly GCA_037178615.1. Lineage (NCBI taxonomy): Eukaryota > Metazoa > Arthropoda > Insecta > Lepidoptera > Nymphalidae > Dione > Dione vanillae. The sequence continues at coordinate 122,907 of JAZFAU010000106.1, forward strand.
ACTGTTGAATTTATATAGTTGTATAGTTATAATTCTATATAAACAAATGTTTTAAAAAATACGAATAAGGAATTTTAAATACTGTCATTGTTGAAGACTATAAAATAAGATACCTATAAAAAGTTGCAGGGGATGCGCTTCCACAAGGTCGATGCCCTAATGTCTCAAAGGTTGTGCAAAAGGCAAAGCATAAACAGGCACTTAAATTTTAATATGCATAGTATTTTATTTACTTAAATAAAATATCAGAATTTAGACTTTAAAAACTAAAATCAGAACTAGCTGAATGTATTATAGCTCTAAAATGGTTATTTAAAATGAAAAATATGTGAACCATTTTATACAGCTTTCAAACTGCTCTTAAACTTTCGTTGCTGGGTCACTTGTGAACTCTCTTTCATGAAGTTACTCTGTAACAGCGTTAAATGATAATTAGTTCATTTTTTCACATTATTTTATAACGTATTGTGGGACAAAGTTTATTAATTTAACTTTAAATGCCCAAAGTATAAATATGTATCAAAGTTATACCTTGATTAGATTTAAAGACAGGTTTTTATTCAAATAACGTAGGGTAGGCTAAACTGTGGATAATATATTTAGCTTTCGCGCTGTCTATATTCTCATACAACTAGAAACCAGGCCGGTGCCGTCTAATTTGATTGTGTAGGAATAAGTTGGGCGAGGTTATTTCGCAAGAACGTATCAATTTAGCTAAGAGGCACCGGTGCACGTTAACAAAGTTAAATATCGTGGCTAAATCTATTTTACTTTTATTTTAATTTTAGTTCTTTTAATAATGAGAATTTAAATTTTGAAAACAGTATTATACTACTAACTACATCACACTATATTTTATAAACTATACCTAATGTGTGTTACATTAGGTATAGTTTATAAAATGTAGTGTGATGGATAATTTTGGTCAATAAATAATTATTTTTTTATTAATAATATTATTTAACTCATATTAATAAATTAATTGCTTAAAAGTATGTGAAATTTTTGCACTCGTTGGAAAGTGCGTCATTGCCTCGTTTCTTCGGCTCGATGCGTTGCGCCTTCTCTTTGTCTTATAAGCATGATTGTTATTTTCACAACGGACTCAAAACACTTACTATTAATAATTATATTAGTACCAAACTGGAATATCATCACATTATCTGACTGTATATAGGATGGTTGCAGGTTCGAACTTCTCTTACCTACCATGCAGTTTGTTGGATAAAAGATTCGTACTGTATCCCGCAGTAAGCAAAGTAGATGGTCAGCTGTAGTGACCTGGCGTGAAGACACTTCGTTCATATTCTAAAACCTATGGAAACAATAATTCGTCATTTCAATCATAATTAAACATCAAATATATAAAACAACGTTAAACAGGCAATGTTACCAAACAGTGAAAATTCAATTCAAAGTCTTTAAATTTATATAACGAATTATTTAGCAATATTAATCTCATATATAAACACAAATCAACTTAAATTCGATTAAACTCGTTAATGAGTCTTAATTTACTAAAGGGAAATTTGGAACGGGGACATAGCTGCGCGCACCATGCTTGCAAAGAGACGAGCGCTTTGACCCATTTTGAGCACAACACGGAATGGTGCTTCGAGGAATCGATGATATTATAACAGCCGAATCTCGAGGTCTCCACGGCGCTTCACAACGCGTTGGGATCTGTGTCAGGGTCCTCCCCCGTTGGCCCTACACCCTACGCTCCGCCTCCCAAATGAAAGCTCTGTGACGGTTGACCCATAAAATTCAAGCATTTGCTTCACTCCCTTGATCTTGTTTAGTGATTTGCGGTCACCATTTTCGCCTTAATGGTTCAATGCATTTAAAACTTGTCTAAATTATGTAATTAATCTATAGCAAACACATTTGTAGAGAATAATGAGAATATTTTCATAAAATTCAACTTTCTCACTTCGCTCAGTAGGTTTGAATATTGTTATAACAGCGACCGCATTTTTAATCAAAAATTTTTAGTAGTCTGTTAGTAGTTACTGATTAATACTAAATTATGTTTAACTTTATATTGGCAGCATTTTTTTACAATATATTCAGTAAAATGTTTTAAAATATATAAGGCAAATTAAAACTAATATCTGGAAATATATAATATATTTCAAGTGGTGATCGACCTTTGCAGCTGTCACCTTCGCAACAGTTGGAGGCAGTGCTGGCATTGTCGCCTCCACGCCAATAGGAAGCGACACGGTCGCAGATCGCTATTGGACTTAAGGCCGCTTTCAATGTACCATCTTTTACCTTGTGCCCCTTACCGTGTAGTGTGACCCAAAACCGACACTGGCCGCAATAATTAAATGTACCTATTTGGATTTTTTTGTTTACATATTATAATATTATTATAAGGCGTTATTAATGTAATTTAAACAACGACTCTGAAATGAATAGAGGAAATTTAATAATCAACTATTACTTCTTAATAATTTGTTTAGTGGACAAGTGACGGGATCCACAAACGAGCGTGATCGCTTTACCTAATTTTTCAAACATCTCTCATTTGTCATGTAGGTCAAATGCATTACGATGTCAAATTTGACCCCGTTTTTTCTTGCTGAGTACTATTATACGTTACTAAATTGATGATTGTGAAATTCTGACATATAAACTAGAATTGGCAAAATGCTAAAGGTGTATAAACGTGATTTTATACTACAAGGAAATATATTTAGCTTAATTTTGTAGCGAGCTAGGTAGTATTCGCTAAATACTAGGTATAATATCTGTTTGTGAAGGAATAAAAAAACGTACCCGTTTATTTATTTGTTAACTAACAAAAGCAACACACTTTGTTACATTTAAAGAATAAGATATATACTAGTTTTAATATTTTTTTTCAAAAAGTCAATTTAAAATAAAAGCTTCTTTTATTTGCTGTAACATTAAATTACTATAACTTATATATTCACAATCTTTAAACGTACTAGGAAGCCACCTAATCAATTAACATTATCAAAACTGCTGATCTTTAACATAATTTTAAACAAGCCATGAATATATTTATTTCAAGGAGTCGCTAATTTAGGATCTTTTTACGCACAAAACGCGGAAGTAATATCAAATCTCGATAGATCTCGAGGTTCGTGGCTCAAAGTAGCTGTCGGCGCGCATAGCATTGGTTTAATCCTGTAACTGAGGTCATGTCGGTTATTAAAATATAATGACGTAGAGTAAAAATATATTTTATAGAGATTTACAACTATTGTATAAGATGACCGTAGATCGCGGCCTCAACCGAGTTTTGTTGATGCTTTCTCGATCGCGAACCGGGTCGCGTTCTCGATGCCGTCTCTGGTGAGTCGACTCACTGGTACCGATAACAGTCTTGACATATACAGACTGTAAGTATATTTTATGTGTGTTCTCACACACACATAAAATATATGCGTCTTTAACGTACTTTGGACACCTACATCCATCAGCGTAGTGTCAGGGTTAGTAAAATTACTAGTTTAAGCGATGTCACTATTCAATTCAATGATTTCTAATCTATCGTTTATATATAACATAGAAAAATTAGTTAGTTATTTTGTGGGTAAAAATCAGTAAAATAATTTATTTTGGGTGTTGTCACGCAGACCCACCTTTAAAACGATTTAACAATTTTGACCCTCGCACATGTTTGAGGAAGTAGGGTCACATAGTTAATATCAGTCCGAAGTCAAGGTCTTGCCAATTCATTTGGTCATCTAGTTATTCATAGGGCAATAAAGCTTAAAGGTCAACATTACCGGCTTTTTATTATCAAATTACCTAACGTTCTTATGCATTTCCGCGTAGACGTATCTCATCTATCTGTTTGCACATTAATATAATAACAACGAGGAACGTGTAGAGCTAAATCGACACTATTTCACTTTAAAATTACATTAAATCTGTTCTTGTTAATGTCTTTATACGGTGCAACATGGCAGTCAGTGTATTTGCTTTCCAATACTTGCATTGCCAAATATTGTCGGTTAATTGCGTGCGCCGTTCATGTTGCAGACCGTACGTCGGTTTCAGTTCCCCGCTCGACTCCCACTCACGTGTGGCACTTGGAATGTTGCATAATCGCCTCGCGTAAACTCTTGCTCTTTGTATTTAAAACGTGTTAAGTGTCCACGTAATCATTTCAAAATGATTTTACTGCCAACACTATACGTCACATTACAATTTGCACATAGCATATCTAAAATCTCTTGGCTTATGTAATAAATGTGTGTGATGGTCGTTTTTGTTTCAATTGATATTTTTTCATATATAGTCATGAACAGTTTTTGACTGTTCATAAATTGTCACATCCGTGGTCAAAAGTTCAAGTTTCAGGCTTTCGATTCGTGAATTACCGTGTGTCCTCGGCCTCGCTTCGTTACTCGCTTCCGCATCGGTGCTTATCCTCGGTTCGAGTTACCAATGATTATCTTTATACTTTGAGTCTTGATTCTAAACCTCCTTTTATTCACAACAGTATATTTACATATTTACTTTCTAGGTATCATCAACAATCCGCACGCGCCTCGCGAATGAAGTACGTAATAAGTTTAATTTATATTACTAAATACTATATATGCCACAGATGATCAGATGATCAGATGACATAACAGACCTAGTATCACGGTGTTCAAAATTGTATTTATGACTATGTAGATATTATGTATACCTAAATATCTCTATTATTATTAGTTGCACTTCACACACATTGAGAATAAAATAAAAGTAATTCGGTTTGCATACGCGACGTCACTGAAACAAACTGAGGTCATGACGTAAGACAACTTCATTAGAACAAATAGTTCGATACCTCACGTCCGCGAGGTTACAAGGGAGGTCTGACTTATATTATTTCCTTTAAATAAAGCCTAGGCCAAACGATAGCAAATTGTCATCATGTTTAAAATTACTATTAAATTATTTTAATAAACCATAAATCTATTCAATATAGAATGGATATAGCTTTAATATAGAATGTAACATGATAGTGTTAAATGTTATAATAAATAATAAACAATAGCTATGTGTTATGAACTATATATATACATACATACATATATACATATAAAGATATAAGTATTTCTATGTGATATGATGTTTAATCAGAGTTTCCGCGATTTTTATCTTTATCAATGCCATAGCACTTTACAATACATTTATGACATTGTTTCCTTATTAATTTATTATACCTACGTGAATATAAAACAAAATAAATATTTTTTACGTATGCGAAACATTTATTTTTTATTAATGTACTTTGCTTAGAAGTTTTTAAATCAATGAAACATTTTAGTGATATTCCTTAAGACAAGTCATCTATCATCTTTCTAGGATAGTAAAAAGAAAACTCAATAATGCCATAAATACCTACGTATTTAAAAGATATTTAAATTTTAAGTATGCATACTAATAACCCAAAAACTGGCAAGGGAGATCTGCTAACACTTAAAATACTAATTTCCTCAACAAAACATTTTGAATACTTTTATGTGTACTTGTATTTTTTCTTTTGTTTTATTGCTATATTGCATATTTGGTGTTTGACGTGATACTTAAACGTATGGCGATTGATGTCAAATCAACGTAAACAATCAAATCACGCACAGTTTTTAATTCTTTTACTACCAAGAACGTACTTACATTTTTCATTTTAGTTTAGGGACTGAAAATAATAACATTATTTGCTTATTTTTAAACAACGTCACAAACTAATTTTCAATGGTTAACTAATTCAATCAGATTAAAATAAAAATCCTTTTGAACAATTTTCCATTTTTTTTCTATTGAATGGCTTTTAATTGTAATTTAAAAATAATAATAATATTAGAGATATATTTAGTTTATTTTCATTTCTGTTAGTCCTAATAGCGTACAAGCGAGCTAATCGTCACAACACACGTGGCGCGGTCACCTTGTACGTCCTCGCACATCTCGGACAAATAGAGGTGTCATTTATTTCCGCATTCGCTTGTGCTGCTCGTCTGCAAATTGTTTATGTAAAATAACCTTGCAATTATGAATTTCTCAGCGCCTTAATATTTTTACATATTGTACCAGTGTCGAATATTAAAACGTAGTCTAGATAATATTTATTATCAAAGAAATATTACACGTATTAATAATATCATGTGTATATATTTTATATAAATATATAAAAAAGCTAAATAAAAAATCAAGGGATTTTTCCTTGGATTCCGTCGGATCACTTTAGCAAAAACCGTTTTTGAACATAATTAATTATTTATTAAAGTACAAAAACTGTTCTAACATCACAGTAAATGTTGTTACTGTGTCAATAAATAATACTGCTTTTCCTATTTATTTTATTATAAATGAGGATAGTTTAAAGTGTTTGCGCATACAATTAACAAATCACTATAGTAATATAATTTAACGTGGCAACTAACGAGCTTTGACATTGAGAAGTTATTGTTACAAATTGCCACGGACCAAGAGACTATGACGATTGCCGTAACCTTGGCTGTATCGTATGTGTGATTACAATTATAATACACGTTACATCCACGATTTGCTTTAAACGTAATTTTAATTTAATGTACCTACTAAAATAATTACTGTAAATATCTTGTTTTTATGAGTAATGATATAAAAAGTAGTAAATTGATTATTATTCTTTTTTATAACATTAGTGTCAAAAATATTTATATCAATCTTTAATAAGTGGATGAAATAGCGGTTTCTTTCTATATTTTATAAATGAGTGTTAGCTATTAAGTATTAATACATGATATAAAGATTTACGAAAATATTGAAATGTATTTATACAACAAACAGCCTATACATAAATTAATTTGTATTTAATATAAACGTATATTACATACAAATTAATTTAAAAAATGGAACTAAATTTACTATAATTCTGAAAACAATTTTATATGACTAAGTTATTAAACAGCAATTATTTTGCTCATCACGCCTTGATTATTTATAAACTATATTGTACTTATATAATAATATAAAGATGTACAAACTGTCTTAGTAACAATAACTGGTCAACGTGGTTGTTGATATTTTGATATTTAATATACTTCTTAAATGCAGTAATCAATAATTTACTTTTTCATTGATATTGTACTTGTAAAAAGATACGCAAATCATCTCCATTTGCTAAAACAATGTGTTGTATAATTATTTAAAGCAAGTAAAATTTTACATGGTCAACATATTGCAGCATCATTCTTTTGTGCCATATTCTGACGATGAACGTTGACCTTGTATCCATTTATGTGGTCTATTATCAATTTTCGCTAGCTTGTTTAAAGTAAACTAAAAATATATATATGGAGGTACGCAAATTTATCGGTCGTTAAAATTTTTCACTAGGCAATTCTGAAAATTGTTCGTATTTTCAGAATTGCCTAGTGAAAAATTTTAACGACTCGACAAAATTATAATCTTAATTTACAAAAATATTTTGTATTTTGTTAACTTTGGATTATATATGAATAATATACTTAAGTATGAAAATACGTGTTTAAATTCACAATATAAATGCTGATGTCACAGTGGGATGTGCTCAGTAAACATTCCGTCCTTCAAAACAGCCCAGTCGAGGACCCTATTGTCAGGTCGTCCTCAGGACGTCTGAGTCATAGCACGCAGTTGTCGTTAAGAGGGCATTGCTCACTTGGTTACTCCCCCCTGCAGTGGCACGTCCGCTGCATCATTGAGACATCACTTGGAAAAATTGAATCGTATGTGATACCTATTTGTGACCATTGTTCATCGTCCTAATTCTATTACCATTGTATTTGTAGTGCCTTTTATAATTCGCTGCCAATTTATAGCACAATGTAATATTGTTTCCCCTTTTTAGTATCATTGTCAATATCAGGATTCATAATTAATAAAGCAATTATCTTTATCCTTAAAGGAACCTAAAATATATTAATCTCCTTTAAAGAGATACTTTCGTTACAGTTACTTTAAAGATATAAGTAAATTTACATAATTTTATTAGAGCAACGTGCCGAGGGCTTTAAATATAGAAGAAGATACTAGCAGGTCGGATGACATCTATAATAAGACCCCGGGAGACCGATGAAACGTGCGTTGGAGATTGCTCAAGCTTTTACCGGTTGTTGACTTTAAAACAACTATATGTATTTAAATACTTTACTTACATATACTTAATTATGTATGCTGAATATTTTTTATTAGGGTGTTTTTAATACTTTGATATATTTTACAATTACTCTTAATATTATACAGTTTGTGTTTCTTTATAAAAGTTCGTATAGCAATAAACAAATTATTTCTTTACTTGGTCAAGCTATTCATATAAAAGTATTAAATCAATATGAAAAAATAAAAATTAAAGTAATATGGTATTTCAGCTATTGTTACCGATAATAGGAGCGGTTAACTGAAACTAGATGTAGGTCGTTCGGGCCGCTCTACTTGCCATAGTGGCAAATTTGTTGATCGACCTCGAACAGATCGCTTATATCGGATATCTTATCAATACTCTTTGCTGTAAAATGTGGCTTACAAAATTGCAAAATGGATGTAGATATGTTATATAGCAGATAAATATGTCTCTGGGCCCATTGTACAAATATTATTATATATTCGTACAATACATATATTATATATGATAAGAAAATTATATTTAGTATATCATATTAACTTTTGATTTCAATCAAAGTATTGTTAGTATTTAAACATATTAATATGCTTAATATACACTAATAACATAAAATATAATATTTTATATACAAGTGTTGTTAAAACCAAAATTATCTTAGTAGGTGTTGACTTGATCCTGTCATTCCGTCGACTCGTCTTCCATCAACATCTTTAGTTTCTGGGTCGCTCCGATTAATAAAATTAATGTAGCCTACTTTTGCTAGTGACTCGTTGGACATTTTTTGCGCTGATGTCTGTAATGCGTTACACGTTAATCGCGGTTTATAACAATAACCGTTTCCCTTTGCCCTCGTTTTGCATGAACACGTACAAATACTTTTAAATTTTATGAAAGTACTTGCTACAAAAACAAGATGACTTTCATTGCATTAATTTACTATTAAATGTCAAGACGTAATTTTCAATATTTTCTTTGCTCTATAATTATTGGTACCATGATTTTATGTATTAAATATTGAATAGTATCAAGTTTTATTTCAACGATATTACAGGGTATGCGAATGTGAGAATAAGTTTTTGCTTGCTTATTGAATAAAATAAGCACACTAGTGGCCTCCTTAGTTGTGGTTTACATATTAACCGGATAAAGCTGCAGGTTAGAGGACATAGTCCTCATCCTAATAAACTACCGGGCCATACAGCTGCTGAGCATCGAACAAAGCCACCGCACGCGAGCCGTGAACGGATGCAGTGTAGTGATGAAACTGACACAGATTCTAACGTGTATTTGGTAATCGAACTACAGTACGTGAAAGTCTCGCAGGACGGCAATATCTTGCATTGTACAGCCCTACTTCGTCTTACTCTCAACGTTTTGGCGACACCGAAACCTAAAATCGGAAAGGCACTTAAGATTGTTAAATTTTCTTTAAGCAAGAAGTTATTGTTCACTAACGGACACATTGGTGCCTATCTACTGGGACAAGCAAATCTGTGTTCGCGGCACACATTTTGGATGCGAAATCGCGATTGTTGATTGGTATATTGCGTTGTTGCTACATTATTGCCTTGCATTCTATTCCATGAGACTTTAAATATCACCACTATTAGACTACTAGGTCACTGGTTAGCATGCCTGCTAATTAAAATGTAAAATAATAGTCATTTTATTTTATCATTTGTATGTAAATATTATTAAATCGCTTCTAAATAATGTTATGTAAAATGAAATCCTTAATTTTATCCAAGAATAAATGTTGATTTTGGCCTGTTATCGTTATAATATATAACCTAGTTTCCGGGCCATTATAATTTAAAATTTACAGAATTTTCTAAGTGGCATATTTAGAACAAGTTATAGGTATATAATACATTTTTGATTTCTTGGTTCAATAAGAAAACGAATAAGTTGAAAGTAGAAGTTCGTTTAAACTGACATTTTTGCAATGTTCTTGAGTTAATTGAAATTTATCGTAGAAATTGATTTTAAGGTGTCAGGTATTATGACATAAAACTTACTAAACAATCTCATACATTTTGGGGAATTCTGTTTTAACCAAATTTTATTAAGTTTATATTTAAGCATACAATTAGCATATATCTTATAAGTCAGCATTAGCAAAGATATAGGTTAAGTTTCATTTGATTCTTACATTTGCATGGTAAAATATATTAGGTATAACTAAGCATTAGCAAGTGAGCTAGTAACCTGAATCCCTATTCTTAATTCGTATTCAAAATATGTTTTCATTTTGGTAACGAAATGGTAATATTTGAAATATTAAAATTCGTAAAGTAGCATGTAGCTTTAAACATGTTTGTATGATTTTTTAAAAGAATATGGAAAATATTGAAATTAATATTATGTTTCTCTCATTGGTATTTGGATATCCTTAAAGGCGTTTATAAAGTGTGATATTTAAAGCAAGTCCTGTTGCAGGCTCGGGTCGGCAAGCGAGTGCGGCGGTGGGGGGTCGGGCGGCGGCGCGCCCGCTCCACAGTCGGCGCGCGTGTCCTCCAACGGCGCCGGCGGGATGGCGGTGAGCCGCGTGCCCAGCCCGTTGCACGACGGGAACACACCCGTCGCGGAAAACTGGTGCTTTACACAGGTATATTTATATCCGTTATTCTTAAGGAAGTTTACCGAAAGTAGGTATTTTCTACCACACCACAAGCATTTCTCTCACTATATATATTAGAAGTTTTTCCAATTCTAGCTACACGATGTTTATAGATCAAAGAAACCTATAAAAATTCTTAATAAAGTGCTTGTTTAATATGACGCAACACTTTATCTCTGCTCTTGAAATTACGTGCATAATGCCATACGAATTACGTTGCTATGAACGTCAACTAGGAAGTTGTGCATATTATGTGCACTTTAGTTTATCGTTTACACCCTGACAATTGTTAAATATGATAATTACATTACAAATTGTAATAAACAATTACATTAAAGTGTTCTCTAAAATATGGATTCCTGCCAAGCTAGATGAAAATTGCCGAACGTATTAACATATTAATAAGGTCTCTTTAACCGGAACAAAAATGGAAAAATTATAAAAAAAATACAAATTTATGTCGATATATAAAAGATATTCACATTGTGTATTGTGAATACGGGGAGGAGATATATTATTTTTGCCGTCATTATATTAAGTCTCAAAATATTTGATTCACAATTAAATTATTTGTCTTTAATTTTATATATAATATAACGTCTATTCATATTTATTATTGTGTTATGAGTCAAACGTCAGGCAACATATGTTCGGACCATACAATGCCGTACGCCGGCGTGTGCAACAAAACAAATATTTATTGTTGTATTTATCGGGAAGAATTTCATGATTAAATGGACATAATAAAATTGTTTACAACAGGAAGTCAAATTATTGAAATATTTATCTAGTTTTATAAAATAACGATAATGATTTAGCTGTAATGTAACTTTTATTTCGAGACAATCATATCAACCGTTCATCGAGCAATAGATTTCGATCTCGAACTTTTTAGATTTTTTTGGCAAAATCTATTTAGTTCGTGAAACAACGGTATTTCAAACTCGTCGCCAAGATCGAGTGAGCGCGGAACGAGCCTTTGCTTATTAAGGTCTCGCCTGATTTCAATAGTATGATAACGGTCCTATAATTCTATATATGCAATACAACAATTTTAATACTGAACAAACCTATAATGGTTATTATAAGCCCGCTTTGGAAAATGTTTAATTAATTAAGCGATTGTTTCCTTATACACCATTGGAATAGTACCAAGCTACGCGTGGAGCACGTGCAACGTTGCGCATAACTCACACAAACTCACGTGGTATTTTGTGATTGACACGTTTTTCACTTATTTTAATCTATAGCTTATTTCTAACTAACGTTACGTTACATTTTCAATGCTTTGTAAAAATAATATCCTAATGTTAAGAACACGCATCAGTATAAAGTGTAGGAACTTATTTCCATGGTCAAATCAGGATTAGATATACATTATTCTATTATAATAAATAGGTATTAATAAATATATGTATATATGATATAGTACATTAAAAAAATATTTTGTACGGGACTCGGTTTTCGCGATTAGTAAATATGTCCAAGAAAGCGGGGATGATGCGGGCGGCCTTGAAACAGGTCGGTGACCGGGCGAAGACCTCAACAGCACCGCAAGTCGGCAAGCCAAGCAACGGTCGGGGGCAACGACCAGGTCCCAAGTGTCGAACGCCTAGTCCTGACCTCCGGTTACTCATGTGTGCACCTCAACCAAACGTGGCCCCCTCAACGCGTGCTCAACAGCTGTTTAAGAAATAGATAAAACGTAAAATTAATACTTTATGATCTGCATTACGTTTCAAGCCTTACTTATTCACACACAATAGCGTTTGAATAATTATTCGTAGCCGTAAATAATAAACACATGACGCAAATGCTGTAAAAGTTATTTAATACCAATAAGTCAATAATACGATTGAATCTACAAATCCTGAAAACAAATTACGCAAATGTTACGAAATTGGCAAACGCCTTGTCTTTATTTGCGTCTCGTAAATCGCTAACCTCGCTACATTTAAAACTGCATACTTTCATATACATAGGTATACATGGTAAATGAATTAGTACGATGTTTTATTTGTCATGAAGACGACGATAGAGTCTGTACGGCTTCTTGTTCCATCGCCATGAGTGACGATAAAAAAGCCACATTACAAAGGATGTGGTGAATATATACTACACAGATACATTTTATATACAAGACCGAGAACTGCTTACTTGAGACAATACAAATTTTAAACTTTATTTCATACTAATTAATCTTTTCACGTAGGTAGTTTAAGCTTAAATACTAAGTAATATTAAATACTAAGGTATATTATATTAAACTGTACATAGTCTAATAGATATTTTGAATGTTTTTTTCGTTGTTCCAGGTCAAAGTGGTGAAGTTCAGTTATATGTGGACAATAAATAATTTTAGTTTTTGTAGAGAAGAAATGGGTGAAGTGTTAAAATCATCGACATTCTCAGCCGGTGCTAGTGACAAATTAAAGTGGTGTCTTCGCGTAAATCCTAAAGGACTCGATGAAGAGAGCAAAGACTATTTATCGTTATATTTATTATTAGTGTCGTGTAATAAATCAGAAGTACGAGCAAAGTTCAAGTTTTCAATATTAAATGCGAAAAGAGAAGAGACAAAAGCAATGGAATCACAGCGTGCGTACCGATTTGTTCAAGGCAAAGATTGGGGATTCAAAAAGTTTATTAGAAGGTAAATTATAATACTTTATTACACATTTTCGAACTTATAACATTGTATAACAATAAGCTATTTGGTTTTATCGAACAATTACGAATAAGCAAACATATATTTCCTTATTCTAAGATTTTTTGTTGATGAGTACACAAGTTATGATAAAACGTCAAGAATCACAATCTATGAGTAATGTATATAAGTATACATTTCTATTTACAAGTGTATTCTGATTATAAGCCGTATTAAATAGCTGATAGGTAATAGCTATAGAAATATTTACAATGACGCATTTAAGACTGATATCATGCGCTGAGAACTTGTTTATTGATATTGTTAATCCTCTCTCTTTCTCTTAATTACGAATATTCATATTAAATATCCAATAAACATGGAAAATTATTAAACACGTATCAAAATATGAATAAAATTAGGTGTAGTAGGAAGTATTGATAATCAAGTTAATATATTACTACCTACAAAATAGTTAATATTTTTTTTTTGTATTTCTGTTATCTACCATTTGCAAGTTTATTGTAAAACGTCAACAACGTCCAAATGTTCTCAGAAAATTGATAAGGCTACTGTTCTACAAGTGCTTTACATTTTTTTACTTTTAGATAAGAACATTATTATAAAATTTTATTACATCGTATATATATATATATATATATATATATATATATATATATAAATATATATATAAATATATATATATATATATATATATATACATATATATATACATATATATATATATATATATATATATATATATATATATATATATATATATATATATATATATATATATATATATATATATATATATATATATATATATATATATATATATATATATATATATATATATATATACATATATATATATATATATATATATACATATATATAGAAAAACGTAATTCAAATGCGTTAAAACCCATTGAGTCATTATTACAAATTTCTATAACTTTCAAGTTAAAAGCATGACTATGGCAAATGTTCTAAACGCTTCATTAAAATTATACAAAATATATTTATATACAATTGTAATATTATACAAGTTCGTTCACTATAAACATAAAATGAATTGGTCAAATAATTGGTTATTTCTTAATTCCAGAGATTTCCTATTGGACGAAGTGAACGGACTATTACCCGAAGACAAACTGACCATATTTTGTGAAGTGTCAGTTGTCGCAGACAGCATAAATATTAGCGGGCAGAGTAACGTCGTTCAGTTCAAAGTCCCGGAATGTCGGTTATCGGACGACTTGGGTGCGTTGTTCGACAACGAAAGGTTCTCAGACGTCACGTTAGCGGTAGGAGGCAGGGAGTTCCAGGCGCATAAAGCTATATTAGCAGGTACGCTTGTCCATGCCGCATACATTGTTATGTGTTTATATATTGCGCTTTATTTACGTTTTCTTTATCTGAATGTACTGTGATTCAAATGTATGTGCCGTATGATATTTAATATATTATATAGAAACCAGCTTATAGTGTTATAAGTTTTAACTCGTTGCGATATGATGGAAATTCAAAGTATGTACAATGTTACGGACATACCGACTGATTAATTGTATTCTTATTTGTACACAATGCCACATACGTGGAATAGAGTATTTATATAATAATATAAATACTCGTTAAGTTTTTGTGCTTACCTTCACAAAATTAATACGTTTAATATATTAAGGGCTGTACATATATGCATGTGGTTCATTTTGTAGTACGGAATCAAGCTTAGGAATTCAAGGTCGTGTAACTGTAGTAACTGATTATCACGTTATAACTTAATCAATTGTGTAGTGATTTAAATTTACATAACCTATATAAAGCGTATACATAATACATAAACAATTCTACATCTATGTGGTCGTTGAGAAGATATTCCTATATGGTTAAATAAACAAATGATTATTGTAAAATAACAATGAACAGCTTTATGTACTGTCTTGATACTAATTGCGTGGTTACAAATATGGAATATCCGCTCGTAGGTGACTACGATATACAAGTATTATTATTCCTAACCAACTTACGTATTATCGACCAAATTTGCCAAAACCTAATTTAGTTCGTGAAAAAATATGTCATGGGAATAATGCAATCGCATCGTTACTGGGTTATCGTTATATATTGGCCGACTTTTCAGTCTGCGTTTCATTTATTTTTATAAATAATATGTGTTGTGGATTTAAATAGCAGGCAATATTTTTATTATTTTTAGCGCGGAGTCCCGTTTTTGCTGCGATGTTTGAACACGAGATGGAAGAAAGGAAGAGGAATCGAGTGGACATCACTGATGTGGACCACGAAGTTTTAAGAGAAATGTTGCGATTCATATACACAGACCGCGCCCCAAATCTAGACAAAATGGCAGATGACTTATTAGCGGCTGCGGATAAGGTATCATCGCTACTAATTTATCATGATTCTTTATAGCTTTTTGTATGAATGGGAAACCCATACTTAAATAACGGTCAGCTTTACTATAAATAAAGTCACGTTCAGCTTTGTTATAGATTATAACGGTGCATTATAAATAATTAGTTCAGTTTTTATATTACAATAAGCGCATTGCAGATCTAGTAAAATACTTATTCTTCTGCATCCTTGACTTTGAGATGTAGTTATCTCGACTTTACGTACAATAGATTAATCTGTTTATTTCATACAGTTATCATAGCTCCATTCATTCGATAACAACTAACTTCAACAGAGATGTTAGTAAACTTTACATTTTTAAAGTAATTGATCAAGGTGTTTGAGCAAAACACATTATTATTCTTGAAGATAATGTTATTTTGTACAATATCTTCTAGAGTTAACTTCAAAAAAAGTTTCATAAAATATTTATTTGTAAATGTCATGCCTAAATTATCTTATCCGTATTACTGTTTATGCTTTAACTACAGGAAAATGTCGAGGTTAAATATGTGCAAATATAATGTCTAATTAACTTCATAATTCATAATGCGCGGCGACGTGTCTTTCGCCATGTTGCTTATAAAATAGGCGGGTAGAGGAAAGCCATATGTGATAACAATAGATTCTTATTGCCTGCAAAGTAAACTTTTTATCATTATTATATAATTATATGTCTTCACGCTTAACCCGCACATGGCAGGGTAGGCAGAGGGAACTGCAGGAACCATAGGAACCTAGAGTTAAGACACTCCGTTGTTTAGTTCCTGCTTTCTCCGTCCCTGCTCTCCGCCTTTTTCGAGGCATTGAGTGTTGAGTGGGGTAAACATTTTAGAAATGCTTAAAGTTAAATATCATAAGTATTCCATGATCGTGTGCTTCTGTCAAAGGAAGACGAGCTCGATACAGTCAGGGGTTGCGACTTTCAACAATATATATATTATATAATATTAATACCTTATGTAAATAACCAAATAACGTAAGTTATATTATAATTGTTAATCTGTATTTTTTCTTTATTTCCAGTACGCGTTAGATAGATTAAAAGTGATGTGCGAAGAGGCGCTGTGCCTCAGCCTGTCGGTGGAGACGGCGGCCGACACGCTCATCCTGGCCGACCTGCACTCCGCCGACCAGCTCAAAGCGCAGACGATAGATTTTATTAACACGTCAGTTCATTTGTTTTTTGTTATTTTTTAAGTATATTTTAAGAAGGCTATATAATGTTAACACATAAGCATAATATATTGTGACTAAGATAGGGCTGGCGTGATATAAAAGATGCCAGTCTAGTCCATATATATGTCGATATAGAGTTATCTGTAAAGTATAGTTATCTCTAGAAACGTGTTTGCATTTTTGCATCCATGTCCCACTTTAAAAAGTGGGACATGTTGACCATTGCTATTGCACCCTTATAAATTTTGTTTAGAAATAAATTACTCTCAAGGCCTAAAATTACAATTATTACATATATTTTGGCTAACTAGATGAATTACAGTTTTTGGATACGAAAACATATTAAAAGCTGCTCTAGAAGAATTTGCTACTACATAATTTGTTTGTAATCGTCATAGCTATTCTTGTAGTATATCGTACTTAGTAGTGACGACATGTATTTGAGTGTGAGGCAATGTTTCAGGAGTCACGCGACGGACGTGATGGACACGGCGGGGTGGAAGAACATGATCTCGTCGCATCCGCACCTCATCGCGGAGGCCTTCCGCGCGCTGGCCACGCAGCAGCAGCAGATACCCCCTATCGGGCCCCCCCGCAAGCGCGTCAAGCAGGCCTAAGGGGAACCCCCCTAAGGTCCCTCCGCCCCCTAAGGCCCCCCGGCCCCCTAAGGCCCCCACCAAAGACGCGCACCGCCCCGCCCCCCAGACACGTAGACATCTAGACATACAGCCGATGTGATAATACAGATTAAATATACGTATCGACGTGAATATGTTGATAAGCCGACTGCGATGCGTCGTGATTTTTATCATAATTGGCTCTTTGATACTCTTTAGTGTTGTTTAGTGGATATTTATTTAAAACCAGCTTTGGTTCGTGGGGAAAACAGATTTACCAAATGAGTCGTTTATTTGTTCTTTTTTTAAAGCAATTTTAATTTTAAGTACTTTTTAACGATTTACCGCACGCGTGCGAGCCCCGTCGACCTATTCACGCCCGGTACGGAAATATATTGATAAAGTTATTTTTTTGTAACCGAAGCAATAATCATCGTATTTTTGCAAGTAGTTTTGTACTAGCGGAGTGGAATTGAGCGGCGCTCGGCGGCTTCGTTCACTATTATTGATCTCAAGACGACATTCGATCCTAACGTTGTCTCTCGCGGTCGTCTGCCGCTTTCGATTACTTTTAATGTGTATGTTACGGTATGATATATTGGACGCTTTTTGCGCGTTTACGTAGTGTGAAGTAGGCTCGAAGTATATTTTGTGTATGTCGTTTATGTGGATGTTCTTTTAACGGTTATGTTTATGTAAATTATTGCAATGTATTCGATATAAACCTCATGTTTGAACGGACGGTCTGTGTCGTGAGTTGGATAGGATCGTCGGACGAAGAGAAGGAAGGAAGCAGTAGGAGTGTCTTCGTCTAGTGAGATAACGCGCTTTCAGAATATTCTCGGTAGACGTTTAAAGTAGCACTTTTGATCTACTCGACGTAGTGTGGTAATTGAATGCAATACGTGTTTGTAAAGTTGTGTAACACAGTTTTGTACAAACGTTTCCCTCTGTACAAAGCTCTGGGACATTCATTTAGATGTCGTAGGTGACTCGAGTGATTGTAATGAGTCTATTGAATTGTTGGTGTTGTATATAGATGAGCTATGATCCCACCATTACAATATATCTAAGTACTAAATTATAAGAGGTATCACTTTGAGACACCATTCATTTTTTTATTACGCATAGGTGATATTCCAATGAAATATTGTGATTTTTCTGTATATTTAAAGTAATTAAATTTTATTTCAAATGACAAATTGTCCTTATTTAAATTTAATTTTAGTGAATGGTTTTTAGTCATTGGTTTGCTTCATTGAATGTATTTCGTGTCTTTCGAGTCATTTTATTGTTCTTCATTTAAGCTCGTTCCGTTGAAATGATTTATATTGTTGTTCTAAATTATAAATTCGCTTTACCTGTATCTATTGTTCTAGTTGTACGATTTGAGTATGAAATTCTTACTCTGATTTTCTTATTAAAAATGTACCAATTTCAACATGTTACTACAATATAAAAGTAAATAGAAATATACTGTGGCCAATAAATTAATGATATTTATAATACCATTTTATACCCACTTCCCATTTACATACTGGCAGCTGTTGTCGCGTAATATGATAGTTACAAAACAATTGTCAGAAATATTAACTGTGATTTTCGAAATTGTCAATAAGTTGAGCAAATAAATGAAATAATGTAATGTAATTTGTATCTTATTTTAATCCAATAAACCTTTTAAATTAATCGTTATTGCCATACGCAGCGATGAGTTCCGCCAACCAACATGCAATACCTCTAAAAGCGGACAGCGTGGAGCGGACTGTCTTAACACTAGATTTGCTTTACATAAGAAATAGTATTAAGAATTGCCTTCTTATAATTTCAAAGTAGATTTCGTTTTAATTTTTATTTTTTATCTTTCCATTTGTCAGACCTAATTCCGTAATGGCTAAACCAAATTTTAAGGATTTTTTGTTAAAAATAAAGGAAAATTTGAAACGATATGATCTAAGTCCATGTATAATAAGTCAGAGCAGATATCTGCAGTGACTTATTATACGTTTACTATGTTTTACTATTTTATATATATATATATATATATATATATATATATATATATATATATATATATATATATATATATATATATATATATATATATATATATATATATATATATATATATATATATATATATATATATATATATATATTTTACTATGTTTTACTATTTTTTATATATATATATATATTTTACTATGTTTCACAATGACAAATTTCGGACAATATTAATAACTCCTATTATCTGTTTCAATACGTTTTTCAATAGTAGGTAATTGATCATCTCCATAAATTTTTATTAAAGTAATTTTAAAGCAAAATATAACGTAACAAAAATTATGTAATGTATTATATAGATTAGTATTATTTTTTACATTATAATATATAAATTTTAAAATGTATTTTTTGGAAATAATCATTTCCATGGACTTCGACAAGGTTACATCACACAAGGTTACATTCCGGAATTACACGTCTGAGCGTAAGTTAAGCGTAAGTAGAAAAGAAAACGTTCGACGCTCTAAAAAACTAATTTCTGGTTATACTGGTGTGTGCTCGGTTGTGGCTACTGAATACAAACTTAGTCTTGAAAACTCACTTGCATTTAGTTAGTACCACAGTATAGTTGCTCTAAGCTATTTACTGTTTATTTATAGGATCATTTTTGTAATTCCAATTTAAAGTAACGAATTCTTATGGTTTTGGTGAATATAACAAAAAAAGCAATATACAACATAAACAAATACTGAGGAATTTGAAATAAGACAGTGAAGTCGGCAACTTTGAAGTACAACAGTAAAAATGAGTTGAATGAAAGTGTTATAGTATATTTAAATTCTAAAAAAATTGAATATGTAAAGCAAATAAGTAAAGCAAGTAAAAAGAGAAGAAATATGTAAAAAAAGTTTTGAATCTTTAATCCTTTGTTGTTGTTGTTTAATGTTATGGCTTTTAGGTGTGTAAGTGGAGTACAATTTACTTCGCCAATGTGAGTTTACGCCATGTAGGATGAACAAGGCACGATGAAACTTGATTAGTAAAATAAAAAAAAATATTTAAAATATTAGATCAACTGTCAAAAATGCATCACAATAATTATTCCACCATTTGAAACGAAAAGTACAATACAAAATGTATGCAATAAGAACCATAAACAAAAAGCTATAATTAAGTATATAAAAAGGTTAATATTATATTGAAATTCAGTTATATCTAATAAATTGACATAAAAAATTACTAAAAGGATGAAATATTAATGTTAACAAATATTGAAAATTAAGGGTACAGAGAACTTTATGGGGAAGGATATCATACATGACACATTTAGTTCTGTATAAATTTATATAGCTTGGCATTTATTATCATTTAAAAATGGACGACATAAATTTGAATATACTTTACTTAAATAAGATACTAAAAGGTTTAATTAACCTTACTTAATACGTATGGTTAGTTAAACATTTTAGGATCTTTTTTGTCCTATTTTTCATACTCCTTGAAGCATTATCAGTATATATCAGTTCAGAATTCGGCTTATTATGTTATAAGCCGAATTCTGAACTGTATGTTATCTGTGACGGTAAAAAATAAGACAAAGTAGAGGAACAAAAATATTACAACAGCTTTCAAATCAATCGATTACGCTAAATGTAAAGAACATAAAAGCTATGTTAAAAATAAACTTAAACTAAAAAGCAAAAATAATTTAATATATAAATTGGAACTTGAAATCTTGAAAGGTTCACCAAAATCAGTCAAACGTCAAAGATGGGCTGTCACTTATCATAAATTTATTTTGTCAACTGAATTTGAGACATTCAAAATAAGATTACTTTCGGTTATTTGCACCAAATTAATTAAGTTGAATAGAAAAAACACTTTATATATTGTTGAAAAATCAATAATTTAAAAATGAACAGCTCTGTGGACGATAAATATGACAATGGTATGATTTAAATACAAATTATTATTAATAGTATAAGTTTTTATATATTTTATAAAAAATATGTATTTTATATATAACTTACCGTAAAAGAATAATAAATACTTAAAATTTATTCTTATCGACGGAATATAATGTAGGTACCAAAATATGTATCTATTTTAAAAATAAATATAGTGGTTCATAAATCATGTATAATATGAGAACAACCAGAGTCACTACTTTAATGGAAAATACAGTTCAATATAAATTTATAGAAATTGGAATTTAATATAAAGTAAAAGAAAATGTATTCACAAATTTACAGATATGGATGTGACAAGTCCTGATTTTACACCAAGAAGACCCACAAGAAATAGAACAAAACCAAAAAAATATGATGAGTTCTTAAATATGACACCTACTAAAAGAAAATCTTTTACTTATGTTGAAAGTTCTGATGAAGAGATTAATGAAGAATCAGCACTGAAATCTAAAGGTTAATTTGCTGGTTATTATTTCTATTATATTTAATAAAGTATTTAAAAGTTGGGTTATTTCTTAAATTTACCTTATTTGTATCACAAATAAAAATTATCAAGTTGGATCATTTATATTTCCTAGTCAATTTTTATATTTATATTCTTTTTAAATAAGTAAAAATTGAATGCACTATAAGTATGATGTTAGGTAGAAAGAGTATATTGAGATATTCAGAAAATGACTTAATTATTTAAAGCTGTATTTCAAGTCCTCTGTGTAATAAGGGTCCCACACAATGCATATATATTTATTTCAAAACTTTTTATCAATTTGTATAAAAATGATATGGAGAAAATCAATCAACTGTCCTATTTTGACCATTAAATATTTTGCAGCACTTTTTGGAGCTGATGATGTAGATGGTATGGATATATTCAAATTTAAATCACGTCATACAAAAAATGACCTTGAAAATAAAGTCAAAGCAGCTGTTATAACATCAACTAATTCACCAATGAAGACTCCCAAGAAGAATTTACTCCGTAAAGTTGATGAAGCTACACCAAGGCATGTGGTTAATATAATGAAAAAAAGTGAGTCTTTTTATGGTTTAAACTAACTTTAAAAAATACTTTAGAATTA
The DNA here is from genome assembly GCA_037178615.1 of Dione vanillae. NCBI lineage: Eukaryota > Metazoa > Arthropoda > Insecta > Lepidoptera > Nymphalidae > Dione > Dione vanillae. Next base: position 145,560 of record JAZFAU010000106.1, read on the forward strand.
TTTAAAACTGTGATGGCTTGACTACTATTTTTTTCATTTTTATAAATAATAGATTTTTTAAATTTATTTTAAAATAAATAGAATTAATACATGATGCGATAGGCTCTAAGTTAAATATGTTAATATGAAGACAATAGAAACACTCCAGTGTAATAGTAGTTTCAATATAGTAGTTTTTTAAGTACAAGAAAATGGAATATGAGGTGACATATGTTATAAATAAAAACTGTTAAAATTTCCATAGTGTTAAAGACAGATTATTAGTAGAAATATTATAATTTTACAGTTTCCTATAAAAATTGTAATAGTAGTAATAAACAAGATGAAACATTTCTTTATTATAAAGACTGTCAATCACCTGTGTCTGAACCAAGTGTTCTAACCAAGTGTTGTGACTAGTTGTAAATTTATTTACCCACTTTGACAAGACAAAGGGTGTCTTTCAGCAATTTGGGCAAATAATGGAGAGTAAAACAATACATTCTCTTTACTTATTCAAATACAAGCATTACAATGAAGATGATAAAATAATGCATGAAGCTGAAAGAACATACAACATATATTTTAGATTGTGCTTGTAAGGAAAACTATGATATTGAATTACTAATATAAAATATTTCAGAAATCATACAGGCAGTAGACAGTGATAGTTCTGAGAGTGACTTCTCTGGCAGCAGTAGTGATTTTGTACCAGACAAAAGTGTCGAGGAGGTATGTCAATATTAATATTTAAGACATAAAGTATATGTATATATGCTACTAATGCCAAGTTATAATCAGCCTTGTGCCAGATTGCTCCAGAACTCGGCCTTTTGATTAGGTAGTTTAAATATTTTAGATTTTCAAGGCTGCAAATTCAATTAAGACTTAGGTATTGCATATCACAGATAGGCTTTTTCAGCTTAAGCTGCTTTCTCTACTAGCACATATAATGTATGGTACACTTGAATATGGTGTGCTACCTTACCAGAGATAAGAACACACACAGACACTAAATCTGGAGTGGTCACCGTATGAGTAATAGTGGTGTAGCCATTCTAATTTTCACGTTTAATAAATCAAATAGAATGTATTGTTTGATTGAATCTTTAAATATTTTGTTTGAACACACTCTATTAATATTTTTATTTCTAGAGCGAATCATCGAGTAGTAACTCGGATAGTGAGGAGGAACAAGAGCAACACAAGCCGGCACAAATCACAGCTAGTAAAAATAAAGTTAAACATAAACACTCTGAGTATTTTGTTACGCCGGACAATTATTTTATGATGAATTCTAGTAAAAAGGTATGAGTCTTTGTTCTTTTTATTTATTTGTTAACATTAATTGTGTCTGAATTATGCATTATAATAATTTAAAAATTCAAAATGTATACAACAGATACGCTAAAATAAAACGACGCGTCGATTTATCCCATTCGAGTCTCAATTTTTTTAACGACAATGAGAATGAGATTAAATCGATATTCGAATTGTTGGATTCGAAATAATGTTTAATTATTTTTTTTGTGGAATTAAGATAGTTCATATTATCGTACTAATTCATTTTTTATGCTACGTATTGACAAAACGAGTAGTCCTATATGTCCTTGGTTAAATAATAAAGAATATAAATAAGATCCTCGCAACTGTTATTATTTTCTTTGTAATTTATATAATGAACACGGAATAGTAGATTATTTGCTTAATGTTTTTATTCCAGATCACAACATCAGATCACACGCTGGCAAGGCTCAAAAATATGAATCTCAATGAAGACATTAGTAAAGTGGACATCCATATATCCGATGAACATAATAATAAAATTACCAATCTAATACAATCATACGATCAATTGTTTAATAGATGGTTGTACGTATTAAGCGAAAATTTTAATGTAATTTTATATGGAATTGGGTCTAAAAAGACGGTCCTGCAGAGGTTCCAAATGGAAAAAGTTCAAAACATGCCATGTGTCGTAGTCAACGGTTTCTTTCCTAGTTTAACTATAAAGAACATTCTGGAAACTATTGTTGTAGATTTGCTAGAAAATTCCCATGTGCCGTCTAATATGGGGGATGCGGTCAATTTAATAGGTTCACAGCTGTCAGAATGCGGCGTTTACTTGTTTTTGATAGTGCATAATATAGATGGAGTTATGTTAAGAAGTTCTAAAGCGCAGTCGGTCCTCGCTAACTTGGCGCGGCTAAAGAATGTACGTCTTATTGCTACCATTGACCATATCAATGCACCGTTATGTAAGTATTTTAAGTGTGGTTTTATTTATGAGGTATATTAATCGACACTGAGGAAAGAAACATACTTAAGATAAAAACATAAAATTTTTTCAACGAATCGGGATTTGCACCCAATATATAAAGTACGAAGTTGTATGCTGCGTGCTGAAGAGCACACGGCTCACTGTTCAGAGAGCTTGCACGGTTCGCATGAGGGTTCATTTTCCGCTGCGTTCAAATATTTTTATATGTTTTCTTTAAGCATTATGAATTTGCTTAAGAAATATACTAGAACATGGATGTACGTAATACGCTCTTCTCTGAGGCTATCATGGCGCTGAGGGGCAGTGTTTGATTACTATCAATGGTAGTGGGTTCAATCCTGGTTCAGGATAGTGAACTATCTATTTTCTCTATCTATTTTCTTGTTCTGGCAATACATTTCAAATGCGATACAATATCAAGTTCAGACTAAACGCGAAGATCGGATTGTTTTTGCACTAGGTTCTCATCTAGTCTGCTATATATGGCTTAAAATGTATATATGTAAACAAAAAATCTCTGCATATAATAAAAAGAAGATAATTTATTAGAACCCAAAACCCTCTTGCATTAAAAAATATTTGCAATATTATAAATATATTAGCATTATAAAAAATATTCTTAATTTTTGTTCTGTTTTTTGTGCAATCCTATTATAATAATTGGACTAATGATACATAACTTCTTGTAAGTATTTTATAAATATTTTTATACTTGTACAAATGTTCTATTCCTTTGTCTAAGTCGAGGTTTTTTTTAACTAATTAAAACTTATTGGGCAAATTAAATTTAATTATTTACTGTTTCATGTTTTTAATTATCATAATGTCATTAAAAAGGTCAATATAATACATGGTGTTATTTTTTTATAATAAATTAAAAAATAACTTGTTTTGTAATAAATAATTATTTAAAATTTCATTACAGTATGGGATCACAGTAAATTGAGCAAGTTTAACTTCACTTGGTGGGATGTTACAACATTTTTGCCATATATTGAAGAGACCTCCTTTGAAAACTCGCTGATGACGCAGAGAAGTGGGGCACTACAACTTTCCTCATTGAAGAGTGTCTTCCAGTCCTTGACAAGTAATGCTAAAGGAATATTCCAGATCATTATAGAATATCAATTGGAAAATCACAAGCAAACACACTATCAAGGTATGTATGTAAGAGTGTGTGATATTGTGTTCTATTCAACTGAGATTTCGGAGGGTTTTGATTGTAAGTTGTCTTTACCTCCTCTTTATCTCTAAAGCGTCAAAATGTCAAAAATGTTAATTTTTAGAAGAATTCGATCACGGCGAGTGCTCTGAGGAATTATTCTCTCTAATCCCTGCTTCCCCTTTCCTTTCCACCAGGTGGATAAAAAAAAATATTTAAAATTTATAGTTGAGGATCGTAGTATGCATTATTTAGGTTTTTTTTTTGGGGATGAAAAAGTGTAAGTGTCTATTATTAGATTTGCTAAAGCACTGATAGAAAAAGGGATTAAATATATACTCAATGAAGCTTTTCATCAAACAAAAATTAAGGGTAAACCTTATTAATTTTAACTGTATCTGGAAAAGAAACGTTTCTCAAGAAGAAATCCAACTTTACAATATATAATAAAAATAATGTGAAAGAAGATATTTCCAAGAAGATTCTGAAGAAAAGATTAAGTTGTTTAAACTATGGGACTGCACATTTAAAGTTTTTGCTCAACATTGAAATAGATTTCAGCTTGTCATTGAAGATCCGAATAATAATTAAAAATAAAAGAAAAAAGAGATCATTTCAAGTCCCCAAACAAGTCCCCTAACCAAAATTTAACAATCAAGTCTAAAAATGAAATAGATTTGATTTTGTCAAACAAAAGGAACCTTACGTTAAAAATTTTGAGAATTATAATTAACCTAATCGTTAATTGAAACCACATGATGATCAGGTCGAGATTAAATGTAGGGAAAGAGAGACAATATCGGCGTTTTTTTTTTAAAGTTGAAGTAGCAATTCTTCAATCTATAGTTATTATGAAATAACATTTTAGCTCCAAATTTACAACAAACACACCGAGGGATTCGATGTTCAAAAAAGTTTCACTTTAAAAAGACTAAGAAGAGAAAAGAAATGCTATATTAAAAATGCTTTTAATGATATAGAGAAAATAATTTCAGACAAGATGAAATGACATTTAAACATACGAGCCATACATAAATTAACACAAGAAAATTTACAAAATAAGCGTCGAAATTGCAGTTCTCAGAAAAACTCCTTGATGACAATGGATTCCTTGTATAAAAAAAAGACACGTGAAGTCAACATTTCATTATACTAGCTGTTGTTTAATGAGTAAAGTATATCCAGGTGTATATGACACGGCGGCCATTATCAAAACTACTTATAGGGGAACATATTTTGAGGCTATATATAAAACTTTTGGGTACAGCATCATTTTTCCCGTTTTGCGATATTTATACGTGCTGTGTAAAGCGTGAGGTAGACATCATTAAATACGAATGACGTACTACAAAAATACTGTTTAACATAGTCATTCTGTCACCTTTCATTCAAAAAAATAACCAAAGGAAAAAGAGATGTACCTCTGTCCCGCTCTGACAGTAAAGTGCACGCTCGCGTCATACTTGACAAATGGCGTTATATTTTGGAACAATAATTTAATTATTTATTTTGATTGAAAAACAATTTTTATTTTTGAAAATTTTACTTCTTTTATAATTTTAACAAGTTTATAATGGCTAGTTAATACTATGCTTGAAATTACGGTCGCCGTTACAGCCATGAAATCTAGGTTAGCGAATCCACCTTGAAACAGTAGACTGAGTCAACTATATGTAAATAACTACAAATCTAAGAACATGGAAATGGAACAAATGGCTACATCTTGCGAGGAAAAGAAAAGTGGAATAAAGCTATATGGACATTTGTCAATTTTGGAGATGAGAAGACAATCTTAAAACAACGGCGGGTTAAACATGCGAGATAGCGGTGCTTATAATAAGTTGACGCTAACAGGTCGACTAGAAACTAACTACTAGAAATATGTGAACAATCTACTTGTGTCAAACATTTGCGTATAATTACTGTCAACTTTCGATTTAGATACTGTGAATATAGGGTTATTTTGATTATTAAACATTAAGTAGGCTTTAACCATATTTTATATTCTATATACCTATTTTAAAATTGATTATGTTATCCTTATTTTGATAAACATGTTTATATGGGATTGTTTTTTTTTATATCAGTCGTTAACATGATTTAGCTATTGTACATTGACATGTTCTCGTAGTTTAATAATATATTAACGTATATGGAGAGTAAAAGTTATATAAAATACTTGTTTGAAACTATTATATAACACTAAGGGCCAATTTCACCGGTAACTGATGAAGTTTCAGATTGTAAGCTGGTAGTTAGTACTGTCTAAAAGATAATGGTCAATACATTAAACAGGTCTTTGTCTACTAGATAGTCACATCTGAGACTTGGAAACCAAAATTAGTTGCATATCTCTCAGACAAACACAATATCCAGATAGGAAATCTGGAACTTTATCAGCAACTGGTGAAACCGGCCCTAACTATTATATAACTATGTGTAAAATTATAATAATTTTATCTTTGTTTTATCATTTGTATTTTATCCTACAGTTTTTTTTTATTATTTTAGGTCTACCGTTCAAAGATTTATATTCAAAAGCCCGCGAACAATTCCTAGTCAGCTCAGATCTGGCCCTTCGAGCTCAACTGACAGAATTTTTAGATCACAAATTAGTGAAAATCAAGAGAACGTATGATGGAAGTGAAAATCTTGTCATACCAATGGAGAGCGGCTTGTTACAGCAGTTTCTGGATCAACAAACTGCTCTACAGTAATAGTCAAAACCTGTTTTGAGAACAGGAATGTTAAATTATTCTTAGAAATAGCTTGCAAGTGGATATTGAAGAATTATTTAAAAATATGTCAATCAACTGTATTTATATTTGACAATTATTGTCGTAAAAGATGATCTTTTTTTTTTCTAGAAATTTGGGTTGTAAATATTTTAGCTAAGTAGCGAGTGATTTAGTAGTTATATATCAGTAAGGTTAAATAATTAAGATTTTTTCGAATGTACGCTAACACTGTTAACCGCAAATTGTCTAGATATTGTAATTAAAAATATCCATTTTATTTTAGTATTAGTGAGTCTCCTACAAACAATTTAGTTTGTCACGTAGTCCATCCTGTAGTCATTGGTCTCTGGACCAGAGCTTTAAAAGTCGATTGATTATCAACGTATTCTTAGGAATTTTAACTTCTCTCAAAGAATAATTAGTAGATCCATTCTCTTCTATCAATCATCTCTATAGCTTAATTTTATTAAACAAAAAATGGACTCATACACCTTTTAATATAGCTTTCAGTCACTATTAGCATAATTAATTAATTTACTTTATTACTACTAATTTATTAATATTAATTTATTACTTGCAAAACACTAGTTATTTATAAAAGGTACAATAAAATGTAATGGCAGCCATATTTAATTAATTATTTGTTAGAAACCTGATTAAAATACTGACACAGTGCGAAGTGGGTCTTAGTTGTTAATGTACAATAACATACTGCTGCTGCCAAATTACACGAAATACACACAAATATCTATAAAATGTTTCGTCTTTTTTATACTTCATGATATTTAATTTGTAATTTAGTAATGATAATAATTTATAAGAAAATGTAGGCCGCTTCAGGATTGAGAGAATAAAAGTCATATTTTTGTATGTAGTTTTTATTTTACAATCCCAGAAATAAAGTCTTAATAGGATTATAATATATTTCAACAGGCCAAGTTGTAAATTACTTAAACTTAATGACTTACACAATACAATAAAATTATTAACTAAAATTCTCTTCAACATATCTGGCACATTCACCACGATGTATCAACCAAACCAAACTTCATAAACTATCGATATACTTAGTGCATAAATCGCTCATTTAAAATTTAAAAAGATTGTAGAAAAATATTCTCTGAAATCGTCCGATATCAAAGAATTTTATTTAATTTAATGAAATTATTTTACATATTACGATATTTCATTTAACGGGAACGCTGACGAAATTCAGGCGCCATTTTATACACAAAAACTCCTGACAGACCGCGCCTTCGCCGTACTCTCTCTACATTATATCCGATAAATACCAAAATAATAAAACTTTCAAGGTAATGTTTTTCTATATAGACAAAACAAAATAACATATTCATTAAAATTCTTATAAGAAATTTCAATAATTATGAATCGTTAATTATTTTTTTTCATGCTAAATTTAATTTTCAACAACATATATTCTGCGCGTTGTCATCGCAGTCTGCCACAAGTTTTTGAGAATTTCAAAGATACACATAATTTTACCTTTGATTTTTTTACCTTATTTTATAATTTACAACGATGGTTGACAACAGCAATAATGATGCCGTTTCATTTTATTTTGTGTTTAGATAGTATAGTAATTTGGGCAGCATTGCGTGATATTTTGACGTTACAAATACCAAAAGCCAAAATCGGCCAATCGCGTCTAGTATAGAAATATTTCTTAGAAAATCTCTATCATCTATAATTACGTACAATATCCGAGGGTGCGATTCTTTATATATATAATATAAACTACATTATTTACCTTCGTACGGGTGAAGCAATTGACAATATTTATTGTATTCATTGTGTTTAAAAGTTATAGTTGATTCACAAATCAATCTTAATTAATTTTAATAATTTATGATTGCTTATAGTTTTATAATTATATCCATTTTTGTACATGAGCGTGTGTATCGGAATCGATGCGGCTGTAAAGTGGTTCGCGTCAACGCAAGGCGGAACATCGTCAGATTGGAAATAATAACAACGAGGTTTGATATATTCTCCATTTACCCAAACTATCTTAAGGCTAGACAAATAGATTGTATTCATAGGTTTTCCGAGAGCTAATTTAAATCTAAAACCATGCACTCGCATTCAATGATTAGACTAAAATAAGCATGTCAATAGAATAAAAAATAGTTATTACATAAACAATTTAATTGAAAATATCAACTCGTCGGACAACAAACTACAGATTCCACACAAAAACACATCAATTTTATTAATCTTGATAACTAGACATCGGATTGAGTTCTCTTCACAAATATAAGTACTAGTTTTTGATCAATAAATGTACTAAAACAATAGTATGTTTTGTTTACGACAAAGAGGTAACAATATGTTAAACAAGAGAAATGCCAACATAATAATAAAATATCTAATAGAATAGCAAATCCTTATACATGGTTAAACAGAAACATCAAGCTGCTGAGGCAACTTGCTACTAGCAACATTGTTTATTTAAAGAAACAAATAAATACATATCTAATATATTGTACTTCAAATATAAAATTTAGCTTTACAGATTTCTGTTTAAAAAAATTATTTAAAAGAAAAGATTTTCAATATGAAATATATAAACTACTTAGTTTATATATTAATGGTTTTTTACAAGCTTTACTTGTTTTTACATTTTCTATTCATAAAGGCATAATCGCCTGCTTTATTATATGTATATTAATAATCTATGATACAATGTAAAATATAATCCGATGTCTATTGAGATTAGGTTCGACCTTCCGCTGGACCCATATACTGGCTCGGGCTGAGAGCCACACACCTTTATACATCACTTGTTTTACTTCAATCACCATATTTATACATATATAAATTAAAATATGATTATAATTCACATACAGATAATATACAATTTGTAATTTCCAAAATATTTTTATATGTTAAGAAAACATCCAAAATGAAAACAAAAAAAATAATAAAAAGTTTCAATTAACAATATTAGATATTATAACAAAGTTAAATAATTTTCGATATGGAAGCAAAACAAGTGTTACACAACCATGTACACATCGTAGCGGGTTTATTGTCCGAAGTATCGGCTGTACATACACTTACGAGCTAGTAAGATACGTAAGGCATTTCATTTCAGTTGTCGTCGTCGTCGTGTTTCCGTTTCTTCCCCCGAGTGCTTTCTTCGTGTGTTTCATCGCCGTCTGGAACATTTGTGAAGCTTTTATTTATTATATTTAAGCTTATTACACCTATAACCTAAATCTAGTGTGAAAATGAGACAATTTTTAAGCCAAACTTCAAATATTAACGTATTTAAATATATATGGGTTAAATATGATTTGTAAAATTTGATCCCGCTCCGAGGGCTGCGTCTAATGGGACCATAATTTACATATATAAGTATTTTTTTTTTTATCTTCGTTTTATCCCGCACAAGGCATGGTAGGCAGAGGGAACTGCAGGGACCGTGGGAACCTAGTGTTAAGACACTCCATTGCTTAGCCCCTGCTTTCTCCGTCCCCGCTTTCCGCCGTTTTTGAGGCATTGCGTGTTGTGTGGCGAAACTCAACGCAGCGCTTTGCTTAGTTTGCCAGAGCGAAGAAAATGGAAATAGAAAAATTCATTTTCTCTGGGGATCGAACCCAGTAACCGTCGCGTTTTACAGGCAGACGCTTACGCCTCTGCGCCACAACGGTCCTGTTTTTATATATTTTTTTAATCCAGATAAATTTCCAGTTAAATGGTTTTCTTTATATGTAATGTAATGGTATGTAATGTATTGTGTATTGACCAACATAGAATTAAGTACAGAATTTGATTTCTCGGCAAATTTTATAAAATATGCCACAGATGTTAATACTACGATTGCGTTGACTTAGTAGTTTATTTTGTGTGTGCCCTAAAGGACTGTAGACCTACTTTTACCTCTTTACATCCCACGCGTTTTTGAGAAATATAGTCTAGACAGATGGATGGACAGACAGATACACAGATAACTAATCCTAGAAAGATTCAGTTTTTTCTTTTACAATACGAACCTATTATAGTTAGTGTATACAAATAAAAACTTTACTGACAGTAAACTTTGAAGTAAATAATCCATGTAATGAAACAATTTCAAAGTTGGCATCAATCATAACAACGAAATACCTTGTGGTTTAAAGTTTTGGTCAGCATCATCGTTTTCTGCCTCTTCGTCGTCTTCCTCCTCCTCCTCGACGTCACTCCCGACGTACAGTGAGCTCGCAGAACTTTCCTCCTCTATTAGATTACAATGGAATCATCGATCAATATTGTAATATATCGTGACATTCAAATATATATATATATATATATATATATATATATATATATATATATATATATATATATATATATATATATATGTGAATAGAGTAAATGTAAGTGGCACCATTGTAATGTGGCAAAATGTGGATTGGGAGTGCCTGATTGTAAACATACTGATGTATTATGCTTAAATCCTCATTTGGATCAAGATGTAATTTTTTTTTATCCCTAGTAAGACAAAGTATGAAGTTCAGTTCCACTATTTAATATTATGTTTATTATTGAAATGGAAAACAAATATGAAGTAACTTAACACTAACTATACTCCACCCTGCTGCTATAAACAGGGTATAAAATAAAGGACAAATTAAATAACTGACCTGCTCTATACACTGCGCTTAAAGATAGCTGATCATCATCCTCCTCTTCCTCCACATCAGATCCTGAAACAATAACAAATGTTTACAAAAAAAACAAGGCTTGTTATATTAAGTATAAATATGAAATTCTATAAATATAATACTTAAATATTAATATTATCATAAAATGCATGACTCCACAATCTTATGAAAAGAAATTTGTTCATGTTGAATGCTATGATTGGTAGCTTCTAGAATTCAAGAGAATTAAAACAATGAAATACCCATGAATCACATATTTATTTTTTTAAATCTGCAGAATTTAGATTTACCTGTAATTTAATTCACCATTCCAATGTTATAAAATTTTACAAATAATGAAGTATGAAAGAATAAAAGCCAACTAAGTGTATAAAAATTATATTTTACATTTATTGACATTGAAATTTAAATATTTTTATTGAGAATAAAACAATTTATAGGCCCCATGGGAAATGAGTAAATAAGCATCACAAACAGATGACTTGCACAATAATAATAAGTTGATATATCCAATTATTACTTATTATTTTTTTAATAAAGTAAAGAAATTCTCATAATAAGTCAAATTAACCAAATTAATGAAAGCTGTTGGTTGAAAAATGTTGTTTCTTATGGATAAGAAATATTTTTTTAAATTTTAGATTATAATTACTCATATCTACATGTTAATGGCATTTTTAGACATTACAACCATATTGAAGTTTAAATATAATATCTTGGAAGGAAAGAATATAGATTGGAAAGGTTGATGCTTTGCTGTTGAATTTATAAAAATTTTAAAACAAGCTCATATAAATGAATATTTATAGCAAAAATATTCCTCTAATTATATGTAGGAATTATCAACTTATCATGTTTAGCTTATGAATTATGATGCTTACTTCTTAAAAGAAAACCCATGTGGAATAGTAGGCCATATACTGTATATAATGAAATAAGGAGGCTGGGTGACTCCTCTGGCAATCTCTCTGACAAACTTTCATCATCAATAACTAAAGGACCCAAATCTATGTCCAAATCTGTAAGACAGTGTGATATGTATTTTAATTACGATAAAAAATAATTGTTACACAAAGCCAGTTTCAATATATATTATTAGATCTGAGTACAAATAAACATTTACATAACACATTTTAATAATAATAAATAAGTCTGCACTTCTACATATAAAACATGTGTTATGTACTTAATTTAAACTTAAGCACAATGCATATTACTTGAGGTGATATAGACAAATAAAAACATATTATAGGGAGGTATGTTTGATATTATTGAATGAATTGTACAAACCTTCTTCTTCACTATTATTTCCATTTAATTCTTCACCATCCTCTTCTTCTGCATCACTATCTTCCCCCTCTCGATCCTGCTTGTCAAATCTGAAATGTTATAAATATATTTAATAAATTTATTAACCAATTTATAGCTAATTTTTATAAATATTATACAAAATAATCATTAATCATTATAATTTTCTTATAAAAGTATAAAACTTACCCATCCAAATATTTTAGCAATGGGTGTAATGCAAATACTTTACTTCTATAATCTTCAATATTAGTAACATCATTGTTAAAAAGATCTAAGTTTCTCAAGTGTTCAAACGCTTCAAGAGGCTTTAAAGTCTCCAAGTCTTGTATTTTATTGCCAGACAAGTTCAAGTGTGTTAACTTCTTGCAGCCACTGAGATAGTTCAGCCCATTTGATATTCTGTTATCAGAAAGCTCAAGTTTCCTTAGTTTGGGCAGTGTTGGGAACCCTTTAAGGTGAATAAGTCCAACATTGTTGAGACTTAAAATTTCAAGATTAGTATATGCATCTGATAAGCCCACAATATGAGGGCTTCTGCAGTTGTCCAAGTTAAGTTCTTTGATCTGTAAATGAAACAATAAATATTATAATTTAAATAATAATTATTCTGTAGCATGTATTTATTAAAATACAATTTTGAGAATTGTACAATTGAATTTTTAAATAATGTTTATGTCATGTATTAATATTTTATTTCATATTTTAACTTTTAACAATATATATAAATTGTCAAAGTAAAAATGGCACCTTCAAATTTTGGTTGTTACTAATTTAAGATATTACACCGTAAACGATATGTGTATAAGGAATTATAAAATAAACATATTTTTTAGTTGTCGTTTAACAATAAGTAGAGGGCTAAATATTATATCTTATAAATAAGTATTGCAATTGTCTTTTCATGTTGGATTTCGAAAGTCAAGTTAACCAAACGTCAAAATGGTGCAAGTTGTCAAAGGTTGCGACTTACGTAGTTTAAAAAACCTTACTTGGGAGTGTTTGTAATAAAAATGTCTTCAATTTTACATTAAAGGATGTGTTAAATGCTATTTTTTGTTTAATCAATATAGATAAACGTGGTTTGTAGCTGAAAATGAAATGATAGTTTTCATATTACAATGGCGGATGACACGAATCATCGCGACGCAATAAAAATGGCCGCTGTATTGGTAAGGCGTGCGTCAATAAAGTACAATTGCAGTATCTTAATTTATTCTGAAGAAATTAAAACTTAATATAAAATAAGTAATAAATTAAATAATATTTTTCAATGTAATTATCGCATTGTTTATCTAGAAAAAACGAGGTTGGGTGAAAGGGCGCGAAATTACGTAGAGTAGTAGTATACATTTGATATTTATATACCATTCCTATATTTTGCTTATTTCGTATCTTGATTTTTGAAAACATTATTAACAAAGTACGATATTTCATACGAGACTAACTTAAAATAGTATTAACTATTAGCTTAGCTTTGAAAATGAACGTAAATTAATGTACAACACCAATATATAAGATACATACGGCGATAGCGGCTTGATACTGAATACTTAATTATTTTACCAGTTTAATTAAAAATATCACTAGTTATGTTCTAAAAGATTCGTAAAAACGTTATATTAGATTAGAAAGCTACATTTTTCGTATTCTAATGTAATGCTAACACTTAACCTCAAATGTTTAATAATGGCAGTATTCTCGTTTGATTTTCAATATAGTTGAATGTTTTAATGATTTATTCATGGAAATTTATTAAAAAGATCATTTTAGTTTACAATAAGTTAAAAACGTGGATCAGAAAGCACGTAACATTTGGTAATTGCGTTTGCTATAAACAATAACGCCACATCTTAAAACGACGATAATGAGGATATCTAGAGGCATTTAGTCGATTCTCTGTAATTTTCATAATTATGTAAAAACTATTAAGATTTTAATAGTGTAGAAACAATATGTATCTCAGGAAATACGTATCGACAAAACATTCCAATATAAAGATGAAACAATTCATTTACCTGTGAAGGATCCCTTCCCAGTGTTTCTAAATTGACTCTCTTTTCCATCTTCTTGTACAGTAGAAATTACACTATAAACACCTTGAAAACCTTTTAATTGCTCAAGGAACTAAATCACTTAGCTTGCTTGGGTTTCAAAACAGAAGGAAACTATAGATACACATTACACACGACTGACGTTATACTACAGGCGCCGCCTAGCGTCCAATTGCGGCAACCGGATACTACGTTGTCGTTTAGCAGTTCATTTTATAAATTATTTTAAGTTTTGGGATAAAATGTGTTAAATATAATTAAAATAAAATGAAAAAATATAAAATAATGTATATAATATTATTGTTTCAATGTAATATCAATGTTAAGCTTATGATTTGTATAGAAAGTAAATAAAAAGGCTTTCTAATGTGTTCTACTTAAGACAACTTTAGTGCCCTAGTATTTAACCCGGCATTTTTAAATTTTGTTAACATTATTATTTTAAATTAGTTACAGTTGCTTAAAAACATTTTATTTTAGGTTAAATAGTTTGTATTAGTTACAATTACTAGTTTATATTTAATATTTTTCTTTATTTACAATATGTGTTATAAGTATTCATATCAAATATTTTTGATAAGGTATGTAATGGAGTTCTTTGAAGCTATTGATATTAAGGGAAATTGTAAGATAAATTGTTTATTAATCAAATATTTAGCTATGTAAGAGAACAAGCTATTATTTATTTGATGAATGAAAATTAGCTTATTTTGAAAATAAGCAAGGTTAAAAAAATATTTTAAAATTTGTAACTTTTTATAAGATTGTAATTAATACATTTTATTCCATAAAAATAAGTCTTTTATTTTCCTGCCCTTATAATTCATTAATTCCAAGTTTATTTTTATATTTTTTTTGTTATTTAATAAGTGCTAAAATTGCCATGACCTTATTTAATTTATTTACTAAAATTTTATTTAAAATTTAATGACACGCGTTCACATTTTTTAAAATAATTTTGCCCAATTTTGGCAATGTATAAACTTTGTAAAAATGTACTTAAAATTAAAATTATTAGAAATACAAATTAAAAATTATACAAAATGAAAAACTAGGTACGTAATAATTAATTATTACAAAAAATAATTTTGTTGTTAATTAAAGAACTAAATGCTAAATTTCACACGGATATTTAAAAAAAAGTAACTTCCAAAAATTCTTTCACATAACACGGTACGTACTTCCTTATATAAAAATTATTAAATATATTTATGCTACATGTACCATTTTATAATATTAAATTTATTAGCGTTAATTTCGTTACATTCAAGTAAATAAAATTGAATTTGTACTAAAAGTTATGTATGTAAATAATCTGTATCTGTATGTGTATATATAATAAATCAGTAATTTTGTCTGTTTGCACACGCTAATTAGATGAAACTTTTTTGTTATATAGCTATTAGTCCTCGCTAACATATAGACTATCTTTTTTATGGAAATTCGCTCGGGTAAAAGAGAGGGGGAAAGTGTGTATGAAATTCCGTCAGTTTTGAAACTAATTCGATTAAAATTAATATTTGATTAGAAATTAATATTTTTGGAAATTCTGCCTTAACGGGGGTATATTCCAAAGAAATAAATAAATAAATATATACTCCAAAAAAAATAAAATATAAAAATCATTTGTTTCAGGTTTGAAAAAAACTCAAAAATAGTTATGTCGTAATAATTACTTTTTATAATAATTTAAAAGAGTGAGGATATTGTTCCAAACCAAACCACAATATTATTATTTGGTACCTAGCATTATCAAGACTATATAGGTAAATGTTACAAATTACTAAGATAATTTAATTCGGGCATATCACTGAAAATATAATGTTCGTAATACCTTAAAAACTACGAGCGGAGCCGCGTGCAACAGTAATTAATATATTTAAAATATATGTAAAGAATAAGAGGCCAACTAAATTATCAAAAATAGGATACGGTGTCCAACCAAATTTCTTCACCAAATCTGAAATTTCTCCGCTTAATACAAAAAAAAATTGTTTTTTGTACATATAGCAAATAAACAATAAACAAAAAATAAGCTTGCTGGATATGCTAATGTTATTTAAATTATATAAGACTTTCTTTGTTTTTTAACTCGAAAGGATGGTAAAGTGGTGCTTATAAATGTGAATTACATTTTGCAGAATATTAATAAAATTATTATTATAATTATACTTACTCTTGTCGTAGGTCTTCCTATCCGTAAATAGTAATTAATATAAATAGTCCCTTGTATCACACAAAAACTTTCTGGTGTAACGCAATTAAAAGACTAAGCTTAAGTAAACTATTCTTTACTGTACAGTGTACACCAGATAATTTATTTAGGATACAATATATAGGATTATAGGCGTTATCGGTGAATGATCGATATGTGATCGATCTTAAAGCTCATCAAGCTTGTCATTTGTTTATTCCGCAATTTGTATGAAGTTTGGGAAAAAAGTAGATCTTATAGTATAAATAAAGGAAAAAGACTGAAGGAAAAGTTATGTGATAGGAACTTATTATGATTGCACTCGGTCGCAATTAAGTTTGCCAATTTTTCTCAGTTGTGTTCTTCGTTGACCTAAAATCATGAAGTTGATATCTCTCCGTATACGAATATTGCTCGTATTTGAACTATATTTTCTTGCACTGTCGTCGTTTTTTTTTAAATTTTTTTATTTATTATTATCGCTCCGTAGCTCAAAAGGAAAAGAGTGTCTCTTGAGTATAGTCCAACTCACTGTCGGGCTTTTTTAATGAAATTGAGCTATTTGTTTTATATATATATATATTAGAGTATATTTTTCTTTTGATGTACGGAACCCTAAAAGTATGTGTATAGTACCTAGGTGAAAGGTAAAACAAAAATGATTATAATGTTATTTCGCATTTACATATATTCCAGCACAAATTCAGGTCAACACGCACTACAACTGCGCTAGATTACAACTTTCTAGGTTAAACGACTCTGGATATAAGGATTGTGACAATAGTGATAATTATATTATTATAATTTTGAGTGATCATATAAGTAAGTACTGCTTTGTCATAAAATTATTAAGTGGAAATTAAATTCCAATTTATACACGAAAATAAATAATATACAATATAATTAGCGTAGAAATTTTATTGTAGATAATAAATAATATACAATATAATTTAATTAGCGTTGAAAAAGTAAGCTTAAATTAAACTTTGGCCTACTTTTTAAATTGAAAAATGCAATTGCCGCAACATTACATAGCATTTGAAATTGATAAGTAAAATCCGTGCTAGCTTGATTAGCGGCGGTCATTGTCTTGAGACAAAGAGATACGTCGGTAGGAGCGTAAGGTATAGTGTTGGCTGCTTTTGATCTGGGGAGGAGGGCGTGGGAGAGGGGTTCAGAGCTTGCGCACGCAGTCTAGCCCGGACGAGAGCAACAGTCTGCTCGCGTAAGCCACTCGTGACTCGGCTACACGTCGCGTTAACATGACAAATGGTAAGCACTAACTGAACTAATACCTCGTAATGCATTCTATATGCACAGCATTAAGCGTGCGAGCACCCATGCAGCTGTGTGATCAACCCCGCGAACCACTTCCCAGTGATGATTTGCCAAATCTCTCTATTCCTCAATTCTACATTACTAAATGAAATGCCTTTTTATTTATTTACTGAATACAGCTCGCATTTTAGCTAGAAATATTTAATTAGAGTGATTTGATGGGTTATTTTCTTTATAATTTAAGTAAGTCACTCGGGAAATTTTGAATTTAATTTTGGTAAAAGTGTTAAGGGAAAGTGGAAGAAAAGTGAGTATTTCGATTTACATTATCTGAGAAAGTTTTAGGTAAGTATATTTTTATAACATAAACTAATCTTAAATTATAGAATTTTAACGTATCTACATACATATACTATTTTCGTGTAAATATATGTTTTTAAAAACTTCGTAATTATTATAAATGAAGTAAATATTTCATTATATATATTTTTTTATATGTTCTATATCTACACGCTTATAAAGCAAAAGCTTAAAATTTTTCAATTCCACACACACCACTATTTTAGTCTTTGTTGATGAGAAAAGAAGATACATTATTTTTTTTTCTAATATTATTAAATGTCTTAATTTTTATATATATTTATTTAATATAAATACTTATTGTAAGCAATACTAAATTTTAAGGTATGCTGACAGTTTCGTATCAACATCATGTAGCTAGAGCAATGAAATACTAAATATACGTCCGTACTTTAGATAATAACTAAACAGTAAAAGCAAACACTTTTAGCGTTATGTATATATTAAAAACGCATAAATTATTCAAAGTATATATATTCATGTTGCAAATCCTAACAAAATTTGCATATTTCTTAGACCTGTAGGTACCTGTTCCCTTAGCCTACAATATTCTAACAAGAAGGTGAGAAATGAAATCCAAAAATGATATTTTATGTTATTGTCGCTTAAGTTATTCTGTCCAATTTTTCCTCTTCAAGAGAGACGTAATTAATATTCAATTTTCAGAGCACAATGTCAGGTCCGTAATTTCAAGCAACTGCGTCCCTGTAACCGCATAAAGGACTTATGGAAATTTAGTTGTTGTAACCCCATTTTTAGTAAAACATATGTTTTATTCAATATAATTAAGAGGGAACGTTACAATTTAATAATTTCATTGCTTTATTCTTAATATTATATTTATATATTATGCAAAATGTTTTAAAATTCATATATATATATATATATATATATATATATATATATATATATATATATATATATATATATATATATATATATATATATATATATATATATATATATATATATATATATATATATATATATATATATATATATATATATATATATAAAGAAATTTACTTTAATTCAGTTTATAAGTGTATAGTCCATAGGCTTTTATATTTCGTATCAAATAATCGTAATTATCGAAAAAATTATATAAGTAAAATTAGAGATGATGGGTTTTTTTATTACAATAATTATGTGATAATACGTCTATTATTTTTATATGTCTATTATTTACACCTAGGAGACAAGTCACCGTTGTGCAAATTAGTCCAAATATCAAGGGCTAAATTACCGCTAAGCTCCGTAATTAGCCAGCTCTCAAAACGGAAGGTTGGGGGTTTATAATTAAACGGATTTAAGTTCACCAACTTAATTATGTGCGAATATCAAATTTGCAGATTCTGAGTAGGCATTCGTTTGTGAATTATGGAACCCACGAGAAGAACATCTTTTAAAGCATTTAACAAATGATTAATCTTTTTAATATTATGTGTGTTGTATAGTAAATTTATTACTATTCATATTAAAACATTTGGAATTATGATATTTTTGCAATTGACGGTCCACACGAATGTTGTAGGTTCAGATACATATTGGGGAAATGAATAATTACGTTGCCTCTCTCTGGTAAGAAGTAACTCAACTCGAATATCTCGATAATTGCTCATACCACAAAGAGCTTTGAACTTTCTTTTACGTTATAAGACTATTAATTTGTAATACCTATAAATTCTATAAATACTTCGTAAGTAAGTGAATTACATTATAGATTATAAAAAATATAATTACATCTTTTGATGACCGTTGGCCAATATTTATTTTTGAAGTTTTTTACAGTAATTTAAATCAATTAAGTCAAGTGCGTATGTATGAACTTGCTTGCTTACTTAATGTATGTGCTTACTAAGGATCTTCTATTTTCACTGTATCTTAAAAATTATCTTTAAAATTATGTTATTTTGACACGTTTTTTTTTTCGTCTCTTTATCGTAAAGTTCATTGCATTTAATATAATTGGTTAGTTAGTTCTTAAGTTAATTGTGGTAAATACATGTTTCCGACGAAAGTAAAATATATTATTATTAACGGCCATATAATCCTTTTGAAAGTACAAATTAGTAGTGAATGATTTCTATGAAATTTCTATACATTATATTACATCAAAACGCCTAATGATTAAAAGTTCGATTACATCTTGTGCTGCTTTTTGGACTTTAAAAGGGGTTGTTAATGATTTTTTAAGCTTCATCTAATCATAGCCTTTTTAGATAGGCAGTATTTTCATATTAGTCGTAAATAAATAGTCTATATTATGTTTTAATAACAATTAAAGAATAGAATTAGTGAGACAATTGACAAACTAATAAGGTATCCATAAACATTCCACTGCGGGCACTCAAAAATTAAATTCTCAAAATGTGGAATTGAAAAGTTAAAAAAAAGATAAAGGAAAATTGTATCTTTTTAATGTAGTTTAAAAAGACATTTCATCATTTATGAATATTTTTATTCACAATATAGAATGTTATAAAATGCTGAAAACAATAATAATATTAAAATAAATCATTATTCAAATTTACTGTAAAAAATCATATTTTTAATCTGCATTAATAAAAATCTATTCTAGGTTTTAAAGAAATTGCTTGATTAATATATTTAAATATGTAGAGATTACTGAGATTAAAATGACTTTTAATAAGCAAAAGTACATAAAATACAAATGACAGTTAGATATACATGAAACGGTCGTAATAGAGATTTACAAGCAGAGACCGAGATAAATAGTTAAATAGGATGCCAGCTCCAACTGCTAAGCTCCGTCGGCCTTAATGTGGGCACAACTTGACTGAGAAACTGCAAAGTAATAATTATAAACTAGAGCCGTCTAACAAATAATTTGTTTTTTTTTAATTATATATTCCTTATAATTATTTAGTACGTTTTTCAACTTTGCAAAGTCTAATCGATATATTTATTATAATGTAATTGATGATTTGTGTGTAGTATGAAAATGAATACAAAATTAATATTTTTTTTGTCTTCACGCTTTGGCTCGCATATGGCAAGGTAGGCAGAGGGAACCGCAGGAAAGACCCTGCTTTCTCTGTCCCTGCCTTCCATCTTTTTCGAGGCATTGCGAGTTCAGAGCGCAGAAAATGGAAATAGAGAAATCCACCTTCCCCGAATGGGAATCGCATTCACAAACGGTCGCGTTTACAGGTAGAAGCTACGCCTCTGCGCCACGACGAATTAATAATCAATTCACGTAATCAATTAATTCCTAATTTCCACTAACTATACACTAAAGTCCATTACATATCGTCTTGTTCGAGATCTCTTAGTATTCTTATATTTAAATGTATATAAAAATTAGTAGACTGTTTTAACAAAGAATACAGCGCCAACAAGTGTTAAAATCTTTAATCTTTGTGTTTGTCTTGTTATTAACGGATGATTTGAAATGTTCTTCCATTGTTGTACCTACTTCTGAATAACAACTGGAATTTAATATCTTTGTAACGTTAAATAACGAAAGATTTTAATATCTTTGTAATGATAACGAACAAGATCTTCATAAAAAAAGAAAAGACAAATCAAGCGAAGATATTGTTTTGTTCGACAATTTTAACTTTAATATTTCAGAAATCACGATATAATGTTGTCAATTCCTGAAAATTCATGTATATTCAATATAGTTGAATTTAAGTTTCAGTATTTTTCTAATCTAAAGAACGAAACCTCTATAAATATTTCTCTCTCAGCGTCACGCCAGTTAAAGCATTTAGTGTATAGTGGCGGAATTTAATGTGGCTCTTTGTGCGAGGAAAGAAAAGCCACCATTTCCTCGAGCGGGGATAGAACGTAACACATTCACATTCTAGTAAGACGGCGTCATTATGGCTTAAATTCGTTTTTAACTATACCTTTAGATAATCATTGTTAATGTGAGTTTCTCATAGATTATATTTGTTATTAATAAAAATATGTTATGTTATTAATCTCTTATTTTTTTTTATATTTTCGGTTTTAATTTTAGTTCAAGAATAAAATCTACCAACAATATTATCTACTAGCTTCCCACCATATCCCGCTCTTAGCAGGCTAGGCAGGGGGAACCATAGAAATAGCGGGAACCCAGTGTTTAAACCACTCCGTTTCCTGCTGCGTTGCAGGAAATATTATTATTACATTTTCATATATTCTCACATCACTTATATTAACATATTTGAAAATTTGAGATGTAAAAATGGTTTTGAACTACATGTAGGTAAAACATTTAAAACGTATACAAAGATGTAGGTAAAAAGCACGTTGCTTACGAAATAATGAACGTTGTCGCAATCTCGCTAGAGCTTAAAGAATTTTATTTTGAAAATAAGAGAATGTGTTTCAAACAATTTTGCCCTTTTCAAAGTAAACTTGGGTAAGAGGCAATCATTGAGCAGTAAGAGGAAGACACTGTCTATAATGTGTCTCTGAATGGCTATAACATTAGCTCTCTTGAACGGAAACTGTTGTTATTTTTAGAGTACTTTTGAGTATGAATCGTAGTATGATTTGTTAATTATAAACTCATTTTTGGTGCTACTATTAAAGTTATGCAAAATATAAGAAAAAAAAAACATTTTTATAATTTTTGAATTAAATTAAATATATATGTTATTTACTATTTCAAAATATATTTTTTTTAATTATAACTGTAACAATTATTAAATACGTGACTTGCACTTAATGATAAGTATTTGATCAAATATTTATTATTGAGGAAATATTTAAAATTTCTGCTTTTGATTCCGCTACTTTTTTTAAATAAAAATATGATGGTTAGTCGTATATATAGTATGTCTTTATAAGTGTAATATTTCCAATCAATATTTAGTATCGACTGATATATGTCGGGTTAGTCTGATTACTTATAAACGATTCATATCCATTTTTGTACCAACAACAATAAGCCCGTCAGTCAAACGAAAATAAGTGGAATGGATCATTAGCTATAGTCATTTCAAATCGATTTACGAGGGTTTTCCTTTAATAATTTTGGCGTCACTTTCCATGTGTATTCTTATATAAAATTTTATTTGCCAATAATTATTGTAATCTTTTTTGTTTTTATTACAAATAATCATTACTAATATATAGTCAAAGCGCGGCGTTGAGTTCCGCCACTTAACACGCAATGCCTCGAAAAAGGCGGAAAGCGGGGACGTAGAAGAAAAGTATCTTAACACTAGGTTCCCACGGTTCCTGCAGTTCCCTCAGCCTACCCTGCCATGTGCCGGATAAAGCGTGAAGGTATAAAAAAGTGTTAAACTGTTATTACATAAATGTTATCTACTAACAATTGTTGAAATTATAATTCCACTTTTTAAATAAAACTGAATATAAGTTTATGATCTTAGAGTGAAATTTGGATGCATATAATATATACATCCAAATTTCATATAATAATATACTTCAACAGGAAAATCAAAACCCTTATAAGATACTAGCGTTTGTGTTTTGTTTTTACCATATTATTTTCAATTACATCTATAATGATTTAATTTGTCAAAACATAGTAAAATTGTAATATCTCTTAAATTTTAATTAAACTTGAACGATTATGTTCATAATTCAATATTTACATAAATAACTTATTTACTACAATTAAAGGTAATTATGTTACCCATATAAATATATTATTTATAAAAACAAGATTACAAATATATTTTGAAATATATCTATAGCATATTTTTAAAAATATATTCACAAATAATGAATTTTTAGAAGAAATTTTACTCAGATAATGAATACTGTACATATTGCGTCAACCGTGAAAAATTGACTGAATACTGTTGTGCACGTGAAAGGCTTGACTTTTGGCCTTGCGTAGAGTTTGCTCGCAGTCATTTTCTACCTTCGTGTATTCTCCAAACAACGTGACATTGGCGAAGTGAATTGTGCTCAACTGGCACGCTCGGAACGCCATTACCGTAGAACAGAACAGAACATTTTCTACCGCATATGGAACTATGAAAGTGTTTAGTCTGAGACCTGAATAATTCTTTAATAGCAGAATTCGACACTCTCGCTGGAACTCTAGAACTGCGCGGTTCCGTAAGAACATTTTACCGCGTAGCACACAATTGTAAAATAGATTACTGGCAGTATTACCAGAACGGAACCACATGGGTACCTTCAAAAAGCGTGTCTTGCAACAAAGGCAAGCGACAAAACTGTAACACCTCTGGTGTTACACAGGATCGTAGGTTCGGTGATCTCTTACCATCAGGTGACCCGAACGCTGGTTGTCTTTTCCATAAAAAAACGTATTTTGACATAAATATGAATCCGTAATGTAAGCATATGTATATATGTAGTCCGTGAAGTCCATTTTCCAATGTTATTTTTCAAACAGACATGAATAAATTATATTAAGCATTAAAATATAGTGTTAACACTATTATTTTGCTTTACACAATATTTATTTAAAATTATTCAATAAAGTTTATACCTTATATAATTACTTTTTGTATATTGTGCTTACTGTAGTATCTAGAGCTACATTAAAATAGGTAATCCGTTTATTTTAATTAAAAGAGTTTCTGCTTGGAAACGAAGTCCAATATAATTAACTGTTCAACATAAGATATGTATATGTATGTTTTTTTATTTCACATTTGTCCTCTACGTAAAAGACTTATCTAATTCTACTCTCGTTGTACTTCAATGGCAAACTGTTCATATTTCATGATTCTTGGGTTACCTTTGTTTGGGTCACCTTTTAAAAATGTTAATAGATAAATTAATTAATAACAAATAACAATTAATTATTATTTAACTATAAAATATATTTTTTTCTATTCGTTGTACTTTTTGAATGTTATTAAATTTTAAACTTGTATAAAATTTAGAATTCCTATATTTATATAATATTTCTATTAGATAACTTATTATTTCTAATAGAAAGAGGACATTTAAGAAAATAAAAGAAATGCTCATGAATTTTAGTTGAAGAATTCTTAATATCTTTTATTGAATATATAGCGTGTAAACAGAGTTGACTGAGTGAATTGGAACATAACAGGCGCAATATTTTTTGATGATAGACACGTAAAGCGTATGAAATTCTACTTACATAATATTATTTTTGCTTTAGCTTCCGGTTATTCATATTGCTATCAATGGCTACTTTGGAAAATTAACGATGCGTGCCGACTAATCTCCTTTTAATATTTGGCTCACGCATATGTTACGTGTATCCTCTCACGAACGCTTAATTGAACTAAGCGAAACACTCGAAGGAATTAAATACGATATAATGGGTTTATGCGAAACAAGGCGAATGGGCACCGTAATAGAAGAACACGAAAATTTCATACTATGCCACACGGGTCACACACCTGGTAAATATGGAGTCGGATTTATAATACGGAAAGTTCGCAAGAAATGGATTGAAAGTTTCACGGGCATTAGTGACAGAGTAGCATTATTAAACCTAGAAATTCAAGGTTAGGTCATGTCACTCATACAGGTATACGCTCCGACTGAAGCAGCTTGTGAAGAGGAGATGACCATGTTCTACTCGGATGTTAATAAGGCTATCAACCAAGCTTACAAGAACTACCTAGTCATGGGTGACTTAAATGCCAAAATAGGACAACCGAGAAAAGACGAGTGTTTAATAATGAAAGCAAACGGTTATGGTGAAAGAAACCAGAGAGGCCAGAAGCTAATTGACTTTGCGCTTGAACACAAACTTGCAATCTTAAATACTTTCTTTTACAAAACACCTAATCGAAGATGGACCTGGCGATCACCAAGCGGTCAATACAAAAACGAAATTGATTACATTTTGTCAAACCAACCTAACCTCTTCCAAAATGTAGAAGTTTTAAACTTAAACTATGCGTCAGATCACAGACCAGTCAGAGCAACTCTGACCTTTACAAAACAAAAAAAGAATCGCACGGGATATAAAATCAATTTATACTCTTCATTGAAAACCGAGCAAGAAATATCAAATTACCAACAAAATATTGCGTCCCACTTACAGAAAATAAATAATAATATTCAAGAAAAAACATCTCTACAGTCTTAATATAATACCTTAACAAGTATTATAATCCAGAGCTTACGAGACGCTCGAACACCTAATGAAACATCAAAAGGTACGCACAAAGTTTTACAAGAGCGCACACTGGCACTTATTAGGAGAAGACAGGAGCTACAAATCGTTAAACCTAAAACAAGGGCTACAAAAAACGAGCTGTCAGCACTTTACAAACTAATAAGTAAATACATAAAACACGACTATAAAACTTACAGATCAAAGACTATCGAAAAACATTTGGAAAAAGCAGGAAGCTCAAAAAAAGCTCTGAAGGAATTAAGACCATATAAATACTGGATAGATGGTTTACGGCGCGAAGACAAAACCGTAAATAAACGTAAAGAAATTTTAGAGGTAGCAACTAATTTCTACAATGATCTATACAGTGCTCGGGGAAAAGAATGTATTGATCATAGCTGTGAGAACTCTATAAACGTAACTAAGAGCAGTACGGTGACACCAATATCTGAAAACGAAGTAGTACAAGAAATAAAAAAGTTAAAAATGGATAAAAGCCCAGGACCAGACGGCATTACGAATGAAGCGATAAAATTCGCATACTCTTCATTGGCTCCATCCTTAACGTACTTATTCAACTATATACTAGAAACTGCGGAAATACCATCGCAATGGCTGGAGTCAGAAATCATTTTAATTTACAAGAAAGGAGACCCGAAAGATATTTCGAATTATAGGCCAATAAGCTTACTCTCGTGCCTCTACAAATTGTTCTCTTCCATCATCAACAAAAGAATAAGTGTCACACTAGAAGCAAAACAACCAATAGAACAAGCAGGTTTTCGAAAGAGCTTTTCGACAATCGACCACATACATACGATAGAACTAATAATGGAAAAATACCAGGAAAAGCAAAGAGCACTCTACATAGCGTTCATCGATTATAGAAAAGCTTTCGATACTGTGTCACATTCAAGTGTATGGAATGCCCTGCAGGATCAGGAAGTTGAACAAGAGTACATAGAAATAATCAAAAATATCTATAAGAATAGCACAGCCAAAATAAAACTAGATTCGACTGGTCCTACATTTAACATCGAAAGAGGAGTGAAGCAAGGAGACCCGTTGTCCCCAAAATTGTTCATAGCTATCCTAGAGTCAATAATAAATAAATTACATTGGAACAAAACAGGGCTCAATATTAACGGCAAATATTTAAGCCACCTCCGTTTCGCAGACGACTTAGTTCTCTTATCCGAATCTAGCATACAGCTTCAAACCATGCTTGATTCACTAAACACAGCCAGCAAACAGGTAGGACTAGAAATGAATCCTTCCAAAACAATGGTCATGACAAACAGCACAAATAGAAGTTTATCTGTAGACAAACAAACTTTGAAATACACAGAAAACTACATTTACCTTGGAAAACAAATAGGCTTCGACAGAATACATAACGAACTAGAAATAGAACGAAGAGCGCAAAGTACATGGAATAAGTACTGGTCTTTAAGCGAAATATTTAAAAGCAACATGCCAATTCATATCAAAACAAAGGTTATGACGTCGTGTCTCCTACCATGCCTCACCTACGCATGCCAAACTTGGAAGTATACATCTAAAGTTAAAAGGAAAATTATTACCTGCCAACGTGGAATAGAAAGAAGTATGCTTAATATTAAAAAAATACAAAAAGTCCGCCATACCAAAATCAGAAAAGTTACCAAGGCAAAGGATGCCTTGAACTACGCTAAAAGACTAAAATGGAAGTGGGCGGGACACGTAGCAAGGCTAGAGGACGACAGGTGGACTAGCAGGATAACAATGTGGAAGGGTCTGCATGGAAAGCGTCTCAAAGGCAGACCTCATACTAGATGGGCAGACGAAATAACAAAAATAGCTGGTCCTCTCTGGCCGCAAATAGCTAAAGATAGAGACGAATGGAATTCTTTAGAGGAGGCCTTCACCTTCACCTGAGGAGGGGTTCTTGCACTGCAATTGTTTAACTTAAGACTCAAATTATATCGCATCATACTTTTTTTTTTTTTTCTTATTATTATATAGCATAAAATTAACTTTATAATTCTTTTAAAACTCTGTAAATGTGCAAGAAATAAAAGGCTTTTTATTTTATTTTATTTATTATATATATGTTACGTAGTATTCAAGCGGCTTTTCTAATATAGCAGAAATTTATCCCATAGAAATTTATAACATTAATTTATTTGGAGTAAACATTTTTTTAATCACTCTGTGTAGTAACAATTTATATATTTATTAATTATCAGACCATTTAACTCACTTAACGTAGCACCTGAAAGCACACATTTTTCTAGTTTTTCCCATAATTGAAATTTAAACCACTTAAGCAAGTACTTAGGTAGTTGAAATCTTTAAACTAAAATAAATATTATATGTCCACCTTCTAATGCCCGATTTAGATGCATATATAAATACTAGTGTGATGTGTGCTTATACATATTTATATATTAACGGCCTTATTCATAAAAAGTTATAGCACGCTTAAAGACTCGATATAGTACAGTTGTCAAAAAACGTTATTCATAACAGCATTTTAGTGCCAATCAGTTCTATAAACCTATCATAAAGTTATAGAACCGAGAACCCTACTATAAGAGTGTTTTAACGTCCAAAGATGGCCGATTCATATAACAGCTGATTATAACTCACACTAATATGAGCATTGATATGACGTCGTCGAGTCGCTTGTCATCAAGAGTGTCAATTTCAGTTTCGTAAAGAAAACAATATAACAATTGACATTTTGTTCGATATTTATTAACTATATTTAGTTATTAACAAGTTTATTAATAATAAATTCTACATAAGAAAGGTGCACAGAACATAGGTAATACTTGTCCACGTCTAAACAATTTTCAATTCTTTGTCGTTTTACTTCTTTTGACTTATTTTTTTTAAATTAAGTAAATTTATAAATTAAAATAAAATAAACATTCGTGTTTTTGTGATAACAACGACGTAAATGTCAAGCTAAATCCAACAATATATTTTTGTACGTAATATTATCTGTGGTCATACTATGTCAATGCGTTTGTCACTTATCATCTGTGGATTTACTGGTATTTTCGGCAACAAGTCGACCGACTTCAGTATAGTGGCAACATTGTGAACGTATAAATCAAATTACTGACACTTTAGTTATAGAAGGCTTATAGAGCGTTTATGAATACAAACATTTATCGAACGTTCTATAAGCCTAAAGAGCGTGTTAACTAAAGTATATTTACAACGTTCTATAAGAATTTTTTTATGAATAAGGCCGTAAGTTTGTGCGGCTTTTATATTTTTATTCATTTTTGTTGTACATATAGAAACTTTAGTGGCTAAATTCTAAATAAATTGATAAATATATGACAGTTAGAGATGTATCGGTAACAATTATTTGTTCCACTTATCATGAAAATTTAATTTATAAAAATTTAAAAAAGTCAAAATACTTACTGATTTGAAAAACTAATTTGATTTACTCCTGCATAAATAGTCTAAAATAAATTCATCATGTTATTTATTAGGTATTCAAATATTTATCTGTAATATTGTAACTAGCCCGTGATTTTGATACGTTACATTATAGTTGTATGTTTCCGGTAGTTTTAAACAATTGTATGAATTTCAACATTCTTAATATAATGACCAAGGAACTTCTCAAATAAAAAAGTTTGAGTATGCCAGAAATCTTTCTGCTTAAAAGTTACCAAACCTCATATTCATAGCCGAACAATAAACACAGAGGTAGAAAGACGTTCTGCAAAAATATGGTACACTAGTTACTGTCCACCATTTCGATTTTTTAAATGATTAAATGCATTTTATGATACTTGTTAGAATACGATTGTTATTCATTTATTTTGATTGAAATTTTGACTCAAATTTATACCATCGTTATACATGAGAAATGTGGATGTACGTGGTTCAACTTTATGACTTATATTATACTTGTCCATCAAAATTTTCAGATCTCTAGACCGTCAATCTTAGCAAAGTAGTATCCCTTTAAAGTTTATTGGAATATTTTATTCATGTTTGTGTCGGTAAGCTGAGAAATTTCCTAATATAATTCGTTTTTCAACTTTTACCTAAATTCATAGTGTATGTGTTGAGCGGCGAAAATATCATTCAACATCTGAGGGATCAGTAAAAATCATTAATTACTGAAAATGAAAGGTATAGAATATAAAACAAAACATATTTTAAGTTTAAAAATAATTTAAGAATAAACTTTATATCATCAATTTAATGTAAAATGAGCTTTTTATTATTTTCCCAACTAGTGATAATGTGAGAAGATTAATCTAACTAGGGCTTGTTTGTAAAGAAAAATACTTATTATTTGAATTTTTATACAATTACCTATATAAAAAATGACGTTTTTATTTATAAATTAAAAAAAAAAACAACATAATAAACTCAAAAAAAACTAAATACAATTTGCTTGAAAATGCTTCTGTATGTTAATTAAATTTTTTAAAAATCTGGGTCACACATAATAGTAACGAATGTATGAACGTAGCACGTAGTAAACCAGACAATTCTTGTTTCATAATCTAAACTTATACATGAGTGAGCTGAAAGCGTTTTGAGGGTGTTTTTAATCAATAAATAATACTTAAACTTCTCTGCAATGGCCACGTAAAACAATCTTACAATGTTTATATAATAAAAATTCAGTAACTGAGAGACTGTCCTTATATTAAATTAATTTATTAAAAATAAATATATATTTATACTTTGACATATTTATTATTTTAATAAAATATTTTCTCTAACCAATTAAAACAACAACTTAGCAGTTGCAGGTAATATTTTAAGTGGCAACTAAGTTTTGCTGTTTCGCTTTCGGCTGTAGCAAAGCTACGGTTACATTTGCTACGACTGAGGGAATATACAAGTGTTGTATCAGCGTTCGGCTTTAGTTCCGGCAAGCGTGGCCGAGTTTCGAGGCGAATGGAAGATATCTCCGGAGAATCCAATGTGTTGTCATATATATCGCTGTATTAGTCCCATCAATAATCCAGAATACAGATACATATTCAATAAAATTGGAGTTGGCGTATCAGAAAGTTGTAATCTGAGATATTTTGTAACTAGTTAATATGTTATATATTACATATTTACCCTAACTAATAAGGTGTCAATGATTGAGTAAACTGAGAAGTATATAATCATAATTATTTTAATTTATAATTTAAAATTATAAATCGAATTTAACAATAATATTCCAACTGTGAGAAATAATGTAAGTTTTCAAAAATTATTTGTGGCTATAGATACTTAGTAGGGTAGTTTTCAAAAATTATATATGTTCCCCAATTTCCACTCATTTAATTAACTCTTAAAATTGTTAGTTATATTGAATTTAGATCGTACAAATATTGTATTTCTTTTCAACTTATGTACGCTTTGTTATTAACCTTGGATGACAGATTAGTAATAAATTAATGACTCCCGCTGGATTCAGGTGCTATAAATGTAACTCTTGAAAAAAATTGAAATATTTTATAACTTTTTTATATCTCATTTTGACTAATGTATTGGATAGTTATATTTTTTTGTAAAAAACGTTGAAGAAACCGTTATCGCTTAATTTTTCTCTTTACAATGAATTAGTAACAAATACGTACTAGCTGGAAGAAACTTTATTTTAGCATTTCACGTCATCCCAACTTAAAAATTAATAATATTTTTTAAATATTTAAAATATTCATTTGCTATGTATGTAACAATAATGTATCACGTTATTAACTTTTATATTCTCTAACGTAAAATGTTCTGGAAAAAACTCAAGACTTACTTATATAAGACTGACGTTCCAGGTACTTATTTAATATTGAAAGCATAACCGAAACCCGGTGAGATTTAATCAAATGTGATAAGAAAATTGGGTGTACCTTTTATTGGGTAAATTCAATTTTGTTTTTAGGATGGTAATTTGAAGCTTATATTTCCTTATATTACACTCGAGAATGAATTAGATTACCAGTTATATAATAATAATATACATATTATTAGTACAAACGTTGAAAAATATTGCCATATATAAAAATGTACCAATATTACATTTGGATTCAATATAACTGGGTATTATTGTCGTCTTGACAAATTTATTTATGATCCTCCTTACAACTTTTACGACGCTACGTAATTCTGAAAGTAATTCTTGATAACGACACTGTAACGCGATTCAATTACTTGTTAGTGCCATTAAATATTTGTTATTCTAACTAAATAAAATTTGTATTCTATTAATTTATTGCTAAATAGTATTATTATTTAGGATAAGCACAAATAAAATCGTAAAACATTAAACTTTGTCAAATCCGAAATATTCATTTTAAAATGAAATTATCTTTTTAACATGACATTTTTTTCACGCAAAAGGAAACTTACTGGCTATTATAAAACATACACCTTTTTTTTCATATTTATATTACTGTTGATCACGCTAAGGTTCAACTTGATTGGTGAACTTTACGCATAATTGTTAGTTTGAATCACATTGTATAATTTTATATTTAAATAATACTAATAATTCTATATTAAAAATAATTCACATTTAAAATAATTCATATTTAAAATATAAATTATGTCTCTGTTACTTAATTCAAAATAAGATAATAGAGTGCGGAGGGATGTCTCAAAAGATGAAAAAATATAAATTAGATAAAATTGACTATTAGAATTGGAAATACGTTGAAAACAATAACGAAATGTGATTTTCGAATTGTGAATATTGCTTTTAAAGTTTCTACTTTACTAAAGGAAGTGCAGCGGCAACATTTGTAGTTCATTTTAAACGTATTGCGGCAATATTTTACTTTCAGAGGTGGACGTTGCCAACATAGTGCCATATGCTCTGTTATATCTACAAGTACAAAGATAAAAATTGGTGCGAATTCCTATAAACCTTTCCAAATAAAGCTTCTGACGTAATATTCAATATTTTTGCCATATAAATAATTATATATATTTTTTTATAGCTTCACGCTTTATCCCGCATTTTGCAGGGTAGGCAGAGGGAACTGCAGAAACCATATGAACCTAGTGTTAAGACACTCCGTTGCTTAGTTCCTGCTTTTTCCGTCTCCACTTTCCGCCTCTTTTGAGGCAATGCGTGTTGAGTGGCGGAACTCAACGCCGCGCTTTTGCCTAGTTTCCAGAGCGAAGAAAATGGAAATAGAAAAATCCATCTTCCCCGAGTGGCAATCGAACCTTCGAACCGTCGCGTTTACAGGCAGACTTACGCCTCTGCGCCACGACGGTCCTCGTTATAATTATATCTTATGATAGAAATTGTAAAAAGATTTCTATAGTTTTAGCCCTCTCATAAATAATATTAATTGCAACATAAAGAAAGAGAAAAAATCACTTCTGCATTCATTTACATCCACTTAACATTCACTGTATTTCTATATATTTAGTACAATGCGTGGCGTCGAATTTCGTTACTAAGCACACAATATTTCGAATTCTTCCGAAAAAAAACGGTGTGTTCTAACACTATGTTTCCTATACTTCGCCTACTGCCCAATGTAGGCAAAATGTAAACCTAAAAGAAAATCTTAAATAATTTCATGTTGTTCAACAGGAGTAGAGTAAGTAGGGGCTGTCTAACGTCGAAAATCAATATCAATTAAAGTTTAAGGCGATTTACTTTCAACAGAGGTAGCATTTCCACGACTTAAATATTGATATTTTTCATACTTATTACATCTAGAGCTTTGTATATTGTAGCCAATTATATTTATTATTATTGTTTCAGGAACTGAATTCGTTTTATTCTTTTTATGTCATAGTAATGTTACGTATTCTTTATGTATTTTTTTCTTTATCATTTTTATCGAGGAAACATACTAATATAATTTAAACAATCTTTAGCGTTATTTAGCGTTTATTTTTGATTAACAATTGAACCAATTCATTTGTAAATTTTTGTGAACATTTATTATCACTGAGAAAGAATTTATAATTGATATTGGCCTTTAGAACAGCGCTAAAACCATTCAGTCGCCGTTTGAAAGCTCCAAGCGGAATTTTCCCGGTTCCGAGCCTGACATTTTTACAGAATATAAAAGAAACAATCAGCATGTGTCATACACAAGCTTCCACACATCGCTTATGAACCTTCAACTTTGTGCTTATATTCTAATTTTTACAAAAGAGTAAAGTATTTTCTCGCTTGTTTAAAACAAAGCCGTACTACAATAACTTTTTATTGTTTTAAAATTAAAATTTAAATACTAATAAAGTATTAAGATATTGACCAAGAACTTTAGTGGTAGCAAAAAAATTTTAAAATATTTTAAAGGTAAAATCATTATTTACAATGTCGTTAAATTTCAAGTATCGTTATTCAATTACCCAATTGAAGTGTTCTTAATAGCACTTTAAATTTTCCCTTCTTTGATTTCAAAATATTTCAAAAGTATTTAAGAGTTTATTTATATCGAGATTAGGTTTTTTGGGGTCAACGAAGAAAACAATCAAGGTAAAAAAAATGATTTGACAATACAGATATAACTCGTTTTGAATATTAAACTTGTTTGCGATACTACATAGAGTAAAAGTTGTAAAAGTTAGTTTTATATTATTAGTTTTCCCATAAAAAATATCGCTACAAAAAGGAATAACAACACATTTACATTTTTAGGTCACAAAAAGTGTACGTGATATAAATAAACGTCTTATTAAATTTACCAGAGCCAAGTTTGGTATTGTTGTTATAAATAGAAATTGTTACTAGTATAAGCATATTGCATATTATTTTTTTTTTCATTTGAATTTATCTTATTATTTTTAATGGTTTTTAAGTTTTTTTTTTATTAGGAGGTATATTTTTCATTTTTCTATTGAAGAAATTACAGTTTAATTGCAAAAATGTAATGGGGCCGTCATAGAACAGCGTCACAGTATCTAAGTATAAGCTCTCATAGAAATTAATTATTTAATTTCTTTGTTTTATTAATAAGATAAAGTATGATAGAGAACTCCGCCAATAAACGTCTTTTGAATCGTCTTTAAAATGGCAGAAAATATTAAATGGAGTTTCTCGTAACGAGGTTCCCTCTGTATAACCTGCATAAACTGCTTCTTGCGGGAAAAAGCGTGAACGAGAAGAAGCGTGAAAGTCAATAAATTACATAAATACATATACTTTCTCTAGTTTAGTGGTTTAAATAAATATTCAAAATATTCACGATCACTCCACTTATATAACCGGCAGGGGTCAAGTATTTTACGAATAACCAAGCAATTACGGAATAATTGAAATATTTTGGTATATACAGGCCTTTAGTGCTATAGTGTAGTATATAACTCTAATGCTCATGTTGGTCGATGTTATGTAGGTACGGCGGGTAAAAATTTGCAATTGCTTGAATAACTTGGACTAAGTCATTTACGTTTATGATAGTAATTTATATTCATATCTCGTTTCGATTACTGATATTTTTTTATGAAAAACAAATCTGTGCTTGCTATATATTTTTCAATGTTAAACGCCTTTATATGGAATTCAACAAGCTTTGAGATTACTTTAGTAAATCAGTGTATTAATGCATTGGAATTCATCTAATGTTGTGAGTATAAATTAAACCAAAAAGTCCAATTTGTATAAATCATTCACTCAAATAACATGCACTTCTTACGAAAGTTATTATTAATAAATACTATTAAATTACAAACTGAAAATATTTAATAGGATAGTTTCCATTACTTTTAAAATGATGCGCCATTGTCTATAATTGGTTTTCGGTACAGTTAGTGTTATGTGTTATGTAATGTGTTCTTATTTGACTTTATAGATCATAGTAATTTGGCAATTTGTAGTAAAACCACTGAAAGTGCATTCTATATGATTATCTCAAATTTGACGGTAAATTATTTTAACTTCAGCAGATAAAATTAGTTACACTGAAAAAAGTACACACGATAAAGAAAGTTCTTTAGGTTATATTTTTTTTGTTGATTTGTTAACTCGTTCACGGTGATTAGAAATATACCATTTTATTAAGGTGATGTTACCAGAGTCATTTCATAAACATCAAAAACTCGAAAATAATTTCGGCTTAGCAAGAAATTTAAATTTCCTTAGAAAGATTACAAAAACTCTGAGGCTGCTCGTGCTTCGATAGGACCCAAACTTTTGTTTAATTTGTTTTCTGCGAAGTGGCAGAAAACACATAAGTTAAAGATAATAAATTTTAAGTTACCAAGTATCATTGAATGCATTTACTTGAAAATATTATCAGTGAATTTCAAGAAAATATTTCAAAGGTAGTATTAGAACGACCATTTCAAATTTAATTTAGAGATAACCTCGGGCAGTGGAGGCGAGTGTTAATGCGCATTTAAAAGGACTTCCTAAACCTACACTTGTGTCGCAAGCTTTAATCATGGCTTGGTCATCGACGGTCCCAGAGGGAAAGTCAAATGTGTATATATATATATATATATATATATATATATATATATATATATATATATATATATATATATATATATATATATATATATATATATATATATATATATATACTTCACCTCGAGCAATAATTATGTGTCAATATGTGTCCACAATCATCATGAATATTGTGGGTTTGATGCAAAATGGGTCGTTTAGTATTTCAAATTGTTTCGTTTTCGCAGTCTGGCAAGAATAATTGAGGTATTAGATCCCGTCACCCTACATGAAATGTTGGGTGACGCAATAGGGCTATTTCGTAAATATCTTTAATATTTTACCACTAAGCTTTTGCTGTCTACCCAGTTTCGGTATCTAAGGGAGACATAAATACAATATAAATATGTATGTTTTTTAATTTGTATTATTTTTTTCTTATATTTATATTTTCTTTTACAAATAAATATTCGTATAGCATTAAAGCCTCTGTAACAAGCTACTTGTTTGTATGCTTTTACAGCTCCTGACAAATATTTTGTTACTTAGGACTCGCCCACCCTATTCACGATTGTACCTCTATAAAAATGTCATTTCATGTTAATGCGTCGTTCTATTTTCGTACAAAAGCCCCTGTAATTATATACATTGCTGAAGAGATGTGTAGTTAAGGTTTGACAATGTATCGTTTTCCTAGCGATTTTGGTGAGAAAAAGTTATATGGCAATACACCTATATGATATTATATCCTTGAATATAAACTCAAACCATAGTTAAAGTCAATCTTTTGATAGGTATGTCACTAATTTCTCGTATTGCGTGTAATTGTACGTATTTACTTTAACAGTAAAATAATTAACTTTGCAATTTTCTATTGTAGTTCCGTTTCTTTTATTATATTAATAAATATAAAAAATATGCTTCAGGTTAATATTAATAAAATTAAAATTTATTTATGCGGAGCATTGGAGCCTTTTACAGCGCGGTTAGCAGTTTATACGGATTTCTATGCAAATGATTCTCTCGTGAGGATTGGTCAGAGAGTAGGCCTCGTGTTTGCATATTGTATAAATCCGCAAATTCATAAAGCAACTGCAATGCGGCGAAAATAAGGTACATTTTAAATACATACAAATTGTTATTAAAAATCTTGTTGCTTATGATTCCAGTTTACTATCAATATTTACTAGCAATAAATAGTTTCCGCTGAATTTTGATTACTATATTATAATTATTACGAAGAACTTCACTACGTGTTATATTTTGCTTAATGATGATTGTTTAATCTTAGCTGTGACTAATTCAGCTTATTTGAAGGTCCGTGGCCTACTTACGTCTATTAACTCCAACTGGTTAATTGGTAACACGGTCACCTAGTTGCAGTCGAAACTACTTAGGCTTTGATATTTTGTAATGTACGGTATAATTATATTTTAAGTATCGTCTTTGAATTACTTAATTCACTTGAAGCTTCCCTTTAAATTTTACCAAAGCATTAGCATTTAAGCTTTATAGTTTTTTATTTGATATAAAGTGACATTTTCCAGTCAATGGTAAGCATGATACGATGTTGCGTTGATGCTACGTTCTTTGATACATTATTTATAGATCGTAGCTCCGTAGCAGCGCACCATGAAAATCTCGTAGCATGTAGCACATATTGAAAACTGTATATAAATATCTCTACAAACGAATAGACAATATTTTAAACAATTTCTATTATATATTTTTGAAACGCTTATGTATATTGTGTGGTTTGCAGGCAATATAATGAATTATTATTTTACTTGTTTAAATTGCGTGTTGGTGGCGAATTCTACATTATAATTTGTTTGATTACAAATATACACTTTAATAAATATGCATATATTTTTTTGCTTCACACCTTATCCCACTCAGGGTAGGCACTCTCAGGGTAGGCAAAGGTAAACGCAAGAACGGTAGAAACCTAGTGTTAAGACACTCCTCTCCCCGTCTCCTCCTATTGAGGCGTTGTGTATTGAGTGGTGAAAAAATATGGAAAGAAAGAAAATAGAAATAAAATAATGCTTTCTTAGTGGGAATTGAATCCACACATCGTCGCGGTTTGTAGGTAAATACATTATATGTCAAATAAAAAAGATACACACAGAGAATCTGGACTTATTTAAGATCAATAAAAGAAACAAATTAAAAGTGAAATAAGATTTTAAATTATCAAATTTCATCACAAAGTACTAGTAATATCGATAAAAATAAATAAATTTCCATTAACGCTCGATCCGAGATCGGATTTGAAGGGTCGTTTATCTTATTAATTAGTTTTTCAAGTACATTTTCGTTACTAGTTACGTTTCAGCACTAAAAGTTTTATCATTTCTTGATCTATAGTAACACATTTATTTTTACAATCAAACGAAATAATCGATTACTTTTGAACTTCATTCCACTGAAGTGTGTTGTAAATAAAAATACTATTATATAGTTTACTAGATTACTATGATGAAATATGGTTATGGCATTGTTTTAAGATAGAAAATAAGATATTTTTTGTTTAATTAAACAAATTTATTAATCAAATAGAGAATTGGCTAAAACTCATACCTAATCTTATTTAGTGTTAAATATTTTTAACAGCTCCATTTAAACTATAGTAGGTCGGGCTTTTTATATTTGTATTTTTTTAAGTTATCACACTAATGTCTTACTTGCTAAATACATGTTTAAGGTGTTATTTTTATATTTGTTTATTCTTTATTGTTTATGAAAAAAATTAAATACTCAACAGGCGGGCTTCACGCTAAAGAGCATTTTCTACCAGCCAACCAAGGGTATGTCGGAAAATAAATCTGTTGGTGTACAAAAAAAAACAAAATCATTTTTAAAGACATACGAGAATAAAAGTAAATAAAAAAATATGTATCCGTATATACTTATATTTTTACTTAAAGATGTTTTTCATGATCATCATTTGAATTATCATCTGAGTATACCTAGCGGAGTATAGGAGGAAAATATTTTTATACCACTCTTTCGTATCCTAATAACTTTGTCCCTAATAACGGCTTTACACGTTATTAGGTTTTACACAGAAGACAGAGTCAACTTAGAGTGTAGTGTGTCAGTGTTGGAACTGATCGTCCAGCTTTATTATTGCCAGAGAGGTGAAATAAAAAAAGACGCTCGGCCTATGCTTACTTCACCACACAGGTGTGTTATAATTCATCGAAATTTTATTTTGCATGGCACTTTAATTAATTAGCTGCAACTACAGTACAGTTGGTATGCAATTATATATCTGTCATATGTTAAGTTTAATATGACCTAATTTTCGCTTTATTGATAATATCATTTGCATAATCAATATTGTATTTTAAGGTATTAAGGTACATATTATTTAAATTTATAAAGATCTAACAACACTTTTAAACTGTTAAAATACTTTATTATTACTGAAGCCAATGATAATGTTAAATAGTAAAAATTTTAATTTAGCTTTACGCATTATCCCGCACATGGCAGGATAGGCAGAGGGAACCGCAGAAACCATAGGAACTTAATGTTAAGACATTTCGCCCCCTGCTTTTATCGAGACTTTGCGTGTTGAGTGGCGGAACTCAACGCCGCGCTTGGCAAGCTAATTAGTATACTATATTCATTAATCATCAATTTATGGGACTAAATCATTAATTTTTGAAACCTTTACGATAACAATGACTATCTAAACGATGATAACATTTCGAACAGCTGTTGTTAGTTCAGCTATGTGCTAATATTAGGTTCGTAATATTCAGACAGTTTACGGTTAAATCAAGTGCACCCCTTTATTGGTTGACGATATTAACTAACATAGTAAACGTTTATCAATGGGAAATTGTATCCAAATATTGTCATGTATAGAAGTTTATATTCGGAATTAATTATTACTAACTTTCATTATCTTGTAAACTTCATTATTCCGTCCACTTGATAAATTAATTTTACTTATTTACATTACATTTTACATTACATTTTTATACAGAAAAATACTTTTTCAAGAACCTTAATACAGATTCAAATGATTTTCCCAGATCAAAGTAATTTGTTAGAAGGGATAAAGCCACCGTAAAACTTTCTACGTCTGTTAGGACGCAGTATGAACAGGTAAACTTTTTCTGGTAGAGTATATATAAAGGGTAGATCTTTCACACTTATGTATCTTGATTAAGCACGCATGGTGATTGCATCATAACTCTAAATTTATTTGAGTTTTACTATAATCATGAGATTAATCGAATAACACAATTAATCGAATTGTCATAGAAACCTAAAACAAGTGTCTAAAACTTGCACATTGAGAAATTTATTGTATTTGATTTCATAATACATATTTTATAGATTTATAATAGGTTAAACGAAATAGATAGAAGTAAGCTTTTAATAGTTGTTTCTGTGACCTATAAAAATCCTATGTGTTTAATTACAAATAACTTACAATACAAAGTGCGACCAAAAAAGGAAACATAAACGCTCGTGTCCTTTGATTGGATTATGTTAATAACCTTTTAGCTATTTATTTACCTGCGCTTATAACTGAATTATTTTTTTTATCAAAATTTAACTTTTTTAACTTCACTTTCACAATAAAGTCATCAAGTTTCTCATATCATTTCACTAAAGCGTATTGTACAATAATCACTATTCACTTAATAAGCCAAAAATAAATACATTGCTCACTTAAAAAATAACTAAGACAGTATTTAAGAATAAAAATTATTTTGAAAAATATTAAGCAAACTAAAAAAATATATATGAAAACGAAAGTAATTATTGATAATTTTAAATCTTAGTTATTTTCCTAGGCGCGTATTCCGTTCGAGACCACATATTTTTTGATATTTTTAGATTTTCAAAACTATGTTTAGTTATTAAGAAAGTCAAAATTAACATAAATAAAAGTTAGATAAATAACTGAAAAACTTACAACTTTTCTTTTACGTACTCTCATCCACATATAGACTGACGCCCTGCCGCCAGTATGATACAGCTACGGCACCGTTCATTCTGTTACCGGCAACATTACGTCTTTCCACTTCCCAATTCTATTTCCCAGTTTTCGTCTCCTACTACTTCAATTATTTGTTCCAATGAATCTCCTTTCGCAAAAATCTTGTGTTCTGTCCTTTATTGGGTATTGCAGAAGAAGGATAAAAGAAAGATGAATGCTGTGGAGGTGCGATCTTTTTGAAAGATACGCTGTATGTTTAGCTGACCAAATCCGCAATGAATAGATACACAGGTTTGTAGGTACCAGCGAGGATGTTACAGTAAGATTGAAGAAGAACGTGTTCAGATCATTTGGGCACGTCGAGAGAATGAGTGATGAAAGAGTGATATAAATGATATATGAAGCAAAATGAATGGTAAGAGAGGCAAGGGAGATCTCGGTTGACCTTTGAAAAAACAATATCAAGATACTGGAGGAAGGTCACAGAAAAACATGAGGACTCTCTGGAGAGCATATATGAAGGGGTTAATAACAGTGCACGAGGCGAAGAAAATATGCAGGGACTCTCTGACTACTCCGCCAGGGATAAAGCGTACTCTCGTCTCTTTTGTAATTTTGTAAAAGAAATTTTTCAAAGATATTTTTTTTAGTCAAAATAAAGACTTTAAAAATATTTGTATAATTCTTTAAAGTTTATTTTTCACAGGCGAAATGTGGGGCGCGGTAGCGGTAGGCGTGAAGCGATGATCGGCTACATGGGACGGCCGCGCGCTCACCATGCGCCAGCAGTCGACCGATGTAAGTTACAAGTTTGATTAACAACTGCTTTTTGAAGTAAATCAAAGCGCAGATAAACATGCATATAACTATATATTCAATTTGACATTACTTTTTAATCTTTGTAAATGCGTAAAATATTTTGATAAAATATTCCTTTGGCACTTTTTGCAACAATAAATTAGTATATGGGAAATTGTAAATTGCTACCTACAATCTTCATTTACTGAACTGTCGCTAAACGATATGAATTATTTAAACACTAACGGCCTTATTCATAAAAAAGTCTTATAAAACGTTTTAAGCATACTTTAGTTAACACGCTCTTTAGGCTTATAGAACGTTCGATAAATGTTTGTATTCATAAACGCTCTATAAGCCTTCTATAACTAAAGT
Source organism: Dione vanillae (assembly GCA_037178615.1). Classification (NCBI taxonomy): domain Eukaryota; kingdom Metazoa; phylum Arthropoda; class Insecta; order Lepidoptera; family Nymphalidae; genus Dione; species Dione vanillae. The sequence goes on from JAZFAU010000106.1 coordinate 188,166, forward strand.
GTCACTAATTTGATTTATACGTTTTCAATGTTGCCACTATACTGAAGTCGGTCGACTTGTTGCCGAAAATACCAGTAAATCCACAGATGATAAGTGACAAACGCATTGACATAGTATGACCACAGATAATATTACGTACAAAAATATATTTTTGGATCTGGCTTGACATTTACCGGCTTCATTTACGTCGTTGTTATCACAAAAACACGAATGTTTATTTTATTTTAGTTTATAAACTTACTTAATTTTTAATAAATTAAGTCAAAAGAAGTAAAACGACAAAGAATTGAAAATTGTTTAGACGTGGACAAGTATTACCTATGTTCTGTGCACCTTTCTTATGTAGATTTTATTATTAATAAACTTGTTAATAACTAAATATAGTTAATAAATATCGAACAAAATGTCAATTGTTATATTGTTTTGTTTACGAAACTGAAATTGACACTCTTGATGACAAGCGACTCGACGACGTCATATCAATGCTTATATTAGTATGAGCTATAATCAGCTGTTATGTGTATCGGCCATCTTTGGACGTTAAAACACTCTTATAGTAGGGTTCTCGGTTCTATAACTTTATGATAGGTTTATAGAACTGATTGGCACTAAAATGCTGTTATGAATAACGTTTTTTGACAACTGTACTATATCGAGTCTTTAAGCGTGCTATAACTTTTTATGAATAAGGCCGTAAATATACTGTACTCAATAATTTAGTTTATTAGAATAGCCATAGAGAAATACATATTAAATATTTCAAGACTAAATCGATTCTCATTTTTATTGTCATTTTCCTTTTTAAAATTGAATGAGGTAAATACTTCTATTCCATTTAGATGTAATCCCACTTAACCAGTATATAAATTTCTTAAAATTTCTTGTAAAGTTTGCTGCAATATGGTTAGAATACCGCATTAATAATAATGATTTATTCATTTTTTAATCTTCCACGTGAGTACGCTCCATTGCATTGCGAAAAAAGGTTGCTAGCTCATTTAAAATACATATAGTGTCGATGACTCCACGTTTTGAAATAAGCTAACGATTTCTTTTATTTATCTAAAATTCTAAAAAAATATCTGTTTTTCCACAACACGATTTTTTTATTACTTCATGATTTTTAGTTAATAATACGATAGACAGCAGTAGCCTATTATTCGATTATTTTTGTAGTGGAATCTAATCCAATTTGCAAAATCTAAACATATAACATCATTTACATATATTTATACCTATATAATACAAAATTATGTACAATAATATTTTTTCAGTGTCTGGTAAATATATATCAAAAGAAAAATAGAAAATTCCGTCTGTTGTTGCTTTGACCTAATAAAACTCAACCGAATGAATGTCGGTCAGCTACATTGGTTCTACCTGTCAAAAGAATTTGTTAAGCTACCATCGATTTCGTTATTTCCGTGAGGAAACAGAAGTAAAATTATATTTTAACTATATGCTGGCGCAGTAGAGAATAGTTTGTGTCTTTGCGGTGATTGTATATTCAATTAGTTACTAAGCTAGGGGACGCTTATAGTATATATATTTTAATTTTTTCATTATGAGTTTACAAGCGTTGCGTTACTTTTTATTATGCAACACTTAAACATACTTATTTATAAAAAATAAGATAAATATGTACAAATTTATATTTACAACATGGTAATTCTTAGTGCTATTGAACTCACAAGTAAATGTAAAAAACCAAGCGGTCAATCGATAAAAACCTGTACCTGATAGTTATCATAATCATAAACGTACCGAGAGCGAAGGTCAAATGCGATCTTTATCACAAAGGCATTAACGTGTTTCAGTTGGCATTTGAATAAATTGCTACTGTTAAATACATTTATTTCCATAGCATACTTCTATACTAAATTATTTATAATATATACATTTTAATTAAAGAGTTTGTTTGGTTGGTTACACTAATCTCAAGAACTCGGAACGTTTAAATACATTTTTTTTGTTAGATAGTCCACTTATATGAGATCGGATCACTACCTCACGGGCATACAATGTGTGTAGTAAACCATATACATCTCTTAGTTACTTCTATTTATTTACGGGGGTATGTCAAAATTAGTTTTTATATAAATATAAAGGGTAGAAACGTAGAAATGTAATACTACTATAGCAATCTGTTTTTATGGTTTTACTCTTTGTTATAATATCAACGTGCGAAGAAGTATGAGAACAATTACATGGGACCGAGTCTTGGGAGTTTAAAAGTGCATACGAGGGAAACACACACACAACTAGCAGCTGAGAATTAAAGAATAAATACTTCAAATAAATAATTCAAATCATAATATCGATGTGCCACAGTTTTAATGTACGACTTAACAATTGTATAAGGAAATCTGAAAGTTTTGGGAAATAAAAAAAAACTCTCGAACCAGCATGTGCTTTCACTGAATCTAGTGTTATGTTGATGGTTTACCACATTACGTTTCCAGGCCATATACATTTCCAGTTTAGTTGAATTTACAATCTCTCTTAAATAACTTTACTGGCAAACTGAAAAGTAATTTATCAATGACAGTTGTACTAGCACAAACCTTATATATGTGTACATATTATGTATTTAAAAATATAAATAAAAGTTACACATTTTTTTTGCAAATTCATTCTCGGTAGATTTAGCATTTATAACAATGTAGTTTTTGGTATGATATTCTCAATAGCATGAAAAAAGAAACACAATATCAATCGTTGTAGTGTTCAACGTTCCGTAGTTATTGTGGCCATTGATTATAAAGTTCAATACAATTGTTTAAAGCTGTCGCCTGTATACTATCTCAGATTAGAGGAATTCTTATAGTTTTTATTTATTGTTATAATATAAATATACTTTCTCACTATTTCTGTATATTCATATTATATAGAGGTGAATTTCTGAACCGATTTAATTTTTTTCCTAAATATTAGAAGGACTTTATAAACATTTATTAGTTGGAGTAAAGCATACATACACGCTTAAGCTACGCTTCACGCTTAATCCCTGGTGTGAGTAAGGCATCTATGATAAATTGGGCAAAATGAGAAAAAAAATTAAGCTTATATTGGGTGTGCTCAGAAAGTGGATATTAAATAAATTGAAATATGACAAAAGTGTATTTATTAAAGTTCAAAAAGTTTTAAAATAAATAATGAGTCAAACTTTTAATGTCTACTTTACTAGATATTTCATTATGTTAAAAATATCTCTATTTATATAACAGATTGTTGACGAAGGGTTTTTTTCATAAACTCAATACCATAGGCCTTTACCTTTTATCTTCGTAATAAAAAAGCGTATATAATATAATGTATAGTGGTAATATAAGCCTTGATCATAATGGAAGTACACAGAGATTCGATTTCCATTGACTAAAAAAATCTCTGGTAAATTATACTATTTACTTTGAAGAAAATAAAATCGATTTTGACGGGATTTACAGGTATTTTTTTAAATTAACATAGTAACTATCGTGTTATCTATACACTGGTGTATATATATATTTTACTAAATACGAACTTAATATGTTTTTTTATATACACATATAACTTTTTTGATTTATATACTAACTCATTTTATGACTGTGTTGTTTAACTACAAAAAAAACAATATTTTTTGTAGAAAAACAACGTGAGTATAAATATTTTATCAGATCAAAGATTGGCGAAGTCATCGCTCCCTTTCCTTGAGATTTCGGCGTATCATTAGAATACATTATGATATAAATTATGAGCATAAAATAATATTTACCTAAGAAAAATGTTAAAATTTTCTTCATACCTTATTACTTATTTACCAGGTTAGGTAAAGAAACCGGTTATCCGTTTTTTCTACTTACCGCATACATTTTTAACGCGAAAATTCAAAATATATACCGAATATTTTTATGATTTTTAAAGTGTCAATCCACACTGAGGATAGAAAAAATACTTAAAGAAAACATATAAAAATTTGAACGCAGCGGGACCATTACAAAGAACAATCGTTTGACGAGAGAGAATGCTATTTTTATTAAATATTTTTATGATTTTTATAGATAGAAATCAAATTTTTATATGTTTTCTTTAAGTATATATACGGAAGTTTTGTCTTTCAAATCATAATAATTCCCTAGAATTTGAATTCACAATAATAAGCAACTGTAACCGTAACCCTATATACTGTATGTATTTAGATTAAGTTATATATAACACTTCTATCGCATCTATCGCATTGGTCAGTAATATACGATTTAAAATAACAATAGCATTTACTAACAAATATGTAGGTTCATCATTCAGTAAACAGGGAATTAAACACTTATAAAATTACACCCAATTTTAACTAATCTAATCAGACTTTGTTAGTGATATTGTAGTAGGTATCGCCATTTCAAATTGTTTTTTTATCTATCGGAACAGCTTTTAATTAAATCTATTCGCGTAAAAACAGCGGGAATATAATAGGAAATAAATGTAAGAGAAAATAATCCTATCAGATATTCATCGACAAAGATATAATTCGCGCAATCCTTCAAGACCATCTTAGTTTTTAAATAAAAATAAACCACAGAAAGTTCAATTATTTGTTTTAATATAAAATTGCACCTCTTAAATGTAGTATTGACGATATTGACAAGATAATAACAAAAATGTTTATTATCATTCTAAGACAACTAATATAGAATAATTGTAATATTGCAGACGGTCGACAAAGCGGTATGCACAGAGGAGTCGGGGGCAGTGCGACTGGAGGCTGTATTAGTGGCACTTGTAGAGCGCAAGGCGCGTGCACTGCACGCCGAGCAGGCGAGACGACGTGCACGGACACACCCCCTTCTCTTGTTATTGCGAAGTCATGTTTCCGATGGTAAGATATGGAATTAAGATCATAAAAAACAAAGGATATCTCAACTTTAATCCAAAATAAAACTGTAAATTATTTAGTATGCCACTTATAAAATATGCTCAGTCGGAAATTAGTGTGGTATTTCACCTTCTCAATGAATATTAGGTATTCTCAATGAATATAAGTGAATTACTTATATTAGTTAGTGTTATGAAATAAAAATTAAAGTAAAGATAGGCTCATATTGCGGTTGTAAATGTTTTAGTGTGACGCAAACCAGTTACCGTTACTTATAAAGTTATTTTCTTTCAAAATCGGTTACTTTTCAGCGAATATTTGTTGTTAAAATAGTCAAAGCAACAAGATATTGTCGTCGTGGGCAGATTTTACATAAGTGATTTTAAAAAAAAGCTCTTATTAAATTACTTAATTACTGTTTGTATATTTATTATTATTATGAAAAGATAGCTGTAACTGCTCAATGTATAAGATTAATACAATTAACGGTGGTAAATTACATAAACAATATAATTCGAAACGTTTATTTGATAGAATGTTTAATAATGCAATGCATTGGTTTACCACACAAGTAGAATATAAGCTGACTCGTATATGTACATTAAGTGCTCGTGCCGTTGCATAATATGAACTAATGTGGGATGGGAGCAAGAGAATGTTGAACGTTAAGTACTAACAGAGTGACTGCAAATAAGAATAGGTACTCATTCACTTGACATTGTTATAAAAGTTGTAAAGTTAAAATATAGCCAGCACACCGCTGGATGTACTTTCTTTAGTACTTCATATTACGTAGCGTTCGCGGCTTCGGCCGTTTGCACGATACTGCAATAATATAATATGTATATATAATAATAAAGGAAAAAATAATAAATAATAAACTTTTTCGGAATAATTTCAAATCCTCGTAAAAAACCGTTGCATTCTCAATTTTTTGACTAGTTAGTTGCCTTCACCTTCGTTTGCATGGACTTAATAGCCTTCGCAATATTTTTTTGATGTGGCATCATACACTGCATGTAGCACGTAATCAAAGAAAATATATTGTCAACACATTCTATTTTCCGCTTTTTATCTAAATGTAAGAAATTGCGTGTTGTCAACGCAATTCGTTTCTTATACGAGATAGTTTTAAGTCTTTAATTACACTGCGTTACACGATTTTGGTACCCGTTAAACTGATAGCTGTAATGAATAGGTAATGAGTCACAGATAAAATGTTCCAAATATATGCGGTATCCATCACGTCTAGTTTTCGAGGTACAGGTCAATAATAATTTAAACTATCCTCTCTTCGGACGTATAAGAAACAGTTGAGGTTTTCGATGTATTATACTTTTTTATTGTTTTGTTTTATTCATAAATCGTTTCTCTTTGCTACGTTTGTGGACAGTACATTTTGAAATCACAAACAAAATATGTTTATGAATAAGTGAGAAGTGCATATTTACTTTATTTTGGACGATAAACAAGATAAACCATGGATACCACAGTTTTTTTTGTGTTTCGCGCTATGCTACTTTCATATCTTGATTAAAAGGAAACAAAACGTCAATGCCATTTGAATGTGAAACATGAACCATTAGTAGATCCTAAAAATATAATTTTACCACCACTCCACATTAAACTTGGTCTGATGAAAAGTTTTGTCAAAGCTATGAACAAGAAGGGAGATGGATTTTTATATTTGAAGACGATATTTTCAAAGTTAAGTGACGCAAAACTCAAAGAAGGGATATTCGTGAGACCACAAATACGCACATTGATGAAAGATCCCAACTTTGACAAAAAGCTTACTGACAAGGAACTCGATGCTTGGTTATCACTGAAAACAGTTGTAAAAGAGTTTTTAGGGAACCATAGGGCCGAAAATGCGGAACAGCTAATTAACAACATGTTAAGAGCATATGAAAAGCTGGGTTGTAGGATGTCGTTAAAAATTCACTTTCTTCATTCCCACTTTTCATTTCTTTTATCTAATCTTGTTGCTGTCAGTGATGAGCAGGGCGAGAGGTTCCACCAAGATATAAAGAAGCTTGAAGAACAATTTCAAGGCCGTAGGGACATAACTATGCTAGGCGATTACTGTTGGCGTCTAAAACGAGAAAAACACAAAAAACAAAGCTAAAATTAAAGGTATTCTGGGCTTAAATTGTATGTATTGATTTTTTTTGTACTATTTACACCAAAAAGATAAAAAATAAACTTGATTAATAAAGAAATATCCGGTACATTTTATTAGATTTCTTTATTGTGTTTGAAAATTTTCATGTTTAGCATTATTTGTCACATCTTCATGGAGAAAAAATGAGACGTCATGGAAAGAAAAAATGAATATATTCTTATTAAACGATAGGAATTAATAGGAAAACATGACATTTCAAAAGGGGTACTTAATTTTTTTTTTCATTTGTAACGCAGTGTTATTATATGGATAACATTAAGAGCAAAAATTTTTTTTAAATAATTTTAGCCTACATATTGCGCAGGCCACTGCCCATTCTTTCAAACAATAAAGGTTCACGTATAAACAGTCAAAGAGACACATTGATTGACAAAAGACTTTAAAAAATATAGATTTGTGTTGTATTCCATTTTTTAATTAGCTTAAATCATTCATTGAAATATTTAATGTAGAGACACTACTTTTAATCATTTATTACAAAATATACTATATAAAGTAATTAATATAGTTTAACATAACGCTAAAACATATTCCAAAACGTTTCTATTAGAAATAGCTTTTGCAAAATATAATTACTTCACGCCTCTTGCGAATCAAAGAGCACGTAGCAACTAACCACTCCGCTCTACACTAATTGCAAGCATTTTCATTAAAGGCGGCTTCGACGCTGGCTTTGAAAATTAAAATTGATATTATATTTTACTTAAGTCACATCGCTTGTCTGCTTCAATTATTGATAAATTTAGAATGATGTTTGTGAAACGTAATTATGTCAATAAATTAACATTATACTTATTATTTTGTTCGTCTATTTTAGACTAAATATATATTAATTACATAGTGATTAAACTTGAAGCTTTTAAATTTAAAGTAATTGTTTTTCGGTACAAGTATATAAAGCATTCTAATTTCTTTCTCTCTGTTCTTTTATTGTTTCGAAAAAAAATTTACATTATTGAAATTAAATCAAAAAATACTTTTTATACTGGAATAACCTACCAATGTAAACTATTGCCAAAACTACGTACGTCGTACGATAAAATATCAAGTTGGATTCCATGTCATTGCTTTTAAATAAGCCTACAACCATCTTTTTATTTCGTTACATTTAAAAATGGACGCGTTTTAATACAAGAGCTCTTTTGATGTTGTCGTCCCGTCATATAAACCGAGAGACATATCAGACAAAGGTAATTGCTACGTTGTGACGTTACCTTTAATTTTTTTAACTAAAGCAGAAAATATCTAAATAGTTTCACTATATAGTACATTTTTTTTTAGCTTCACGCTTTATCCCGCACTTGGCAGGGTAGGCAGAGGGAAGTGCAGGGACTGTGGGAACCTAGGGTCAAGACACTCCGTTGCTTAGTCGCTGCTTTCTCCGTCCCCGCTTTCCGCCTTTTTTGAGTCATTGCGTGTTGAGTGGCGGAACTCAACGCCGCGCTTTACCTAGTTTTGCCAGAGCGAAGAAAATGGAAATAGAAAATCCATCTTCCACGAGTGGGGATCGAACCCAGAAACCGTCGCATTACAGGCAGACGTTGCGCCTCTGCGTCACGACAGTCCTCTATATAGTACATATTTAAGAATATCCGCTTAACGTGTATATCATACTAATTTACTTATTAAGGCTAAGAGAAACACTAATTATATATTCTAATACTAATTATATGGAAGTATATACTATATAAATATATGACATGTAAATAAAAACATACAAAATAATTAATTTTAAATGATATAGCCTAATATATATATATATATATATATATATATATATATATATATATATATATATATATATATATATATATATATATATATATATATATATATATAATATTTGTCTGTATGCTCGAGGGTTTTGCCGGTTTAATCCACTCAGGGAAATGTGATAAATTATTTTAATTTAATATTTTAAAGAACGGAGAGTGTACGTAACACATAATATCTGAAGCGTTAGGCTGAAATGACTGAATACATTATTTTAACACTGTGTTCCATCTGCATATCTTTTAGGTGGAGAAATAACTTTAAAATTGTATTAAATCTGTATTAATAGATATACATTAAAAAATAATATATTAATAAATAACACTTTTGAAATAACAATAACTATAATAACTCATATAAGATTGAAAGATTGTTTTTGATTTGTTAAGATTGGTGTTTGTTACTACAAACTAAGCTTAAACCAATAGTACAGTTTGTACCGTACAGTACAGTACAGTTTGTATAATGTGTAGGACACTGTACATTAATTCCTATTAATGTAAATGCAATGTATAATCATCATTAAAAACATGAACTAATTCATATTTTATTTTATAATTTTACTATCAAAAACGTTTTTATTTTAATATTTATGGTAAATCTATGATTCACTAAATTTTAAGATTACAAATTAAGATATAAGCATACAACTTAAGATTAGTTTAGTATTTAACTCCACTCACAGCGGAACAATGTGCATCTGGAGAGTTTTCATTAGAAATGTTCTTTGATTGTTTTCAAAGATATGGAAGCCTCGTACGGAATGCGAACGAATTTACGATATAAGTTTCCCTAGTTCAAATTCATTAAGATAGTGATTTTATTTTTACTGTAAAAATAACACCAACGTTACTTTACTTACAGGGACGTAATTTGTATTATTATTTTTTTAGCTTCACATTATATTCTGCTTGTAGCCACTCAATATGGAATATTTTAAAGAACAGAGTGTTTTGTCATCAATCTTTCTCTGCATACTATGTACATACTGGAGGAAGTGCTGAAATGTGAAAAAATATACGCAGTAGACACCTTTAATACATAGTATAGTAATAGTTATTAAATTATTTTTTGTATTGCAATTTGAATCCACGACTTAACATATTCATACATAAAACATTGTTTATAGTAGTAATGGAAAAAATATATTTTATATAATATATATTTTTTTTCAGAAGAGGCTTCAATCGTTGGTAGCGCCGGGGAAAGACTTCCATCACATTGGTGTGAAAATGAAATCGAAAAACATCACAGGAAAAAGAAACTCAAATTACACACACATCGTGGGTGGGTTTCAAAAGTTACAATACAAATTATATTTGAAAAATATGTTTAAATAACTTATTTTAAATTTTATACCTCTGTTAAATTAACCAGAGAGAAAGATGCTAATATCTATTGAGAATTGTTTCGTCTTTTCAACTTCTTCCCTATTTGTGATTAACTTTTTACCAGTGGAATATATTCAAAAAAGCAATCGTAGAGTTCTTAAAGTTTGTTACCGTACCCATTTCGTGATTGTGGGAATTTTTATTTTATAGAAAATTGACAAACTTAAATTTGCAATCATGTGTAAGTTGTTTCTTTCTATGTTAAACATATGAATTATGAATTTTTAAATTTATGAAATTTTCTTCTTTATGTACGGCACTGAAACACAACTAATATGTCTCGACAAACTTACATTTGTGTTCATATGTGATTGGCTCACTTGTATTCTTTTGTGAAACGAACTATGTTAAGTCAATAAGGTTATTACGTTGCTCCATTTGGCCACTGAAATATATTTATATTATTTAATATTTATTTCTTTGACTATAACTATTTTCTAACAATTCAGAAATAAAAACGTTTTTCTCACAATTATCAGAAATCAGAAAAACAAACTATTTTCTCACAATTCAGAAATATCCTATATTATTTGGCACCGCATAAACCAGTAAGGTCGTGTTTCACCCAACCAGAATTCTGTTTGATTTAGACTAAATATTGAATTTAATCATTGCTTATACAAGAGTTATAACGAGCACTTACAGTTTCATGTAATCTATGCACGTACGAGTATGATTACTATATCTTGAATATTTTTAATGTAATTGTTATCCTCAGTAATAGTAGTTACGTTTTATTTGTATCTTTTTACATATACTGTGGAGTTATTTAATATTTTATGTATATTTTCTTTTAACCAGGGGGGAACTTAATAGTCCAGAACAGTTAGAAATGGAAAGGCGTCGTCGCAAGCGGCGGCGACAAACTCACACACACGCACACAAGCCTAGAAAACACCGCACTTTATTAGTTTCCGCTATCGATGAACAAGCTAAAGTTATACATGTAAGTTTTTAAAAGATTGAAAATAAAATGGCTTTGTAAAGGGAATTGAAAGGTTACTGTATATTTCGTGTACAGATTTATATATAAAAAAAGTATATTTGTCTTTATGTATTTTATGGAATCGGATCCTATGTATTTGATCATGTTATGATCTTTAAAAAGTTTTTGTGCAATACGAGCTTGGTATAGTATCAGATAATTATTACAAATCGCAAGTTTTTTAAGCCTAATACTTTCTGTTTAACTGTGTTCTAGCGACATCTATTATGTTACGCTAGTCACTGCACATCGCCATCTTACGGAGGGTTGTTGAACTACGTATCCGCTTAATATTTGTTAAAGAGGTTGTTCAAATAAAGCGCTGTAATTTTCTTGGAAACTAATGGACATTATAAAAAAATATTTGTACCGTTTTATTGATAAAGTGATATGATTGAGAACTGACATTGTAATTGACTAAAATGAAAAATTAAAATGTTTTTTTATTATCAGTAATTATTGATGTAATAAAAATATCACACATTATTAAGATATATATTGTATGTCTCAAATAACTGTGTCGGCAGAGAGAAACTAGTGCTAAGTCAATCTTTTCTTTAAAAGTCAGTTACCGTCCCACTGCTATGAGATAACCTCTTATATTAAATTGCATACTTATTATGTTTTCAAATTTAAGTTATTTAGGTAAATAAACATTCATTAATACATAGCTTCACGGTTTATAGCGGGATAGTCCCTGCATACCTCTTTCGTCTCGTCCACTGTCATTAACTTCTTCATATATGCATAGCTTACCTCCCTTACCACTCACTTTCGGTTCATATATGTTTTCGAAAGTATGAATGATGAAAGGGTAGTAACCCTTTCATTACTCATACTTTTCACGTGCCAAAACCATGTACTTCATTATTCTGTGTGACTGTGTCAGCTAAGGTACACCGCATACCATCCAAATGCATCTCAACAGCATCCATGTTTCTTTCATTCTTCTGTAATACTCACGTTTCACTGGCATATAGGTAATAGTGTCAGAATACCAACTTTCTGCCTTCTCAACAAAGCAGTTAAGGCACCATTCATTGTGTTACCAGCCGCAATATCCCTTGTCACATATATTTCGTATTTTCAATCACTTAACATACTTTGCTAGTATACGTCGGTAGATATTTTACTTATTTTGTGTATTATATACATATAATATCTTTTGTAGATATATTTCTTTATTGATATATCTTTAAGCGACAATAATTATGTGAAAAAACCTAGATACGATACGAGTATAGTGAAATTATTTTTTGTATGCCAGGTGTTAGACCCCGATGAACTGCCAAGGCGTGCGAGGTACACGATCATGGTGACGGCGTGTTTGCTTCTGTTCCTTTGTTTACTGCTGGTAGGCGTCACTCTGCGAATGGCACCACTTATAGATGATATGGGTAAGAATTTTTTCACCTCTTTGCTTATATTTTATGTTTACGCATCCTCTGGTTCACGTGAGGTAAGCTAAAAAAATCATAGTTAGGTGGAGTTTCTTTTTTTATAATATTTTATATTTTGACAGTATTTTGAAGTTTTATAAACTTAAACATATGTTTATGTTACAATGTAGTTTGTACAAAAGATATATTAAGCTTATATAGAATTTACGAATATTATATAATCGTGCTTATTTAAAATATTTGGTCGTATTTAATTTTACAAGTTTGTAAAAAGTAAAGCTCATAATAATAATATTCTTTCCAAATGGCTTATTATAATCTAATATGCAACTGTAATGTATACTGTACTGTAGTTTGAAAAAAGCAATAATGAGTTATATTATACAATGAGACTTAGATAATCCAGCTTTTCATCCGTAATGGCTGATATTACAAATTCAAAATATGATATGACAATTTCCAAGCAAAATAAAAAGCGCCCCTGTTTTAACCACTGAAACTTCAACATATATTTATGTGGATACGTAGTTTTATATAACTCACCGTGAGATGGCGGTGTAAAAATCTATACAAGACATAATTAGGTGACTTCAACAGAATAATAATATTTTCAACTGGCACTAATTTTAAACGCACAATGTTTAATATATAACTATAAGAATATTACAATTTTGTAGTAATACATTTTATTAAATGATTAATTTTAACGTTTGTATATATCACAAGCTTGATCCTATAAAGATTTACGATTTGTTTACTATTAAATAGTTTAATTTATTTCTGTACTGCTATAAAGAAAGCTTTAAGGTAAGTGTAACATAGTCATCACATATTAATTTAAGACTTCATATATAATACACATAAAATATTTGAAAGCGGGGACGGAGAAGGCAGGGACTAAGCGACGGAGTGTCTTAACACTAGGTTCGTATGGTTTTTGCAGTTCCCTCTGCCTACCCTGCCATGTGCGGGATATAGCGTGAAGCTATAAAAAATATTTGTTACTTATTAATGAAAAAGTGCTCCACAACTTTTGTTGAGGCAGCGTTTCATTATTTCTTACAGTTGACTGAAATTCTGCTTTTATTAAATATATAATGCTAAAAATCAATTAAAACCTAAATTGCTAGACCTACTATACAAATTATATTTTAATATTCGCTTTGTCTAGTTTGAATACATAAGTTTCTTGCGTCATGGAACAGAGGCGTAGCGTCTACCTGTAAACGCGATGGTTTGTGGGTTCGATTTCCACTTGTAGAAGATGGATTTTTCCATTTCTTTTTTGTTGGCACTGGACTCTAGGTAAAGCGCGGCGTTGAGTCCCGTCACTCAACACACAATGCCTCGAAAAAGGCGAAAAGCAGGGACAACGGAGTGTCTTAACATTAGGTTCCTACGGTTCCTGCAGTTCTCTCTGCCTACCCTGTCATGTGCGGGATAAAAGCGTAAATATATAAAAAAATCTTTTGAGCCAGCGTGATTTGAACATATAGGATACAGCTATAATTTTTTTTTAATTTGGCCACTATAGTATTATGACACAACAACCATGATGGGTAATGTTTTAGATCTCCGCTACGTTTCCTCTCCTTTGGCAAATTAACTTCTCAAACTCTCCCATTTTCAAATTCTGGGAGAATGCAAAGTGTCAAGATGCTAAGTTCTGTGTTCTATCCTTTACATGTAGCAAGGCGCGATAAGACCGTAAAGCTACAGCCACAATCAAAATATACGAGCGCATAATTTGTTGCGCGGTATAAAATTAAAACAAAAGAAATTAAAAAAAAAGGTCGTACGTTAGTAACCTCTACAGTGCTTCCTCTTGAATACAATACAATTATGAATTTTAATGACTATATTGACTTACGATATTATATTATGGTATTATTTCCGTATGAAATTGTGCGTAACTATCTTGTTTCTGTCAATTTAGTTATTTTACTTATTGACTATGTTGATATGCGATATTGTGACTTTAAAAGACATTACAAGCCAATAAATAAGATTTGGAAGACATTAAGTTTTTGATTTGATGAAAATATATATTTTTTATGTCTTCACGCTTTATCCTGCACATGGCAGGGTAGGCAGAGGTAACTGCAAGAAACATACAAACCTAGTGCTACACTCCATTGCCTAGTCCCTGCTTTCTCCACTCCTGCTTTCAGCCTTTTTTCGAGGCATTGCGTGTTGAGTGGCGGAACTCAACGTCGCGCTTTGTCTAGTTTCAAATATTGATTTTTTAATTTAAAGACTTCATTAATTAGACATAAACTATAGTGGCCCAGTATACGCAATTATTACTTTTCGTTGATATATCTCGTACCGAAATGATTAAAAATACTTATTTTAATATTATGATACATATAGTAGATATAATATACGCTGCAAGTATAATACGATGGGTAATTAGGCATATGCTTAGGATATTTAGTAGCAAACAATGATTTTTTAGTTTTTGAAGTAGAAATTTATGATCATTAAAAACTACAGAAAGTTAAAAAAAGTAGGCAAAATGAAAACAGGTAAATTGATTTTAAAAATACATATATAGACATATACAATAATATATAAACTATTACAAAATTGAGATATTTAAAAAAATTAAATGAGGATAATTTTGAAATCCATAATTTTTTTCTTTTTTTTATAGCTTCACGCTTTATCCCGCACATAGCGGGGTAGGCAGGGGGAACTGCAGGAACCATACGAACCTAGTGTTAAGACACTCCGTTGCTTAGTCCTTGCTTTTTTCCGTTTCCGCTTTTCGCCTTTTTCGAGGCATTGCGTGTTGAGCGGCGGAACTCAACGCCACGCTTTGCCTAGTTGCCAGAGCGAAGAAAATGGAAATAGAAAAATCCACCTTCCTAGAGTGGGAATCGAACCCAGAAACCATCGCGTTTACAGGCAGACGCTTACGCCTCTGCGCCACGACGGTCCTCAAGTTCTAATTTTTATACAGTACAATAATAAACATACTTTTAACTCTATAAGCTTAACACAAAATTCACACGGGCTATTGATGCATACATAAAAAAATAAAGAAATGCCAATAGGAAGTGAAAATGCAAGCGAAGTGTGATATTTAGAATGGTGATAATATAATGGAAATAACTAATAGGTCTACTTGCTACGACAGTTTGTCTATCAGCCTGCATACCATGTACTAGACTATATTATGAAATAAATTAACCATATCCATGGTATGGAATGGTTAATGCTTAAAAAAATTGCTACTAAAAAATATAAGCACAATGGTTAATTGATATATCGATCATAGACGCCAAATTTTTGTCCATTTGTCATTTGAACTACTGGATAGAAATATATTTATATTTTGTATATTAATTTTGTATAACTTAAGAACCCAACCCAATTGTAATTTTTCAGTATTCCACATAGTTTCCGAAAAAAAAATAAAAAAGATCAATTAAAATTATTATAATAACTGATAAGAAGTGAGTTAGATTTGGCATGTTAATAGTATAGAGCCACGTCGTAACGTCTACCTGTAAACGCGGCTTATGGGTTCCATTCCCACTCGGGAAAGATGAATTTTTCTATTTCCATTTTCTTCGCTCTAGCAACTAGGCAAAGCATGGCGTAGAGTTCCGTCACTCAACACGCAATGCTTCGAAAAAGGTGGAAATCAGGGGAAGAGAAAGCGGGGCAAGCAACGGAGAGTCTTAACACTAAGTTCCTATAGTTCCTGCAATTCCCTCTGTCTACCCTGTCATGTGCGGGATAAAGCGTAAAGATATAAAAAAATATATATACAATTACTTTTATACTGATATTTGCAATGTAATTCTCTAATGGAAAACAAAAACGGTCGACTACTTGAATGTAAAAGTAGTTTTGTTTCATTTTCGTTTAGTAACTGGCGTGTGGTGAAAATCTTTTAATATACATTTAATAATATAAAAAATATCAGTAATAATAATAATATAAAAAATAATTATTCAAGACCGAGCCGTTATGGTTACAAATCATTACGTTTACAATTATTATGGTGACATTTAGCGAAAAAGGTTTAATTTTGTCGTTTTTGATAGAGATAAAAAGCTTCTAAGGTTTTCCACAAGTAACAGAAGCCAAACTAATTCTAGCTGACTAATGGTTCACAAAATCCTACCTGTTTCATATATATTCAAGCGACCCTGGCTCGTGTTCTGTTTGTTAGAAAGTTTTGCTTGAAACTTATTTTGTTGATTTTAAACACTTTTATATATTCAATAGTAGTGCAGGTCTTTTTGAAAAATATTTTTTTGTGCATAATACATGAGATATGAAATTAATATATGATTACTGTTAATTTGTTAAAATAAATTATTGCGTATTAAACTCATCGTCAGAGTTTAAGTAAATTAAATGACTCAATTATTTAATTAAATCATCTTTGTAGGACCGAGCTGACAACAAAAATATGCTTTAGTATAAATTATAATTAAAATTAATTATTTAATAAAAGTAAGGTAAGGTTAACGAGACTTGTAATATTCTTGTTATTAAATTAAAGATTCTTTTGTCTTCAAATCAGTGTCAGTTTAAGACATTATTCTCTTGACGTTGCCTAATTGTGTATTGTAGTGCGCGGCGTATAACGCTATATGTGTAATTTAAGGTCTAATTAACCCTCGGGCGTTTTACGGATTGCTCATAAAACCTTATTAATGAGTCTTGATACTGGAGCGGTTCCCCTTTTATTATGAGGAAGATTTCAAATTTATTAATATATTTTACAAGGCTTGATTTAAAATTAATATATGCGGTCTCGCTTACCTCTTAAAAATTTTAATTAGAATTAAAATCTTCTCAAGATATTAGATATCGTAGTAACATTATATGCCATGATATTATAATCAATAATGTAACAGATTTAGTCCCTTTATGTAATTTAGTGTGATATTAATTAAATTATATAAGAGGCCTTTATTTAATTAATAATCTCCGTAGGTGCCATCTTTGTTCGATACGTCTAATGTGCTATCGAGACATTTATGTCTACTTTCTTGTGTAGAAAGCAAATTCGATTATTTTATATTTATTAAGATATAATATACCATAGTTAAATATTTAACTTTAAATCACGTGGCGAGAGAAAAAACGTTTAGCTTCGACACGAGTGTCTCTAAAAAAGCGGAAAAGTGGAAATATCGACGTGTCGTAACAATAGGTACTCGATAAATATAAGAGATACGTTCAAAATATATTAATAACAGCCTATCGCTAGTTTTATTCAAAAAAATATTTATTACTGTAAGTTACAATGTGTTGTAGTTTCATACAACATTTCAATTTACAGGCATCACATTGATTGAAATATATTAGCTAGTGATTCACTTTGTTACACATTTCAATTAGGCTGTCGAGTTATACCAAAAATAAGATAATAGAAATGTATATTAATGAAGTATGCAAATCGTAATATATCAGTCTTAAGAGTGCTTGTAACTTCAAATTTCATATTATTATATATATCAAAATTTTTATAGTAAAATGTAAGAGTAGATTTTTTAGCTTCACGCTTTATCCCGCACATGGCAGGGTAGGCAGAGGGAACTACAGGAACCTTAGGAACCTAGTGTTAAGACACTCCGTTGCTTAGTCCCTGCTTTCTCCGTCTTTCATTTTTCGAGGCATTGCGTGTTGAGTGGCGGAATTCAACGCCACGCTTTGCCTAGTTACCAGAGCAAGGAAAATGGAAATAGAAAAACCTATCTTCTCCGACTGGGAATCGAACCGAGAAACCGTCGCGTTACAGGGAGACGTTACGCCTCTGCGCTACAACGGTCCTCGTAATAGTAGTAGATATTGAAGTATATTTCAAGTTTAAATTCAAAAATGTAATCATGTTAAAATATACTCAAACACGTTTGTTAGTTGTGGTTTTGTTCTGCCTAATTAAGGCTTCTTGCTTGATATAAACGATATTAGAGTGCAAGCGCTACTAATGCATTTGGCGTTGCGGCTTGCCTGGCATGAATTTAATTATCTTCAATGCATTAAGAGCTCGATTGCTCGTACTTTTCATATATGTAAATGAAAAATGCAATTTGCATCACATAAATATTGAAGAGATATTTATCTGTATTTATTAAAATCATATTACTATGCACAGGCTGTTTGAGTTTGAGGAACATTTAATAACAAAATAAATTGAATTATTAAATTTAATAGATTTTGAACCGAAAAATGCCACATATACCGTTAACTTCTTTAAAATGATCAGAAAGTGAAAATGTCTTTCCACACGCCACATAAGATCACTGTAAAAGGTGATAAGTGAAATTATATGAATATAATTATATATTTATCTGTGGTCGCGCTGTCAATTCGTTAAAATCAAATTGTCACACCTCTTCACAAAATATTATATTTATACCAGAAAATATAGTGTGATCAACTCAAAATAATCGTTAAACTGTTTAATAGTGTGTTAGTAATAAAAGTTGTAATTTTTACATTATTATAAAGTGAAATAATTCAATTAAGCTAAAATAAAAAATTCTGTTGAATTTGACGCTTTTGTCAAAGAATAAGACATCGGAGCGGACAGTTCTGAACGCTTTACTCTGAGAGACATTAATTATTTTATGTATTGAGTGTATTTTTCTAAACACAATGAAGTGTTACGGGTGTTTAAAATTGGTGAAGGACTTAAACAAAATAAAATGCTCATCAGCTGCATGTGGGAAATATTTTTGCAACTTATGTATTAATTGGTCCGGTATATCTAGTGATAAAAGAGGCAACTGGAAATGTCCCGATTGCTGCGCTTCTCAGAAAAAAGGAGGAGATAATAGTTCTACGCCTATAAGACCCATGGATGAAAGCATCACCTTTCGAAAGAAGCCTGACACTGACTACGAACCTGCCACTAGCGCCGATGTAAAGGAGCTCACTAGCGAAGTACGTTTCCTAACTCAAGAGATTTGTTCGCTAAAAATTCAGCTTGAGAATGCTATTTTATCTCTATCCAACTGCGAGAAAAGACTCGATGAATTGGGATCCGCAGTAGCTAAAAATGAAACTCGTATACAGCACCTGGAAGACTGTGAACAGCAAACGGATATGTTAAAAACAACAGTGAAGGACATACAACAAGAACTGAACTTGCAGTGTCAAAATCAGTTACAAAATGAACTCGAATTGTCTGGCGTACCTGAGATTAGCAACGAAAATCTCCATCATATAGCGTTATTGGCTGCCCGTAGGGTGGGAGTAGAGCTAAACGACAATGACATTGACTGGGTTACACGAATCGGGCCACGTAAGCCCACGTTTCTCACGGAGGGTAAAACAAAGTTTTCTAGACCAGTTGTAGTACGCCTTTTACGAAAATCTAAGCGAGATGAAATAGTTAAAGCTGCGAGGGTAAGACGGAATATAACAAGCGCTGACATGGATATTCCTGGAGAGTCACAAAAAATATATTATAACGAGCGTTTGACAAAACTCAACCGTGAGCTTTTTCGTGAATCTCGAAAGAAAACCAAAGAGATGGGCTTCTCATATTGTTGGTGTTCCCAAGGCAATATCTTCGTCAGGCAATATGAAGGAAAGCCAGCTCGCTCTGTGCGCAATCGTGATGACCTGGCCGAAATTTTCTCACTGTCTAGGAGTAAGCCATAAAATCATCATTATGAACAATTGCATTGGTCATATCAGTGTGTCGACTGTATTGCTTATATACAGTATCGAGAACACCCTGATTCTTTCTTTGTCTATATTTTTAATTTTGAGTATTAATTCTGTAAATAACTTAGTTCTTAGTATAAAACGCATTTTTGTTTATTTTATCGATGTCATATGGTGGTTAACTTTTGTCTTATTGGTATGTGCTGTAAATACTCTAATTATTTTGGCAACCTATTATGTAGTTTCTTGTAACTGTATCTATATTCAACGAGGTATGATTTGTGTGTCAGTTTTTGCAATTAGTTTTTCAAACATTTCAACTCTTTTGTCTAGAAAATATGCATATCAGGCGATAATCGTATGAATAACTATGAGTTAGATTCAATACGTATAAACTGCCACACAATTCAAGAACCGGAGCAATGTAAAATGTCTATGCCACAGGATTACAATTTTAAAATACTTAATTTTAATATAAGAAGCATACACAAAAATTTTGATACTTTTGTAACAACCTTAAAAAGATTTGACAGTTCTTTTGATATTATCATTTTAACAGAATGCTGGATAAACGACCTATCTATACTCCCAAAAATTAGTTCTTATATTACCAGTTATACCCGAAACATAATAAATCAAAACAGTGGTGTTGTAGTTTACACTAAAGAAACACTGAACGCTATTATCTCTGAGCCCGAGCTACAGGATGCCAATTGCTTGCAAATCGAAATACCAGATAAAGTCACAGTGTTATCAATATATCGTCCGCCATGTTTTATAAACACTAATAACTTTTTGTGCTCGCTTAACCGCATACTGAACACGCATTCTAATTTAAACAAAACACTGGTATTAGCCGGTGACTTAAACATAGATTTGTTATGCCCAACCAACAATCAAGATATAGAGTATTTATGCTTAATGGCCGAACATGGTCTTTTCCCAGCTATAACAAATCCCACGAGAGCAAATAGGTGTCTTGACCACATATTCACCAACAAAACCGAGGGGTCCATTGGCATAGTTTGCAACAGTGACATAACTGATCATGATATTGTCATACTTGGTTTATTACTAACTATACCTAATCCAAAGCCCATAAACAGATTCAGGATTAAACATGATATAGAAGCGATTAAAAAAGACCTTGGTGAAATCGACTGGGCCAAAATATACAGCACTGATGACCTTAACGAAACTGTCAACAACTTTTGTTTTCACCTTTTTCAAATAATTAACAAACATACCTCTAGAATATCAATAAAGCGTAGTGAACGTATTTTTAAACCCTGGATTACTCCCGGACTAATCCGTTGTATGCGGCACAGAGATCGTTTGCACATGCAATCACGGAAACACCCAAATGACATGCTCAAACGAATAATTTATACTCGTTATCGAAATTTTTGCAATAATCTATTACGCAAACTAAAAATAGAATATGATAATAATACCCTATCTAACAGTTTAAATAATACCAAAAGAATGTGGAGATCCATAAAGGCCATATGTCACTTTCCTACAAATGAAAAAGATCCTCATGAACTATTGAAGATCGAAGGATCGGTTGACGCTAAAAATTCATTAAACAAGTGCAATTTATATTTTTCAACTGTAGGTCATAATCTAGCTAGTGATATTTTAAATAATTTACAAACAGATGAGAAAAAGTTGGTGGCGAAAATTTATCCAAAAAAATTAGTGCTGAACTCTTTCTTTATGAAACCGATTGACGAATATGAACTGAAGTCTTTAATTACATCACTTCAAAATGATAAAGCTCCTGGTATCGATGGTCTAAGTAACGGTCTTCTAAAAGAAATAAAAGACGTTATTGTGCCGCCTCTTACATTTATATTTAATCAAAGTTTGGAGACCGGTATCTTTCCCGAAAGGTGGAAGATGGCGTGTATCAAACCAATTTATAAATCTGGTACAAGAGATTCCCCACAAAACTACCGTCCAATTTCCTTGCTGTCTGCTTTCTCAAAACTACTTGAGAAGGCGGTTAGTATAAGGTTGAACAATTTCATTGTGGCTAACAACTTGATCTCCCCAAGACAATTTGGTTTTATAAAAGGAAAATCTACAGAAGACGCGGTAAATTTGCTTACATCTACAGTAGCATCTTACATGGATGATAACAAGCCCAGTATTGCTGTATTCTTGGATCTGTCCAAGGCTTTTGACACCGTCTCGATACCAATACTTTTAGGGAAGCTGGAATCCCAATTTGGTATACGCGGTGTAGTACTTGATTGGTTTAGAAGTTACCTTACGGATAGGAAACACTGCACTAGAGTCGATTGTTACGACAGTGACCAGGTAACAGTCAATTTTGGCGTGCCTCAAGGTAGCGTTCTTGGACCTACGCTTTTTATCATGTACATAAATGACATACACGCTAATGTAGACGATGATATAATCTGTTATGCAGATGACACAGTTATTATCTATAAAGGATCCACTTGGTCAGAGGTATATGAAAAAGCTGAGGTAGGTTTACGACACGTATCTACATGGTTGTCTCACAATCTCCTTACGCTTAATAAATCGAAAACAAATTATATCTGTTTCCATAAAACAGTGATTTCTGCACCTAATCCAACTTTAAAATTAAAACTTCACACCTGTGTACACAGTGACAAATGCACTTGTATTGCTCTGACCAAAATAGATGCAGCAAAATATCTCGGAGTTGTTATAGATCAAAATTTGAAGTTTACAGCTCACATCAAATCTCTTTCTGGTCGCGTCCGCAAAATCATAAATATTATGAAAATACTTCGACAGTCAGCATCTTTGAGCACTTTGCGGGCCGTATATTTTGCTCTCTGTCAGTCACTGATTGCCTATTGCATTGGTTCCTGGGGAAGCGCTTCCAAAACGCATTTAATTCATCTCGAACGAGCCCAAAGATCAGTGCTCAAAACGATGTTGAATAAACCCTTCGACTATTCAACAACTAAGCTTTATCAAGAAAGCGAAGTTCTATTTGTGCGACAACTATACGTATTAAAAATTGCACTTAAAGTTCATCACTCAACTATATCTTCTAAAAACTACAAAATTTTACTCAAACGTCGGGTCTATAGGCTCCCCTTGCCCAAAATTAAGACATTTTTTGCTAGACGCTTCAGTCCTTTCATTGAGTCGTTTATTTACAATAAAGTAGCCAACGCTTGTGATATTAAACATTGCTCCGTTAAACAAGCCAAAACAAAAATTTTTTCTTGGCTCTCCTCGTTGACCTATGATACCACCGAAAAACTTTTCTCGCACTTAGTATAGTACCTATTCATTATCATAAGACCATCTATAAGTTAGTTCAACATTAATACTAAAATTATGCAAAAAACTTTTGGTTTTATGCAAAAAAAATTGTTAAACTATTATGTAATATATATGCTAAACCGAGCGACAACAATAAATATGTACTGTAAAACTATCTATAGGTTCCCACGACACAGGAATACCTAGTGTGGGTACCACTGGACATTTCATTGTATAATGTTGTTTTTTGTTAATAAACATTTTTTCATTTTTTTTTTTTCATTTTCATAAAAAAAGTTTTAGGTGTGTTTCTTCCGGTTCCATTATTACAAAATATAATCAGCCTATAATAAGTCCTGAGTAGGTCACATCTTTTTCTTTAAAGTCATTATTTCACATATTATATAAATTAATTATCAATAATATAATTACAATAAAATATAATATAACTAAGCAATCGTAAATACGTCATATATATTTTAAATAACCAAAATATTAATATTAAAATAATTTAAAGAACCATAACAAAATTTCAGCCAAATCCTCCTACTAATATACTACAGTCTAGTCCGTGCCATTAAGTCCAATATCTCGAAGTGTCATGCTGTTTACTTTAGCTTAATATGTCACTAAAAACTTTGACGACTTTGATATGCAATAGTTTGTTTGAGGTACACAATTTATGCATAATAAAATTGAAAATCAATCAAAAAGGTGAAATTCATCGCCTTTAGTAAATTCTTTACTCCTTCACTCACTAGACTGATCAGTACAGATATTA
Organism: Dione vanillae; assembly: GCA_037178615.1. Taxonomy (NCBI): domain Eukaryota; kingdom Metazoa; phylum Arthropoda; class Insecta; order Lepidoptera; family Nymphalidae; genus Dione; species Dione vanillae. Next base: position 212,447 of record JAZFAU010000106.1, read on the forward strand.
AGATCGTAAGATTTAAGTTGAATAAGGTCGGAGATGGCTACACCCATGACTTAGTAGTCAAACAATCGTAAATTTTCATGGAAAAATATTTCTTTCAATTTTTTTTAGGTAAATACATATTCTTGATTTTTGTTTCTAAAAATCTTAGATAGGATTCTGTAGTGGGCACAACTGGTCAACCTTTTTCGATGCCTAAGTTTGTTTGCTTTCTGTAGACATCAGAACAAAAGAGCATGCTCTTATTCATTGTATATAAAGTAGCAAGAACGCCCACTAGTACCGCTACCACTTCGGTTAGATCCCATACGGTGCATGTAAGAAACAAAGGTACCTTTGTTTTGAGCAGGCTATATTTAATTATCTTCACGCTTCACTCTTTATCCCGCATATGGCAGGGTAGTCAGAGGGAACGGCAGGAATCATACGAACCTAATATTAAGCTAGTCTATTTCCTGCTTTACGCCTTTTTCCTGGCATTGCGTGTTGAGTGGCGGAACTCAACGCCGCGCTTTGCCTAGTTGCCAGAGCGAAGAAAATGGAAATAGAAAAATCCATCCTTCCCAAATGGAAATCGAACCCACAAACCGTCGCGTTTTGACAAACTAAATCACATTAAATATGTTTAGTTTCTTTACTATGTGCAGACTCAAAAAATATGAGCTCAAAACACTATCATTCCCTATTTTCCTTGCATACCAAACACCGCACATTGTTCACGTTCATTTAAAATATTCTCAATATACGAGCATTCCTTTCGCAAGGAATTTAAATCTGCAATCTGGTATATTTAGCACTGAAAATTTTATTCTTATATACACATATACACAAACCTCAAGAATGAGATATCGCAAATTGCTTACAATTTAGTAAGATGATTAAAGATCACCTGTAAGAAATAGTTTATCTTTTTTCGAGTAAACTGTTTAAGTATATTATATTTGATATGTAAGTTAGTCAGGAATATATTTTAACATACAATAAACTTTTTTGATATGACAAATACAGATATTAATGGGAAGAAACACCGCGATCCATCAATAATCATATCGTCTCTTACGTTGTAAATGATTTACGGCCTGTTATTCGCTTGTGTAATTTTTAATTAACCTTATATCCAGTAAATCTCTATCTCTGTTAGATAAGGTCTTGGTTTTCAAAAATTAAATCTTCCTTTTTGGCACATTACCATTATAACTATTTATTTTAAGTAGTAGTTTATTTGTTTAAAACAATCGTCAGAGCAAATACATATACATAAATAGCTTGAAGCTTTATCCCTAACGACGTAGCCAGAGAGCCAACACATAAATATAATAAGAAACATAAAGCAGAGCAGAAGAGTAAACCTAATTTCACAATTTAAATTTAGTTAATCTACCTGAGATTCCGCGTACATTTTTTTAATAGAATATCATATTTCTAAGCTTATAAGAATCTCTAATAAAGAAGACCGCTATCGGATTGTACAATCATTACTCAATGCCAAGAAGGAACGATTTATAAAATCAGAATAAGCCATCCCATATTTATTTTTCAAGGTAAGTTACCTTTTATATACACTAGTGACTTTCAAAAGAAAAAAATGATTTCTGTAGTAAAGTGTAGGCTTATGAAACATAATATATTTGGATTTTTCTTTTAACTATATTATATTATAGATAAGTTATAGTCCATAGTGGTATAGTAGGATAGCGTGTGATTGTAAATCATGCTTGTTGTGGGTTCTATACTAACTAGGGAAAATGAATTAAATTATTTTCTCCACACTTGTTGCCGAATTGTAGCGAAAAGTTTAGACCAGGATGTCTTGAAATGAGGTTCTCCTGTCCTGTCTTGACGTATGTAGGGTAGAGAAATGTTGTGAGTATCATTCGAAACAATTACACAAGGAAAATGAACATAATCGCTTTATTCAATTTCAAAAGTTGAGAAAACGTCTGCTACATTTGTTTCACTTTACTACAGACTTGAAATATTAATATAAATTGTGGACGCGCACAATTAAGTTTGTAACAATATAACTCATACTTTGTTTTGCTTTATAAGAGCCTCAACAGTCAGTACGAAAGAATATTTTCAGCTAATCAATATTAGTACGTTTTTATTGAATTTTTTTTTAACAAAAATAAATATTTTTAATAGTTCTTGTATTTTATAAAACACGTTTTGCTAGTCGTCAATAATGGAATCAGTTGACATTAATGAATATGGATTCTAACAATAAAACGGCTGGATGTTGAATTAAAAAGAAAACTTGTATACCAAAAAAATCTTCCAGAAAATAATATATATGTAAGTGCTTTTTTGTCACCACATTGTTTCTATTAATATTTAATTAGCTTATTACTCTTAGTTTCGAGATGAAATCATAATAGTATAAATTGCTTATACATAAATATATAGTTTATTTAAGTAATAAATTCAACAAGCGACATAGAGTCGTAATACAACAAAGTAAGCGTTTATAATCTTACTCTATTAAAAGTTGAAGCAAACATGAAATCCTCTAAAGAAATGGAAGCGCACGTAAATTGGATTAATTAAAAAAACTGGCAAACAGATTGTCCTGATAATTTATTTGTGGCTTACTCTTAAATCTTACCCTCGGTTGAGACCTGCAAGTCACGCGTTTTGATAACGTCATTCACATTTGTCCTGTGTTATACAAGATTTTACCTGAATTTCAAATAAAAATGAGGTTTCGCATCGTCTTTCACTCCCACAGTTTGCCATTTGAAGGTGTTAGATTTATATTGCTGTTATATTAGGAAATTTAATTATTTTTTGAATATAGGAATTATGATAACTATGGGAAATAAATTTTACTATTTATAGTTCACATTTATGATTTCGTAGATTATTGTATTATTTTCTTCTTTTAAATATAAACCGTTTCTTTAAATTTGGCAGGAATATCACTGACACTGACTTAAAGAAAGTTTTGTTACAAATTAAAAAAATATATATTATATATTCATTAATTCTAATTTCAAGAAGTAAATATATAATAAGAATTAGTAATTTATATTGTGTGTACGTTCATTGGTATATACGCTCGGTATAGTAAGTAGCTGAAGGTTCATAATCTCCTTTAATCCGCAGTTATAAGATTCATGTTAGGTTATTTATTTTTTAAATATATTTTTTTATGTAATAAACTACAAGTTTTAGCTCTAATAAAATGTAATTATGTCTATAATTATTTTATAGCTGATTAATTTTCTATAGGCAACACTAGCGCTTAATCAATATAACCTACCGTACGTATTTTCTTTTAAATTAAAAGGTTTCGCTGTAACTCTTTGATGGTAACATGTATTACAAAGAGCAAAGCAATCAAAGTAAATGTATAGAATTTTTTTTAATCAGATTATCCATAGCACTTGATCATATACTATAGTTGATATACTATATAGCTTTGTTTTTTGTTAAAGAAAGAAAAAACGACATTAAACAAAATGTGCACAATATTATATTTATATTTTATAAAAAGGTATATGAAGTACATTTTGTGAACATGGATTTATATTAGTTTTCAAAGATAGAACATAAAACGGCGGAGTGGTTTCAATGGCTTCTTTATTAATGCTTGTATTCCCAAAAGAATCAAGAGCTTTTATAATGTAAATCTGTTTCGTTTTAAAAATTTTATGATATTTTTAATATTTATTTCTACATTCCACATAGTAGATTTTGCCATAACTATACAAAACAATGTTACTTATTATAATAGGTTCAATGTATAAAAGAAGTCTAATAAGTAAATGGCATCCATCGCTCTTGTCGTTTGAAAGAATAGAAACACTTAACAGATCACTTTAGTCTATATGAGTTTGTCCTTGTGTAATGATTGTTAATTGTTATAATATTTTATACAGCCTCAGTAAGATTTATCTTCTTTTCTTAATTGTAAGAGTATAAAGTATTAGGAAACTTTTTCTAATACTCTTAGATAGTACTTATGTTACTATCCTTTGAATTTTGGTTATTAAATTTATAATCAATGAATCAAAACGATGTTTAAAAATAATATATAACATTAAAAATAATAGTCGTGAGCGTTGAAAATGTATATTAATAATTGAATGTACTTATACATATCTAATTTATAAACATATTTTCTAATTTTGTTAAATATCAAATTAAATTTTTCATGTAAAATTTAAAATATCTTCGTAATCCTAACAATTTTTAACACAAAAATCAATCGCTTGTAACCATTAATTTGCCTCTCAGATAGAATATTAATAACGGTATAGAATTTGCTTCTAAATTCCCTTCGTGAAATTTTTATATTAAATTGTTAAATTGATTAACAATTATATATTAAATTGTTAAATTGTATAACATAGTAATAATTAATTAGATATAAAGTATTTCATAATGTATTTTTAAATAATATAAATATAACTATGTGTAAAACACAAATCAAGCAAGCGTGGCTAATTTAACAGCCACCCAGTCTAATTTACAGAGTAAATTTAAATTACCTTTATGTGTCCCTTTTCCTCGTAATTTGTATTTAAATAGAATCCAAAGTGTCAATGATTAAAACGGGAAGGTACTGGATGTTTGTAAAACAATCGAATTTTTTTCAAGATAGACTATTTTAGATAGATGGATTATTCTTTTATAACATGACGCAATAAGTTAAATATAAAATAATAATAAAATTGCTTTAAGTTAAACAAAACATTATTAAAGTAGCTCTAGGCTGCGTCATAAATGTACTTTTTGTCATGGGTTCTTTGGCTATGTATGTACAACACTAAAGATCTTTTAAAATAGGAAATATTAACCCATACCCAACTGCCATATATTGGAGTTGGGTTTAAAACAGCTGTTTCAATGAGATGGTATTTTCCTTAATATCAAGAAAATACGAATATAGCTTAGTGATGTAAATGTCATTCGTCTCTCATTAGCAGTTGTCGTTGAAGTCATGGCACGTACACCCATTATGTGGGGCGCCGTTGTGTCGCCATAGCTCCACTTTCACGTCAATCTTGTAAAAATCAAATCAAAAAATACATAATCATATTTTAAAAGTAAATTTAAATATTCGTTGGATCAAATGACTTTGCTTTAAATCTATAAATTCTTTCTTTTTATGAAAAATTTAGAAAATACAAGACATATATTACAGAGTACAACATATTCAACAAATTAGTAACCCGTCGTGGTTATGATTGTATAATATGGCAATATAGCAATAACACTGGTTTTCAATTAACTCAAGTTTAGTTTTACAAGCAACTACGTATGTGGTACTAACATCATCGTATATATATATATATATATATATATATATATATATATATATATATATATATATATATATATATATATATATATATATATATATATATATATATATATATATATATATATATATATATATATATATATATATATATATATATATATATATATATATATATATATATATATATATATATATATATATATATATATATATATATATATATGTATATATATATATATATATATATATATATATATATATATATATATATATATATATATATATATATATATATATATATATATATATATATATATATATATATATATATATATATATATATATATATATATATATATATATATATATATATATATATATATATATATATATATATATATATATATATATATATATATATATATATATATATATATATATATATATATATATATATATATATATATATATATATATATATATATATATATATATATATATATATATATATATATATATATATATATATATATATATATATATATATATATATATATATATATATATATATATATATATATATATGTGCGATATATTTCTTGAAGAAGTATGTATCAACAGAAAAGTCAAAATGAATAAAATCTACCTATCAGTAGGTATTATTATTAACAACAATGTATGAAGATTGCAATTTTTATACTGTTGTTTACCATAGGTGCTTAGCTTAGTCGAGTCCTCTTTAATGTGGTGAAAGCGCTTATGGGGTAAGATACGCTTACGTGCTTGAAATGGGTACTTATGAATTAAACATAATCTCAGACACCGTAAGCTGATTTAAACCGGGGGATCGCCGGCTATCTCTTTTGTAAGTCATCATATACTTTTTATGGAAAATAATAAAATAAAATGTACTTTATTAAATAATATATTTATATTGTAAATTGGGATTATTGAGGATCGTTGTGGCGCAAAGGCGTAGCGTCAATCAATTCCCACTCTGGAAAGATAGATTATTTCATATGTATTTTCTTCGCTTTAGCAACAAGGTAACCGCAGCGTTGAGTTCTGCCACTTAACACACATTACCTCGAAAGGCGGAAAACAGTGAATAGTGTTTTAACTCTAGGTTCTGACAGTTCCTGCAATTCCTTCTGTGCACTCTGCTATAAGCAGCACAAACCGTGAAGCTAAAAAAGAAATGAGTTTATATTTTTTACAATGAACAATATGTTCACTTACGCTTCACCAAATACACCAAGAAGTTCAAAACATCATCATCAAATCAGATCACTAAGATTGCTTAAGTAAAATAATTATAGCTAAAATTGCTTCTGAATAAATAAAAAAGAGTAAGCACAATCTATAAGTTATACAACATTATGCATATAAATATATAAAAGCGCAAACGCTATTGTATAAACTACATATAAAGAGTTTGTTTTCAAGTTCTTCGAATTCTATTTATTTATATAATAATAATGAAAATATTTAGAAGAAAATATAAATTACTTCGAGTGTAAAAGTATCAACAAGAGTAACTACTGTATTGATCTTAACATAGATCTTATATAAATGTCGGTTAAGTAAAAAACTTATATGGGCTCGTGATCTTCTGGGCGAATATATTAATATAAACATAGTATGTTATCACTTGTCTCCATAGATTATAGTCTTTCCTTTACCTAGATTTCAACAGACGAGAATTATACTAGATGAAATATACACCAAGTCAATTAATATACATTGACCTAAATATTTCTTTTTAGGGTTTACTTTGTTGTCCATCTGTCTATATGTCATTCGCAATTTTTCTCAAGATCACATGGACCTTACTTTGGGCTGCAGGCAGAATGAACAAGCGCTCGTAAATGTATCGTTTTTGGAGCATATTGTATGGAATTTTTCGCGTAATCAATACTTACACGGACTACGAAAATTTTAAACATAATAACTATCTAATGTTCAAAAATTTTAAAATATGATCAAGATTCATAAATTAGGTATTTGAATAATATACAATAAGAAATATCCTCTATAGTATAATAATGAAACACAATAGGCTATCTATAAATAATAAATAGTCAACTAAATATATACATATAAAAATGCATAGGCCTAAATCAATATGATCCACGATTTAGTTACCATACAGAACTAGAATAAATGATCTTCATTTTATTGTTCATTTGTGAGTGCACTAGTATATCTTCAGAATGCACAATAAGTAAACAGAAAACATTCATAAACCGTCGGATATAGTAAAAGTATAACAATATTACAGATGCAACTTGTTATTTAACTTTTTAATGGAGTTAGCCCATCTGTTTAATGCAAACAAGACACGGGCTTATTCTGACCTTATAAAGGTTTCTGATGATAGTCAGCAATTTTATATCGGGACTCGAACATTCTATTCAATTTGTATCGTGGTCACAGTTGGTAATATGTTTTGTATAGTAGTTCTCAGAATGTAATAGTTTAATAGCGTTCGAGTTATTTTAGCACTCACACTGAAAATAAACTGTCTTGAATTGTTTATGTTGTAGGTTAGTATACTATTAATATATATGTTATGTTTATATAGTTTACTCACTATGAAATACTGTTATTTATACATGTTATGACAGCCTTACTGTGTTTTTGACGTATAGAATATATCAAATTAAACCGTTTACTATAAATTATTTCGTGTCAAAATCGTGAACATATTTTAAAGTTAAAATTTATATTTTGCTTATTTATTTTAAGCAGTATTCGTGTTATATTTTCAGTGGTAAAATATCTACTTATTATAATAATAGAAAAATTAGTAGCCACATAAAAATATCAGATTCAATATTGTGGCGCTTCTGTCTGACCGTAAACGTAATAGTTGTGGTTTCCCATACCACTCAGAGCATTGATTTACTTCCCGTCTTAATAGACCAAACATTAAATTTTACAATACTATTTAAATGAAATGAAACATCGCGTGTATATATATATATATATATATATATATATATATATATATATATATATATATATATATATATATATATATATATATATATATATATATATATATATATATATATATATGTATATATATATATATATATATATATATATATATATATATATATATATATATATATATATATATATATATATATATATATATATATATATATATATATATATATATATATATATATATATATATATATATATATATATATATATATAATATTTCAACAAGATTTTTACATCACTAATCTACGATAATAGTGAATTGAGTAAGATCGTGTCAAATCACGTTTAAGCGCAATCTTATATAAAATCTACATGGTAAAAACCCTATAACAAGCTATCTGATAATATTTATTACGTTAAAAAAATCAGATTACATAGGTTATCTTTGTAGTTTAAGCTTAATCCAAATTCAAAGTCAAAATGTTCTTTATACAATAAGGCCATTAGTGGCATCGTTGAATCGTCAATATATTTATATGTGTCGTATATATATATATACCACTGGCTACTAGGAAATCACAAACATAAGCTATTCTTTTATTTCATTTTATTAATATTCTTGGATGGTTTAATATTATTAAATAAAGCGCATTGTTTTATTTAATATTAGATTTATGTTACTTCTAATTATTTAATGCGAAAATCTGAATTTCTCTTATGGAATTTTATTATATTTACGTATATAAAATAAATTACTTGTTAGCCTTTTATTTTCTGTATTCAAATAATAAGACAAATATTGTGCTTTTAACAATTTTGAATATTTCTACTGACAAGCAATTTTACTATATAAATACAATGTTATAATTCTAGTTCAGTAAAACTGAAAGAGAGCGTATTATCGATAATAATTAATTTGTAAACAACATTTAACATATATTTACATTTTTATAACTTTTAGAACAATATTGTTAAAAGAGGTACTAGTAAGTAATGATACAAATTCCAAGTTGCCTGAGAGAACAAAAGCTAGCATTTAAATTAAACCTAACGAAGAGTACACTCCTATTCATAAAATTTGCACCACTAAGTTCCGCTCCGCCGTGTTGTATTTAAAAATGCAACTAACCTATATTTTTATAGGTTGACTGTTTATAGCCGAAATTTATGATAATGTTGATAAAATTAAACTGGTAAACATAAAATATTGACTTGATTGAATATTCTATATTTATATAAAAATAATTAATTTTTATATATATATACATATATATTTACACTTATATACTTACTTATTTATATATATATATATTTTTATATATATATACATATATATTTACACTTATATACTTACTTATTTATAAAACTAATTTTTAATAGTATAGCTCAAGAGGACCAGGTTCGACCAGGTAATGACTATACTTTCACAGGATACCGTTGTGAAACGTCGTTTCGTCTGGTTTCGGAAGCCCATCCTTTCAGGTTGTGGACGTCTATGGGCGGACTCCCTTGCCCTTATTTTACATCAGGTGGCCCTTCTGCTCGTTGCCATCTTATAATATAAAAAAAAATATTATTCAAAAGTATCAAAAGTAACTTCTATTTTGTTTTAAGTTTTAATACGAATTAACAGAAATCTAAATCACGTGTGCAAACTATCTGTAAGCTAACACCTTCTTTATTCATTACCGTTATAATTTGGCATTAAAGTTAATAAACGCTTAGTAACACATGTAAATGTGATACTAAACAATTATTAACTTTTTACCTACGGTCTTGTTGTTGGTGCCATAAAATTACTGAAATTAACCCTTTCTAATATTTACATTCATGGTCAAGTTAACATGAATCTAATAAAAGTTTAATTTAATAAACAAATATTAAGTTAGTAAAAACTTACTTGTTTTTTAGAATTATATAAAGCAAAACTTATTAGACTTGTTTGTTAAGCCTTAAAACTATAATTTTATTGGACTGTAATACGATTGTGAATTCGATTCTCGAAGGCTTGGAGGCTTAAAGCAAAGCAAGGCGTTGAGTTCCGCAACTCAAGATACGCGGTCTTTAAGGTATTAAAGACTAGGTGGAATTAGAGGAACGCAATATATGTGGAACTCGTCAAAATTCACCTGCTTTAAAGAATATTGAAATAAAATACGTATTTACAAAGATATCACTGTGAATGTTTGTTAGAGACACATATCAGTGTATTTGGCGTAAAGTTCAGTAAGAATAGTGTTTAGAATTTTTCTTAGTTTTCCGTTTTATACGTTTGCGTCTTTAGTAACTTTACATTTCAGTTGAAGCAAATAATTAACGGTTTATAAATATATATAAATAGAATATAAATAAGCACTTTGTTTTTGTTAGATGTGTTTCTTTTCCAATATAATATAAAAAAAACTAAATAATTAATATATTTATGTAATAATAAATAAGATATAACTAATCAATAAAATCATTGTTGTTTTACAAAATCAGTGCATGCAGAATGGAGCTGTAATGAAATACCTTAGCGCAGTGGGAATTTCGATGCAGTAATTGTTCATTGCAATAATACCGTTTTATGAAAAATATTTGTACATCGTATGATTATTGCAACAATTGGCATGTATAGTTTATACATATTTTTTTACTTATCGACTTTTAATACTAAGATCATGTCGATCTTAAATATTTTTCGTTTTTCCTACCCACACTTTGGGTAGAAAAATACTTAAGGAAAAGCATATAAAAATTTAAACGCAGCGGGTTTTGAACGCGCGCCGTCTTACGAACCATGCAAGCGCTCTGACCACTGCGCCATGCATTCTTCCTTTCTATTAACTTATTTCGTTTGGTATTTTTTTTTCAAATTTCGCTACCCAGAGATTATTACAAAGAACATTCGTTGGGCGAAAGAAAATGAAATTTTTATTAAATATTTTAATGATTTTTTATCCACACTTAAAAAAATACTTTCGCGGGTTCAAATCCCGCTGCATTCAAATTTTTATGTTTTCTTTTAGGAAATACATATACGTTAAAAATCATAGTAAACTAGTAGATTATCCGCATTAGCCTAACATATTATTGAGATAGTAAAGTTACTAAAGTTTTTTGTTAAGCGAAAGAATTTTTTAGATTGACAAAAAATGCGCAAAAATGTTTTTCAAGTAAATCCAATTGGCTAACATATAGAATTTGCTTAGTCAATTATCAATTGAACTGTTCAAGTTCGAATATTCACTATTAGAACCGTACCGTATTTTAAAACGGTACCAAGAGTACTCTTGGTCCAAAAGTCGCCTCTATAAGTGTGCCCAAACATAGCGCTTCCACCAGAAATATGTAATATTTCGTACAAAAAATCAATTTTGATCTTGTTTTAGTATTATTTTGATATTGAGATTCTTTATATATTAAGAAATATTATTTTCCAAACTTTCTTTTGTAATTTTACTATATCAAACAAAAGGAATAAACTCGGTTTTATTTACTTCTAACGCTAAGTAACCAGTAACTCGTGTGCGAAAACAAAGTTTTGCTATCGTAACCGTGTATTATGATCTTTATAGTTGGAAATGGTTGAGTGGTATATTCGCTTTGATCAATGAATGCATTTAAATAAGTACAAATTTTTTCCTCTACAATTTCAGTCTTTTGGACAAACACTGTATAGTTTATGTAAATTTAATTCTATATTTATTTTTTATTTAAGTCTAATTTTACCAAAGATTTCATCCTTCCTGTCATTATATAGACAATATGACATCTAAATTACCAAGATAATGTTTTTTAAAAAATTGTAATATTTACTCTTTATTATTATTAGACTAACGGCTTTATTCATAAAAAAGTCTTATAGAACATTTTAAGTATACTTTAGTTAAAAGGCTCTATAGGCTTATAGAACGTTCGATAAATGTTTGTATTCATAAACGCTCTATAAGCCTTCTATAACTAAAGTGTCACTAATATGAGTTATAAGTTCACAATGTTGCCACTATACTGAAGTCTTACTTGAAGCCGAAAATACTAGTTTATTCACAGATAATAAGTGACAAACACATTGACTTTGTATGACCACAGATAATATTACATATAAAAATATATTATTGGATCTGGCTTGACATATACCGGCTTGATTTACGTCATTGTTATCACAAAAACATGAATGTTTATTTTATTTTAGCTTACAAACTTACTTAAGTTTTAAAAAATTAAATAAAAAAAAATTAAAACGACAAAGAATTGAAATTTGTTTAGACAAGTATTACCTATGTTTTGTGCACCTTCGTTATGTAGAATTTATTATTAATAAACTTGTTAATCACTAAATATAGTTAATAAATATCGAACAAAATGTCAATTGTTACCTATATTGTTTTGTTTACGAAACTGAAATTGACACTCTTGACAAGCGACTCGACGACGTCATATCAATGCTCATATTAGCTATAATCAGCTGTTATATGAATCGGCCATCTTTGGACGTTAAAACACTCTTATAGTAGGGTTCTCGGTTCTATAACTTTACGATAGGTTTATAGAACTGATTAGCACTAAAATGCTGTTATGAAAAACGTTTTTTGAAAACTGTACTATAGCGAGTCTTTAAACGTGCTATAACTTTTTATGAATAAGGCCGTAATTGTTTTATACCTAAAAATTGAACATATAAAGGTCTTTTCTAAAATTTACCAAAAACATTTTTTATCCATACAAATCCCTGAAAGTTTTAACTTTCATTACGTCGTTTGACCTGAAACTGTAGGTCTAATGTACTTTATTGTCTTTACTTAAGTCGAGTCTAAATAGATTTTTATGGTGAGGATTTTTTCACATACATCGGACTTTACGACTTAAGTGGATTATAAATCTCTGTATAATATACTATTGTTAACAACAAAGTTTATGTTGGATTTATATACAACAGTTCTCGTTCAACGTTTAGTACAAGTAATGGATTTTTTTTTATTAATGGTACTGTAATTATTTACTGCACAAAAAATTGTATTAAAATAACTTTCAAGAAAATTGGAAGACGTAAATCCTTGAGATTCGTTTAATTATAATAATATTGCTTTACTTATATATATGTAGATAATAGATTAACTGAATTTTGATTTAACCATTGAATATTAAAATATGTAAATTCCAATAATTCGAAGTTTCCAATTGGTTACAATTACAAGAGTTTATTAAAAACCTTAAGATTAAGATTATGAATAATTTATTTTAGATAAGCATTTGAAATATTAGTAAATCATTTATTGGATATATTATAAAAAAGTACATAAATACTTAATCATATATCTGTAGTCAACGTGTTTGTTGTTATTGTTTTATTTTTAAAAATGTCAAGTACCTTAGGTTTTTGAATATAGCAGGATAGACCGATGTAACCTAGCGTTAGGACAATATGCTTTTGTGCTTTCCGCCTAATTTTTAAGCCATTGCGTGCCAGTGGAATTTCACCCATAGCCGTCGCGCTTACAAAAAGTAAAAAGTGCAATGCACAAAGTGTTAGCTTATAATGCCTTTAGTTATATTGTAAGTTTTACTAACTGTTGCGAAATTTCGGCAAGATGAAGCATAATTGCTTATATGTTTTGATTAAGTTGACTTTGAATATAATTGTTTCTGGACTCCAATTTTATTTTTTTTCTGTATTTTTAGCTTTATGCACTTCACGTGATCTTAACAAAAATAACTTGAAAGATAAACAAAGAAACACGGACACCAAAAATAACAATCAATATTCGTACCACAGTGTTGGTATTGGGCCTAACATTGGTATAACAATCATTGGAGTCAATATTTAAACAATCTTGATTAGGTATCTCATTCAATATGGCAAACAATGCCATAGTTTATCGAAGTTATGTGATCAACAGTACAATGATAGACTACGGAGCCATTATAGGAGCTACTCGTAGCATTAATTAGTTTAATTTTTTATAACAGCTTTATTTTAAGAATAATATCCTCACGAGAATCAAGCTTAAAGAAAAAAAAGAAAATAGTCTATTTTTATCGTGATAATGAGATGACAACCTGTAACAAAATACCAAGTAAACTCATATTATTAAAATTCAACACATGACAAAAGCCAATAAATATAATTAATATCCAAGATAGACTCATAAAAATAAATTTAATAAACATAAAGACGTTTCTTTAAGAGTTTGTTTGTCACATCCCGTTTAAAGTATGTATACCAATCCCATTGAAATATGAGCCTTACCTTCATTGTCTGAAAAGTTTTATTTTGGATTCTTTTCTTTTGGTAGATAATTGCTTTGGGTTGTTTGAGTGAAAAAATTGGAAAAATCCATATGCCTCGAAACTCAAATTATTTGTTTCTTTTGTGATAATGTAACGTGAAATTTATGTTTACGTCATATATCAAAATGTCAAAAACAATTAGTAGTATTATTAAAAAAAAGACTCAAAGTTCTGTAGTTTTTACCTACTTACCAGAAGTTGAACCTATGATTTATACAGAGACGATACCATCTATCATAACACTTAGGTGATATGATAGATGGTATCGTTTCCCACAATAATAAAAAAGGAATTTGAAACCGAAATACTAAACGGTGGTAAAGGATGTAAGTTACCGAAATGATTTGCATGGAAATAGATACATTGTTCTAAAGAAACCTTTCCGTAAATCTAGTAAAGTGAAATAGCCCATAACTTGTATTTTTGCACAATTTCCAACTTTATTATTGCATGCAAATATACTTTGGTTTTTTGATTATGTGTTTTTGCTATTTTATCATTTTTTCTAGATTATAGTTTTTTTTATAAAAAAAAAACATTAGTTATTATTTGGAATACGTATTAAGGATTATTATGTTTTGGACATCGTTTACCTATAAACGCAATGGTTGTAAGTTCGACCCACTATATTAAGACATAGCGAGGAGTTGCATTTAGCACGGTAGTAGAACGGAGTGCTTAGACATTTGCGATTGACGTTTTCTATCAATTCTGCTATTTACGGGACAAAGCGTGAACGCGAAATACTTTCTTATAGTATAATCTTACACTGAATAAACTATAATATATATTTATGAGACCTATGAATTTATAAATAGGTCATTTTAATTCCTCACGTTTACATTAAATGATATTTTTCATTAAGAGAATCAACCATTATTTGTATGCTGAATTAAAATCTATAATTTGAAATAAAACCTACAAGAGCAATAAAAATAGAATTCGAGATATAACTTTTTACTTTCTTCGATTATAAAATGTCGGTTGAAATCAATTCAAGCTCCTCTTGGTGAACCCATTTTGGCCATAAGTGACCGATTTTCTTATTTGCACATATACTGTACAACACACTTGTTGTAGCGTTAAGATTCTCTTATATGGATTACTTACGTTTTACATGACATATATAAATGGTATTCAATATGACGTATAGTATGTTTTTAGTATTCGATATATACATATATTTAAATGTTTATACTGATAAATTAAATTGAGGACCGTTGCGGCGCAGAGGCGAGGTTTCTGAGTTCGATTCGAGTTCTATATCCATTTTCTTCGTTCTGGCAAGTAGGCAAATCGTGGCGTTGAGTTCCGCCACTCAACACGCAATGTCTCGAAAAAGGCGGAAAGCGTAGACGGAGAAAACAGGGACTAAGTAACTGAATGTCTTAACACAAGGTTCCTATGATTTCTGCAGTTCCCTCTGCCTACCCTGCCATGTGCAGGATAAAGCGTGAAGCTAAAAAAAAACTAAGTTGAAAAGATACAAAAAGGTACATGTATAGTCAGTTTTTGAAGACGTCATTTAAATTTTTGGTAGGTCGCAATATCCGAGACACAAAGATTTGCGTAAGTAGTAGTTACTCATTTTGTACGACTGCAAATTTCAGCTTCTAAATTGTTATAAGTAGAATAAAAATATTCCTTACTAATTTACTCGCAATTGACCATTATAATTATTATTTATATGTTTATTTAAATACAGAATGTTAACTTTTTTAAAGAAAAATAATGTTCAGATCATTCTACATTTGCTTTCTTTTGAGAATTCATCATATGTATCAGTTCTTGACATGCGTCAAAGACCTCCGTGTTAACAAATTAAAAAACAATGCAAAACAGTGAAATCAGTGTAATAAAAGTGACAATCTAATGATATAAAGACCAGAACATTGTTAAGAAACAACAATTAGTGTGCAAGTATTAATATTTTCCTAAAAAAAATTAATCCTATGACATTATAACCTAAAAAGTTATTATTTTAATAGTCAGTACACCTGTCAGCTATCTAGTGCCTACTATTAACGTAATAATCGACGTGTTCAGTGTTAAAGTGCTAAAACACCTTTTGTTAGTGTATAAATTGAAGTTAAAATTGATTACATCGACTTCTGCCTCACCGTGTTGAAAAAGGGATACTTTTTTTTTCTTTGCAAAACTACTATTAAAATTTGAACAGTTCACGTACGGCGACAGTGGTCCGGTGGCCTGCACAGTAGATTTATATTAAGCGTAGCGGATCGAGGATCGAATATTTGTCAAGAAAATTATATATATTTTTTTTTTTTTTTTAGTTTTTGTACGTTATTTTGTAAGTGTTTTAATCATGATCAACGATTGTGCAGTATGTAAAGGAAGCATTTTAGTTACACAAAAGAGAATTAAATGTTGTAGATGTCAACTACATTATCATTATGATTGTATTTCAACAAATATAACCAGTTCAATATCTCGAACGCAATGGACCTGTTCCACGTGTGCCTCAATGAATCGTAAAACTAATCAAAATCTAATACACCCAGGGAGACATCAAATAGTTTAGAAAATAACACACCCTCTGCTAAGTCAACATCTGCAATATCGAAAGAATTGAAAGAGGTAATAACAAGTACTATAAGTTTTGAATTAAAAAAGATTCGTGACGAGTTAAATGTTTTGCAGAATATAAAGGAATCTCTAGAATTTTTCTCAAATCTTTATGATACCGTGAAGCAGGAGTTGGATGAGGCGAAATCTGAAATTATTAATTTAAAAAAGGAAAACAATGAGTTAAAAAACATTATCAGCTATCATAGTGGTGTAATTAATAATTTGGAAAAAGAATCTCGGGCGGGTAATTTAGAACTGCATTGTATACCTGAATTTAAAACTGAAAATCTTTCAAAGACTGTAGAACAAATAAGTAAGGTTGTAAATGTTAAAATCGATGAAGGGAATATTCTTAAATGTACAAGAGTTGCAAAGCAAAATAAAAACTCCTTACGTCCTCGCACAGTCGTAGTTAAGTTTTCAACACCTATCATACGGGATCGGTTTTTGGCTGGAGTCATTAATTTTAATAGAAAGAACGCAGAAGACAAGTTAAATACATCGCATCTTGGCATCTCTGGAGAGAAAAAACCAGTTTTTATATCAGAAAATTTAACTTTTGTTTCTAAAGATATTTATGCAGCTACAAGACTTTTTGCAAAAGAAAAACAATATCGTTTCGTATGGTCGCGTAATGGAAATATATTTTTTAGAAAAACGGCAGCAAGTGATGTCATCTTAGTTAAATCTAAAGATGTTTTAAAAACATTGGAGTAACTACGTGTGTGTGTATCTACATATATGGGTATATGTGTATGTGTGTTACTCAAATGTAATGTTCTTCAATATTTTAAAAACTGTTAGTTATTTTATTCTATTTTCAAATTAAATGTTAAGTAGTTTAAGAATTTTATACCAAAATGTAAGAGGAATGAGGACTAAATTAAATGATATATATCGCTGTATACTTAATGATAACTTTGATATTATTATATTTACTGAAATATGGCTTAATGATAGTATTAACAATAAAGAATTTATAGATGATAGATATATTGTGTATAGACGAGACAGAAAATCTAGCGCTTCTACTAAATGCGATGGAGGTGGCGTTCTTATAGCAGTCTTAAATAACATTAAGAGCTATAGAATGTGTGCATGGGAAACTATCTGCGAGGATATGTGGGTTAATTTGTTAATTGGTTCAGCAACAGTTTCTATCTGTGCAGTATATATTCCATCATCACTTGATTTTGATAAGCTAAAATTAATTGTGCATAATATAGAACGTGTAGTTGTTAAACAAAATTTGTCTTTAATAGTTGGTGACTTCAATTTACCATCTTTGCACTGGGTAATAGACAATAAAGATCCCAAAAAATGTACAATGGGTAGCACAAGTTCTTCTGCTGGTCAAGTGATAAAAGATTTTATGTCTCTTACGAATTTCTATCAATGTAATGGTATAAAAAATGTTTAGGGTAAAACGCTAGATTTAATTTTTACTAATATAAATGATATTAAAGTCAACAGTAGTGATACTTATGTTTGCCCCGTAGATAAATTTCATCCGCCATTAGATTTGGTAGTGAAACTAATTAAAATAGAACCTTTATTAGAACCAAACATTATTTTCAAATTTAATTTTGCAAATGCAGATTACAAAAATCTAAATTTCGAATTACAAAATTTAGATTGGGAGATACTTTTTAATAACTGTATTGATAGCGACGAAATGGTGAACATTTTTTATTCTGAAGTACGCAAAATAATTGAAAAATACGTTACAAAAAAATACGTAAAACATTATAACCACAAATATCCCATTTGGTACTCTAACATCCTTAAAAAACGTCTTAAAGAAAAAAATAAATATAGATTATTATTTAAAAAATATGGTAATCCTCTTGATGAGATTGAATTTAAAATACTTAGAGAAAGATGTCAGAACCTTATAGACACTGACACTACAAAAAATACATTGATAGCGTAGAGTCTAACATAAAAATTAATCCTAAATTTTTCTATAGTTATATTAAAAATCTTCGTAGCAATAAATGCGATTATCCAGCTTTAATGACTTTAGATGATTGTAATTATACAGATGGAGAGAATATTTGTAATCAATTTGCAAGTTATTTTTCAAGACAGTTCATAGATTGTGATAATACACTGACTGGTGTACCCTGCTTTGAGTGTAAAAATAGTAACAACTCACTTTTATTGCAAATTAGTATAAGTGAAGCTGAAATATTAAAAGAGCTAGAATCACTGGTTACTGAGAAAAGATCTGGACCGGATAACATACCTCCCATTTTTATTAAGAGAACGGCAAAAGCTTTAGCCAAGCCCCTACATCTAATATATTCTAAGTCGTTAGAGGATGGCAAATTTCCTACTTATTGGAAAAAGACAAGAATAGTGCCAATTTTTAAAAATGGAGATAAAAAATGCATAGAAAATTATAGACCCATTAGCATTTTATCAGTTTTTGCTAAAATATTTGAATCAATGATCTGTCCATTTCTGACATGGCACATGAAACATATAATAACGGATAATCAACATGGGTTTATAAAAAACAGATCCACTTTAACAAATTTAGTAACACTCGTAGAAGATATCACGGCATCACTAGACTCCAATATACAAACTGATTGTGTTTATACAGATTTGGCAAAAGCTTTTGATGTAGTGAATCATAAATATTTATTGATGAAACTTTACAAATATGGAGTATCTGGAAAATTACATAAATTAATTGAAAGCTATCTTTTAAACAGAAAAATGAATGTTGTACTTGGAGGCTTTGAGTCACACACATTTACTCTACATTCTGGAGTGCCACAAGGATCCAAACTTGGCCCAGTCTTGTTTTATATTTTTTTCAATGATGTTATTTCATGTTTTCAGCACAGTGATTTTTTAATGTATGCAGATGATTTAAAAATTTATAGAAAGATCGTATCAATAAATGACTGTTATCTTTTGCAACAAGATTTAAACAGATTTTCTTTGTGGTGTTCTATGAATCGCATGATTTTAAATGACATCAAATGCCAGAGTATAAGCTTTAGTAGAAAAACATCTGACATCATCTTCAATTATAAAGTAAATGGTAATATTATAAAAAAAGTGACACAAGTGCGAGATTTGGGCATTATTTTAGACTCAAAAATGAGTTTTATTCCGCACTATGACAATATTGTGGAAAAATCATTGAGAACATTGGGGTTTGTTATACGATCTACTAAAGCTTTTAAAAAATCAAATACACTTATTATGTTATTTAATTCATTAATCAGAAGTCAATTAGAATATTGTTCAACAATCTGGAATCCATATTATGAAACGCACAAAATTAGATTAGAAAGAATTCAAAAAAAATTTTTAAAATATTTATCTTATAAAGATAACATCACAAGTAATCTAAGAAATTATAACGATTTGTTAAAGTATTATAGAGTACTAAAACTATCTCAGCGCAGAGACATTGCGGATTTATTATTTTTATATAAATTAGTATCAGGAAATATAGATTGTCCAAAAGTTTTAAAGGAACTTAACATTTATACTCCGAAGTGCAGTGTACGATTACATAGGCAAAATTTTAAAACAAGGTTTGCTAGAACAAATTTAGGTTTAAATGCACCGCTAAACAGAAGTGTTTCTCTCCACAACAAATTAGAGAAAACATGCCATGTTGATATATTTAACGATTCCTTGTATTCTTATAAAATTAAATTAAAGAAGTATTTTGTGAAATAAACAAAAAAAAAAATAAAAAAAGTTATACAGCCCCTCAGCACCTCTTATACTACTCATTACTTTATTTTTACTCATTACTTAATTTTTTTTTTATTTATTTTTTTTATTAGAAATTCTATTTTTGGTTAGTAGTTAATTAATTTTAACTTTATTGATATTATTTTTTTTGTATTTTATAGTTTGCTGTGATTTAATTTTGTTTTGTATTTTGTTTTTCTTTTGTAAGATATTGTTTTTTTTTTCTGTGTCTGAAAAATGTTTGTATTTAAACAGAGTATCTGTTTTGCTTTGTATGTTAAAAATGTAAGAACGTTTATTATTTAGTATTTATATTTACATGTTGTGTTAGCCTTTAAGTGAGACATACTATGTGACAATGTTATTATATGCGAACAGTGTATAACAATTATATCTTAGTATGTAACGTTGGCTTCCTAATAAATAAAAAAAAAAAAAAAAGAACATATTTCATCATGCTACTAGCACACGAACGACACGATGCGGAAACACGTCACGATGGAATAGGTAATAAATCTTATAAATATTTACAATTTATAGTTTGAAAACAAATTTATTGGTTTCTTCATATTATTGTCTTTAAATGCGCTTTCAATTAAACGTTATTTATATATAAAAATGTAGCTGTAGATATAGTAAAATTAAAGATTATAGTAAAATTAAACACTGATTAAGCATATTAACAAAATAAGAATTGTTTTTAATTTTGAAGTATATGTACACTTTACGTAAATATTTTCTAGTTCTTAATTTATCGTATTTTACGATTAATTTATAAATATAGTGACAGTCGACGCGTATAGGTTCAGAGTTTGCCTGTAAATGTGACGTTTTGTGGGTTTGATTCTGACTCGAAGAAGATGGATTGTTTCGTTTTCTTCGTTCCGAAAACTAGGGAAACGTGGTGTTGAATTATGAAACTCAACCCCCCGCCTCGAAATGCGAAAAGCCGAAAACGGAGTGTCTTAAGACTATGCTTTCACGATTTCTGCTGTTCCCCTCGGTGCAAAGCTAAAAAAAATAGTGACTAAGTGGTGAAATTCAGTGACTTTATACTGGCTTAGTAAAATTCAACAGCGGATTTTATAAAATCGGTCTGTAAAATATCAAAAATACTACCATGGAATGCAATAGCAGTCAGTTGTGTGTGATACGACGACGTAACTAAAAAACCGATTTAGTAGATAATAGTGACAATATTTTATTCTAATTGTTCTCTTATTACAAAACGGTGCCGTTTATTTATCGGTATAAGGTAAGCTTAGCGTAGTTTTCCCTTTATATAAGTATCCATTACAAAGGATCGTCTGTAGAATGCATTATTCATGACCCCGATCTCAATAAGTGTCACTGTGTTAACAGTGGTTGTTGAAAATCTTAAGAGCCCTCTTGTCTCGTTGCCATTGTTTTTTTATTTGCCGAACGACAAAAAGACCAGTACGGAAAATATTTGTTACATAAACGAGTCCAAAATCTGTATACTAAGTATTTTTACTGCTTTATTATTAATTAAATCGTGTTTTTTATGTATATATTTATTTTATAATTTTTTTATTATATATTTGATGGAAATTTATTAATGTTAATGAAGAGAGACATATAAAACAATATTGAAAATAATAAATTACATGTGACATAAATATAGAGGTATCACAGAATATATAAAGATATTATATTTATGCTCATTGGAAAATAATAATAAATATACTTTACTTCAAAATTAATGTAACAACGTAACAATTAAAAAATATTTCTAGAAGATAATATTTTTTATTGTTCTTTTGTTACAAGTATATATAACAAAAATACTCATAGCTTAGAGCTGTCTAAAAGCTGTATAAATTCTCTTTTTGAACTTTTATTGGTTTGTTCATATTATTTTAATTGTCATTTCGATCATTTCTAGCGGCTATTTACCGCAACGATTAAAAGTAATTTTATAATTTTACATCATTCTTGGATCTCTCTAACGATATATAAATAAACTAAAATTAATCGAGTATTTGATAATAACATTATATAACCACGTTAGACTGGTGCAGCTTACAATGTATGTAAATAGTATCTATATTTATAATTACTAACTAATATATATAATTATAGAGATAATTATTACATCTGTACTTGATGAATAATTTTTAGAAAAAAGTACTGCGTAAATGAAAAATACTCACGTTTTGATTTCTATTTGACATATTTTATTAGAAAAAAATTTTTGCCGCATTTTATTTTCATATTTAAATAAAGCATTGTTGAATCTTCGACCTTTCATTGTTGTTTGCTTTTTGGTCGGTGTGAACCCTCGTCACTCGTTATTATTGAGCGTTTTGTATTTGTTGCCATTTTAAGCGATATAAGCAGAAATGTTTTGTATCAATTGATACTACAATATTTTTTGAAAAGAAACTTATTAAACATGTTCAATAATATATAACTAGATAAAAAATTAAAAAAGAGTTCTCCATAAGATTTTTATTATAAAATTTTAATTGTTTCTAAACATTTATCAAGTAGATTAAACTTTTAAATCCCACAAATATAGTTTTCTTTAAATCTTTATTTTCATTTCTAGAGGATATTGACTATGCCACCCCTTTAAACTTAACATACACATTATATTTCATTTATAAATTATAGACAGTATATTTTCATTTCATCTTAAATATCTATTTTACAATAGCTAACTAGTGGTGTTTTATTCTCGTGAATGGTGTCGATGTAGCGGCCTTGCCACAACAGTACAACTTCTACTATCTGTTACGTTTCCCGCCTGAAGACAATTTAGCTCTACAATATCGATACATATAACAAAAGGGGAACGCAATGAGCGGTCTCTCTTACACATCAACATTGAAAGGAAATAAACATTTGATTTATTAAATGATATATATATGTAAACAAATGGAGCAATATATTTGTTTAATTTTATTTCTGTTTATGTATTTTGTATATTTTATTAAAGGTTTATATTAATCAATATTGTACAGCACAAAAGTAATTTTGTTAAATGGTTTTCTTGTATGTATAGAATCTATAATATTCACGAAAATTTAAAAATACTCGAAAAATGCTGTCCGAGATTTAATGTCAATTTTGAAGTCACTCAATTCTGTAAATAGTGATTCGACAACATTAATTTTAAATTCGTTCCACCTAAGAAGGAAATTTATTGAAGGTAAGTAAGTGTCCTTTGTAATATTGAGGACAAGCGTAAACACATTTGCGCCGTATGATGGTTTGAAAACGGACCACGACTCAGCTACGACGCGGCTACGGCGCGACGTCGCGACGGCACGACGTTACGACGTTACGACGGCACGACGGCACGGCGTCGCGCGACCGCGGGGAGGGACCGCGTCACTCGGGCGGCCGCCGCCGCGCGCTACGCTCGCAACATGTCGGTGCGCGTGGAACATCGCGATCGCGATCGCTTTTCGAGACATTCTTCCCGCGCTTCCGTCGATCTGGCTTTTCCTAGCGGATCGGCGCGGGATCACTCCTTCCGATCTGTGCACTCGGGGCGTGTTTCCCGTGTAGCTAGCGATGATTTAATGGTGCCAGTGCGCACGTTGAGATCGGCCTCGTGTCGTGCGGCTCCCGGTGCTCCTCATCGGCTTCGTCGCCATCATTCTTCGGCTGCGGAGTGTGAGCGGGCTCGACGCTCTCGTCGGCACACGTTAGAGCTGCCCAACAGCCGCGGGCCCAGCGTCCGCAGCCGCTCGCCGGAGCCCCCGCAGCCAGCGCCGGAGCCCGAGGCGCCCCCGGAAGACGCCGGCAAGGAGGCCCGGAGGCGACGCGTGGTCGCCGCCGTCGCCGCGTCCTTCTTCGCGCTGGCGCTCGCGTCGGTCCTCGTGGTGGTGGTGACGCTGACGCACAGCTCGGTGCTCCGCACACACAACCAAACAGCCAAGTACTACACGTTCTCCGTGCCGCCGCACCATCCTCTCAGTGAGCCCCGTTCATGTTGCCCCACCGTCGCCCTTCCCGCTTCGCATGCGACTGTCTCCGACCCCGAGTTCCAGGGGCTGCGAACGTCGTCGTGCTACCGACCCTCAAACGTGTGCTCTTCACCGCCGTCTTTAGCGGTATATATTACAAATAAATAAGTAAAACTTCTGAATCATCACTTAACACGAGTCTAGTGATCTATTTTTTTTAGTATGCTGATAGTTATATTCTTTTAGCATAATAAAAATACAAACCAAAGATATATTTAAAATTTTAGGATATAGAAAAAAATCGTAAAATGATCTCTAAGACTCTGTTAATAATTTCAATTATTGCACAGAAATATTAACACACTCGCACGTTCGCAACCCCCTCTTCTTCTGCATGATTAGTATTTGATTAGTATGTGATGTGTCTTTATTATTAAATTGGTATATCGAAAGTATACGAAAGTATACTAAGTTAGTGTAAACGATAATGTTTTATGACGAAAAATAGTCAATTGCAAGTAGCGTTGAGAATCAGGGGCTCCGTACAATATTGTCTATATTTGATCTAAGATTTTTAACATTTTTTTACTCGTTATATTTAAATATATATTTATTCTATCTTACACACACGGAGAAAGCAGGGACTAAGCAACGGGGTGTCTTTAAACTAGGTTCCCACAGTCCCTGCAGTTCCCTCTGCCAAGTGCGGGATAAAGCGTGAAGCTATATCCCGCATTTGGCAGAGGGAACATATATATATATATATATATATATATATATATATATATATATATATATATATATATATATATATATATATATATATATATATATATATATATATATATATATATATATATATATATATATATATATATATATATATATATATATATATATATATATATATATATATATATATATATATATAACGATAGAATGTATAGGTATTAATTGTGGTCATTTGTAAGAAAAGAATTGACAGGATGCTGCGCAGACGAACAACAAACTGATTCTGTAAGAATTCTATATTTTTCAAAATAATTAAAATTGTAATCCAGTTTCAATGTCTTATAAAATATATTATTGAAGTAATGAGAATAAATGACGAAATATTTATTAAATTCGAAGAACGTCTTAAGACGCCGCAAATGCTTGCGGTCGCTTTTCGGGAATTCGAATCGAAGAGATCAAACTTAATCTATAGGAATCTTTGTACAAATTTGAAACTATCTATTGATGATGTTCTTCGGACTATTTGGAATACAATGTTTAGAAATTTTAGTTATGAAATTAATAATTGTATATCTGCCATTCATCATGTATCCATTTATTAAACAATTTGAAACGAAGAAAAATTTAATAAACAAATAACTACTACTGTTCTAAAGCAATTTTTATATGGTTGGAAAAACCTTTAACAATGGACTGACTGTATAAAAGCACTTATTTAGTATATCGCGAGCACACGAGTTTGTTTAATCCTATTCTGTTGTTTACAACTTTATGGACGATTTTATAGGCGTAAACGTCGACAGCACTGAATGTGACTGAGAAATTTAGTATGCATAGAATAATTTATACCACTTAATTAATATAATATAAACTTTTTCAAAGACTTCAACGATAATTTCTTTTTATAATTTAACATTACAATGACTACTGAAAGAGAATATTTAAATTACATCCCCCATACAAAGCTAATAACAAATGGGATCGAAAAGGCTAAGTGAACATAATAAACGTAATTTTAATCAGATTACGAAAAAAGAAGATCTTTATGCTACGAGCCGTATCCTATAAAATTTAGATACGATGAACATAATGTGATTAGGTAGTAATTATCTTTTATAATGGAATATGTATTTACATATATAATGTTGTGTTGTTAGCATGACAATGTTTTATATAAGCCGACTGATGAAGTAAGACGGATATACAAAAGCCATTCATATGGTAAAATCATTTATTTAGTTAATTCAATTTTACATATAGTGATTACATTATATTAATGTAATAATAATATACTTTAAATATTTTTACATATGTTATGTCATTATGTAATTACTTGCTATTAAAAGTTGGTGAAGTGAACTGTGCTCATCTCGTACGCTCGGAGCATCATATTCAAGGAACTGAACTATAATGTAGTGTAATTATTTGTATCACATTTAAATATATTATTGTAATTAAAAGAAATTTATTGCACAACAAGAAATACGAAAAGGTTTTATTAATATTTATTTATATTGTGAAACAAGTATATTTTTTATATATACATATTAATACACACATTATATATTAATTCATAACGTTTGACTTCGTGTTCGAGATCTCATTATCGAGCATGATCGGGCTTTTGCGAAAATTTTGTAAGAGAATAGAATTTTGAAAGCTTTATTTCAGTACACATATAAAATATATGGCAGGATGTGGTTTCTTTGTTTACATATTTTATAAACATTCTGACGTAAGATTTTCTTTTTCATATATCGTTAATGTGATGTAGGCTCTTATAAATAAAGATACAATTGCTAGCAACTTGTCCATGTTTTCACTCGCTTGGGTGACATGAATATTGGATATATACGATAGTTTTAAAAATTTCTACTATAATTAGGTTATGAAGTGACTATGTAATAAAGATTTTTTCAGTGATTTGTCAAGGAAATGTAATTATTAAGCTAAGTTGAAATATCAATAAACTATGGCTTAGAATTAAATAAATTGTCTTTATTCAAGCCGAACTAAATTTATGTATGTAGCAATTTTATGTAATAGTTCTTCATAAAGCATCCTATGAGATGTCTCGGGGCTAGTTGACCTTGGACTCGATAAAAATAATTATAGGCTAAAAAATAGATGATCGACGTCTGCATAGAGAAATGATATTAGTTCGAAACGTTTTACATATTCCCTATTTTGTTCTATATATTCTACTGTAATATATGCCAATTCGAGTAATTTGTTTATTGAAATATACATGTGAAAATGTATGGTTAAAAAATATCGGTCTCATGCATGTAGTGCTCACCGAGTAATTCCGTGTCAATTTCATGATTGTAGGTCATCGAAAAAAGTTGATAAACTTAAAGTTGCGGCGCATGTCGTATTCACTCATTTTGTATGAAGTAAACTACACGACTAAGCTTGTAATAGTTTCATGATATACTAATATTTTTTTTAATATTCGGATTCCTTTACTTGTATTATAACTTGCCAAATTTACGTTTTGTCTAAAAATATCGAATTTACTGCCAAATTTCTTCACTTTAACTAAATGAACAGTATATAATAATTATTTCATACAAATGCAGCATAACCGTTTGTATTTTTTGATTACGTTTACTTAGAATTTTCATTTTTTGTGTTTCAAGGTGCCGTTTATAGACGGGTATATTTAACATTAATTTTAACTTGATGTCTTTAATACAACTTAGAATCTTACATCTTGACTTACGTATACGCAGACAGACGAGTGACAAAATGGTCATATAAAAGTTTCGTTTTAACTTTTACAACGTACGGAACCTTTTAAATAGAATAAATGATACCTACAGTTACAGGCAGTCTTGGCGATGTATATTTTGCGTATAAAACTTAAAATTTTATATTTCATTCTTTATTTAAAAAATAAATTTATTAATTTCATTTTTACTAAGAAAAATAAATTAATAAGCAACCCGAAAACAAATACAGCCTCTATCTTTTATTTGAGATACTGTTTTTATATACCCAATAGAATTACAAACATTTACCAATCATAGTCTCTGGAGAAGTTTTCAATTGTTTTTACAAAAGTAATTTCCAGGTTCATTAGACGCAACAGTTGGAAATGCTTTATATTTTTAAATTTTATTTAACGTTTATACCTATAAGTACAAGACAAAGCGCGGCATAGAGTTCCGTCACTCAGTACGCAATATCAAAAAGGTGTAACACGGAGAACGGAGTGTTTTAACTCTATGCTTATCTTGCTTTGTACAGAATACAGAGTTAGGATAATAACTGAATACAGTAATAATAGTGGCTGAAAGAAAATGCATAATTTGAAATATGTAACACTAGGTACTTAAAGAAACTTCTCAACAATTTGTAACATGTGTATAATATATGTTTTGTGATATTCCTTGTAGGTTATTCAAGTGAAGATCGCAAGATCGCTGTGACTAACCGCCTCTTACTCCACTTTCCAGAAAATCTAGGGCACAGCATTCCTAAGCTAAAATATTAGCATATTAATGAAATTTTATTAATCAAGTTGATAATCCCATTAAATTTTAAAAATAGCTTTTTCAATGATAAATTTACCGTTGTATGTGTTAAACACTTTAGCTTTTAGAAATTTGAAGAAGGCCAGTCTATAATTATGGACGTAGATTTTACAGTTTCATCATAATTAGAATTATCATCATCCTTTGTATTTAAAATTACAGGGTAAACTGATTTCATTTCATTGAATAGACAAATAATTATATTAAAGCAAAAAACGTTCAAATAAAGCAAAAGAAGTCTTTGCTATAAAAAGCTGATGTATATTTGTATTGTTTGATGCTATATCTATATAAAACTTAATATAAGACATTTTGTTCCAATATTTTCGTTCAATTTCAAGATATTACTTCAAGACATTAATTATAAGGTAAATATTAATTACACCTTGAATACCGACTATCGTGGTTATAATGAAACACTGTGCAACTGCGCCATCAATACTTTAAATAGCAAACGTCTAAATACTAATATTTTCTTCGTTTCATAATATATAATATGTAATTATTGATTTTGTAGGGAGTCGTTAATCTAGAATATGATTTTATAACGAAGAAATTTTTTTGGCATTCAACCAACATATTGCCTACTCATACAATCTGTTGCGCTAGGCGCTTCTTAAAATTTCATCACAAAATCGCTTCCCATATTTATAAAGCTGTTAAATAATTGCCAACGTTGCACTTTCTATAGTATGTCAAAATTATTTTTAAATGTCCTCTCAGAATGGAATATGTTAGTTATATATTTGAAAGTTATTTAATGTACTTTTCTGTATAAAAATATCAGATAAATAAAATACTTATATTTAAATACAAACTGTAATATTGAATAAACCTCACCTCACCTTCTAAAGACAAAAGCTATTTAATTACACTATAGACATATAAAGCAAAGTTCTCAACACACTGGGTAGCCGTTACACACAGTTTAGGCACTTTGCCAAGTAGCGTTTTTCCTAGCAACAGGTTGAATTATTTTGATCATTGACACAATATAAAATTTAATGTATCTATTTTAAATTGATATAAGGTAATTCATCATTTTCTCTTTTTCTAATATTACATTTAAATAAAACCTTATTACTAAAAATAAACCGTGATAAAATGAGTACCTATATTTTATTACATTAAAAGGAAACTTGAAATTTTAACTAAAATATAATTGATGAACGTTAAACACTGTAGCAAAAGCTAAAGCACGAGCGTTTTAAAAAGCAAAAGTATTAAAAACGTTGAATATCTTGCTGAACATGAGCGAATGAACGACGACACGTAAGAAACTTTAAAAAGGTGCATCTCGTGCTTAAATAGGACACTGACATAAATAAACGTTATTACTTTAATGATAGTAAAATTATACTTTTTTTACTTTCTTGGGAAATACGTTTGATTCAAGCATATTACGTCATACCGTAGTCCAATATTTAACGTTCACAGTATTTACCAGAACGTGACATCAGTGATTAACCTCTATTGTGTATTTGGAATCTTGCTCACCCTCCATACTTTTATATGCAAGGTATCTAATCTACAGTTGAAATACTTTCATCGTATACCACGTAGCTGTATGAATACCGATATTTACTGACCTATTTTAAGCATTGTTTTTATTTTGTTCTTTGCTACAAAAAAGTTACTATTTTTGAATAATGTTTGCTTGTTTTCAATATAATTGTAAGAAATTTCCCTATTTACCGTGTTGCTTATTGATCGTTCGCCTTTTTTATGTAATTTTTTAATATATATATAGAAAGGATCCAGGATGATATTAGTATACCTGAAACAAATATTGTGCGAGTTAGTACGTTATTCCTTTACTCTAGAAATATATTATTAGAATAGAAGTTAAGTATTACTTTAATTTTGTTTTTAAAAGTTCGTCAATTTAATTTTTCAATGCATAACAATGCATTATATTATATTTTATTAAATTATAAGTCAATGCTTTGAGTAACTAGGCCTAGTAAAAATAATGAATATAGGGATCTACTAGGGTTCTAGTATATAGTAGTGTAACGTACATCCATCTTTACATTTATGTACAGAAAATATAAAAAAATGACGTAAAATAAACATAAAAAGTAGAAAAGATATTTAAATTTAAGAAAGAGAAGAACAAGTCAATTTTATTTATAAGTCAAACAATTCTGTAATATTTTGTGGAAGCCTACTAAATTCTTTATATTAAATCGTGTGACGCGTCAGCTGGAAAACTTTGTAATATACTAATCACTGAGGCGAGGAAAGCGAGTGCCGCAAGCCCATATTTACTCTCATGTCCGCTTTCCCACTTGGAATATGGAAGTTTTTTAATTTCACGCTTGATTCGAACCCCTCGACTGTGAGAAAACATCGCTTCGACTTTGTGTCACCCGCTTATTGCTGTTTCATCACCGGTTGTGTATTATACGTCGCCATAGAATAATTAATAGTTGCTTTACGACATAGTATAACATCACCATGATTCATTTGCTTGTTTTTTAAGTTCACTTGAGTATATATAATAGTATATAATACTCGTTACATAAGTTTTGATTATTATATGCATACGTTTTATATATATTAGCATATGCACACTATGAAATTAGGTCAATGCTGAGCAGCTTTTGTTAAGGTGTTATTTCTTTCTTTGTTCTGCCTAATCCTTTTTTTCTTTCTTTTTTTTCTATAAATTTTTGGTGCTTTTGCCTTTATATTTACTTACTGTAATTTCTCCATTTTTGCTTGAATTCATAATTCCATGTTTCAATTCCAGTTCACAATGTATAGCAAAAACGGTACATGCATATCTGATTTTGACTTAAGGTATTTTTTCTTCTTAGGTCCAGAGTACCGTTGAAATGCATAATTTGATGTTACTTCGACACATTCTTGAAAAAAAAAATTGATAAATTGACAACAATGTAATCTTATAAGGATTCCATTTTTTTCTTTCAAAATACGGCACCCTAAATCGGTTACTATATAGTATATTATATATAATAAATATTTGATAAAATGTACAAGTAAATATCAGCAAATTTAACATGTTCACCAGACCGTAGTGGGATAAGCCAGAAAATATAAAACGTCGTCGAAATTCTTGGCCAATTTCATTTTTTTTATGTTGTTACAAAATAACGACATCATTATGTGGTAAGCGTTGTTGTGATAAGGTATATCACAGACAAAGGCTTGACACGTGTGGATTAAATGACGTCAATGGGTGTATCCTATTAACCGTGTCGAGCCCCACACATTGCCCTGCATTCTACATCTTCCAGTTACAAATACCGATCATGTGGAAGGGCAAGCATTAATCATGCATATCCATTGTGATGGACGCTAAACTTTGTCTATGCTAAAATGGACGTTAAGGAAATAAAACGATAAATAATGTTATTTTACAAATTTGACTGTTTGTAAGTTTTTATTTGCTTGAAGTAATAACATGAAATTATATTACGTAGTAGTGATGTAACGAATATTCGCATTCACATTCGCGAATATTCTAACGTTTTTACACATTCGCATTTGCATTCGAAAAAAAATTCTGCAAATGTTTTACGAATAATGAATATCAGAAAAAAAATATTTGACGACGATAATACGTTTTAAGAATCTAAATCAGTTTACTTTTTGTGTTTTTTAATACAAAAAACAGTAACTTAATCTCGTAATCATATTATTGATCATAATACATATATTACTAACGTTTGGTTATGATGAACATTTCTATCCTATATTATGTTAAAGAAATTTAAAATATTATAAATGCTTGTTAACGATACCTTATACAACATGCTACAAAGATCCCTTTCATGCAGAACAAACTTAACTTTATAAATTTACATAACATATAGAAATTATTATTAAATTTACAACAAGTTTCTTCTTACAATCAAAAGTCTATCTTCAAATAGGTTTCATACGAGCTACATCGTCGATCGTCTTTACATTTTATATTGATCAAAGGCCTTTTGCTACTTTATATGAACTTACTTAACAACCAAGTGCCTACTATAATGCAGAAACAATTTTAGGTGTAAGACTAGTTCTGTTGTGAAGAATTTAAAATATATATAGGAAAACCTATATTGTATGCTAACATACAAGTAAAACAATTAATAGGAAAAACGGAACGATCTGGTAGTGTGTCAAAACCATATTGTCCAAATCACGTGAATGAATCAAGCTGTAATTGAGTTCAGATATCTAACTTTAAAAATTCTTTAAGTACAGAAAAAATAAAACTTCTATGTGAAGCCTACAGGATACATCCTGGTGACAATTCACAATTGATCGATATTTTCCTTTATTCATAAATAGAGTAAGTTGTGAATAGCTATTAATATATAAATGTTTTATTTGGAATAAATACTTGAGTGTATATTAATATGGTAAAATAAATTCATGTTATTAAAAAAATACTTTCGGCCTTACATTCAACTAAAACAACTACAACGGAGAATGGAATCTTAAAGTTTTATTTTTAAACTAACGATTTGTCCGAATTCTTTTCGATTACCTGGAAATGTTTACTTTATACACCTTTGAATCATACGTAGTATAGTAGTTAGTATAAATAATTAATTGTAAATACTTTCTATATAGTTAAGCACTAAACTATATTATGGACAAATGATTTTATTTGTATTTAAAAAACAATATTTTCAACAAAATAATTGAAAATATGGCGTACTATATGATCATCATAACAATAACATAACAATGTGTTAGTATACATATATAAAGAATATTCACGTACCAACTTTAGTTTTGAATCACGGCACGGATACGTCCGTCACAAAGGGTGAGTGAGTCCTATCTAGCTAAATGTTTAAAATGTGTCCATCACAAACAATAATGACCCTATAGCCATGGACAAGTTCCTTATCTGTAAGAAGGAACCATGTATAGAATATAAAAATTGAGAAACTACAGATATAACTTATTAATAACTAATTGTTTTTTTTGCATTGACTTACAAGTTGTAAGCGGTCTATGCTTGTCTCCTACAAGGGGCCAAACCGTATATCTGAATTTAATTTCTGCTTGATGCATTGCAATCTTGAGAAAAATGATCTTGACGAGGAAACAGATATAAAGAAATTATTAAAATTATTAACATTATTATAATAAAGTGTACATAGAAAAAGATTTTTATTAAGATACCGCATCTAAATACCTGATTAGACCTACGTGAACTTCTGAAAGTTCTGAAAGCAATATAAAACAATAAGATCTTTGATTTTCTTGATCTTTTCGCCCTTTAAATGAAACTCTATAACCGAATTAATTGCGAATACAGTTTGAATTTACCCGTAACCACGGACTACTACAAACTTTTTGGAAAGTGGGTGGTTTCCAAAAAGTTTTCCAATCTAAAATATAACCGGATTAACCAACCGATTAATTTAAGATAATATATAACAGTTTTATAAAAGAAATAAAATAAAATTAATTCATATTTGCTGTCTCAATTAGTATAAAAATGAAATTTATATGTCTGACTTGGAAGAAACCATTACAAACTTATGTATATATGAAATTTGTTTTGTATAAAATGAATGGTGTTTCATTCAATTTTACATGTTTTCTAAAAATAAATTTAGACAAAAAGTAAATTACTGTTAATATATTTTCAACAAAATATATTTCAACTTTTCGATTTGGTAAATAACAAAACCTGATGAACCTGATGAGACAAATGTCTGATAGACTACTTGTGCCCCCATACAGTTTTGAATATAAAATATACACGATTAATAGTTTTATATACAAAGACGTATGTTAAGACATATGTAGTATTCATTATTGCTTTAAATAGATTTATTTACAAAAACGTATATTGATATATATTTATGTAATATAACTTATAAATAATATATTATGTTATACATAGTATGTATATACATGTGATGGTTGAAATTTATTCTGTTGCGTATGATCCAGTTGCGGCGGGCGTGATTGATGATCTGCTATCTGTTAATATAACACAAATTGTTTCTGATAGGTAATTATTTTTACGACGATCAATTAATGTATTGACTACTTACAAATAAAATCATTTTTTTCTTATTTTACTCCCGTTCCTAATATATTAATATGATAATAAACAGTCTTATTTAATAACTCATTAGTTGTGTTATACTTTAGTCATATCTCCTGACCAAAATGCAGTAAGAATTTTTAATTTTTTTTATTATAAGGTATTCTGTACTCGGAGGAAACTGAGTACGAAATATCGTAGTTCGTATCTACACATTTGTATATATATATATATATATATATATATATATATATATATATATATATATATATATATATATATATATATATATATATATATATATATATATATATATATATATATATATATATATATATATATATATATATATATATATATATATATATATATATATATATATATATATATATATATATATATATATATATATATATATATATATATATATATATATATATATATATATATATATATATATATATATATATATAGGATATATATATATATATATATCCTATTGCGCACTATATATATATATATATATATATATATATATATATATATATATATATATATATATATATATATATATATATATATATATATATATATATATATATATATATATATATATATATATATATATATATAATGTAACATTTTACTACATAATTGTATAGCAAACTCATTTCGATTATGTCGAAAAGTCATCAATCTGATGTAATATATTAATTATCTTATGTATATATTAATTATATTATAATTTTCGGTGTGTTACGGTTTGCTATAATATATATTTAAGTGTCGAGATTTCCATTTGTGATGATATGACTCTTTCTTAAATCTTCACGCTTTAAGCCTTTGACCGGTTTATTCCTTTGGGGCATTAAGTACAGATTTAAACTTACTATTATGTAAATTCAATAAACGATAAACGTACGTCGTAATTCTACGTAAAATGTTAAAGATTAACATTTCCAATGATTAAAAAATTATATAATATGTATTTAAAATACTTAATTAAAAGAGCTATTCTCTTAAGCGTCACTTATTTTGATCATTATAAACATACACATACGCTATTGTCTGTATAAACATATATACAGACAAAAGTGTAATGATATTTTGCTTTGATATACATACAAACAACATTTTTGTTTATTTTTTCCTTTATACTGTAGATATAGTAAATTCTTATTTTATTAGATATAAATATTAATTTCATATTAATTTTAGATGTTAATTTCAACTTAATATCTCCACGTAACCTTGAAAAAAAATGTCTTGACAGACCGATAACAAAGTACTCGACATATATTATTATATTGAGGCATGAAAATAGAATAGGTACACAATACCTACAAAAATATGAGGCAAACATCGTAAAGGCTCAAAACATCTTTGATGTATCTTGTGGACTTACAAGTTTTGAACTAATGGAGTGTTCTGTGCTTTGGTGCTTTCATCGAAGCTCTTTAGTAATTTATAGATGTCTATACACACGCTCGTCTGTTTGAAATAACTTCGGACTGACAAATGCGATGTTGTAAAATATTACTTCTTTAACACATTTAATGGAGCTGTCAGTTTACATATTAGTGATTTTATTTATTACTTACACCTTAATAAAATATATGTTATAATAAAATTGTTTTTATTAATTATGTTTACTTTGTTATATATTTATTTATTATTGTTTGTATTACTTCCATAAAAATTACTCAAGCGTGAGCGTTACATATTCCTGATTGACTTGGGAACGACAGATCGAGGTGATGTGTAGTTATTGATTAGGTGGTAAGAAATATTGACGTGAATTTACTCCGAAAGTAACTTATAAGTAATTTAGTGTAATTTCCATTAGCAAAATGTATTAGATCGCAATATATTTTTCTATAAAATAAAGTTTAATTGTCATGTATATTTTTATCTAAACATATTAAGTAAAATTCATTTATTAATTCATTTATCATCATGAAATTTGAGTCAGAGAGGACCGTCTTAGCGCAGAGGCGTAGCGTCTATCTCTAAACGCGACGATTTGTGGGTTTGATTCCCACTCGGGGAAGAAGAATTTTTATATTTCCATTTTCTTCGCTCCGGAAACTAGGCAAACCGCGGCGTTGAGTTCCGCCACTTAACACGCAATGTCTCGTAAAAAGCGGAAAGCAGGGACTATGCAACGGATTGTTTTAACACATCCTATGGTTCCTGCAGCTCCCTCTGCCTACCCTGCCATGTGCGGGATAAAGCGTGAAGATTTAAGAAAGAGTCATATCATCACAAATGGAAATCTCGACACTTAAATATATATTATAGCAAACCGTAACACACCGAAAATTATAATATAATTAATATATACATAAGATAATTAATATATTACATCAGATTGATGACTTTTCGACATAATCGAAATGAGTTTGCTATACAATTATGTAGTAAAATGTTACATTATATATATATATATATATATATATATATATATATATATATATATATATATATATATATATATATATATATATATATATATATATATATATATATATAATGTAACATTTTACTACATAATTGTATAGCAAACTCATTTCGATTATGTCGAAAAGTCATCAATCTGATGTAATATATTAATTATCTTATGTATATAATAATTATATTATAATTTTCGGTGTGTTACGGTTTGCTATAATATATATTTAAGTGTCGAGATTTCAATTTGTGATGATATGACTCAATTTTTCTTAAATCTTCACGCTTTATCCCGCACATGGCAGGGTAGGCAGAGGGAGCTGCAGGAACCATAGGATGTGTTAAAACAATCCGTTGCATAGTCCCTGCTTTCCGCTTTTTACGAGACATTGCGTGTTAAGTGGCGGAACTCAACGCCGCGGTTTGCCTAGTTTCCGTAGCGAAGAAAATGGAAATATAAAAATTCATCTTCCCCGAGTGGGAATCAAACCCACAAATCGTCGC
Source organism: Dione vanillae (assembly GCA_037178615.1). Lineage (NCBI taxonomy): Eukaryota > Metazoa > Arthropoda > Insecta > Lepidoptera > Nymphalidae > Dione > Dione vanillae. Next base: position 250,451 of record JAZFAU010000106.1, read on the forward strand.
GTTTAGAGATAGACGCTACGCCTCTGCGCTAAGACGGTCCTCTCTGACTCAAAATTCATGATGATAAATGAATTAATAAATGAATTTTACTTAATATGTTTAGATAAAAATATACATGACAATTAAACTTTATTTTATATAAAAATATATTGCGATCTAACACATTTTGCTAATGGAAATTACACTAAATTACTTATAAGTTACTTTCGGAGTACATTCACGTCAATATTTCTTACCACCTAATCAATAACTACACATCACCTCGATCTGTCGTTCCCAAGTCAATCAGGAATATGTAACGCTCACGCTTGAGTAATTTTTATGGAAGTAATACAAACAATAATAAATAAATATATAACAAAGTAAACATAATTAATAAAAACAATTTTATTATAACATATATTTTATTAAGGTGTAAGTAATAAATAAAATCACTAATATGTAAACTGACAGCTCCATTAAATGTGTTAAAGAAGTAATATTTTACAACATCGCATTTGTCAGTCCGAAGTTATTTCAAACAGACGAGCGTGTGTATAGACATCTATAAATTACTAAAGAGCTTCGATGAAAGCACCAAAGCACAGAACACTCCATTAGTTCAAAACTTGTAAGTCCACAAGATACATCAAAGATGTTTTGAGCCTTTACGATGTTTGCCTCATATTTTTGTAGGTATTGTGTACCTATTCTATTTTCATGCCTCAATATAATAATATATGTCGAGTACTTTGTTATCGGTCTGTCAAGACATTTTTTTTCAAGGTTACGTGGAGATATTAAGTTGAAATTAACATCTAAAATTAATATGAAATTAATATTTATATCTAATAAAATAACGGCCTTATTCATAAAAAAGTCTTATAGAACGTTTTAAGCATACTTTAGTTAACACGCTTTTTAGGCTTATAAAACGTTCGATAAATGTTTGTATTCATAAACGTTCTATAAGCCTCTATAACTAAAGTGTCACTAATTTGATTTATACGTTCACAATGTTGCCACTATACTGAAGTCGGTCGACTTGTTGCCGAAAATACCAGTAAATCCACAGATGATAAGTGACAAACGCATTGACATAGTATGACCACAGATAATATTACATACAAAAATATATTATTGGATCTGGCTTGACATATACCGGCTTGATTTACGTTGTTGTTATCACAAAAACACGAATGTTTATTTTATTTTAGTTTATAAACTTACTTAATTTTTAAAAAATTAAGTCAAAAGAAGTAAAACGACAAAGAATTGAAAATTGTTTAGACGTGGACAAGTATTACCTATGTTCTGTGTACCTTTCTTATGTAGAATTTATTATTAATAAACTTGTTAATAACTAAATATAGTTAATAAATATCGAACAAAATGTCAATTGTTATATTGTTTTGTTTATGAAACTGAAATTGACACTCTTGATGACAAGCGACTCGACGACGTCATATCAATGCTCATATTAGTATGAGCTATAATCAGCTGTTATATGAATCGGCCATCTTTGGACGTTAAAACACTCTTATAGTAGGGTTCTCGGCTCTATAACTTTAAGATAGGTTTATAGAACTGATTGGCACTAAAATGCTGTTATGAATAACGTTTTTTGACAACTGTACTATATCGAGTCTTTAAGCGTGCTATAACTTTTTATGAATAAGGCCGTAAGAATTTACTATATCTACAGTATAAAGGAAAAAATAAACAAAAATGTTGTTTGTATGTATATCAAAGCAAAATATCATTACACTTTTGTCTGTATATATGTTTATACAGACAATAGCGTATGTGTATGTTTATAATGATCAAAATAAGTGACGCTTAAGAGAATAGCTCTTTTAATTAAGTATTTTAAATACATATTATATAATTTTTTAATCATTGGAAATGTTAATCTTTAACATTTTACGTAGAATTACGACGTACGTTTATCGTTTATTGAATTTACATAATAGTAAGTTTAAATCTGTACTTAATGCCCCAAAGGAATAAACCGGTCAAAGGCTTTTGTCTAAGACGTTGAAACCTCCACTCTACACGATGAGTACATTATAGTGAATGACGTAAACAAAATAGGCTCTTAACACGTTCTTAGTTGTACATATGTTACCGTCTGCAGATTCAAGGTGCTTGGTTTAAATTTAGAACGATTTACTACTTGGGTATTTACCACATATTAACCAAAAAAATCTTATTCTGCATTTTTTATATATGGTGATGTGCAAAAGTTTCATTTATCCCATTTAATTAGGATACTCCGTAGTGTGGGTATTATGAAATTGCTTATATAAGGCGTAACATGTTCACTGGTCTAAAATAACTTTACGCTTTAAAGTGCTACAAAGTGTCAAAGTCCACTTAGCCCGCTCTGACCTCACCCTCCTTATAGATAGATAATGAGCTGCTTTTATCTTCACTGACATGCATTTGGTTCTGGGGTGTGGATTAGTTTCTACATACACTCACCGGCACTCGGGTCAAACGTTTCTGTTATAGTTAGTTTACCACTGTACAAAGATTACCACTGAGTTAAACACTATACTAGGGAATAAATGAATGAACGATTTTGTCTACTTTTTATAATTGATTATTATTATTGATTTTGTATTATTTATAGATTTTAATCATTTTATTTTACTCTCTTTAAAAGTTAAAATTTAATATAGTATTATTTTAAGTAATATGAGTACTAAATAGAATTGCTGCAACTTATTGGATAAGTACACTTTTAATCTAATCTTTAGTCAAGATCCCTTTTCTTAGGAAATTATAATGAAGAGCACAAGCCCCTGAAGTAGGTATAAATCTTTTAAAGTTCGTATCGTTTATACTAATTTAATTATAGGGTACTATCACTGACCTATAATTATGAAATGCATATTTGAGTGTTGGTTAAAATATATATACCAAAATGGAGCCATTTATAGTAAAATATGAATACATAAACACTTTGACTATGACTACATTTTCTAATCGTGGATAGCAGGAACTTTTGATCTCTGGTAAAACGAAGCACAATTGTGTATTTACGTTATGTGTTTTATAGCACTTAGCGTACCGCGAACTATTTTCGTACAAATAAGAACTTTGCCGTTTATAAGCGCCTGCTCGCTGGCAGTTCTCTTCGCTCGTAATATTTCTATTTTAGAAACTACGCGTAGCGAAATTTCATCATGAAATATATGAATGGGTGGAATCTTAGCAACGATCTCTTAACATTTTACATATATAAATAAAATATATATTTTATTATTATAAATTTAATTATGAATAATTCCCAAAATCCAGACAATTAAAATATATTCAAAATTGTTCAATATTTGATCGTTATATAAAAATAACTTTACATATTTAAATTTTTTGGTTATTAAATTGATTCGTAAATTAATAAATAGTTTAAATTTAACGTTAAAGTGACCGCATATAATAAAATTCGTTTAACGGCCTCAGCTTAAAATCTTTTTCTAGAAAAAAATAATAAAAAGAGACATCTTTAATACAATTTGTATCTAATACAATACAAATATCAAATAATTATAAAGCTTTCTTCCAATTCAAATAGAGATTATTATAAATTGTCATGCGTATTGGCATATTAAACGAACAATAAGCTAGGATTTTTTTGCTTAAACGCATATTTACATAATTGAAAACATATGTAACATAAAGTAAAACAAGTTAATTATTTATGAAACAATATGAATTACACGTGCCAATGAATTTGAAAACAATATAAATAATGTGCAAAATAAAATTTTTAATTAAATTTATAGTGAATGTTTTACACTAGTTCAGTAATCATAAAATATACCAGAGCATAACAACATTTATTCTGAAAGGTTTTCTAGATGCTCTTATTTTTATGTTTCTTAGTGGACGAGCATAATCTGAGAAATTTCTGATGTGTCCTCTCTGAGAGAGGTAATTAGAAGAGACATCAGAAATTTCTTTCATCAGAAGACTTTTCTATACATGCGTGTGGATTATTTAATATTAGATACTTATTTTATAAGTAACATGACCATATTTTCAGATATTAATTTTTGTCAAACTTGAATACGTCGATTACGCGGCGACTCTCATCCAAAATGAAAAGAAAATAAAGCAATGAACTTTTGCTAGCGTTGATTTAGGAGTTAATTTTTTAAGATGCCGCAGCCAAAAGGCGAAAAACGGAATCCTTATAGATTCGTCATATCTGCTGTGTGTCCATCCGTTTGAAACAGACACTTTTTTCCGAAGGCACTAGAACTATATCTACTGTTGGAACTTGGTTGAAAGTAGAGGTATTCTATAAACCGCATCAAGATTCACAAAAGAAGAAATTAAAATGTTACAAATTTTGGGATATCCCCAATTCAAAAAAAAAAATTATCGAACCCATTTATATGGAGTATCTATGAGTAAATCTTAAAAATAGTTTAAGGGTGCTTACATATTTTTTATATGAACTGAATAGATAGATCGTAAGATGTTCCCAAAGTGGAAACCGAAAGTAATAAAAAAACATTTAATTTCATATTTCTTTTCGGTAATTCAACGGAGACTTTTTACATGGGACGTTATTGCTACCTTATCCAACTCTGTAGGAGGCGCACATATTGGAAATATACATATTTTTGAAAATATTTCTTGTCAATATTGTAACGGATTGTGAGAACTTTATATTATGTTACTGACTGCTAAGCAACCCTTCATGGGCAAGTTCTGTTCGTACATGATAAATAATTTTCTGTACTTTAATAAACTATCAATATACACAAAGTACGAATGAAGGATAATGATAAAATATGTTTAATGACATAAATACATGATTTAAAAAAAAACTTTTAAACTGGACATTCTCCAGTTAAAGTTTTTTATTTAATTAGTATTGTAATATAGATGTGTAAAACGACGATAACTAACGATCTATATATTAATATCAGATATCGTTTAAAAAAAACTTATTTACACTTGTAACACTAAATATTAATTGGTAAAGCTATTTCTGCCTCATTTGTATTTTCGGAACCCTCCAGTGTCATAAAGTGATAAGCGTACTTTAGCTGTGTTTATCCCCAAAACAGAATTTGCTGAAAGGGCTGGTCTTACGACTATTCAAATACATATCGACGGAAAATAAACATTTTATGCGATGTGTAAGTCGAAGATTGTTTTATTCATCTGTAGCTGTCATATACGGTGATATTCCGAAGCGATTGACACGTAGATTCAGAATGTGTAAGGCATAAATATGTATTAAAGGAGATGTACTTGTATATATTACTTTTGTAAGTATTGATAATATTATATAATAATGCCACCAAAAACATTCTGTAAAAAAACCCAAGTCTCGCAGCTCAGTCTTTCTACCGTAAAAAGTTTTGAGATGTATGTAATACCAAGTCGGTTAATCTATTAAGTCTCTACTTAAAGGACCTTCTGTCTTAAGTTATTATCATGCCAATATGAAAATATTTTACGTTTTAAACAAATAGATCGACTTGGACATCGCATGATTCGATTATTAGTATGTATTAGCAACCGAATTTCTCACCAGAGTCCTTCCAAATATGATGATTGAGGTAAGTATTTCAAATAATTTAATGCTCCTGAAATTTAAATGGCGAAAAAGAGTATTTATTAGTGAATTATGTAATTGCACTAAACCCGTATCAATTTCTCGGTTGCCATGTTACTATCCTATGAGTTGCTTGGAAAAGATAATACATTTATAACTTGTTTTGGAGATGAGAGATTCAATCGCTTGAGGTGCGATAGACTAGAGAATCTAATATAATTGTCATATTCATTGTGTTTTTATGCGATGTCCAAGTCGATCTATTTGTTTAAAACGTAAAATATTTTCATAATGGCATGATAATAACTTAAGACAGAAGGTCCTTTAAGTAGAGACTTAATAGATTAACCGACTTGGTATTACATACATCTCAAAACTTTTTACGGTAGAAAGACTGAGCTGCGAGACTTGGGTTTTTTTACAGAATGTTTTTGGTGGCATCTCACTTCTTTTTGAAGAGTCCTACTTTTTGGTACTATTTAATTCTAAAGAATTTTGTTAAAGGCTTTGTCTTATGATATTCTCTTATTTTTGTATGAATCTTCCTCATTTTCTTTTCCGGTACTACTTTTTGAGCTTCAGCTACAGTTTTTCTCAAAGCCCACTGCCTGTCTCTATGGCTTTTTCTCGGATGTCACAATTTTTGACAAGTCTAGACGGTAAATAATTTTTAATTTGTTGTATTCACAAATTTGTAACTCTCGAAAGTGTCACGTAAGCTTGACCGGAAGTGAACACTGCAAAACCTATATTCATCAGCGCATTACTTAGATTTAGACCTTTTATGTATAGCCAATGCTAGCTATACATATGGTAAATTGTTAGCGATGAACATAGGCTCTACTAATAATTTCAAATTTAGTTTTGACCGGACCAAGTTCGTAAACATTAGGTAAATTATTAAATGTAATATATATATTCTTAATTATTTTTGAATTTTCGGGATCAATCTTTACTTTTCGCACTATACCGATAGACCCATTAACTAACCGAGACACACGTCAATGTTTCGCCGTAACATGACTTTTTGATGAAATAATAAAAGATTAAGACTCTTTAATGCAGCATAAAATTATTTATTCTTTTATTTTTTATCAACAATGACATTACACACACTATAATTTCATTCGTAGAAAAGAGGTACTACGCGCATATCTGCTATCCTCCCAACACTTTTGTGCCTATTTTTATAATTATATTCTTTTCCAGACCTTTTTTTATAAATTTACAAGCTCTTTTTGTTATGTACCTGGGACAATGCTATCTATAGCTATAAGTAAGCTAATGGGCTCTCCTACTATTATTCATGCAGTTGGTGTATTTGGAAAACTGGACCGAAATTATAAAATATTTAAATTTTCCCATGATTAAGACACTAAACTCTATTTGTATTCTAAATTTCAAGCTTCTATGTCTACTAGAAGTGCCTTGGACTTTTGATGATCGGTGAGTCAGTGAGTGACAAAATACAGAAACTTTAACAAGTTGTCATTCTTAAACTACTGGCTCAAATTGTCTGAAATTTGAAATATACCGTGTTTATATAATACTCGATTAGTTACTAAAAATTCGAGTTTCTTGTTTTATCCACAACCAAATTATAGGGTGTCGAAAATGGCCTGAATTGCTTCGAGAAAAGGATGGTACGACTGTGCTGCTTTTTTTTTGCTCGACTTGGCGGGGGCACTGCCGTGCCCCCAGATATGGCGTTATAAAAATATTTTTTTTGTTGGAATAATTAATGTTACAATTTGTGTGTTTATATATATTCAAATCAATCACAGTCACTAAGCTGTACAGACAGTATGTGTACATTTTTATATTTAATTACTGCTAAAACAAAAAAATACTAGCGTGGGTAATAAAAAGTAGCAAAGCGTAAATCACTTAGATGGACGTTTGTATATATTTTATACATATGGGTAATTCGGCATGGAGATTTGTAAAAAGGTTGAATGAGTTTAAACTCGTAAATTAATCTGCCAGCAGACGAGGACAGCGTTTACGCATCGTACCGCAGAGTGTAATTGATTTATCACCTAATGTTAAAATGATTAATTACCTTTGACTGAGGCCATACCTTTATCCTTTATTAAATGTTTTGTGATTAGAGATTAAAATTCGATTTTTTAAGCTTCACGCTTTATCCCGCTCATAGCAGGGCGGGCAGGCAGAGGGAACCGCTGGAACCGTTGGAACCTAGTATTAAGTCATAATTAAGTGGTGGACCACAACGCCGTGCTTGTCTAGATGAAAAATGAAAAAATTCCATCCTCACCGAGTCGGAACACACAAACCATCACGTTCACAGGCAGATGCCGCGTCTCTGCCTACCCACGGACCTCGATGATTTTTTGTCTCCAAATTGTGAGATATATTTAAGTCGTGATAAAAAATATTTTACATAGCGATTATTATTAACAGAAATTTTTATTCTTTCAATAATCAAGTACTATACAACAATAGAATTGAAAAAAATAATATTTAACGTTTCTCACAAACTAAGACTTCTTAGTGTATTACAGCTCTTATAGTAAATTTTTTGACTTTAAATTTAGCTACTCAGATTTAGACCACAGAATTAAATACCTGTGATATTCAAAATGAGTAGATCTTGGTAGTAGGCGGTCGTTAACCCAAAGTAAAAGCTTTTTAATTATTCTTATCTGTCTTTCTATTGTTCGTTTTAAAAGGGTTGAACGAATTTTAATACGATGCCCATAGATTAAAAAATACACTTAACAATTTTTAATATCTTTTTATTCGGATATCTAAGATAACTTTTTTGTTTTGCAAAAGTTTTTTTAAATATACATATATAATTTGTCTTTTCTAATATCACATAAACAAATAAATTTGGCTGTAAATTTTGTATACATATATTTTTTTACATTCACACCCTAGACCGAGTAATTGAAATTGAAATGAAAAAAAAAAATTAAAATTTGAAGTACAAATTTTACGCTGCTACTTCCACTAGTTATTGATAATTATAATAATCCGTATTTTATATACTTGACAAAAAATAACCTTCGTGTTATATCAACGGATCAACTGTTATAAATATCACAAGAAATCTTTTTTAAGGATATTTGTGTATAAATCGAAAACTACCCTGACATAACTTATGATTGATGTCTTTTGATACTCCAATTCGTAAAATGATATTGGTTTAGGTAATATAATACGTAGACAAAAGATATATATGTAATCCGTTATGATTTCTGTAAAGTAGTATATAGCATTGAGGTAGTGTGATGTAGATATATGTATGTATATGTCGGCGCTAGGCCAGGGTTACGTAGTTCAGAGTCCATTTTTCACAATAAAATAACAGAGTGGTAGCAATTGGTTTATTCTCGTACAATAGTTAATACAGAAGAGATCGAAGATACATAATTCAGTTCTTTTATTTATTTTACATCTGACATTTCTGTCCAATATTCAAAATTAATATCATAAAGAACATAACATTACAAATTGGTTTCACTGATTGTAATAATTAAACATTAATTTCATAATTAATTACTTTCTAACAATAAAATCATAAAATGTATATTGATTTGCGCCCATATATACATAGTGAATCACTCATATAATATATATTATAAAGTAAAATAAAGTGAGTGTGGATAAAAATGAAGATAAATGTAGCGTTTTAGCTGTGTGAGCTTATAATGTATATACCATATAAGGTAACAAATAAGTATATCATATAAATACGTACCTACAATTATATGGCGAAAATTTATTCATAACATCTTTGTAACTTTATTAAGTATAAAAATAATTAGAAAGATTATATGACTGCGGGTTATATAGTGGAGATGTGTCTCATTATTCAACATGAAGAAATGAATTCAAAAATATAAATTTTAAATCTATATAATTTTTTTAAATTACGAAAACACGAATCAAATAAAAATCCTGAACAATTACTAAAAATATTCCGTAGAGAAAAGAAAAAATATATTTTGTTTAAAACAGTTTTCATTACACTTTTATTGTTATGAAGTTGGATGATATTATGTTTTCTTGTGTTGATCTCTTCTTTGAGCTGGGGAGATGTTGGCATTGTCCGTCATCGTTCATGCTTTGCCTTACAGATGTATTGTTATTGTTAATCTTACATGGTAGTAAGACTTAATGAATGAAAAGGTATCGTATCATTTTTCTTAATATTAATGTACATAGGTGTATATTAAAGTCTTGCCTTACTATACTATAACGCACGCCCTCAATAACGCAGATGAGAAGTCAAAATATTACGCTTAGGGTCCTTGGAAATAAAGCGAAACTCTAAAAGAAATTTCCCGAAACTATGGCGGATTTTTAAAGAGATTTAAATTTTTATACTCCAAAATATGCGAACGAAAATGCTACAGATTATATATTGAAGATTATTTCTGTTTAAAGTAAAATATTCTATATATTGTATATCATTTATAATATTTATGTTACAAATTTGTAATTTTTAAAATACTATCGTACTTATAATACTACAAGTAACTTACTACTATAATTCATACTTACTCATGTATACAATTGTTGCTGATATTAGAGTTAAAATCTTTAATGATTTTAACTCACCATTAAGCAAAATTAAATAAATTTTTAAATACTTTGAATTTTGAAACAATTTGGAGGACCGTCGAAAACAAGTTAGAAACTTGTTTGGAAACTTGAGCCCAAACTTTTGCACTGAAATTCAAATCAAAGAGTGACAACAATCTTGTATTTATAATTGGAGGGTGACTTAACATAATATTATAGTAACGAAAGTAAAACGATTCTTTTAGCTAGCATAAATAATACAGTTAGCTAGGTAAATGGCAACTTAGTTATATGACGAAGCTTTACTTACTTGCTTTACCTTTTATTAAGACTTTACTCCTAAACTCAATGTAAACTTTGATGGTGTAAATACTTTAATGTAACTTCTAAGATTTTGAAATTGTTTTCAATTTAATAATTGATTTGCATATTCAAGTCAAGGAAAACGATAGTTATTTTGAAATTACGTTAAGTATTTTTTTAATGACCAACGTTCCATAAATGACAATAATATAATTTAATAGATATTTATTATATTTACAACTGATTTTTGTAAAGAAATTAAATATAATACGAGTTAGAAGTGTAACACGAGACATTTCAATAGCACGCCTTATATAGGGTACAAACTTAGTGACGCTATAACTACTATATGTATTCTACTTTATATTACATTTTCTGAGCTCAACTTTCAATGGAGTGAGAGCTCTCCAATGGTAAGTTATTTATATGACGATAGTTCGCATGATGCGTGGAAAATTACAAATATTGAATAGCTTGCATCAACATAAACTTTTTTAAAATTACATTATATATTTTGTCTTGTATATATTTGTTAAATAAATATATATTTTTATAGTGAAATAAAAGAGCCAGTAATAATGGAATGCAAATCAGTAGATTTATAATTTGTATTAAATTCTAAATTGGTATTCGAAAAATGTTTACATGTATATATTCAGCCATACAGTCAGGTACAGCTAGCAACTCATCGATCTTTCAATGCTGCCTCGAATTCTAATAATAAACAAGAAAAAGAGTGTCTTGACACTCTTTTCTCCTTCTGATAACGGGATACAGCGTGAACCTAAAAAATATTTGCGAAACATTTTTAGTCGAATATAGTTTCTTCTCTTTTATGAGAAAGAGCGTTTTATGATTGACTTTCTGACACAAATAGTGCTTCTATTGGATTTTAATTTAAAGACACTTTCAGAACGGAATTCAGTTACCGCTCGATTGCCTCTAACTTCCGAATGTCAGTAAAAATATTATTTCTTTTGCTCTTTTAAATTCATTTTAAATATTTATATATAATAGCAGCGTTTACATTATATTTACATTATAATATTAATAGTACAATATTAGTATCTTATCGTAATGAAAAATTAATAATATATATTATGTTAAGAAAATTCTCAAGATTAAATATAAATAACTAACAGTTATATATGACACGACATATTCTAAGTGACCGAGGTAACTACGACCCCAGGTACAGTATATCGAAAGCTTGACGTAAAGTAATTTAGTTTCTGAGATTGATATGTTAGCCAAACAAACTCATCAACTCATTGATATCAGTACATATATATAAATTTCAATGTATTACGAAATATTTAAGAAAAACTTATGGATATTTATTTTTAGATATGACTTTGTATGCTAAACTGAAAATTATTGCCGATTGTTCGGGCTTTGTACACTAATAAATTTATGGTAATCGGTAGCTCTATAAAGGGGATCTTTTATTGGTATACGGACAGTCTTTTTATCATATTTTTTGTACAAAAGATATATAGATTCCTTTCTTTTTGTTTGTATCTTGTTGAAATTTATGATTCTCGTAGCCGCTTTTCTAATCTTTATTAAAATTGGAATTGAGAAACGATATATTTTTGTTTTAGCTTAGCTTTCTCCCGCATATTACGGGGTAGGCAGAGGGAACTCAACGCCGCGCTTTGCCTAGTTTCCAGAGCGAAAAAAAGGAAATAGATAAATCCATCTTCCCCGAGTAGGAATCGAACCCTCAAACCGTCGCGATTATAGGCAGACGCTTACGCCTCTGCACCACGAAGGTCCTCATTATATTTTTTAAAGAGATTAAATTTTAAAAATATACACATATACGCCACACATCTTGCATACCTCAATTTTCTCTTTTATATTTTATTGAAAAAGATAAGATAATATGTTTTATATTATAAACATACATATTAAAAACTGTTATTCTTCATAATATTAACATACGACTTTTTATTAAAGTAAGTCTGAGATATATAATGCTAGACACAATATAAAATTAACTTATATTATAAATAACCATCTTTGAAACTAATAATGCGAGCGCCTTAGGATTTCATAATATTTTTTTACTTTATCTCTTGATACCGTCTACTTATATTAAAATTCACTTTGAAATTAGTAAAATAAAAAAGTCAGGTTTTAACCATGTTACAAAATGTATTAGTGTTTAGTACGACCAACTAAATTTAAGACTTTAGGAAGCACGCAAATTAATTCTTCCAGTAAATAGTAGCCAAATCTCAGATTGTACTAACATTTGTTTTACTTTCCATTATAAATCTTCAATGCTCTTAATCAAATATTCAGACTTTTACTTAATCAGGTTAAGTAAAAGAAATTCATTTTAAAAAAAAATATCTTTTTAATTTCCGTAATGAATGGATTGACTAATGGAAATTAGTATTGTAAAGTTGACTATTTTACAATAGAATGCAAAAACGTGTGTGTATAGTTTCTTTTCACCACTCAACACGTAATGCCTCGAAAAAGGCGAAAAGCGGGAAACGCAGTGTCTTTACACTAGGTTCCCAGGGTTCCCGCAGTTCCCTCTGCCTACCTTGCCAACTACATACCAAAAATAAAAAGAAATATAAGGACTTAAAATAAAAATAATTAAAAGAGGCTGTATTTCAGGTCAACAGTACTGTACCCAACATTGTGTTCCAGTAATTGTTTTGTAACACGTACGAACCTTTTAATGCTTTGAAGCATCTGAACATGTTCAATGAAGAGAAATAAAAATAATAAATTTTTTTTTTAAATTTTCATATACAAGTCGACATTTTTAAAATACATATAATATTTAAATTTGAAAAGTCAAGAAAAAATATGAAAACCAACTACCATAAGAGATCTAATTCCTAATATTTAAGATAACAGTTATTTTTGGGAAATCATTAAACTCCTTGTACTAAAATATCATACATAGGCAAGCTATAACAACCTCGTAAAATAGCAGAATGAAATCGTTAAATTGAGCTCTAAGCTATAAATTGAAATAACCGGATAGGTATTCTATTAAAGATGATAATGAAAAAAGGATAAATTTCTCATTACTATAGTTTTATTACAGTTACTTATTTTTTGTGAGGTTTAATTATAAAGCAACAAGCGTCTCCAGTGTTTAATATTAAATAAAAGTTGTGTATAAATACACATCCACATTCCATCCGCATGATCACAGAGAAGTTTTTGGCTGTAAACCAAAAGGTTTTCTGTGCTTTTGTGGACTTGGAGAAGGCGTTTGACAGGGTTGTGAGAAAGAAATTGTGGGAGATACTACCCCGGTACAATGTGAGCGGACCCTTGCTGCAGGCTGTAAAGTCTCTTTATAGAGATCACTCAGCCTGTGTGCGAGTAGGAGCCGACATGTCACCTCGGTTTGGCATCCAATCGGGTGTCAAACAGAGTTATGCCATGTCGGCTTGGTTGTTCAATTTGTATTTGGATAGCTGAATCCAAGGACTGAAAGAAAGTGATATGGGTGTAAAAGTGGGTGACTTGAAGGTAAATTGCTTGTTGTACGCAGATGATGCAGTGCTTATTGCATCATCAGAAAGCGAGTTGCAGGCATTGGTCACCATTCTGAAAGACGGGTGTGAAACTAATGGTCTAAGCCTGAATGCAAGTAAGACAAAGGTTCTGGTATTTGAAAGAGACGAGGAAAGGACAGATTGCAAGATTTTCGTGAATGGAAATTTATTAGAACAAGTGAATGAAGTAGTATACTTGGGAAGTATGTTAAGTAGAGATGGTAGATACAAAATGGATGTGGAAAGACGTGTTGCTGCCGGTAACAGAATAAACGGTGCCTTGGCTGCGTTGTTGAGACGGCAGAACGTCAGCGTCGCTGCACGTTTGGCCGTACACAATGCAGTTTTGGTTCCGACGCTGTTATATGGCAGTGAAACGTGGGTATTACAGAAGAAGAATGAAAGAAAGATGAATGCTGTGGAGATGCGATCTCTTCGAAGGATATGCGGAGTCAGTTTAGCTGACCGAATCCGCAACGAAGAGGTACACAGGATGGTAGGTACCAGCGAGGATGTCACAGTAAGAATGAAGAAGAACGTGCTCAGGTGGTTTGGGCACGTCGAAAGAATGAGTGACGAAAGAATGGTAAAAAAGATATACGATGGAAAAGTGTGTGGTAAGAGAGGTAAGGGGAGACCTCGGTTGACTTTCGAAAACACAGTATCGAAGATACTGGAGGAAGGTCACGTAAAAAGCATGAGGACTCCCCGGAGAGCATGCATGAAGAGGTTAATGACAGTGGACGAGGCGAAAGAGGTATGCAGGGACCGCAGCGTTTGGCGCTCCGTTCTCTCTGACTACCCCGCTAGGGATAGAGCGTGAAGATATGTATGTATGTATGTATAAATACACACAAGTAAATAAATCTATTGAATGATGTTAGCATTTCTTTAAAGTGATTTGAATAGACAGTCCCCAGCATAAAACCTAAAATTCTTACCATAGTTGTCACATTTAACTTCATATTATATCTTAAAACACATTCCATGGCCAAATACATCAACAATATTTACTGTAAAGAAGTTCACATAGATTATGAGGAAACATATTATTATTAATTAATACGTTGTATTTTACTTTTAGATAACGCATTAAAATTATAACGTAGGGGGAATTAAACCGTCTCTTTTCAAGTGAGCCTTACGTTCTCATCAAGTTACGTCAGAAGTCTTATACTCTATCAAATAATTTATGTTGTTAGCGAGATGTATAAAAACTATTTACAAATTTCACTTTACGATTGATGCTTTCTTTATAGAATCGGTCTTTCATATCTTAGTATCAGCACTGGCATGTGGAGTGAATGATTTGCCTAGACTGATTTCTATGCAGCGAGTATCTCACTCTCACAGTCATATACAGTTTTCTTAATATGATTTGTTATCTTTGTTCATGCGATTTGAAGTATTTATATATAATTGTGTAAAGATATAATTATTTCATTCAACTTCACTCTCTACGAGATAATTTGCGAGAATATTGTTATTAACTTAACCTATTTCAATATTGCACGTAGTCAGTCTACGTGCAATTTTAAATAGGTTAAGTTGGATTAGATTAAATAACGACATATATTACTATCTAATAATCAAACACACAATAATCTCTGTCTACCTACCTTAGACATTTATTTAATCACTTAGTTATGTACGACTACAATATAAAATGTATTTAACGCTTTCAAAGCCAAACACGGCCAAAATCGTTTCAATGACACAAAGAATTCGCAATTCCAAGCATTTTCTCAGACACAGAGCGCGTAACAAAGTTATCCCTCGCTAATTTTGCGACCCCTGCTTCATCAAAAGCTTGTCTAAGTTTAAAGCTTTCATCTAACGTTTTTTTCATATATTTTTAGAATTAAACTTAACATTTTTTATTTACTACGTCGTGGCAGAATGGAATAGCTGACTGTAAAAGTACTAGGTTTAATCCTTACTGTGTATAGTAGGATTTATATTTCCGTTCCATTTAATCATATGCAACATACAATATTTCTAATTCATAAATAAAACGAACATCGTTAAAACAGAAAATTTAAGTGATAAATTATTTAAAATAAGACTTTTAAGTTTAATAATTTTTGAAAAATTTAAAAGCCAAAAGAAAATATTATATTCTCAATTAATATTGCCACACTTATGTATTTTCAGAAAGTGCTCTTAAATACATATACTTTACAGTGAATAATGTTATTATATATTTTATTGCGTATTTTCAGATAAAGAGCTTATTAAAAATTATTCTCAGAATTAAAGATATTTTTTTTGAGAATTAAATATTTATGACATCTTTGAAGTTAATGTTTATATAAACATTAGATATTACGTACTTTACTTTTTGCCTTCCGATGTGAAAATAATTCGTGCCACCAGGAGATCGTAGTTACAGTTGTACGCTATCCTGCTGCGACACGAGAGCCTGGATATAGGAGCCTGTATTAATGAAAAACCTAAAATATTTTTTTGGACACAAACAGACAAAAGTTTCCGTCAGAAATTACTAAAGATATTATTTATAGCGAAATTTTTTAGTTTTTTTATTTGACAAATTTGTCAATTAAAAAAAATATAAACACTAACCATTGGATATCTACAAAGACTGAATGACTATTAAAGCCATCAAAAATGGAATAATTTTCTTTACATTATGATTTAATTTTATTTGAAGCGAAATAAAAATATTCCTTGAACAAATAACTTAACTATGGGAAATTTTAAGCCGATTAACATTTCAGTACAGGGGTGAGAGCTAATTAAAAAAGATTGGTACGCTACGTAGCGAGTTATGAGGTCGTGACATGTATGTAGTGGTACGTGTAATGTTGTAACGTAAAGCCTTTACTTGAAGCTTTATAATTTTATATTATACGTTGTTTTCGAATATAAAAAAAAAATAAGTAACTAACTAACTAAAAAAAACTAAGTTAACTTGAAGCTTTATAATTTTATATTATACGTTGTTTTCGAATATAAAAAAAAAATAAGTAAAAGAAATATTTTCTTCAAGCTTTTTCTGTGAATAGATAATAAAGCAACTCTCCGTTTATCACCTTATACGAGATATTCAATGTTTAATTAGATCCGAAAAATTATTATAATTCTTTCTCTTTAGTGGAGATCGAACATACAACCAATGTTTAAAATTAATTTAAATATAAAGTTGAACGTTGTCCCACAGTGCCATATAGGCCGTTGTCCATTGTTCGTGGACGGGAACGTTAGTTGTAACTTAATATAGTAATATGTTATGAATAATTTATATTTTTATTTTTGTATCATATTCATATGAATTTATAAAATACACATTTATTACGTCATTTATTACATTGGCAAAAAAATACGGTTATGCACGTATTTATATATTTTATTTATTATTTTAGAATCATTCTAATTATGTAGCATATAGGTAATATAGAAAAGATTTTGTGACGGTATAAACAACTTGTGTGTTACGCCGTACGATGATGATTCAGCAGAAGTTGCTGTCGAAGTACAAACTTCAATGACATGTTTGATGTTTCTCGCTTAACAGTAACGATTTTGCTGTCTCATCTTCTCTTTATACGTCCCCCGTACAAGTACCTCAAGTACTTGTAACTCAGATTATACAAATTACTAATTGTGTTTAATACAATTTACTAATAATCCTATAAGAAAAAATATTAACAATCTTATGCTGCCTATTAATACTCTGTGTTATTCTAACAAATTATGAGTAAAATTCTAATTTATTTAACATTATATTTCATAAATGTATTTATCCTCAGAGTGAAAATTCAAATAAATATACATTTATCCCCAAAGAGTCTTTTTAGAATAGATTATAATTCCCCCTAAAACAATTTACTTGACCTTTAACCTGGCCCTACAATCACTCGATTGCAATACACCCATGTTGCACAAAAAGGAAATATTTACTATGATTGATGTGTTCACTTGTCCACAGTCCGGCAAGAGAACGAGCGGCTGATGCACGACGTACTTCAGGCGGGAATCGCCAATCGCACCCTGTCGTTGGGGGCATCGCGCTGACGCCGCGCTACTCGCCGCGCCCGCGGCTCGACAACATCCGGCCGGCGGCCGCGCCACCGGAAGAACCCCCGGAGTTTGTACCTAACGTGGACTTGGATGCACAACACCCTGAGGTACACCCTGAGGTACAGTCTGTGCCCGCAGATGACGCAAAGACGCAGGTGAGCCGAGTCACCGCGGGTTCCGCGTGATTCTTCTATATACCGAACTCTACCTAAGCACCGAGACGGTATACACAAACTGTGGCACTCGAAAGGCTTCACTATGTGAATCGAGTGGTTAAGTGTAGTTAGATATTGTGAAATTGTGAATGAATTAATACGAAATGTTATTTGTTATAATACATATATAATGAGATTGTATTTGTATGGATATAGATGGTACTCCTGATGTTTAGATAAGTATAATATACTTAGAATATAATTAATTAGTATGTGGTTAAATTATTATTATAATTATTATACCTATTAAATGTGTGACGAAAGAAACGAAATTATATAAGAATTAATGTACACTATTTGCCTGCATATATGATTGATTTTATCACAGGTTGTAATATACATATATACTAGGGGATCAATTAACTTAACTCAAACACAAATGTAATTTAGTCAATTTCATTGTTACGTTCATCTGTCAATTCATACAAATTATTATGATTTGAGTACTTCGTAACTTTAAATAAGCTATTTAAATAATAGAAAAGAATTAAAATACTTAAAAGGAATTAAAATGGTTAAAAAAATATAGAATTAATTGTGTATCTTAATATAAAACTGGGAAAGTAAAATGCATATGTCAAACGCAACTGAACCATTTGAATAATCATTTTACAAACAGAATTAAAAAACAAAAGAAAATCTATTGTTTTAACATTTTAATAGCATCAAAGAGAGCGTTAATTGAAAAAGTTTTCACCTGTGAATTCAATCAATCATCTAGAAAAGCTCAAAAAGCTTACAACTTATAGATATATATAATTTGATCCTTCATTGACCCAAAATATTGAACATTCTGGATTTTGTCATACCTCATATGAATATCCTCATATGATATGTAATAACGTAACGTATATAATAATATATAGGGTTTTAATTTACATTATACATATTACTTGATTTATCACAATTGTTAAAGATTACGTTGTTTAATATTTTAGTTTCATTTTTTTTACTTCTATCATTGTTTAAACTATTATATTTAAGATATATTTTTTTATGAAATGTGTATGTTTACTATTTATTCACAACATTAGGAGGGCGATTCTAGTCAATTTCACATATTTTCTAATTACTGTAATTATTGATTGAATGGTGAAGCTTTAGTATAAATTAACAATGAGTCTGTCTGTCAAGTCTAGTCAATGAGCTTCTAACCTGTGCTTTTATCTGATAAGAATAAGAGCTTTTGTATCGTAGTTATTGTAGAAACTATCAATATTGTTATACAGAACAATGAAAATTGAATACCACCTATTCTTGTTATTGTAAAGCGTAAAATCAATGCATGCTTCAGTAGCTTTGTCGTGTTCAACCACTAACTTGAATGCACCGGCGCAATAAAATATGTTCAACATAGTTTTGATTCACACACCTGTATTTGATATTACAAGTTCGATATAATGCAACTGATCCACTTCTAATATATTATAAATTTAACATTTCCATTGTGAATCAACTTTGGTAATTACATTTAAAATTATTAACGTGTCTAGGTTAATATGACATACCTGTCAGTACTACGGTATTATGACAATTAAAAGTATGTATTGGCAAGAAACTGGTTACATATATAAGAAAATGATTATAGTTTGCTGACAGGCCTAATATATTCCATTTTCTTTGTGAAAATATAATTGGCTTTTTTAATCTATATGAGCAAGTAGTATATAAATAATTACACATAAGAGATTGTTAATTATTCCATAATTTATAGATTATTAAGATTTCGTCGCCTGGATATATATATGTTATCATATTTTTGTTATATTACTCTCTATATCAACTCATGGAGTGTTTTTTTTTCTCAATTTGAATGATTTATGCCACTGCCACTAGTCCAGTTTGGTAGAAAGTTGCATAAGTTTCTAAATATTTATTTTATGGATGTATAAGTTATTCACATTTAAAAAAATATAAAAAAGGTGTCTGTCCTTATTATAATAAATTATAATATTGCTGCTACTGTTGCTTATTAAACATAATAACATAATCGAAAGAATTTTACTAATATATAAGTTCTAGAAATACGAAGGACCCTGTAATAAAATCTGTTCCTATGAAGGAAATTAAATGTATTTTCTAATGAACCTATATGTCTAAATATTTATTTATATCTGTCTACTTACATATAGATAGGTATTATAATACATGTTTATATGACAATGTTTGTTTAACCTGATAGAAATTACATCCGTCTATATACACTGTCTGTAGAAAAGATGATATTGATGTGCATATTATACTTAATAAATGTTTGATGTAAAAGAGCACTTTTCGTTTCGTGTTCACTTCTAAAAAACGCTGTATAATTTTTAAAACCGAAGTTTTTACTTACTAAAGTATATATTAAAATTTTAAAAAAGTAACTTGGTAATAAATGGTTTTAAGATATGTTTTAAACAATTTCTGAGTTTCTTATAATTGAATTTCAAAATAAAATCTAATTTAAAATGAAATGCAAAGTGAGCACGAAACATAAAATTGATGCAGATAGCTATAAATATAAGAATTTATGTAACGAAATTTAATGTACGTATTAGCGTTAACCTCAATGTACACCCCCACCCGTCTTCAAGTGATACGTTAAACTACGTGTTCAAAATTATATTCAATTTGACAAATTTTTAGATTCTCGCGGTACGCGATCTCTCTACTCTATACTAATACTATTCCCAATGCAGGACATACTGAAGTATACTAGCATTAGAAAAAAACAAAGAATTTTATAGTTGTTTGTTGTAAATGTCAGTTTTAATTAATCTATTTTACAAAAAAAATGTTTAATAAAATACTTTATAAATATAAGTTGTATCATTTTTGATATAAATGCGTCAAGTTGGGGTTACTACGTGGGCGATTTCACAAAGGGGTTAAGTTGTTAGAAAGGCTTTGAAAAGGTGGGCCGGAGTCGGCGCATTCCTCCCAGAGCGCCATCTCAACTATGCGGCCGGATGCTGCGATGCGCTCCCGTACTCGCCCCACTCAGGCACTTCATACAACGATACAATACAAATTTTAACATAACTTTAGTCTTGTTAATTACCTTTCATAAATAATATCTAACATATATAATGCAAGCACACCGACATATGTGATTTATTTTACTAGATGATATCATATTTATTATGATTACAATACTTTTATCTAAATGAATATGATATTTCTGCTTATAAACTAATTATTTTTGAGCTTAATACTTTTGTAGTATCAAATAACAGCACCCAAAATACATTGATTGCTTTTGCGGCTGGTATGGTTAAATAAGCTTCAATCGCTTTGATCTCTCTTAAACATTTTACAGTTATAACAAAGCTGATTGAGTTTTACAGTCATTAATTCCAAATAAATAGATAACTGTTCAACAAATATTAAAATAAAGACAAACGAAATTTAGTTCGTTACAAAATTGTTTTGAAACTCATAAAATAGTTATCATTTCAACAGATCTTAGATTCAAAATTTCTATACTTCCATCAAGAATGCTTCTTACAATTAAAGAAGAAAGTTAATATTACTTAGCTAATCTTTCTCATTTAGATTTCATACTTAAAACTAACTTTTAACTGTGAATTTACCCATATAGATAAATGAAAATAAGCAGGTTGACATTTGCATGACACTTGACACATTCTAAGTATCAGTAAATTTGAGTGTAAGTAAATACGTACAGACGTATTTACATAGGCTTGAGCCTTTCTCGATAAATACAGTATTCAACATAAAGGAAAAAATAATTTTGAATTATTTATGTCTGACATATAATAAGGTTTCAATAAAACAAATTCTTCAGTTTTATCATACGAAAAATAGTATTTTGATAAATAATAAACTTAAGTGTGCGAGTAGGGTATAAAGTGGCAACAACTCATATTAAAGACACGATGATCCGCTTTCTTTGAACTAAATTAATGCCACATATTATCATGTTGTGAATATAATTTTGAAATACTCAAAAATCTAACGATCTAATCTAAAGATATAATGTCCAAAACCACATTCAAAAAGCTACATTTTATTACTTTTACAGTAAATAACAAAAAACAATGTATAGGTCTTTACAGATTTATTTTAACAGATAATTAAATATTCGGTTACTTTAGAATTACAATAAAAATTAAAATAAAATATATATTAGGAAGATTACTAACTTATCTTACAACATATTTATTTTGAAATGTTGACAAAGAAAAGGCAACAAACTTAATTTTACAGTCATACATACATCTATATGACAAAAACAATCAACAATTGTCAGTGAATCCGTGACGCAAGTGCGATAACAACAAAGTACAATACATAAATATTCAGTGGTGTTTTTCAAAGTAGCCTTTGAATATACAGCAACTACGGGTTCTAAAATTCGAAAACTTGAATTGAAGTAAAAGCACGTCATTGTTATATGAAGGCTTATTTAAAATAGATGTAATATTTATTGTTTCGGCTAAAATTATTGTAATATTATAATTTTAATCATGTCCAAAAAAATAAAAAGACCAAAAAAATATATAAATCTATTTTTGTTTTAACACGTTCACAGCGGCACAAAATTTTCTATTCTTTCTATTCCTGCGGTACCGGGCGTTTTACACCTGGACCTAAAACTACCATTGGTACAAGGCTTATAATACCCGGTAATGTTAAAAAAACTTTAATCCTTTTTTTGGCTTCATGAAAAGAAAAAACATATTTTCTTGCTTTGAATATTAGTATTAATGAATTGATTGAAGAGACCCTGACGGCGTACGTGGACAGCTTCTTTGGTTTAGAATCTATAGCTAAAATAAAATACAGGGTTTTATGTATCCTGTGCCGCACTGAATAAGAGGATGTTTATGCATATTTTAGGGATGGCAAACACAGATATCGATGGGCCTAAGTTTTATTAAAGAACAAAAGAAAAAATAATATTCCTTAATGTTTTATATTGAAACAATCCAAACAGTTTCTATTGCATGCGTTAAATTCAGTTAAAATGTTTTTAACTTTTTTGTCAGCTTAACGACTTGTTAAAATTGTTTGAAGCTTTTCGAAGCATCCAACACAGTTTCTCTTCTTCGTGCCCTTTACTAAATAGTGTTTATTTGGTTTAATGCGGGTTCTGCAAATATTTTTTTTATGAAAGATCTTACGTGAGTGTTATTTATTGTACGTAATATTTTGTAAACTAAGTGTGGAGTGCGGTTTATGGCGTGCAGTAGGCGGTGTGTAGCGTGAGGCAAAGGGTGTGCGATGTGCAATGCAATGTTTTATAACATAACCTGTATCAGCGTCCAAATCCTTTTCTGATAAAAGTTCAATATATCAAATATCAATTCATTTTAAATGTTACAACGGAATGTAGTGTTAGTGTTAAAGATTCTTGCGTTAAAGCTATTCAAACAAACAACACCAAAGACGAAGAAGAAGATATTTTACAGCTACCAACCAACCAATCTGAAGTTACGCTCTTCGCACGACAGAGAAGTCTGTACTTTTCGTAGCCGCACCACAAGCGAGATATGGACCAGGCGTTTTCGACCTGGTTTCGCATCGAACGTGTTAAAATAGTTTTTGTTAACTTAACTGATTATGGTCTTTATCCACTGATGCAACACATAAAAAATTAAATAAATATTTTAAGAGAAAATAAGATTTTGTGGGCCTTTTTCGACACATTTTGTTTTTATAATATATATTATCAGGCTTAAATAAAATGCATGTAATCAAGGATTTTTCTCTCGAGAGAAATATTGCAACCATGAAACTATTAGCTATATTTTATACGTAAAGGTATACATCTTCATCTTACAAAAATATATTTTTTTAAATGTAATTATCTTAACTTTTGTGTTGAAACTCGGTAGAGTTCTGTTCGAAGTGAGCAATTCTTCAATTCTTGATTGTAATTAAAAATATGAAAGATTTGGGTAAGATTTTTTTTCTAATGTACCTATATGTTTGTCTTCTCATAGGTATTACAATATACAACATATATAAACATGAGAGCGCTAAGTAAAATATATAAATTATATAATGAAAGTCAACATTAAATGACAAGTTAGTTTTTTAAGCATACGAACCACAATCATTACTAAGTTAGCAATAATTGTTTCGTTTACTAATGAGGGTTCGAGAAGCGTGTTCCCACATTGTTTTAAAGATTTATGGTCGAAGTTGGAGAATATTTGCAACCATGTACGAGTATATCTCTCTTCTTTTTCAAAGACGTCAGGACTTCTTATACTTATTAAAAAATTAAATATCAAAACATTTTATTTGTTTTATATAAAAGATATACAAGCATTTGCTACTCTAAATACCCTGTATATCATTCTGTTTGTACAGGCTAATGGATTCATTAGAAGATTACAAACTACATTATTAGTATTAAGTTATAGCTTGTTGTATACAATATTAGAATTATTATTAATATTTTTAATCACCTAAAATTTATCGCTGTATATTCACATTCGAAAGTGAATATAAATGGAATGTACACTACGTTCTAGGAACGTAATAAAACAAATAATATTACGTTTATGTAATTATATAAAAGTTACGTTAAAATTATATTTATAACACTTTTACACATTTATAATCTGTTTTAAATAAGTGCTAAAATTATCTGCGTTCAAAATTTTTGTTTTGTTAATAAAACAGAGAAAAAAGGAATAATAATTTGAATTCTTCAGAGGACC
Organism: Dione vanillae; assembly: GCA_037178615.1. Taxonomy (NCBI): domain Eukaryota; kingdom Metazoa; phylum Arthropoda; class Insecta; order Lepidoptera; family Nymphalidae; genus Dione; species Dione vanillae. The sequence continues at coordinate 275,337 of JAZFAU010000106.1, forward strand.
GTCGTGTCGCAGAGGCACAACGTCTGCCTGTCAAAGTGTTCCCATTTTCTTTTACAGTTCTGCCACTTAACACGCAATGCCTTGAAAGTCGAAAAGACAGGAATGGAGTCTTAACACTATGTTCCCAAAGTTCCTATGGTTTCCTCTGTGCACTCTGCTATGTATGGGGTGAAGTTAAAAAAAAATTGGAATCGTTAAGCAAGAAAATGGCACGTAATGGCAATTATAGCACGTGTGGTAAGTAATTTCTCATGAACTACTATAATTAATTTTTGATATGAAAACTTTGAACATACGGTGTTACCGCTTATTAATAAAATTACGCGGTATTAACGTCAGTTTTCATTATTTCCATATAATTTTCGTAAAAGGGATTATGAAATTTAGGCCACCTTTTCGAGTCTACACAGTTGAATGTAACATAATACAAATACATGCTAAGATATTATAAAATAGGTAATACTAATATGGTTGTGTATGAGACACTAGAGATATATATGTACATATTATATTATATAGATTGCGAACAACTAATGATTGTACATCTGAAATTTGCCTACCTGAAAAACTATAATACTTAAAGGTGGTATATCTCGGATTTTTTTACATTATTTAGTACTGTGTAACAATAGTTATTATGTAAAATAGAAAGCTAAAATAAAAGGCAGTTTTTTAATACTTTATCATGTTGGTTGCTTTTCTTAAATACAAAAGTTGCCTATGTCTCTTTGTAATCATGTAGCTCTCTGCACTTTATTCATAATCATATTTTGTTTACTTGTTCAATACTTAGAAAAAAATATTTGACTGAAAATACATTAATAATTTCAAGTAACAAACTTCTAAGCATGAGTGCGTTTCATATAAAAATAGACGCGGAGGTATTTTCTAAGGAGGTATATTCTTTAATTTGTACTATAAATCAGTCAGTAAATTAGTTAATCATTCAGTTGATCATTTGAATAAGAGATTTTGTATGTAATTGTCTTTCTCCCTCCTTCACAAAATTGAGGCAATATTATTTAGATTGACCATAAACTTCAAAACTCCAAACCAAACATCTCACAGTTTTATCACCATGGGGGATGGGTGATACCTCAATAAAACTACTAAATATATAAATAGAATTAAATATATAGAATTAAGTATATAAACATGATTAGCTTTTAGAAATATACATCTATACATATATATAATCGGTGTTTAGTATTTCGAAACCTATGATTGTCTTACAAAGATTAAAATTGTGGTATATCTGCTATTGAAAGTACGCCTAACGTTTTATTTTATATAATATACCAACTATAAATAAACTTTGACAATGGAATAGAGTATGACACTGATGAGTTCAAGCCTTGTTAATTTCAGCGTTGAATAAGCTTTTTCGGACTAGAAAACAGATTTACCAAACAGAGAACAGCAGATTGAAATATTAGCTTTCACTTTATGATTATTTTAAGTTTCATGAAAACTTTATTTTGACTTGTTATAGTTTATCTTTCATTAACAGATGTAGATACGAAATTCTAAAAACCTTTCATTATTGTATGAGAAATACAGCACAGCTTTGATTTTTTTATTATGATGTTTTTTTTATAAATTTAATATATGGTATAAATATAGGGTTTACCTAGTTTTCTCTTGTTTTCTTGATGTTAACCTTCACCCATCATACAGTTACGTATCGATTCTGTTGATACTGAGGGTAGTTCACAGTCGACTGAGGGATAAGTTCCGCTCCGTCGACCACCTGTTGTACTTAACTAATGAGCCTCGCAGGACAATATGCTTTATTAACACGTTACCGACTCTGGAATGATACAAATAAAGTGATAGACACAAAAGTAGTTTACTTATTCGTCTCTTAATATTGTACATATTATATATTTAAAAAAAAAATAAGCAAATGTGATAGAGTTATATAAGAAAGTTTAAATCCATCCTGTTGCATAAAGAAATATAGCGTATATTTATCATTAAATATATTTTTTATGGGTAAGACAAAGTAAACGAGCATTCGGGTCTCCTGATGGTAAGTAATTCCCTACACCCACCCTCATGTAATAACAGAGATGCTGGGACTGCTAAAGGTGGACGTATACACGATTTTTGAAGGTGCTCAAGTTGTATCCACTTGGATATACTACCGCCGGTAAGCTATATCATAATTATTGTAAAAAATTCCTACACCCCCGTACTATAGTAGAGTAATAAGTGTCAAGGTTGTGGGGAAGATGTTTCAGTTTGAGACATACTGTGCAGTTTGATAATTTAGAGGCCTGTATAAAATCAAAAAAATCCACAGAGCACTTTCCATGGTATAATTGATAGAGAGCGCATTACGAGGAAACGCCAAAGTCTAGCATTTCTCAGAGAGTTGGGTCCTTAAAGATATGTACGTAGTAAAAGAAAAAAGTAAATCAAGAAAGTGATCAATATTAAACTTACGACAAGGAGACATTTTATATAAATACATTTCACGAAAAAATATACTTCATAAGACCTTTCTGCCCGTTTAAATAAGAAATGACAGCTCTGTATAAAGGCATTTATGAAAGATATACTTTTTTAATATTGATGTAAATATCTAAAAAGCTACATATTTGTTATCACAAAAAGTTCAGAAAAGTGTTTAGAAGCAGCACATTATTTATTTATTTCAGTAAATAGATCTTTATATATATAGATAGCTTATCGTCACAAACTTGACAGTACAACTCTCGTATTAAGCCATGGTAGCTGTCGTGGCGAAACGGAACAGTCTCTTACTATAAGCACAGTGGTAGTAGGTTCGATTCCCACTTAATGAAAATAGACAACCTAATATATATTAAACGCAGTACGTTTAAAATTTCCAAGCGAATTTGCACTTGTAAATAAATGTTTAATAATTAATTGTTTAATAATTTTATAAGTAATGTTAAATTTTGGTGTTCCTTCTTTGTTCTACATTCGGTGGTCCAGAACTTTCAATAAATGTTAGAGGGATTTTGCAATTCAAGATTTTGTAACACAAATATACATTTGCTAGCACTTTTGAATCGTCGAATTAATATCGCTGCCACCATCTCAGAACGCAGTTCTGCTGAGAAAAGCCGGCAAGAAACAAACAAAACGGTTGCTCTTGACTTACTGGTATTGATTTTATGATTTTTTTAATTTCTATAGTGGCTTATTTAAAAAAGACTGCCTACAATTAATATTAAATGAATACTTTAATATTGAATTGCCTTAAAATGTCTAACTCATAAAAAGTATTTAAAATAATATTGTTTCATTCAATCAAAAAAGCTGAAAAGATATCTCGATTTTTGACATAATAAATAAGTATAATTTATAAAGAATTTGCTCTGATATTTTTGGACTGATGAAATTAAACTTTCTTAATCTACAAAAGTTTCTAGGAATTCCGTAAGCCATTAATGCACTAACGCTGTCAGTTGATAACTTATAATGATTTTAAATGCTACAGAAAAGAACATTGTATAAACGGTGTTATAGGTAATATTGTGAAAAAAATCAAATATAAAATAAGCAATTTGGTTGCTGTTGCTTAAAAAAATGTTAGAAATCAAAGATTTTTATATAATAAAGATAAAATTTTACGAAATTCAGATTTATCAATAAATATACGTCAGTATTCTTAATAAAAATATTAAAGACTTTTGAATAAGATTAATGAAGAAGCTTTGATAGTCCAAAAGAAAGATAAGATATTTAAGCTTACAAAATTCGACTATGGTAAAACACAAAAATTCTAAGTATGCGTCTTGAAGTGAAATATGAAATTTTATTTTAAAAATGTTGCTAATAAAAAAGTTAAGACATCTTTAAATGTATTAGACGTAAAATATATTTAGTGAAGCTTTTAAATAATTAAGAATTCAACTTTATGTGCTAACGTTGGTCACAATTTAATAAAAAGCAAGCTTTTTCATAGTCAAATATAATTCGGTACTTTAATGAAGAAGCTACTCCTTACCGAACATTTTATAATAATCTTTTGCCTAAATTTTTATATTGTATTTTCGGTGATTTATTTATGATTTCCTAGACAGTTGTGTGTTTTGTTAGTGGCTAGCGACCGAGAAAAGTAGTTTTAAAACTAGGACAGTGATAGAATTACCGTCGTAAAAGCGGAGATTTATTATTCTTGTAAATGCGTGATGTTTCTAAACTTTAGTTGAGATGACGTAAATGTTGCCGAGTAGTGCAAATACACAGAGGCTGAAAACATAATATCTTGTAATTTCTTGCTTCTATTCGCTTCTGGTTATAACTTCCAATCGATAAGAATAGATATTCTTGTTAAGATAAATAAAAAGTTACGCTTTAAGCTTTAAGAGACTTTAGAAACCCCATTATATAAAGTTTTGGGTTAAAAGTTTTGTATAATTAAAATTAATAATAATCTTCAAGTTTCATCCTGCATTTATCATTCTCCGGTTTCCATCTGAACTCGAGATGTTATATCAAATATAAATCAACAATTCACCTTGTCTTGTCAGATTAACTATTAAATATAATAATACGATCCCTCAGGTAGATTTGAATCCACAGCCTTTATTTTAAAGTCAAATGCTATTTTTTAAAATTCCTCTATTATCTGTAGCGGGTTGCTGAATGCTGCGGTCACCGTAAACTTCTTCATACAAACTCTCCGGGGGGTCTGTTTTCGTATATAATTTTAGCCTAATAAATCTATTTTAGCATTATTTCATTACTTATTCTCTCGACGGGCCCAAATATTCTGAGCACGTTCTTCTTCCTTCTCACTGTGACATAATCACGGGTCCCCACCATTATGTGTATATTATGTTTCGGTTTCAGTCATTTTAACCGATACAACATTCGTCTTTCTTTCATTATTTTCCTATACTTCCCAAGTTTTGCTGCCTTGTAACATCGTCGGCTTTAGAACTGCATTGTGTATGAACAAACATGCAACAACGTTAACCATAATTTTGTTTCATTTATTTATTGGATTACTCTTGATTTAAAATATTTCTTTAATAAGTTTTTTTATTGTTAATATTTATAATAACTCACAATAGATGATCTCCATTGATATTTTAACAATTATGAAGATATATTCATTTTATATATATATATATATATATATATATATATATATATATATATATATATATATATATATATATATATATATATATATATATATATATATATATATATATATATATATATATATATATATATATATATATATATATATATATATATATATATATATATATATATATATATATATATATATATATATATATATATATAATCAGAGGTCGAGGGTAGGCGTGAATAAGTAAACAGCTGATTTTTGAGCTCTTAATCTATTATTTTATTTTATTACATTTACAAACATTAAGGAGTCTATTACGGCTATGGCCGAGATGTTTGACGCCAGAATGAGTGAATTCCAACAGGATCTGAACAAAACATCGTCCCCAACTACGATTACGACCTTAGCAGCGGATTTTAATTCATTTAAATGCTTTATTCATGCAGCACTGACTACGTTACAAAAACAGGTGGAACTCCTTACTCGTAATGTCGACCGTATGGAGATGTCGAGGAGACGTAAAGCACTACTTCTTCACGGTATTGATGAGAAGAGATCTGAAGACGTTGCTACTGTTGTTACTAATTTAGTAGTGAATAACCTTGACGTGACTGAGTTTACCTCTTCGGACATTAAAACAGCTCATCGTTTAGGCAGTTCTCATGGAGATAAACCTAGACCTATCGTGGTGAAATTTTCAAGTTCGCAAGTGCGCCACAGTGTTTGGTCTGCGAAGACTAAGTTCAAGGGTTCAGGTATCACAGTTTCAGAATTTTTGACCAAAAGCCGGCATGAGGTATTTATGCTCGCCAGACAACACTATGGCGTGGGGAAGTGTTGGACGAGTAATGGCTCGATAAATGTTATTGCCCCCAATGGTTTACGCTATCGTGTTGAGTGCATGGCGGAACTTCAGTGTGTACCCGTCGCGCCATCGAAGTCACCATCTGTAGTGTTGGATCAGAAGACCGCTGCAGCTCCAATTAGTACCATTAATAAAACCGTCCAAAGATGTAAGCGAGTGGTAAAGAAATAAGTGATTGGCTCAACTTAAATTAATTTTCGTAGCTGATTTTTTTTTTTTCTTTTTTGTTTATTCAGTTCGTTTTCTTTTTCAATTTTTCTCCGTTTTATTATTATTTTCATATATATTATACCTTATATTTATTTTTTTAACTCAATAAGTTATTTATATTATATCTAAATGTGATTTGCTTACAATAAATGTTTACATCTGCCTATGCTTGTCTATGACATTTAATCTGACAGATTATAAATAGTGTTAATTGCATTGGATGGTTGGCTTTTATCACTTAGTTTAAAAAATGAATTTATTTATTTATTTATTTTTTTCTTTTGTCTACATTGTGTCATGTTTGTTTTATTTTGTTGTTTTTTTTTACTTTTTTTGTTGTCCTAGTTATATTTGTACAATATTTTTAATAATTTTATTATCTCGCTTCTCTGTATTTTTTGTTTATATGTATTTAAATACTCTTGTGTCCTCTTTATGTTACTAGCGGGTGGTTTAGCAAAATTGAAATTCATTAAACCATTGCTATCTTTTTTATCTATTACTTTTTATATATATATATATATATATATATATATATATATATATATATATATATATATATATATATATATATATATATATATATATATATATATATATATATATATATATATATATATATATATATATATATATATATATATATATATATATATATATATATATATATATATATATATATATATATATATATATATATATATATATATATATATATATTTTTTATTTATATATTTTTATTTACTTATATATATATATATTTTTTATATATATTTGTATATTCGCTATTTATTTTTATATAACATATATATATATGTTATTATGGCAACCTACAGTGACTCTTGTGATGATTCTTTTACCTCTTTTTCGGCGATTTCTGATGGATTGAGCAGTAATGACAGTTTTCTAAGTATTCCTACACTTAATGAAACACTAGATTCAACCTTCTCAGACGTACTGAAAAATTTTAATATAATTCACTTAAACGCACAGAGTATTCCTGCACACTTTCCAGATTTTTTATCCTCTTTCAATAATAAAAATATACACGCTATTTTAGTTTCAGAGACATGGTTAAAACCTTGCCTGCCTTCGGCTTCTTACTCGCTCCCTGGGTTTCAACTGATCCGTAATGATCGTATTGGCCGTGTAGGAGGTGGCGTTGCCATTTATCTACGCTCACACATTCCTTACAGCTTAATACATATCTCCAAAGTTGATCCTAGCGGTTGACCCGAACTCCTCTTCATTGAGGTGTGTTTTACACACTCTAAAATCCTTCTTGGTGTCTACTATAATCCTAGCCTAACGATCCATTATTTTTTATCATTTGAAACCTTGTTGGAGACGTATAAGCCTTCATATAATCACACAATTATAATGGGTGACTTCAACACATGTACTTTGAAAAACAATCATCGTTCTGCCCGCCTAAAGTCTATAGTTGACGGTGCGAACTTACATATTCTCCCCTTATTTGCAACCCATAATTTTCCAAATTGCGTTCCCTCGTTGCTGGATCTTATGATTGTTTCTTCTGCTGACCTTGTTGAAAAGCATGGCCAATATCCAGCCTTGGCATTCTCGTACCACGATCTTATATGTTTATCTGATAAAGTCAAACCCGCTAAAGCTAAATCAGGAGTCCTTCTGCAACGTAATTTTAATGGAATGGATATAAATTGCTTGCGTGTGGACGCAGCTGCTATCGATTGGTCCAGTGTGCTTAATTGCACGACATCTGATGACCAGCTGGAAATTTTTAATTTACATATTTTAAAATTGTATGATCATCACGCACCACTACGTCCCGTGCGAATGAAACATCTCCCTGCACCTTGGCTAACTGATGATATTAAAAAATTTCAACATAAAAGAAATATTGCTAAAATGAAACTTAAAGTTAACCCTAACAGTATTAATCGTCACAATTATGTTAAGGCGCGAAATCGCTGCAATATGATGTGTAGAGATAACCAACGACGCCATATATATAAGTCTGTTATAGAAGAAAAAGACTCTGGCAAAGTCTGGAATTTTCTCAATTCTATAGGAGTTGGTAAAGCGCAAAGATACGTAAATCCTCAAGATGTCAATTTAAATGAACTCAATAAACACTTCTCTGCTTCTAGTGTCATTGAAGACACAACAAAATTATCTACCATCAATCATCTCAATGCTGTATCCACTCCTAACGCTCCTAATTTTTTCTTTAGTCTATTTGCAGAAAGTGATGTTAAGAAGACCATTATATCCGTCAATTCCAATGCTGTTGGCGCTGACGGCATTTGCCGTAAGATGATCATTCCAATCCTGGATATCTTACTACCTGTTATCACGCATATATTTAACCATTCTATCACACATAAGCAATTTCCCTCAATATGGAAAGATGCTCAAATAATTCCTATACCTAAGAAGCTTAAACCTACAGACTTATCTGATTATCGCCCTATTTCTATCCTTCCGTTTTTGTCCAAAGTCCTTGAGCGGTTAATTCAAAATCAACTGTCACAATTTCTTTATCACCACAACCTTATGAATCCTTTCCAATCTGGTTTCCGTCCTGGTCACAGCACGACAACAGCGTTGGTTAAAGTCACTGATGACATCCGCAAAGGCATGGATATGCATCAAGTCACAGTGTTAGCATTGCTTGACTTCAGCAATGCATTTGGCTCTGTTGACTTTGAGATCATGCTTGCATCTCTAAGGTCTCTTAACATATCTTCTGATGCAATTGACTGGTTTCATGAATACCTGTATGGACGACGGCAACGCTTAAGGATACAAGATTCCTATTCTGATTGGTCTTCAGTCATTGCTGGCGTTCCTCAGGGTGGCGTGTTGTCTCCTCTGTTATTTTCAGTTTTTATAAATACTATTTCTAACGATATTTCTTCTTTCTACCATCTATATGCAGACGATCTACAAAATTACAACCAAGCTGATCTACTGAGTTTAACTGCTGCAATCAAGGATATTAACAATAGCTTACGGAATATATCCACTTGGTGTAAATCATTTGGTCTGCATCTTAACTCAAAAAAAACTCAACTGATTTTAATAGGTAGTTCTAAACTTATATCAAAAATAGATGATTCGACTTTACCGCCAGTATTTCTTAATAATGACTCCTTACCATATAGTAAAACGGTAAAAGATCTTGGAATCACTTTGGACAACCATATGTCATGGGATTCACAGGTAAGTGAGGTAAGTAGAAAGATCTTTGCGTCATTAGGATCTCTTAAACGCATGCGTAATTTTCTTCCGGTACCAACTAAAATTTCGTTAGCAAATACTCTCCTTTTACCGATTCTTGATTATGCTGACATATGCTACCCTGACCTAAGAGAGGACCAATTAGATAAACTTGAGCGCCTTCAAAATTTATGTATTCGCTTCATATTTGGTTTACGCAAATATGATCATATTTCAGATTTTCGTAAGAAACTCAAGTGGCTCCCGATCCGCCTTCGCAGGAATACTCATATACTTCATCTTCTTTACTGTATTCTGTTCAATCCAATTTCTCCTCCATATCTTAAAGAACGTTTCCAATTTTTGGGCGAGTCACATTCTCGGTGTCTTCGCTCGAAACGTAACCTCTCCTTAAAAATTCCTTCCCATGCCTCTTCCTTTTATAGTTGCTCCTTTACCACAACTGCCTGTCGGTTATGGAACTCCCTTCCCCTCGATATTAGAAATGCCAAAACATTTTTAATTTTTAAGCGTCGCTTAAAGAAACACTACCTGTCACTTTGATTAATTTATTTTACTTTATTTTATACAGCACGCATATTTTTGTGTTTTGATATTTTATTGCGTAATACTTATTCTCATTTAATAATGTGATAATTTTATATGTAAGTGTATGTGTGTATATGTGTATGTATATGTAGGTATATATGTTTGTATGTATGTGTATGTATATATATGTATATGTGTGTATGTATATGTATATATATGTATGTGTATATATGTATATATATATGTATGTATGTATGTATATGTATATATGTGTATGTGTGTGTATATGTATGTATGTATATGTTTGTTTGTATGCACATATTTATGTATATTTTATACACTATTTAAATATTACTTGCACCCCATCCCTACTTCAATTTTGCTATTTCCTCTGCATTAAGGTTGCCTGGCAGAGATTGCTATTTAGCAATAAGGTCGCCTTTTGTACCAACGTATGTTCTCATTTTGTAATTTCTGTATATATTATTGGGTGTACAATAAAGAATTTTTATTATTATTATATATATATATATATATATATATATATATATATATATATATATATATATATATATATATATATATATATATATATATATATATATATATATATATATATATATATATATATATATATATATATATATATATATATATATATATATATATATATATATATATATATATATATATATATATATATATATATATATATATATATATATATATATATATATATTATTTTATTAGTGTTGTGTGATTATATAAATCATACTACTACGATACAGTAATAAAATTATATAAAGAAATTTGAAAATACTTTACATACTTTCAGTATGATTACTTGTATATATGATAATATATTCTGAACAATACTTTGTATTTGACATCCGGAGACGCCGAAATGGTCTACAATGGCCATTTAGACCGTTGATATCGGAACAGCTACCCAATCTTACCGGAAATATTTACATATATATACATTTCAAGGTAAGCGGTAGCCGTATGTATATCAGTATCAATTCCATATTTCAAGTGGTGAAATTAACTTGCATAGTATAAATTCTATATGACACTTAAGATAACGCGTATTTTATGAATAAAAAAAGAGACGAAGAAGAAGAATTAAAATCTCAACTTAAGGTTAGTAAATACATAACAGCCAGTTTTATTTGGACGTTATTGCGCATAGTTTTCTATTTCCGTATGGCGTTTTGACACCTGTAGTATTGTTGTACTTTTACTTATTTTATTTATTCTCCACAAATGCGGATGTCGACATTTTAGTTTATTACGGGCTATAAAGGTAAAGTGACAAAAGAACGTAACTTAAAAGATACTTTTTAATACTTAATTTCTGTCGTTATTGAAAATGGATGTAAAAAGCTAAACAAAGCCAAGTAATTTCGACGCTTTAGCGACTTTGTCGTTAACTCGAGTGATGTTACATGGAGTTTTCACTGTATCTCCATTATTTCTGTAACACAATGATTCCAAGCTGGTGACCACGGAAAAATATATGTTCATAATGAAATAATTATGTATTACTACTATTTTAGAAATATATTATGTACATTATAAATAAAATAAATTGCCTGGAGGCCGTGTCGTGAAACAGCGACGCTGCGTCTGACTATAGATATGACGCTGTGGGTTCAATTTCTGTTCGGGGAGAATAAATTATCTAATTCCAAGGTGGCATTGATTTCCGCTATTCTTCCGTCTTCTCCGAAGTGGGTGAAAGACGGAAAAACGTAGAGTTTTCACACTAGGTTCACACTCTGTCTTCTTTGTTGTAATCTTTAAAATTTTTTATTGAATCTATTCATCTTAATGAACTAAATATTCATTATTACATTTAAGTCAATATATAATAATATCAATACAAAATATTTCTTTTTGAAAATTATGTTAAGTATATAATTGAAAAATTATCCACAAATTTAAAGACTTATAAATATAACCATATAATATACTTTGAAAATGTTCACCTTTACTTTATTTTAATAAAATATGCAAGCTCAACCCAATACATTAGTTGTGAAAAATTATTTCAAATCAATTGACAAATTGATCTAGGAGCGTTATTTCGATATTTCAAAGTGTTTTACGCAGAGAGCCTGTGACAGTAATATTTACGTCATTACCTTTATGCTCTAGGGACACTTGAAATGCTAGTAAATATTTTCAATTTGAAATGGATGAGGGTGTTTCTTTTACGTTTTTAGCAGAGAAATAGAAAAATAATAAGTGTCTCAACACTAGGTTCTTTTTGATTAAAAAAAACAATGAAACCTGAAATGAATACCTGAAATTGCTGAAATAATTCTTCTGTAAATAAATAATCTTAATAATGTTTTTGAACTCTATGTTGATTTACACAATTATATTATTAATAATAATATATAGTTTAATTAAATTAACCTAAATAATTATTATTTAATTTAGTGCATAAAAACGTTATATATATATATATATATATATATATATATATATATATATATATATATATATATATATATATATATATATATATATATATATATATATATATATATATATATATATATATATATATATATATATATATATATATATATATATATATATATATATATATATATATGTATATATATATATATATATATATATATATATATATATATATATATATATATATATATATATATATATATATATATATATATATATATATATATTCTTAAGTACAAAAAAATAAGATTATTTAAAGATAAAAACGCAAAAGTTTATATTTTGTACTTTTCCTATTCCTTTCATACTTGTTTGGGAGTAATATTAGAATGTTGAAGTGAATTCTGTGTACAATATATTTTACATATACATACATATTCACTTATCAGAACGACAGCTAAATGCAATACATAAAGTAACGTACTAAAAAAATATAGGTGTGCATTCTCTTAAGTGCCATTAAATGCAAGATTTAGGTACTCAAAAGTGATTAGATATGAAATAAATCGATTAATAGGTAATTTCAGTTAGAAGATTTCATAATTAGTATTAAAAAGTATTTTATTTTCTTTGCATAAATTTACCATTATATTTTTTTTCAGCTTCACACTGTATTATATACATATCATTATTATCAGCAGTGCCAGAGTATGCAGACGGTAACTAGTGTTAAATGATACACTCCCTTTCCTAGTTCACACCAAAGTTTCATTGATGGAACTTCACACCGCGCTTTGTCTAACAAAGGGATGAAATTAAAAAATATCCTTCATTCAAGTGGGGATTGAAAAATCAATAATTGGGTATCCGGTCAGTCCCATTGTCTCGAAGGAAACTTAAAAATAACATGGCCTCGTCTAATATTAAAAAAAATGTAATTTTTTAAATCCAAGACGGCTGATTAAAATTATGTGGGATCACTTATTGGTACATTTTCTGAAATTAAAGATGTTGTTACATAGATCTGTTTAATAGCATTAAGTACATTTCAAATTATTTACAATTTATTTTTGAATATTTAATTTACTGTATAGCAATCTGTAATCTGACAAATTATTGCAAAGTAGTGTTTGAAATGTTAAATTTTCAAAAAATATATAACAAGAAAATATTCACGGTTACACCGGTTGAACACTGTAATAAAAAAATTCTATAAAATCTTTATATTTAGTAACTCTAACCTCAATAACGATATCTATGTGATTATCAAGGACAATTGCAAATCTTAATAATTGTGTGGCAGTAAATTGTAAAATAAAATAAGCTTATAATGAAAAGGCACGTAATATCTATCTCACACTCTGTATATGGTAAGACAATGCCCCAAAATATACACTGTACAGGGGTTAATTCTTCAGTGCTAATTACATAAACAGGGACACAGAAGCTTTGTGTGCGGTTTATTTAATTTTGCGCGGGACTGTTAACAAAGGTCCTACATGTCTAGTATTTTTTGTGATACATCTAGTTTATTTTGGAAAATTTATCGTTTTACCTAAAATGGGCTTTTTTATTGTATACTAAAGTGCTTGTTACCTCTCGTTTCTTATTGTTGATTAACATTCATAAATGTTGATCGTACTAGTTACTGATAAAGCCACGTGGTGCACTGATTCCAAATTCGATGATTACATAATTGATTTCCACTTTCAATTTCAAATTCTCACCTAATAAAGCGCGTCATTGAGTTCCAGCTGATAATATATTGTCTCTAAATTTGGAGAATGAAAAGCTTTAATAGAATAAGCAATTTCAGCAGAAGATGACAGATTCTAGAACTTAAAAATCTTTCTAGTTTCAACATGAAATTAGCAAACAGAATATTTGACAAGCACGCTTAAACGCTAAAAAAACAAACTGTAAATTCATTTTGTAATTTTAATGCTGGACCTTCAATTGAAATTTATTATAGATATAATGAATGATAAATTAGTTATAGCAGATTACAGATGAGGCGAATACTCTTTCAACTTTCTCCAAGCTTAACATTTTTCTATTAAATTGTTTTGAGATTCATTTAACAATAAATTTCTTATATTCTTTATTGCATTTGTTACAGCCCATGAACACAAAATTAAAAAATATTGTAATAAAAAAAGTGCATGGATTTTTCAAAAGTTCTAAATAATTTATTGTACTTAGGATTTAGTACCTTAAAAGAAAATGGGAACTTTTATAGGATCAATTTGTTGTCAACCTGTCTTTATGCATTTTTATGCAATAAATAATAATAAACTAAATAAAATCAAAGCTTATAAGGTTCCGGCTGTAAAACAAATATGAAATTTTTAAGAAGTAACTATAGAGATAAGTAAAATAAGAACTTAGTGTAATATAAGGTAGGAAAATTGGCTATTTATATGTATGTATATGAGAGATGTAATTAACACATTGCATCCAAAACAAGCATAACATGTCATTTTTTATAGTAACTCCCCTAAACCTACAATTATGAGATAAGTACGGATTCCTCAATGTGAATGAAACCCTCAGTACGCGAGTTCAACTCGCAATCTTTTACAGATTTCTATTTCCGCTTTATAATAACATTTCAAGAACTTCCGATTCAAATGGAAAATTTATTTTTACATTAAATAGCAAATAGTCTATCAAAACAAGTTATAAGATCCATGAAATCACGTTAATTGTTTCTATATAGTAGTTTTATATAAGCTTTACCTTAGATTTATTACCTCGGGCTTTTAGAAAGTCAGATATACAAATTTGAAAATATATAAAATAAATAAATATAGATATAATCGAATTTTTCAATTGAAATGTTCTATTAACATATTCATAACTTAAACACTAACTCAAACTAATGCAGCATTAAGCGCCAGAATGAATCTCAACGAAAACAGCAAACACTTCACGACCGCCAAATTCTTAAATTCTAATTCCGTAAAATAATTTCAGCAGCAGCAGGGAACGGAGAAAGCAGGGATGAATGGAGTGTCTTAACACTAGGTTCCTTCGGTTCCTGCAGTTCCCTCTGCCTACTCTGCAATGTGCGGGATAAAACAAGAATTTATAAAAAAATCTTTAATTAAGACATCAAAACCTGTAATATAAACTCGTGACGAGAAGAAGACAGCCGTTAAATCCGATAGATTATTTAAATATAAAGTAAAATAACATGTATATATGCATGTATGTACGTATGTACATTTTTTTAATTTTATATATTCTATAACTTCATACTTGTTTTTGTATAAATATAATAATGAATATTAGAACCATGTCTCAGCTCTTCTCGTTTCTATTAGGTTGCTCGGAAGAGATCACATGATAAGGCTGCCTTTTCACATTTTCTTACCATTTGAAATGTTTTGTCAAATATTTATTTTTGGGTGAAATAAAATTTGTTTTATATTTTTATGTTTAAATAATCAAAAACATTATATAATAATATATTATATTTGCTTTTTAAAAAGCATCTCCTACGACAATGCAGACATATTCAATACTCAATTTATATGTATCTACATTTTTACACTTACACGCACTACTGAGCTTCACTCCATTTCGAGCAAGAATGAAGGCATTGCTAGAATCCATTTCAAAGAAGAAATATTCACTTGCGGAACGCCGACGTTTGTCAAGGAAAATTATCGTTTTATCTCAAGTTGTCACTCGGGATTTAAAATATCTTACCAAATATTTTCACGCATGTTCCACGGTATGTGCTAGGATAGAGGTAAATGAAAGTTCACTCCATCGTTAACTGATACAATGAGATTAATTAGCGAATGCCAGTGTACCAGACTATATAGGCAGATTAAATTAAGTAAAATATTAAAGATGTATACGCAAGTATTCAATAACCCTATAATCAAAATTGCAATATACAGCAAGGTTACTGTACAAACTGAATAAATATAGTTTAAAATATCTAAAAAACATGTTTTTTAATTAAATCAAACTGAAAAGTAAAAAAATTCTTAAAATAACTTACTGTTAGATGATCGAGAAATACCAATATTATTGATAAAAAAAGGGTGGGCCGGTTTGTGCCACATTTTTTGTATATGAAAGAACTGAAAGAAATTGTTCTTGAAGGCAAGGAAAAAATATGATCAACTCAATAGGAGTTTCTCGGTGACTGAAAAATAATTCAGTCCGCCCGGACTGAAAATCAAACCACTTCTCCCGGATATGTGTTAACCTGTCTAACAGTTAACCTATCCGAGACATTGCAGCCAGATCGTAGGTGATAGGTACCTCCACGAAGCATACTTTTTACATTGAGTCAAATATAAAAGATACTCTTAGTGGTGAATGGTAGATTCAGCCATTAGTATAAAGTAAAAATTAATATTGAAACATTATATATCTTTACGTATTAAGCAATCTTAATATACGAAAAATATAGCACCCAACGCTTTTTTACAATAATATTAGTATTTTTCGACTACTACTGTTTTTAATTTGTTTTAAATATTATCTTTTACTTTTTAGTTTGATATGCTTAGAAAGTGTGTGTTTTTAAAGTATATTAATGCTTTTACTGGTTTGGACAGGATTCGATCCCACGACCAATGCATCTAGTGACAGCGCAGAACCGCGTCTTACACCGCTCGGTTATCAAGGCTTACACAGTGATAGGTTTAGGGACTGTTACTACATACCAACATACAAGTGAAGCTTACAAAAGCGAGTCAAAAAGTAACAACTAGCAACAGTAAATACATAAAAACGTTACTGTTTACACATTGGGAGTGATTTTGCTGCTATTAAACATTAATGGTTTTGTTATTTATACGTTCTTACCATATTTATTTATATTTCTTGTTAAATATTCTACGTAATAATTCTGAATATTCTAATAAAAGATATTAAATCTTTGACATATATGTATAAGCTTTGAGGGCCCTGAAAGCTTTCCCTTAAGTGCGACTTTGAGCGAAAATCTTTACGTGTTCGAGTTTTATTTCAAATTTAATTATTTTTAATATCAGCTTTAGGCATATTGCACAATACACACACATACTACTTATTTTTGTTTATTCATAGTATAGTCAGCAGAAGGAACTGCAGATAGAAAGAAACTAGTGGGAATGTATCGCCTTACAAGGAATTTTGTGTTGACTGGAGGAACTCTACGCCATGCACTGCCCTGATGCCAGAGACACTACGCCTCTGAGCCACGACGGTTGCAGAGTGTTACATTAGTTTTACTTCAAGAACTCTCATTTTTTCCTTTTCTCGTAATAAAAATTCGTTTATGTAAAACTTTTTAAATGTGTTGTACATTGAATCATCTTGAAATATATACATTGATGTATATTTCTACTGAAATGATGAACAAATAAACAACCTATTTAACAATTTTTCTTCAGCAAATATTAAAAATATACGGTGCTTTGAAATACAGAAAAATAGAATTCCTTTACATGAAAATACCAGAGATCACATTTTATCTATATTACAAAAATTCTTCACTCTCAAGTTAGAAGTCGTGTGTCTACTACACAGGTAGATTTCATTTTGCCTTAAAGATCAAATATCTAGAACCAATATTTACGCACATTTCTTGACTAAATTACAACAAATATTTAAATAAATGTTTTATTTTGATATTTCGTTTACGCACAAGTAAATTTTGGCGTTAAAATTAGTTCAGACAAACCGTAACAAATTCTGTTCAAGTGAGAAAGGAAGGACCAAAATTATTGGACATTTATAATAAGTGCATTTGCGTGCACTTTAATATGTTTCCAAGAAAAATTCAATTTGTTCTTTGTTTCATAGAGTATCCAAAATCTTGTACATTTGATATGTACTCACTTAATAACCATTTCTTTTATTAATTAAATAAAAATATCAAAAAATTGATAAAAAAATATTTAATATCAGTTTGTTTCATTTTTCTTTTTTAATTAAGTTTATTTTATATACAGAGCCGATGTTATACTTTTACATTTACAGTATTTAATGAAGACTAAAAATGACATCTCACTATCTGTGTTATTACTATTGTAATAGTAGCAGCGCCATCTTCATATTTTCCTAAAATCTACACCTTATATTGCCATCTGCTGAATGATGTACAATTTACGTCTACGATAAGGAGAATTTTGTTATGCTCTTGTTAGTTAAAGCGACATCTAACGGTTGTAAGCTTACAAACTAGACCAATTTCGAGCTTGATGACGAAACAGCTGATAAGTTAACTTAAAAAAAGCTCGAGGTGATTTAATTATCCTCAAGGAACTCAATAAATTTACCAGTGGACCAGTAGCACTACTGAGAATTTCCTTCCCAGTAATCTTATCAGTAAAACAAAACAATTGTGATATGTAGATAATTAATTTAATGAATTAATAATTTAATTATGTAGCATCAATTATTGTATTTTTTATACGTATTTATTATAAAAAGATATTACTAATACGCAAATTTCTTTTAAATAAATTACAACATTTTTAAAATAGGTGACGTAAATATTATAGAAAACAAGTTGATGACTGTTCCACGATAACCTATAAATTGAAGTCTTATAAAGGCGAAAAAAATAGAGGAGTTATATGGCGATGCGCATGGCCTGTATATCGAAAAGTTAATGGTTCAGACGAAAAACTTGTTTATAATAAATAATATTGCTTTAAAAACAGGATCGTTTCAAAAAAGTTACATTTTAAAATTCATTCTAAAAAGTACCTTACGTGTACGAGGGATTTTTTTACAAATGAAACGCAAAAATGTGACGCGAATTATATGGAAAATTTTATTATGAACACACTGTCTAAGAGCTGAATGTATAAATAAACATGTTTTTTAAATTTGCATATCGTACAATACTAAGTACTTCCTTAGAGTAATTTAATACGTATTTAGTATCTTTTTATTCAATTATAAATTTTTATCTAAATAAAAACAATATACATAATAAGTATATTATATAATTGGTATTAACTTTGTCTGTCCTGTTTACTTAAAAGACAATTTTAAATTTCTCTGTGACAATCACGATCGACAGCTACTCTCTAACGATTCTCTCCTTCTCTCTTTTCCCAGTCACTCTGGTTTCGTCTCCAACTCCTTCTCTGTACAAGCTATCAGATCGTGGAATAAACTTCCACAAGAAATCAGAAAAGCACCTACCAGGGCATTTTTCAGGCGTCGTTTACACGAACATCTTGTTAAAAATCTGTGTTAAGTTTCTGTTATTATTATTGTTTAAAATATATAAATGTATATGTTATTATTATTGTATTTTGTATGTAATGTGTATGTATTGTATGTATGTGTGTATGTATGTGTATGTGTATGTATATGTATGTATGTATATAGATATATATGTATTTATTACTTATATTAATATGTATATTTTAACTTTTATTGCTACCGTTTTGCCTAAAGGTTGACTGGTAGTTTTAAATAAATAACCTGGTAGTTTTTAATAAATAACTTTGCACACTTATTATTTTCTTAGGTACAATTAAATTAATTTAACTCATATATGTCTTCCTTTTTCTCTAGGTACCACTAGGATCTCAGTTAAGATAAAGAATAAAAATAAATGAATTTTAAAAATTAGTTTGCCAAAGAAGTTTTACTTGTGACATTTGTTTCAGTATGTATGTTTTACATACTGAAACAAATGTCACAAGTAAAACTTCTTTGGCAAACTAATTTGTTTTATAGCTGTTAGGTCTGAACAGAATGAAAAAAATAAAATAAAATTATAAGTATTTTCCATTTGTGTACAAAAATCGAGGATTTTTAAAAAGTACTAGGCTAGGCTATATAGTAGTGTATATATTTATAACAGATTAGCTAAACTATAAGAAATATTAAAATATTGGTCATGCGCAAGTAGCTCTTGCCTGCCGAGGGCAAACAAAAGTGCAGGCAGACAGTTCTGCTGAAAAAGGACTTACTGCCAGTACCTAACAATTGTTCGGTCCAATGTCATTTTTTATTAAATACAGTAGAAGCCTTACAAAATTTTAATTCTACACGTTTTATTCTTAAATATTCGTCAGAAGTGTGACAAAGTTTACTTATAAGTATAATTTTATGTTTAAATTTGAAACAAATTACTGATTATTATATATGACAGCTCAGACCCGTTAACGATTAATTCATTTAGGTGCTGTCGCGCGTTATATTATAACACTGTCGTCAAACGCAAGATACCTCTTTGTTTTAAGCATCTGGAAGGAAATTTGCAGTTTTAAGTTTATAAATTGATTTTACGGCATTTCTTTCTTTTTTAAGTATAAATATAGAATTTATATCTGCATTCGTCATTTTCCTTACTTCTTTAACTGCAAACGTGCCAGAGCTTGATTTATATGCAAATGTTTCTAGCCATCTAGAAAACAGTAGTTTTTCTATCTACAGTTTCATCATGTTAATAGTTTCACCTTAAATGGAAAATTATTTATTTATTCAGGGAATATATTCTACATATATACATAAAACATTTTTTGTACTTAATATAATATTATTAACGACAAAACAGCGAAACTTAATTGATGGATTATCCAAAAGTTTTAGTATATTTAGATAATGTATTTATTAAATATCAATATAATTATAATTAAGAATTAGGAATTACCTCTGAACATTTTTTAGATATGAAAACTTACTTGCTTGTTGTATTACCTAAGAAAACAATTTGAATATGAATTAAGCAAAGAAGACAATGTTTGTTGAAATATTTGACTATTTATTTCGTATATTTTTTATCAGATATTTTTCTATCGTTAATAAAACTTTACATACTTACATTATTAAATAAGTTTAATAATAAATGTTGTATCAGTAAATGGCATACTGTTAATAAATGTGATAATTTTTCTAAGATACAATTAGCTATAAATATTTGCTTAAGCTTATTTCTATTATATTTTTATGGTCTTTGTTTTCAGATTAGTTTTTTAATAATTTAATTGGATTTTAAAACGTTAAAATGGACATATTCTGGCATCTTTAAATGTGCTGTACATTTACAAATCACTTTAAGCTGTATCTAAACGAGTATCATTACCTAGTTCTATAAACTAGATTGAAAGGAGCTTTGCGTTGCTACTAGAATTTCAACCGATTTTTCTGTCGTAGTAGTATAATTACATGTTTTTCTATGATTTTACAGCCTGTACAGCAGTAGCCCTCAGCCTAGCAACTCTAATCAACCAGCTTTTTCCTTTCTAATTTTTATGCACATCTATGCCTAGAGCTTTTCAAAATAAGACAGATTGTTCATCTGCAATTCCGGGATAGCTGAGACAACAAAAGACGCTAATTACTATTTAAGATTTAAGAGAGAAATTGTCAAAAAGTATATACTAATACAGTATAATTAATTGCTTAATTGTCAAGTAATAGATACAATTCAATTATTCTAACTTAAATTGATACTTAAATTATTTTGATATATTTTAATACATATATTTGTATAAAATATTTGCGTAAATACAATAAGGTGTGTTTTAAGTTTCCCTACTACCGGAATATCCATCAAAACATCTTATGAAATGGATGACACACAAATAATAGCCAGCCAATATTCCCTAAGCAGATCTCATCATAAGCTTTTAGGGATCCATTGTGCGGTAAAAAGCTCTCATATAACTTGTTATCAAATAAAAGAAAGGTGTGAATTTTCACAGGCGGTGCTGTAAGCCCCACCTCCTTAAGATGGCGTAATCCCCTCCATCAGATTATCAGCCAGTAGCATAACAGAATCTCAATGCAGTGATACCTACAGCTTCCGCATCAGCTTGCTTGGCGCCACCTATTTTCTGAAGCAATTATTACCATTTCACGACTAAGAACGGACAATAATAGTTCATTTTTAACTTTAGCGGACGTAACTACGTGTTGTTGAAATGGCATTTAATTTTTTAAACATTACTTTACAAGATAATATCTTATATAAATAATGAATTCAATTAACGATATCTCAAGCACGTGTGGAAACGATTCTGGACCATTTTTGCGTGAAAGTTTTTCTAATTGTGCTAATTTTGTTTATAATTCAGACGTAGATTCTGATTTTGATAGTGAAAATGAAACAATTGATGTAATTTGTGAAAATAATGACCAAAGAGAACTTAATACTCATTCAATAAATTCAAATGTGTATAATAATAGTGACTCTGTTTATTCTAAAAGTAAACATTTATTTACAAGTAAAATGACTGTTAAATCAAAAACTTGTTTTAATAGTGCCCCATTTACTATAAATAATGTGACAAATAAGGGCAAAAATTTTCTTATTGATAATATTCTGGGAACCAAAGAAGCCAACGTGTGTGACAAGTCACAAGCAGATGATGCTGAAGATATAGAAGAAGCTGGAGATGAACATAATGGTAAATTATTTGTTTGAACACTACAATAATTAACAGTATATTTAAAGTTGGTGGGTTGGCTGGGAGAGATCTTTTATAGAGGAGATAAGTCCATTTTCGTGAACTAAATAGCTTGTAATATTCAAAACTTTTACCCTGTTTGTATTTATATATATATTACAATAATATTTGATATTTTCAGTTTCATCAACATCAACATGTTCGGATTTAAACGCACTGAACGGTGCAGAGTTACTGGCGGGACACGCGTACGCACATTGGCTTGCTACACAACAGCCCACTTCTACATATTACGGTACCTGTTTATTCACGAAAAACATTCTATTTTTAAGACTATATAAAGTTAATTTTAAATTATTATATAAAGTTAATTTTAAATAATTAGTAAAAAGTTGAATATAAATAATGAATTTTCTTTTATATTTTTATATTTTAGGCGTATTTTCTTTTATATTTTTATATTTTAAAAGTCATCTTAAGCTTTCAAAGTATTGTAACTTACCTACATTTTATCTTCACTTAATCATACTCCACCCTTTTCTTCACCTAATAACCGTTTGGTAAAAATTACAATTTTATTATTAAATAAAAACAGTTAAAAACAACTTACATTAAACAACAATAAGAAATCCTTACAACAATAATTTAGTATTAAATTATCTTATTTTAAGTTAGACATTGTTTTATTTTAAGATAGAGAAGAGACAAGTAAAGATACACAAATTTCTGCCCATAACAATCAAATAAATTTAATTGCTAAAGACCGTGTAAAGTTGAGTCGGAAAGCAGAAGCCGAGATATTGCGAAGTGGAAGAAGAACAATCAAATAATGTCTGTTCTGAAACAAAAAGTATAGTATTTGGTCTTCCCATTTATATATTGGAAAAGCTGATGAAGACCCTCTTCACAAATCGGCAAACACTATTCTTCATCGTTTCTTTTCCAAAGCGATCCAGTTATTTATTATTAATTTTAGCTGGAATCATGGGCTAAGAAAAGAATGTATATGTAGCTACTTCCGCTATGCAATTCCTTTCTTAGTTAGGAGGGACTTCCGCGAAGTAAAGCCTGATAGATATTGGAATCATGGAAATACCGATTATATATTATAAACCTTATATTTTAAAATGCCACTGGAAATCTAAAGCCTGTCTTTTAATCATATTCAATGTAAGTCATTCGTTGTTGCCATATCAGTTAATTAGGATATTTAGTACAGTGAAATATTATATATGTATGGCTCTTCTCATTCTGTATATGGTTAGAACCCAGAAAAATACTCTAGTAGCTATATATTGTAAATCAGTTTTCAAATTTATCGTTAATTGTAATAAATTCGAGTCCTGACTTCCTTTAATGCCCGTAGCTTCGTTCCAAATATTACGTACGTACTTATAAGTTTCATGCTTTATCTCGCATATTGCAGGGTAGGCAAAGAAACTGCAGGAACTATATGAACCTAGTGTAAAGACATTCCGTTGCTTAGTTCCTGCTTTCTCTGTTCCCACTTTCCGCCTTTTATGAGGCATTGCGTGTTGAGTGGCGGAACTCAACACTGCACTTTGCCTAGTTTCTAGAGCGAAGCAAATAGAAATAGAAAAAAATCCATCTTCCCCGAGCGGGAACTCTCCAACCGTCGCGTTTACAGGTAGACGCTTACGCCTTTGCGCCACGACGGCCCTCATCACTTATAGTCAAAAGTGCTAAATCGTCTATTTTTCTATTGTTATCTTTTTTGTCAAAATTTAAGATAATTAGTTCAATTTAAAAAGTTTAACTTATTTTCTAATTTGAATAATAAAACATATATGTATATCTAACTCTATATGTATATCTAACTTCAATAATGAAACATTCTTTTTCTTTATTTTCGATTTATTTCATTAAAAATTATTTTAATCGATCAAATTACGTTTTTTCAATTATTTTACAATCATTAAAATTTTTAATAAAAAACTGGTTAACCATAATTTTGTTGATGACTTATTCTATCTATAAAATAACTCCTTCTATGAAATATTAACTTTAGTCTAACCTATATATAACAACTTATTGACAAAATTAAATTTCATACAGAGTAAGTGAAAGTCTGGTTCAATGAAATACAACTTATTGAAGACTAATTACATGAAGCGGTTAGTTTTCCGTTACAAAAGCATCTATAATCTAGCGCATCTATTTGAAATATATCTATAAATTTCCATTTTTAACTTATTTAAAGGAAGTCACCCTAGCATAAGCACTATTAAATAGTATAGAATATTTTTTATAGCTTTTTTTTTTTATTTTTTTCTGTGATTAAAGACTGGTCCGATCTGGATATTTAAAAGACGCGTAGGTCAAGTGCGAGTAGAATTTGTGCGGTTCAGTATCAATTTAATGATTGTAGGTCAAAGATAATTGCAAGTTATAATGTACAAAATTGAGTTTGCAAGGATATGCACAAAGATATGCAAATGAATATTTTGTATAAAATTAACTGTAGATGTAAATAAATACGTAAGTGTACTTCATTCGTCATCATATACATAAGTTTACAATATTAGGACTTCTTATTTTGGGATAATCTAAAAATATCAGTACAATTTTTAGCGGATGCCGCTCTTGTGCCACGCTAGAATGACTTAAAGCATACAGCAGCAGCAGCATATATTATAAAGATAAGATAAATAACTATGGAATCTTTGTAATAAACATTACTTTAAACGTTTCACAATAAAGTCAATTAAATTTTCTCCTAGTATATATCCTCCCACGTCTCACATTTCATAGTAACGTGGCGAATTCTAAGCAAATTGAAGAAAAAAAGAAGATTAAACTCTATTATCTTTGAATTGTGCTAAGTTACGTTAATTCCAAGTCAATACTTATAGAATTGTGAAATTGATATTAATCTGAAATAGTTACTTCCACGCAATCCAGAAAATAATATTCTTAATAAAGAGTCAGACTGACAAGCCGACAGACGGACACTAAAATGGTTCTATGAGTTCTGTTATTTTTTGTAAATACAAACAAATAATTGAAAATCTTGTTAAAATTCGATTTAAACGTTAGTTCTTTTCTGAACAAGAAAGTAAATTAAAAAATGTATGACGGAAATTTTTCGTTGAAGAAATACAGCACAATCAGCATTATCTAAATATTGGTCATAAATATTTTCAGCTTTTGATTTTTTTCAGTTCTCTTCTCTGCAAACGCCGAAGCACTGTGGCTATAGGTTCGATCTCAGGGAAGAAAATGTGCAATAGTCAGTTCTATCTCACAACATTTTGAACTCTTGGAGAGAGTGAAAAATTAATTATTTTGAAACTAGATATTTCCCTTCATTCGCATATGCGGGATAAAGTGTGAATTGGAAGTAAAATTCCATACGTTAAAACGTTATTACCAATATCAATTATACCAGACAGACGGGGGGATGTTGCGTGTACTTCAACTATACAGATCAGAATAAAATGCGTGTGAACATTCGCACCCGAGGGTCGTCACGCGATGCGCCACATGCTATCTCATTACGTATTGTTATTAAATTTTAATATTCATTTCATACATTTTTATACAACTGATTATCTCTAAACCAATATATATAGTAAGTTACAAAGAATCTATGAAGAATAGAGTAAAAATTAACTAAAAGCGTGAAAAGCGACTTTTTGAATCTTTTATATTTTAGAGTTCAGTATCACTCTTAGGTCATAATTTGCTGATAAAGTCACATATGGTTAATATGTTCCTTATTTGGCAAATAAACAGTAAATATTGGTTTAACATAAGACAGGATTCAGATAAAAATATGTAACAAGCTGCATGCTGATAGTGGTATTATTCGGCTAATAGAGACATTAACTGACAAATAATTAAAGTAGTCTCAACGAAGAAATTTTCATATAAATATTTTTATTGTTTGAGTATAGCGCCTATAGATTATTGCAGTAATAGGTGTTATAAGCTAGTAAGCTGGATTTATTTACATTTAATAAGACAATTTTGACAGACAATTATATTTTGACGCTTATAATGACAATAATCACGAAGAAAAATTTATCCACTGTTCTTAAACACTCTCTAGTTTGTCAACTACATTTTTTGTCACATTAGTCGTGATGAGCACTCGGAATTTCGGTGGCTATAAAATTAGTGTGTCATGTGTCACATCCGAGAAAAACACGGAGTCCGGTCATGATTCAAGCTTTCTGTTTAAACTTAAAACTGTTAAACGCATAGTCATGATTTCTCATTTTTACACTTACCAATGAATATAATCGTTTTAAATTTGTGTTTGTTTTAAAAGAAAATTTGATTTATTAACGATATCTACACAACTTTAGGAACACCTGTTAAATATTCTGCAAAAACAAATTCGCTAGTACAAATATGTATTTTTCATATAGCTATGACATTTGTTTGCAAATAAAATAACCAAACATAAAAATATAAACTTCTACAATACTCTTTCAACTTCTACAAAGCTCTTGTTAATTTTTTCAGCACCTATTATCGTTTACATGAAAAATATTACGTCAACTTTTACGTCATTAATTTATATACCTTAATACGTTAATAATAATCTATAAACATGTTCAATGATAAAAATTGTGTTAAATGTGAAAAATATTTGTCAATCTTGCTAATGAAAAAGCTAACAAGGTATACATGGCGTTCCGTTTAGTGAGATACGTCCGAAGACACATTCGTCGAATTGTCGCCAACCGACGGACGACGGACGGTGGTCGCGACTTCGCACAGAAGTGTCGGTAAACAGCTGCTGCGATGATAATTACTGACAAAGCTCGTCTATTTACATTACTTCTTAGAGCGTTGTGCTGTTAGAAGTGTAACGAGAAAAGATTACACACGAATTTATTATAAATTGTGCTAATGTCACGTTCACAATATTTCTTCAATTATTTTTAATACATTTTTTGTATATGATATAACATTTTGTTCGGCAAATATGTATTGTAAATGTACAATATGCGTCATTATATTATTTGTAGTAAGTACATTGTTATTGGAATTTATAAGATATGTAAATTAATATTTGTTTATATTAACGTAAAAATTATATATTTTTGGACAATTTTATTGTGACAAATATTTTATAATTTAATATTTTCTTTTCTTTGTAAGTCAATATATATTGATTTTATAAAATAAAGTGAAACTACTGTAAAACTCAAAATAAAATTGAATTATATTTTGACAAGAATTAATTAAAATACTTATAATAAGTCTAACTGCACAAAATTAAAAATCTGTACATCGGTTACGCAAATCGTTAGCATTCAGTTAGCGAGACCATCACACACCACACACCGGCCACAATGCTATATTGACATATGACATTTCAAACTGCGCAGGCACAATCCAAACACCCTGATTGTGTTTATAGCCACTTAACAAGACTCTGTGACAATTCTGATTAATACTCGAGAAAAAAATCACGTTGTTTATTTTAAGCGAGAGCAGCTACTTTGTATATTGAGGTGTGTTCTATTACACTCACAATTTTCTTAGTGAAAGATTTAGTAGATGTTAAATATATTAAAAATTATATATTTACTTCATGTTTATTGAAATATAATATTTTTTATTTCTAATTGAATTTAATTTTTATTCTGATCTTTAGGTAAAATAATTAGATTTGAAACCATCGTTGCGTAGCTAAAAAACATGTCAAATTAAATGCGCACCCCATTGTAATACATTAAATTTGTGTTCATAATAGTTCTGAAAGTGGTTAAAACTTTACCTACATAAATAAATATAAATAATAACTTATAATTTTTCTTATACCTACAGACGACAAAAACAACAGAAGACCAAGACGAGCGGGACCTGAGCGGAAACCCCGCCAAGCATACAGCGCAAAGCAATTGGAGAGGCTAGAAACTGAATTCAAGCTTGACAAATATCTTAGCGTTTCAAAACGAATGGAACTGTCAAAAGCATTGGGACTTACCGAGGTTCAAATAAAAACTTGGTTTCAAAATCGAAGAACAAAATGGAAGAAACAATTGACTTCGCGTTTAAAAATCGCGCAACGTCAAGGGCTATTTTCAGGGCATATCTTCGGACCTGCCCCACAGACTTATTCACTTTTAAATCCTTACGCGTATTCACCTCTTAGTTGCGTTTTCACCCCAGTAACCTTACCTTCATCACAACCATAGTTTAGTTTATATGTGTTGACTTATAACATTCTATTATTATTGTAAATAATCATATATTTACAGCGTATTAGATAGAGTAGAGTAGATCGACGTTGTCCTATATATTTATATTGCAGCAATCGTAAGCGGCTTTTACACTTGCCTTTCAGATTTCTACCACCGCCGATATTGGTGTTACCTCGTTGCATAATAACTTTAAAAACATTTATTATTAATTATAACGTAATTAATAAGCAAAACATTCATATCGGCTTTTTTATTATATCACGCGCATAGCAGGATAAAGTAACCTAGCGTTAAGACACTCCTACTTTCCACCCATTTTTTCAAAATTGCAACATAAAAACATACATCACTTAATAGCCTTTAATGTTAGTTGGGCTGGCCTTTCTCTTGTAACCGGAGCGAAGGTAAATCAAAATCATCTGTTCTAATGTAGTTAAAACTAAAAAACCTTAAAGTTCCGCCATGACAGTGTTATAATTAATTCACTTGTTATACAGAATATGCCTATACATATGAATATGAATCGTGTTCGTCTGATTTGTAATATTTGTATAATATTTACTGTTTTAATTACAGTGCTAAATGTACACAAGCACGCTGTAACTCGCTACTTTTCTCACTTCAACTTTGGTCTGACTCGTGACGTTACAGGTGTCACCGTATAAAAGTAAATAGGTTTCTTTACTCGTCATTTATCTATTATATATAATACCACTATATATTATACAATAGTATATATCTACTAAGTATGCCCACGATTTATGATTCTCACCGAATTTTCTTGTTTCATTTATTCGGCTGGACATTCTATTTCTTTATAAGGTGTTGTTGAATCACAATCAAAAAGTTTAAAGAAAGAACCTTTTCTTATTTTAGGTGTAGTCAAATAGTGTGGTCAAATATACAATATCTTAATCTTCAAGTGCAATAATCTATGATTTTTATGTGACTTGAAAATGTTGATGAAGAACGTATAAATTTGTAATTAAATTAATCTAATTAATTAGAAATTATTATTATAGAATTAAAATATATGAAGTGTAGGTATTTATATAGTATAAGTTGTCTATAAGTTTCTCAACTTAATGAATTTTAGAAAATTGTATATAATTTTAAAATGTACATAGAAAAATAATAAAAATATACCTATAAATGCTTATCTGGCTTTTATTTTCATTTTACCTACTCAAATAATTAACATAATTATAGGTATTAAAATAAAAGTATTTAAAATATTTAACATATTTCTGTTATCTTTTACCACTAAACAAATAATATTGTAAAAATAAATCATAATATTAATTTTTTTTCTCATTTAAAAACTGAAGTTTAGAGTTAAAAATAACTTCATATATAATAGACTAATTAATTTAAATATATAAATTAAAAAAATACAGCATATTGAAATTACTCAAAAATTAAAAAAATTAAATACATTTGCAATTAAAAAATAAAGTACATTGCTTGAAAAAAGATCAATTTCACAAAATAAATTCATAAATTTGCTTTGCTTGATTTAATTATTTACTTTTTACTTATTGTGAATATGTTAAAAATACAGAAACAAATTAAATTTTGCTTTAATTAGAGAACTAATTACAATGTGTTTTAGGATAGAAGTCTTCACAATTAGCCCCACCAAGACCCAATGCTGCCGCGCGCAGAGCTCCTAGAGACCCACCACGAGTCCACGCTACACCTGCACTGATAAATAGTAATATTAAATTTGTGTAATAAATATAGCCCTTTTTCGAAAACTATTACTTTTTCACACTAACATAACCATTATGTTAGTATGAAAAGTAATAGTTTTAAAAAGAAATATTTAAACAATACTTACTGCCAAAGTGGTAACCAATATTTGTTGCTATTACTTATTTTTCTCACTTGTTTATTCCCCAGGCATAAAGCACGATACACGCATAGAGTCGATTGAGGCTTAATCGCAATTAACGCGTGTCTAGCTAAGTTGTTCAAAATAGATACAGTTTCTTTGGAATTCTCTGTTTCTCTTTTAGATCGAAATACGTCATCCACATTGACCATGTCCATGTTGTCAACTACTTGCATTAGTTGCGGTTGAGGATGATTCTGAGTACAGAAAATAAGAATGTTATTAAACTAACAAATTTAAGTTGTTATCTTTATCTTATTAGGTACATTTGAAATCAAGGAATATGAACATTGATGCCAGTTATTTAATTAATTGCTAAATTACAAAGTTATATCTATACAGATCATGCTATGTTGTTAATTATACACTTAAAAAGTAACAGCTTCACGGTAGTGACGCGTATAACAGTGTATACAGAGGAAACCCAGTATTAAGATATTCTATTTTCCACTTTCCGTCCAATTTTGGGACATATTGAGTTCAGACAACACTAAGGTTTGTTTGGAAGGCGTTGTATATAAACCTTGCTGCAAGTTACATACAACTCTTTCACCTCACATATAAGCCATATAACTTTTAAATCTCAAAATTATAAATATTACCACCGGTTACCTTATTCTATCTCTAATTCAACATTAAAAACAAATTGGAATTAAGAATAAAGTACTAATAATAATAGTAATTTATATATTTATATTAACATTAAAAACTCTACAACGTCTTATTAAACACGATTGCGCTATAAAAAATTATATGTAATATTTCCGAAATGTATACATCAATTAGCATTACTAGTTTTAAAATAATCGAATCTTTTAATAAGATATTACGAATATTTTGTACGGCTAATCTTAAATATAAATAAAACAGTGACAGAACATAATTCAGCACTTAGTACTAAAATGTTTCAGAGTATCAATATCATAAATCTCAAATGCAAAATGTAATTCTTAACATATTAATAAAATTAATTGACCCAATGTTGGATCACCCAAAACAAATCCAGATTAGAGTAACGAGTGAATATTAAGGAAACCTACAGTATTTTTGAGACATATAAAAAAATAATGACGCCATTTGTTTAGCTAGGACGTAGACATGAACATATTTTTAATAACAACGTCATTCTAGTAAGATAAAATAGTTATATCACCTATGTGTGCAAACAAAGTAAATAGATATTTACCATTGTAATACACATAAGTACTTGTAGGACAAACATTCCAAAAGATAGGAAAGCAATGCCAGTAAGTGATATCTCAAAGAGGTCAGTCAGACCTAATCCATGGGAATGTTCAACGCCATATTCTTCGTGGACTTCGTGCACTTGTGGCGATGAATGATGGTACAGTGGCGGAGGAGGGGGCATCGAGTACTCGTATCCACCACCTGCAAGTCACATTTATTACTCACACATTCGGTATAACGTGATTAAAATAATAAGTTTTGGGAAGTATTAAAAAGAAATAAGCTTTATAAAATAATTAAGGTAAATTTGATTGATTAATTACACGTGGTAGAAGGTATACATTTTATTTTTTATCCTGCGATCAAGTCTATACATAGGTATATATTATAAAAATTTCATACTATGCTTTGAAACGTCGTACACTAGTCCACTGTTGTCTCCGAAAGTTAGATCAGCCTTTTCAACTTCAAAACCTTCCCTTGCTTCAGGGCGAAGTAGAGAAGATTCTACTTGATGTGACATGTTGAAAGCTGGAGACACATTATAGTGTCTATAAACATCATTTAAAGCCGTAATCCTAAAAAGAGAAATATTTAAGGAAGGATAATTATTTTATCATATAAATTAATAATAGGTAAACAATTAAAAATATAATTATAATAATATTTGTAAATAAAATAAATTTCATTTAAGAAACTATATCTGTATATTTCCTTAATAATCTTAGTTTCAAATATAGAATGAATTCAGAGGACCGTGGCGTAGAAGCACAGTATTTTCCTGGTGACCCGACGATTTGTGGGTTCATTTCCCACTTAAGAAGCTCTGGTAACAAGCCAAAAGCCTGGGATTAAGTTTCGTCACTCAACACGTAATGCCTCAAAAGACAAAGAACGTTCTTTGTCTTCCAGCTCTCTGTCCCTTTGTCTACACTACTACATGCGGGAATGTAGTGTGAAGCTAAATTAATAGTTCTACTAAAATTGTTAGAATATGAATACGTAGAACGAAGCATCGCTGAATAAAATTATTATAACGCTACAGCAACATATAAGTTCAAATATTTTAAATTCACTATTTGTAAAAGTCTTTACAGGTCTTACTTTGCTAACCACTCCTGGTAATTAACGGAGCCTGCGTCGTAAAGTGCATTGTTTCTCATATTTTGTGAACGTTTAGAGAGCACGCTGCCTTGGAGTTCTACATTTTCAAATGGTTTTCCAATTCGACTTTGCAGAACGTTCTTGCCCATTTCTTCTAATATTTGTTCTGCGACGTAGTTTCTACATTGATATTCGTTCATCATTTTCCTATAAAAAACATATTATAAACTTACGCTTATAAGATTCAAAAATTTTACCCATTTCCATATTTTATTTAAAGTTCTCAATTGTTTCCATATATTTGTAAACAATATATTACTTGTGAATATATACCTGTGGAAGTCCAAGGTAAGCAGTGCCGCGTCTATCGAGCCGTTCACCGAAGGCGTAATATGCTTAGACTTAGTAGCAAGCTCTAAATTATTAGTTTCATCATCCACTATAAAATAATTTGGCATTAAATCTGTTCTCAATATGTCATTCACATTTAAGTCATCTTCAATAACTCTCATCGCAACGATTATTCTTAAATATAAAGATACAAATAAAATGTCCACAATCAACATTTTATATGAAAATATTGAGAAGACATGTAACTGTGAAAGCATTCTATGTACTGAGCAATTTGAACTGACTCCTGAGAGATTACACGGCTTATAGAGCAGAAAATTCTTTAACATTAAGATTGTATCGCATCTATCTAACTGTTAACGTGTGTTGTTAACACAAATAAAGAAATACTTTAGGGATACGTTTTGCACTTTTATTTTCTTATAAATATATAGTTTTACTTTCTTTTGGGAAATAGTTGAGACTTCCGACGTCAAGTCAACAAT
This sequence comes from Dione vanillae, assembly GCA_037178615.1. Lineage (NCBI taxonomy): Eukaryota > Metazoa > Arthropoda > Insecta > Lepidoptera > Nymphalidae > Dione > Dione vanillae. Next base: position 309,267 of record JAZFAU010000106.1, read on the forward strand.
ATTAGGTAAACGATGATCACTGCCTTCTTTTTCCTATCGATATTTATTTAAATTTGATTTAGTTATATCTTCCATACCATAAGGTTTCACCGCCTACATATATCGTGTCATACATTTTTTCGCATTTATACGTATAGGTATTATTTTTTTAATAAAAAAGATTTAATATAGCGTCGATTAGAAGCTTAATAAAATAAGAATATAAGATAGCCTTTTCAAAAATATTATTTAGGTACATAATAACTGTGAAAGTAGCATAGATATCTAAATAAATATATGCTTAATCACTGTCACTAAATATTTACGTATAAAAACATTTGCTGTTAAATATAATTAGGTAGGTAGTTGTTATCATTGGGAAAAAATCACTATGATTTAGTTAAACAGCATTTTATTAAAAAAAATTTAGCTTCATGCAGTGTTGGACACATTGCAGGTTAGATAAAGGGAACCGTAGTCTAAAGAAACCTATTATCACACTCATTTCTCAGCTTTCCGTCTTTCGAGGCATTGCGTGTTAAGTGGGTGAATTCGACATCAGCGATCTTTCTCTTATTGCCAGAGTATGAATCAAACCCACAAACCATCGCGTATACGGACGAAGGCAAAGCTTTTGCGCCACGATGAACCTGAAATTAATGTTAATTTATTTAATTTACTTAATAATAGCTATCTCAATTGTGTACTGTAAGCTTATAAGTATGTATATACAAATTATATTATGAGCATTACTGTTCATCTCCCCCAGCTCTTAAGTACCCCGAAGGGGTGGATAGCGGATCCATTATATGCCTAATATTACAAATGCTCAGATGTCAAAGATGCGACGTTTGACGTGTGAACAAACCCAGGTTGCAGCGCCATTAAAATCTTTTTTGTATTAAATTATGAAGGTTATGATGAAAGATCTTTTAGTATTATATTTCTTTAATGCATATTTATTATATAATATAACATATATGTTTCCTTTTAAATATTTTGTAATACATGTTTTGTAATGTTTAATTAAACATATATACGTAATGATTAGGTTTAGGTGGCAACATAATAGCTTAAAATAATAAGTGACGACATCCGTGGTGAGGTGACGCAACCACCTCTATGTCTGCCTGCAAATGCTACGGTATATGGGTTCAATTCCTACTCGGAGAAGATTGATTTCGTGCAGTTTTTCATATAGAGTTTTAAGAAAAAGCTCAATTTTATTACCTGAATAATTATATTTATTATTTTAAAGTATAAAGTAGCTATCCATTTTCAGTTAAATAAAAATACTTATACAATTTTTTATAATAAAGGGAAAACTTAAAAAGGATAATTTACATTTTATCAACAAGAAAAAATAACTTCAACTTATGTAACAACCTTATTAATTTAACACCGATGAAATATATTTTTTTCTCTATTTTTAAAATTAAACCAATATATGTATTACTACAAATTAGTGCTTTTGTGGACTTGGAGAAGGTGTTTGACAGGGTTGTAAGAATTAAGTTGTGGAAACTACCCCGGTACAATGTCACGAAAAAAGCATGATGATTCTCCGGAGAACATGTATGAAGAGGCTAATGACAGTGGACGAGGTGAAGAGATGTGCAGGGACGTTTGGCGCTACGATTTCTCTGCTACCCCGCTAGAGATAGCATTAAGGTGTGTGTGTGAAGTAACATATTATTGTAGGTATTTTTTATCGTGAAAATGACAGAGTTAAAGTAGATATTAAAAATTTGTATCGTAATTTTTTAAGCAGAATACAAGAAAATCAACTTACTTTAAACCTCTAGAATTTTAACAGAGACCATAAAAACACTGACTCAAATAAAGCCCCTATCGATTCTCGAATAGGATATCAGAAAGTCCAATTTATTTTGAGGCCACCTACAAATACCATACCTAACAGTGTAGAGTAAAGCTACCTTCCCTTTTCGAAAGTAAACATTTAAAAAAGCAATAAAATATGTAAAATTCTGTATAAGAAAAATGTAGACATAAACCAAAATTGTTTCAACGTTGTCGTATTTTTCAGTTATAAAACTACTAAAATGAAGTTAGTTTAACTAAAATATATTTGAAATATTTTAATTAAACTTAATTCATCCTTACAAAATTTTTGAGACATCATTATTTAATTTATTGCTATTCTTTAAAGAGTTCCTTTAATTTCTAACATAACTTTTTAATTTTTAACAAATGTGCTATAAAAGATTAATTTAATTAAATTTAAGTTAAGTTAACTAAGTATTTTTGTATAGGTATTAATATAGATCCTAAAATAATTAAAAAAAATTAATATCCACCTGTGCCAAGCCAAAACGGGCCGCTAGTAATAAACATTGTGACACATTGCATTCAAATTTCCAAGAGAATTTATGAAAATTATATTTTTTAAATTAAATAAACACAAAAAATAAAAGACCACCAAATAAAAAAAAAACGATCACTTGTGCCATATACATCTTTATTTAATTTACACATTTACGAAATAATATAAAAAGTGACACGTTTTTATTAACACTAAAAGTAGAGAATCAGCATCATATAATGGATACCTTATAATTTGTTTATTATTATATCAATATTCTAAAAATTTTTGACGCAGTTATTTTATTTCATATATATTTTAAATTCTACTGTAAAGTCTACCATGTTAGACATACAACACACATTTTTCTAGAAATGTTCAACAATTTTATTGTAAGTCAGTCAATAAGAATTTAAAATGAATAATAATTACAATGTGTTTTTAATAGCATTGTTGTTTAGAATACAGTATAAGTTAAATAAATAGAAGTTAATTTAGGTGTTGTTTCAATTTTTCATATTGTACAAATCATTATGAAACTTTGTTAAAAAAATACATATAGCGGAATAATAATAATTACAGCAAATCAATAAAATGCCATCAAAATATTGTACTGTAGTTGTAGATGTGCAATATTTGTCGAAAACATTGTCCAAATGAATTTCCGTGTTCTCTTTTAACTAAACTCGTCCATGATTTACACAGAAAGGACTATTCAATATATTTACAGGTATCTTTTGTATTTTTATTGAACAAATAAGAGCAAAAAATACATACACACAATATTTATAAAAATGTTGACAATTTGATTTTATAGTATAAGTAAAGAAACCAATAAATATGTCGCCTACATTTTAATAAAAATTTAATTAAAAACAATCTCATGCAGATAAAAGTACATCCCAATTAATTTCATTATTATACACTTCTTGCTCCAGCCACATTTCATAGTTGAGTGTGAACTCTTCCTCCAGTTCTATATTTGTATCAAGGACACTATTAATGTCAGTGTCCACTGGCATCAATTCACTCTCTATATCATCATTTGACCCATATCGTCTTCTATTGAACCTTTCTACACATACTCTTAGCGCACATTCTTCATCTTGAAAATCCCATGGCCGAGCATCAACTTCATTTCCAAAAGCCCAGTCATCATTTAGCCTGTGCCTTACTTTTGAGTATATAGCACTTATGATCTTCATATTTATTTTTCTCCACTGCCTTCCTAAATACTTGGTTTGCATTTTTAAAAGTTTTAAAACATAAAACTGCATCAATGCATGTCGCACTTTCAATATACGTTTCAGAATTGGTGCACTTTTGAAAACCACAAGCATCATAATCCTTGCATTTTTCCATTTTGTTAATTTATTTAATATTCTCAACAAGTTAATGCTGGAAAATACATTGCGCCATGAGTAGGGTACTGATGAATCACCAATATCTAAGCATTCTTTAGTGAGTTCAGGCTGTTCCCCTATAACACATGCTGGAAATTCAAATATTGGGATTGTATTTTTAGCTCCTATGTGAGCCAATATGTTCTGATTAAAAAATTTTAAAACCAGAGGCATACAATTAGCTATCACTAAATGATTTGACATATATTCAAACTGGTAAACATGATTTAATTTAAAATGTTTCAACAATAGTAACAAGATAGCTGTAACTGCCTTTACTATGATTTCTTTATGTCTATTGACATCAATTCCCAGTTTTAATGATTGAACTACAGTCATTGGCATTTCTTCTGGTAAAACATCAGCCATTATGTTCATGGAATATGTTTTAGCTGTAGAAGTTGGCGTAGCCGCAAGTAATATTTTTAAGAGAGCAATTGTATATTGTGAAAGATCTTGCTGCATAGCTTTATACAAAATTTCAACTTCAGTTTGTTCTACTTCCTTTTCACCTTTTGTTAAAGGACTTCTAGCTATTTCAAGTTCTCTTTCAATTTGAACTTCTGCAATACTTGTGTACATGTGCTTTTTTAGTATTTCAATCCCTTCATGTATTGGCTGTGGTAAGCCTGCAATAGTTTTTCTGTCACCAGGAAGAGAATATCCAACAAATTTGATTCTTACATTATCTAGAAACATGTCAATATCTTTTTGTCGAACTTTTGATTTCCAAGGCAAACTTCTTGGTAAGGGAGGTGGTGGAGGAGGACTATCAAATCGTTTTATATACATATAATATGGGCAATTTTGATTTGCATTAGCATTTTGAATGCTGTCTGCAGACATTGATTGAAATTCCATAGAATAATCTTCAGATCCATTTCCTGTTTCTTCCTTATCTACAAACATTTGCTCATCTGATTCATCTAAGGATGTCTGTTTCATAAATGTTTGTCTACGGAGAGCTCTTTCACTTTCTTTTAACTTTCTTTGTCCTGGATTTTGATTTTCTAACATGTCTGTAGCAGTTAGGTGGAGGAGAGCTGGATCTCATACCTTTAATTATTTCAAGAGTGTCTTCTGTTACTGGTGGCAAGCCATATTTTTCTCGAAGTCGAGCTTTCCGTTCTTTTAGTTCTTTAGAACCACCTAAATAAACAAGTAAAATCTTCCACAACAGTAAAAGTACTTTTTTTGTTGGAAAATGGGGAGTTGTTCCTGCACACAATTGTGTTACCATCCCAAGGAGTTTAACTGGCAGCAATTCTTCCCCAAAAGGTGTTCCTATTTCTTCTTTGAACATTTTCACTAAATGCTTATATTCAGAGTCAGGGTTTTCTTTTTCAGTCCTCATGTGCTCTGTTATGAGGTATAATACTGATAAAATAACTCTCAAGTTAGTGGAATCTGCCAATGACTCTGCAAGCTTTCTAGATGCTACAGCAGCATTACTTCTTACTATTTCTAAATTTAATAATTCAACAAAGGCTGCAAAAGTTCCCATTTCATACAGGACCATAATATTTAGGCGAGCCCAATGAGATTGTTCCGCATCAGATTGCATCTCTGCCCAACAGCCTTGAGCAAGGTATAAAATACACCGTGTAGCTCTCATTCGTATTTCTGTCACAGCAACATCCAAATGTTCCAGGAGCTTCATCACAAATGTACGTTGTTGTTTATTTGAAAGCCTCTGCCAACTAGGAGGAAAGTTAAATTCCTCCATTATATCTTCGAAAGCCTTGACATTGAGCTGGAATTCAGGATGCTCTGTGTAGCTGTAAAGTTCAGCAATTTCATTTGCTTGAGTGTCACAGTCATCATAAACGAAATCTAATTCAGGGCTTTCATCGTTTAGACTCACACATTCCCCTTCTTCCATAGGACGCCGTACATCAGGTAATTTAGCGCCACCCCGGCGACCATTACCATTTGTACCCATTTTATTTAACACTTAATTGCTTGGCTTTTTACATTTTTAAGAAGGTACTATCAATTAATTTCAATAAGATAGATCTAAGACGATTGGCAGAAAATCCCTGATTGACCGATTCTACAGAATAATAAATAAAAAGATGGATGAAATGTTGACAGATAACAAAATGAAACAATTTTAGCTAGGACAATAATGTTATTTTATATTACAAGTATAGTATTATGAATGCGGCAAATGAATAAAACACATTTTCTAAAAATAAATACTTATTGTGGGTTAGTTCACAAAAATCGACACATCATAATTAATTGAATGATTGAAATTTCTATATATCATTAATTTAAGTAAAATTGTAATAGTCACTAATAGTAACTATTAATCTTAAAACAAGATAAATTTCGTTTTCGCAAATGTCTATATAGTTTAAAAGCTATTTATATTTATTACTTTTGTAGTTAAGTATAGTCTGTAGTTTTGTGTAGATGAATAGAATCAAAACGACGAATTGACAGTTATCGTGGGTGGGGTGTTTATTTTAACAAAATTTAATGCATCTATTTTAAAAATTGTTAAAAAAGCTGTATATAATTTTGAATTCATTAAAAAAAGGTAAATTATGTATATTTAAATAATGTGTAAATATGTGAAAAACTTTATATACAATATTTATTCCAATTTTTAATCAATGTAAGGTATAGATAACAAAAGGATACACTAAATTACTTGAAATGAAATCAATCTCGTAAGATAATTTAAGACATTATGATTCAAATACTTTGAAAAACAAAATCAATTCATATCTTTCTATTTAGGTATAAAAATGGCAGAACTGGCAGCTTTGCTACAAACCGACATTCCCGAAGGACGAAACCATCTCACAGACAGTCATACCAATCTCGAAAGAGTCGCAGAGTACTGTGAAGCTAATTACTTTCAATCTGAAAATAAAAGATTAGCTCTTGAAAGTACTAAGAACTACACAACACAGTCATTGGCCAGTGTTGCTTATCAAATTAATACTCTTGCATACAACTTCCTTCAACTTCTAGAATTACAAACTATGCAACTTGCAGAAATGGAAGGTCAAATGAATCATATTGCACAAACAGTTGCTATTCACAAGGAAAAGGTTGCAAGAAGGGAGATTGGAGTCTTAACTGCAAATAAAGTGACTAATCGCCAATATAAAATTATTGCTCCTGCTAATCCTGAGAAACCGATAAAATATGTCAGAAAAGGAATTGATTATACTGGTAATATAAAACAGACTTTATTTTATCATTTAATTTATAAATAATCATAATCTATATATTTATAACATTAATAATATCTATATATTTGTATTATTTTATTCGATAACATATATATTTATTATGTTTTAGTTAAATTCTTTTCTAATCGTATTGCAATTGCTTCCTCTGTGGCAATCATCCACTTCCGTTGATTGGCTGGAACTAGTTTATTTATTACTTTTTAATTGTAATTTATTAAAAATAATAATAAGTAAATATTATATTATGTACTTTAGATTTACACTAGCCAGTATAATTTTAAGATGATTTTAAAAAAAATACTAAGTATTAAAAAAAATGAAGACCATTGTGGTGCAGAGGTCTATGCGGCTTGCATACTTGTTAATGCGACATTTTGAGGGTTTGATTCCACTCAGGGAACATGAATTTTTCTATTGCTATTTTCTTCACTCCGGAAACTAGGCAAAGCGCGGCATTGAGTTCCGCCACTCAACATGCAATGCTTCGAAAAAAGGCAGAAAGTGAGGACGGAGAAAGCAGGGACTAAGCAACAGATAATCTTAACACTAGGTTCATATGGTTCCTGCAGTTCTCTCTGCCTACCCTGCAAGATGTGGGATAAAGCGTGAAGCTAAAAAAAAATAATGGACTGTATGAACTTAAAACTAAAATCCACAAATTGATTTTATGTCTACCATAACTTGCAATAAAACTAATTTGTTTTAACCATATTATGTCAAAAGATAAAAATATATGGTATTTTCTTACAACCAATTACAATTTTTTTGTTAATGAACCAAACATGATACAGTAAAATAAAGTCACAAACAGTTATTGTGGGATTATTGTGTTTCATCATTCAGAAGATTATTAGAACCTATTTTAATTTCTCCATTCTGATAAAACAAAATGTGATTTTAAGTCCACTACCTAACATATTGCTGTCTTGTTTTTGGATGCAAATTATGCTTTAGATATATGTATATATTTTTATAATATTTATTCTATACATTTCTAGCCCTTGATGATATCGGCCACGGTGCTCGCTGGAATGGCAGCAACGGCACACCACGCGGTCGTCGTTCAGGTTCGGCTGGTGCAGTGCCTCTACCGGCCCCCACAACAAAACCACCGACTCCACCAGCAGTAGTCAGATCAGCGTCTTCTGCTAATACTGGGACTCTTGGTAGAGGAACACTTGGTATGTTGTAAACATTTATAATCAATATGTGAACAAGTTTTTTGTGGCTTTGTGTTTTATTTTGTGTTTGAGATCTTTTATTATGTTAATGACATTTATTGTCTGCTATTATTTATCTTTGGAAAAAATAGTGTTAATTGTTAATACTATTCTGAAAGAGGAATATCTTATTATAAATCTATAACTTAAATTCACATTAGGATCTGAAACCATTAAACCTTTTTTGGTTTGTTGCAAAGAATGTATTTTTTACTGTGATATACACAGAATACATTAAACTTATTGACTATTTTATAATAGCATATTAGTTACAGCTCTTAATAGACAACATGAGCACTATACATCAAAAATGTTAAGATCTAGTGCAAGAAATTAAAAAGATGAATTTATAATGAGTTCTCTGGCTTATATAATTTTTTGCATATTTTAGATAAATCTATTTTAAAATAGTAAGTAAACGTATATATGTTCAGGTAAGTCTTCCCGCGAGTACCGCACGCCGCCCGCAGTGGCGCCCCCGCAGGTGCCGTCGCACTATGCGCCGAACTACCCGCGCCGCCCGCCCGGGTACTCCACGCTACCCGTCACACAGCCGCAGGTAGAACCTAACCTACCTCTAGTGTAATAAAGATAATGAGTTGTTTTGATATACAGAATGTATATGACAGCGCGACCTTTACCGAAACTACCTATAGAGTAAAATATTTCAAGGCTGTATACAAAAAAGTAGTTAAGAATCATCAATAGTTTAAGTATAGGAGCAGTTTTGCCGCTGCACAATAATTACACATGTAATCATTATCTACTAAACATTTATATAGAACACCTTTCATTCGTAAAATAACCGAATGAGAAAGTGATATATCTCGTTTCCGCTCTGACACGATAGTGTTCTCTTGCGTTATACTTGACAATGGCGTTTTATTTTGGAACAATAATGATATCTTGCAGGTGGGCATGGTGCACCCCAATCAGCATCAATCGCCATCCAATTACTCCCAACAAGACTTACACTCGAGCATGCCGCGTATGTACATTTTAAATTTAAGTTATTATACTTATTTTAAATTATTTATTTAAGTGCGCTATTGATTCATTATACGTATATATTATATATTTTTTAGCTCCTCCGTCACCACTAATTGGATCCGATGGAGAGCACAGTCAGCATTCTATAAGTATACCTGGACATGTAAGTTTTTTGGTTTTATACTTTATTTTATAAATATTAATTATAAATACATATCCCTTATGGGATAACTTTTTGTCCCTACCACTTCAAAAGTCGGATTAAGTAGGCGCTATGTTTTATTTGCATCTAAACGAGCATATAATAAATTTAAATCAAATCTTCAATGAATTCAACCAAATGTAAAGAAATATCGTAACTAGAATACAATTGAATTTGTCATCAGCCCTGAAATGGTTTAATTTTAAACCTATTATAATAGTAATTTATATTATAAATAGTAATGGTTGAGTTTACCGTGGCGCGATGAAACGAATGTAGTCATTTAGAGTTTCAAATAATATGTCCACAAGCGCGAGTTTATAACATGGCTTGCGAGAACTTGCAAGGGCTTGCAGATCAGGATCAGTATTGGTTTGGTGAACGCTTGTGACGTATGCACTAAGCATGTAAGCGCTTGTAAGTAAAAGATATTTGCCGAATCTTGCTTTCTATGGCCATCCAGTAATAAGACCAAGTATTGTGTCATGATACCATCTCCACCACATGGACAACTTACCACGCACTATGGGACGGAACTCTTTGCGGAGGTAGTTCCGACCTGATACGACATTGGGTCTTTCAAGAAGAGAGCGTACACGTTTTTAAAAGGCAGGCGACTCAGGTCAGGTGACCCATGTAATATACATATATATAATACTACACAGCTTATTATATTGTAATACTTGGCGCATATGTTTACTCGTGCAGAGGTTGTATCTATTAACGCCGCGAGCTCCCATCACTGTACCCACTCGCTCGTTTACCTTCTCTAACATGAAAAGAGTATTACCACGAGTAAGGTTTTAATTCGGCGTGTGCAGCGCGCGTCGTCGTCGTCGGCGTCGGGCGGCGGGTCGGCGCGCGGCGGGTCGGTGTCGCCGCCGCTGCCGCCGCCGCCGCTGGACGACGAGCTCGCGGGGGACGCCTTCGGGCGCCCGCACGCCGCCCTCGTGCAGGTGGCTAATGTTATATGTAACTTAAGCTTATGGAATAAGTAAATATGTGACAACTTAATAGTTGGGCGAGCGTTTCAAGTATGACGTAAAGCAATTTCTAAAAAAATTTTAGTGCAGTAACATTTTTCTGTATCTGTGTTTATATCATTCATAACATTCAAGTGACTATTTTTACCCCAAGTTTATTACAATTTTTATCCTTGGTACACTTTTAATTGCCTTCTAGAGGTAGTGACAGATCAACGGGAAAAACGATAAGTGGCCGAGACTTGGATGCCAATCGTACAGCAAATTGTCCCTAGCTTTTTATTAAAAAAAAATTATATAACGTATGGTTAAAAAGACCATACCGTTTTACACTGCTACACCCTCCTCTAATTGCGTCACGTAATACTTGACAAAACCTCTAAAGAAAAGTACATAAATGAAAAACCACCAGAAGAGGCTATCTATTTAATAAATAATACAAAATCCTATATTATGATATACTTACGCTAGTTGACAATATAATTTTAGAATAAGATGGGGACTCAATACACCAATGCCGTACCGGCCATCGTGCCTGATGAGGAAGACTTGCCCGGATGGGTGCCCAAGAATTATATCGAGAAAGGTACATTAGTATTATTTCCATTACTACTATGTATATTAAATATACTAACTGAATAATGTATAGATGCTTATCTTTATAATAATCTAAGCCCTAATGGAATAAATAATATATATTTTTTTCCGTTGCTTAGCAGGGACGCTTTCTCCGTCCCCGCTTTCCACCTTTTTCAAGGCATTGCGTATTGAGTGGCGGAATTCAACGCGCTTTGCCTAATTTTCAGAGCGAAGATAATGGAAATAGAAAAATTTATCTTCCCCGAGTGGGAATCGAACCCAGAAACCGTCGCCTTACAGAATACAAATAAAATTAATATTTTAATATATTCTCCAGTGGTGGCAATATATGACTACTACGCGGACAAGGAAGACGAGCTGTCGTTCCAAGAGAGCGCCGTCATATACGTGCTGAAGAAGAACGACGACGGCTGGTGGGAGGGCGTCATGGACGGCGTCACCGGACTCTTCCCCGGCAACTACGTGGAGCCCTGCGTGTGATGGGGCTGAAGAAAAAAACAATAATTTTAGTCTTTATTTTATTTCTCTAAAGAAAAAAATTAATACTTTAATTTGAGTTTTTTAGCTTTTTTTCTGTACCGGTCACTACGTAGAGCTTTGGTGTGTGATGGGGCAGAAGAAAAAACAATAATACTTTAAATTTAGTTTTTTATTTTGTTTCTCTACCAGCAATTACGTAGAGCACTGCACGTGATGAGGCTGAAGTAAAAATAATAATACTTTAGTTTGTCTTTTAGTTTTGTTACTCTACACCAAATAATGAATGTGACAAGAATATTTGTTTATTTTATTTAGCGCCTGAACTGTTCATTTAATATAAATGATTAAGGAAATTTGTTATTGCTATTTTTATATATTTTAAAACGCAATAATTTTTTTATGCTTTTAGATGGTATAGTTTTTATTTAAATGATTTTTTTTATTATATGCTTGCTTATATAATTTATTTAATAAGTTTCTTTTATATATTTAAAACAAAACGAAAGAGTGGATTCTGAAATGGTAATTACAATATATTACGACTCACAAATAAATATTTATAGAAAGTTTAATATTAGTATTAATCTGTTCTGATATTGTAATTTTTTTATTGAAGTTTCACGCTTTATCCCGCGAATAGCAGGGTAGGCAGAGGGAACTGGAACTTAGTGTTAAGACACTACGTTCTACGCTTCCCCCTTTCGTATTTCATGTTGGTGGCGGGAATCAGGCCGCGACTGTAATTTATTGTTTAATTAGTTTAATGCTTAGTGTTAAGATACTCCATATTCCACTTTTCACCTAACTTTTCAGAAATTTACTTTGAGTGTTGGGAGCCAAGTCGACGTCACGCTTTATATTTTTATCACAGCTAGCAAAATTAAATAATTACATAGTATAAACTCTCAGTCGCATGTACAGGCGGTATGTATTTTTAGTTTTGATAAATGCATTCAATAAATCAATTAATTTAAGAAAAGCTTTAGTAGGTAATAATAATTATTATATAAGCATCTGTAGCATTATTTAATAAGTGATTATTAGTATAGTAATTTACTTTGTATCCATAGAACTAAGGTAGAAATAAAATTTATAAATGTTTTATAAATATTTACCAACATTCCTATTTAATATGAGTTCTTTTATATCTCCTTTTTTTTCTTTTGCTGCTCAAAACTTTACACAAGTTTTATACTTTGCTATATTCTGTATGACAATAAAGCTAAGTTGTTTCATGCATGTTGTAATAAAATTATATAAACGAGTAAAGTTTTTCATTTTATTCTTTTTATATTTAAAATTTTAATCCACACTAAGGATAGAAAAAATATTAAATAAAAACAATAATTTGAACACGCGAATCTTGCAAAACGTGGAAGCGCTCTGACTGCTAAGCCATGCGTTCGAAGTTTTATTTTTACTTTTTCTTTACCCGACGTAGACAGTACTGTTTTGTCCTTCTAAACGCTCAAGTTGGGGGTATTACTGTAAAACTTACTTTTGTAGAAAGTACATTACAATATTTTTTTATAAATTTACAATTTTTTAACTACAACTCAAAATCTCCGTATATTTATAGGAATGTATACAAAAGAAATTAATTTTTTTCTCGCACGACATTTATATTCTCTTTTTTTCTCGCACGACAATATAAAATCAAGATATAGATCAAGTCTCGCATGGCAACACATATTACAGTGCTTTTGACACTGTAACATATATAATGAAAAAGGAATAAAAAATAACAATTGCTTTGTGACGACTTTATTGTCACCATCTTATATGATAGTCGGATCACTCACACATCACATCATACAATACGTACGAACATACAGAGTTACAAACGCTTTATGCCAATTTAAATATATGTAGATACATATTACCTTGCATACATTTTCAAATATTGCTGTAATATTATATCACTTATAAAGAGTACTTTATAACAGAAAATGGTATAAAATTATTGTACGACTTAGTCAAAAGTTTTGTTCATTTCTAAAATTCACATCCACTCGGGAAGACCTTTTGTTACATATTATTTCTTTTTTTTAGTGCATTGTCAGTGTCTTCAAATATAAATGATAATAGCCATTGTGAGTATGCCATTGAATTATAAGTATGAAGCAATAATTGGTATATTTAAATACATTGTTTGAAAAAGAATTACATTATATTTTGAATTAAAAGTGATGTACTTTTATATGAGGTACAATAATTTTTACTGGTTTATTTGATAAAGTGTGTAACGTGTCAGAATACATGAGTACTGGAAGATAACAATTAATAAACAATGTGATTTGAGTATAACATTCAAATGAGTAAATTCATACGACTTTAGCAAATGACTTTTACTTATACACTACTTATTCCTTATCATCAAGGTCCATATTTTCTGTGGCGTTATTATCAGTCTCTTTATTTTGTTTAATGTTTTCTTCTTTTGTGGTAGTATTGCTTTCATCTTCTTTTTCTTTCTTTTCAGTTTCGGATTTTTCTTCTTTGGGTTCATTTTCTTTTACTTCTTTTTCAGTCCTATAACAAAGTTGATGTAAAGTGATTAATTTGATTAATTTGATTTGATTGACAATTTTAGATTGAATTGAAGATTGAAAATTGAACAATAAAATGTAAACTAAAATAAGTTTAACATTAAAAATAGAACTTACTTAGAAGGTCCATTGACAACTTCCACAACATCATCATCTTCATATTTAATATTGACGACAGCTTCAACTTTAGCTTGTATGCTTTTTAAAGCAGAATGGAATATTTTGGAGCTAGCCTGCAACAATAAAATGAAACTATTAAGTTATGTTGTATTTTAGAAAAGTTACTTAGTTCTTTGTAAAATTCTAAAATTTCACATAATATAATTAAGATACAATTTACATTTGTATATAATTTTTTTTGACATAGAAATTTAGTCAGTAAAATCAAAGGTTACCAACACAAAAAGTCCCCGAGCACATAACAAATCCAATATACTACCATGAAGAATTAGCACGAAAACAGTTATTTATTTAAATATTACAAAGTAACAATGTGATCGTTGAGCACTCACAGTGAGCGAGCCGATCCGCGCCTTGGCGGCGTTGAGCGCCGCGCACACGTCGTTGAGCTGCACCTGCGCGCCGCGCTCGGCCCGCTGCGTGGAGGCGGCGGCGGCGCGCGCGGCCCGCAGCGCCGCGCCCTGCTCCGCCAGCGCCGCCTCCAGCCGCGCGCGCTGCGCCGCCCAGCGCGCGCCCGCCGCCAGCAGCGCGCCCACGTCCACCACGCGCGACTTGTACGTCACTATGCCTGCACCCGTACCGGATATATGTATAGTTAGCTATATTCAGACTAAGGTTACATCAATTAAATGGCTATTTTTTTTTTCTTTTTTAATTAAAAATTTGTTTTGAAAGGTTAATCTTGCAAATTTTTTTATGAAAGGGTTGATGCTGAATACTAGAATACAGGACCTAGTCTGGATATCTTTTATTTTACTCTTACCAAATTTTTCGCCTATTGTTAACAAAAAGTGTATTATTATTACATCGTACCACGAGGACATCGATTATAAGGTAATTTATACTATACTAACCAGTGTCACTGACATCCTTCGTGCCTGTCGTATCTGAGCCGGCGTTGTCGCTGCTGCGATTAAACACAGGTAAGAGGTCCCGATTGCCAGACGCTATAGCGGCTTCCAGTTCCGCAATCTATACACAAGAAGATGAAAATATTAAACTTTAGTAAGGAGAGAAGAACTTTTGTAATAAACTTAAAAATTACATAAAATACAACATTTAAAAATTAATGAAAACATATATGAAAATTAAGAAAAACTATTCTCAGTCCACCAACACTTTAAAAATCATAAAAATATGATATAAAATAACTACATAGGTAGATACATAGATAGATTAATACATACATTTGTTCCCAATATATTTTTCCATAACATAACTTTTATAATTGTGACAAGTAACAAAAACTGTGACTGTCTTAGGTGTTATAAAGTACATTAAACACTATATTCTAACCTGAGGAGGTACTTCACTGTTGGTGACAGTGCTGTCGAGTGGTAGGTCCTGAATTGCCTCTGGTGTGCCTGCTGCCAGGTCCTTTATTGCTTGTACTAATGACCTAGTGAAGTTATATATATTTTAATAATAATAATAGAAAAAGGAATTCGATATTAATTGATAATGTAATTCATTAACCATGTAAAATATATATGCTATTTTACAGTGCACTTTGTCAACAAATTCAAATTTATTACTATTTTATGAAAATCAAATAGATTATAAAATATATTGAAATAAAATGAAAACATAATATATTTTAATGTAATTAATAAAATCACAAGTACTTCTAAATTGCTATAACATAATTAAGGGACGAAGCATAAAGACCAGAAATATGGTTAAAAAAACATTTAAAAACTTCTTTAAAAATTGAAAATTTCTTGTAACAACAACACAAGCACACTCACTTGTAACTGAACGAGTCGCGCACACACACTTTATCCATGACGTTTCGTATCTGCGACCTGGACAGCTGCAGGCCGAGGCTCAGGAACAGGTTCTGCAGGTCCTTGCGCGCGATGGCGCCGCCGCGCGACGTGTCGAAGTACACCAGCGACAGCAGCAGGTAGGGGTCGGGCGGCAGCTCCACGCCGCGGCTGCGGCGCCTCGGCGAGCCGCTGCGCTCGTCGTCGCTGTGAGACTCCTGGAAATTATTTGTTTCTACTCATTATTCCTTTTTTTTTTGTTTTTTTTAGCTTCACGCTTTATCCCGCATATTGCAGGGTAGGCAGAGGGACTTACAGGAACCATGTGAACCTACTGTTAAGACACACCGTTGCTTAGTTCCTGCTTTCTCTGTCCCTTCTTTGGCATTGCGTGTTAAGTGGGGAAACTCAACGTCGTGCTTTGTCTAGTTTCCAGAGCGAAGAAAATGGAAATATAAAATCCATCTTCCCCTCATTATTATATCAGTTAAATGATTTAATAAATTATCGAAATAATATATATATACAACTTATTAATGTGTTAAAAAAATATAAACCACATATTTTGTTCCCCAATTCCATAGAAATATTAAATACTCTTTATTGAATTGAGAAAAATATATCACAGTTTCATTATTAAATGCTATGTAGAGCAATAAAAATAATTTAATCGCATTTACGCAAGTTTTTCATTTATTATAAACAAAAATATTGTATGTATTAAAAAATTAATTAAATGAAAAGGAAATTTTAACTAAACTATAGATTGATTATGAAATAGAAAAACTAACTATATAAATAGCATGTATTGATATTAATTAAATTTGCAATTGAATATCTATCTTAAATGTTCAGATGTTACAACACTAACTTTTCTTTCTCGCTTGCGCGAATCGCGCTTATCATCTTTCTTTTCTTCTTTTTTGTCAGTTTCAGCTTTTTTGTCATCTTTTTTTTCACCTTTTTCTACACTTTTATCCTTTTCTTTGACCTCCTCCGCTTTTTCGGGTAAAGTGTATAAAGTTTTGTAAACGTAAAATCCGAAATCACGCATCAACATTTCATTGAACAGTTCAGCAAATACAAACAACTAAAACAAAAAGAAAACAATTTTTATATATACCAAATAAAGGAATGAACAATTTTATCCAAATTCTTAAATATAGCGCAAAGTTAGGGTATATAGTAGATTATATAAATATATAAAATAACAATTTACATAAAATTTATAAACAGCTAAGTATTAATATCTTTACAGCAACCTACATTTCGTATCACCAAATAATATAAATAAGTAAACTAAAATCAGGAAGTTACCTCAAAACTGTGTTCCTTGTTATCAGTAATGCGGTAGTCCAGCAGCAGGGACAGCGTGGCCACGCTGCAAGTGAACTTACCGCCTTTGGCCGAGCTGTTCGGGTGCACTATAATGTGGGGGGAGCTTGGTAATTCATACTTGGATTTCAGTATTTGCTTTTCTTTCTCTAACTGTAATATGACAAAAAATATTAAGACCGTGAGAGGACCGTCGTGGCGCAGAGGCGCAACGTCTGCCTGTAACGCGACGGTTACTGGGTTCGATCCCCAGTCGGAGAAGATGGATTTTTCTATTTCCATTTTCTTCGCTCTGGCAAACTAGGCAAAGCGCGGCGTTGAGTTCCGCCACTCAACACGCAATGCCTCGAAAATGGCGGAAAATGGCGACGGAGAAAGCAGGGACTTAGCAACGGAGTGTCTTAACAATAGGTTGCCACGGTCCCTGCAGTTCCCTCTGCCTACCCTGCCTTGTGCGGGTTAAAGCGTGAAGCTATAAAAAAAATATTAAGATAGTAATTTTTTTAGCTTTAAGCAAAATACAGTCTGCAAGTTACTCCAGAATTTGAGATTGACCTAATGTGTTGCAATGGTAATAAATACTTTTATTATTATTATAGCTTCACACTTTACCCCGCATATTGCAGGGTAGGCAGAGGGAGTTGCAGGAACCATATGAACCTAGCGTTCAGACACTCCGTTGCTTAGTTCCTGCTTTCTCCGTCCCCACTTTCCGCCTTTTTTTAAGGCATTGCGTGTTGAGTGGCGGAACCCAACGCCGCGTTTCGCCTGGTTTCCAGATCGAAGAAAATGGAAATAGAAAAATCCATCTTCCCCGAGTGGGAATCGAACCCTCAAACCGTCGCGTTACGACGACGACGCTTACGCCTCTGCGCCACGACAGCACTTACGACAATAATAATTAAATACTTAAAAATAATATTTAGAAAATTAACTAAAATTTTAATATTCATAAAACAAATACTCAAACACTACAAATAAATTGTATGAAAAATAATTATGTGTATAAACTTATTTGTATACATATAAATGAAATTGTAGTGTCTATTTGTGATTTCAAAATAACTTGATTTTTCAAATGTATATAGTTATTTAATAATAATAATAATAATAATAATAATAATAGCCTTTATTGACAATCAAAATTACACAGCACTTAATTCTAAAACAAATATTAAAATATAGATACAAAATAAAACTGAATATTATGCTATATATGGTTCCTGACACCGGTATTATTTTACTTAAGATTGTCTTGCTTTCTAGCAAAGGCCTCTCCAAGAGCTTTCCATACCTTTCGATCATTTGCTTTTCTCTTCCAAGTTATACCAGCAATTCTTCTGATATCATCATCCCATCTTAAACATTGCCTCCCTTTCCTTCTTTTATTTTCTCTAGGACACCACTCGGCTACGTCTCTAGTCCATTTATCTATATTGCATCGTATCATGTGACCCGCCCATTGCCATTTCATTTTTTTTATAAAATAAGTTACATCTATTACTTTGGTCTGTCTGCGTATTGTTTCTAATGTTATTTTATCTCTTCTTTTGATATTAAGCATACTTCTTTCCATGTTGTGCTGGCATGTCTGTAACCTCTGCATGTTCTTCTTTGTCAAGCTCCACGCTTGACACCCGTAAGTCATACTTGATAGAATACAGGAATTAAATATTTTGCTCTTCGCTTGAATTGGCAATTCGGGATTTTTCATAATATCTTTATAAAACCAATATTTCTTCCATGCAATATTTATCCTGTTTTCTATTTCTTTTGTGGTTGAATTTTTTGGAGAAATAATCTGTCCAAGGTAAATATATTCATCTACGTATTCCAAACAAGTATCATTAAGTTTGACAGAGAGCTTACTGTGGTTAGTCATTAATTTTGTCTTACTTAAGTTAATTTTTAAACCAACTTTTCTACTTTCCAAAGCTAGTTGTTCAACCATCAATTGTAAATTTAATGGTTCTTTGGCAATTAGAATAACATCATCAGCAAATCTTAGGTTGTTTATCATTGATCCGTTTATTTTTAAACCATATTCATCCCACTCAAAATTCCTAAATACATTTTCGAGAACAGCGCAAAAAAGTTTGGGCGACAATGGGTCGCCTTGCCTCACCCCTCTCTTTATACTAAAATAATTACCCACATTTTCTGTACGAATTCGGGCTTTCATACATTTATAAACATTGATTATTAAGCGAATGTATTTGGAATTAACTCCCTGTGCAATTAGTGTTTCCCATATTTTTTCATGATTTAAGGAGTCAAATGCTTTGTTGAAGTCAATAAATGCCAAATAAAATGTTATACCATACTCGTTACATTTTTCAATAATTTGTTTAATAGTAAAAATGTGATCAATTGTAGAAAATCCTTTTCGAAACCCTGCCTGTTCTCTTGGTTGATTTTCTTCTAAAATTTTGGTTATACGATCTAGTAATATTTTGGAAAATATTTTGTATACATTTGACATTATACTTATAGGTCTATAGTTAGAAATATCGTCAGTTTTTCCTTTTTTGTGGAGTAAGGTAGTCCATTGAAGCGGTATATATTCTGTCTTTAACATTTCGTTGAAAAGCTCTGTAACTGCGGTTACAATAGATTGAGATGTTCCTATTAAAATTTCATTTGTGATGCCGTCCTCTCCAGACGCTTTCCCTCTTTTTTGTGATTGTATAGCTTTAATTACCTCTTCTTTCATAATGATTGGGACTTCTTCTTCATTGTTACTGTTAAATATTAATTCAGATGTTGGTTCTTTATCGCCATACAGGTTTCGATAGAAGTCGGTCGCGACCTTTAGTATTTCCATTCTTTTAATCATATTTTTATTATTTTTGTAGTTGGTCATATTTTTAATCCATTTCGAGGATATTTGAAGTTTTTTCAAGGCTTTGTTCACTCCTCCAGATTTTTCTATATGTATTTTTATTGTGTTGTTTCTTGTTTTTTGTCTATATTTTCTTATAGTTAAATTTATCTTCTTGCTTAAATTTGTTATGGCTTGCTTGTTGTGTTTTCTATCTTGAAATAATTGTAATCTTTGTTTAATTAATTCTTTGGCTTCTGGTCCTACTTTATCTTTTAGGGTTTTTGTAGTTTTACATTTATCTTCAATTTCCCTTAATTCCTTTATTAATGCATCGTACTTTTCTTGCAGTCCTCGAAAATTATTTATCCCTTTCAAATCGGTTTCTAGTTTTTCAATAATAGTATTGGGAAGTGGTAAGTGTATTGTTCGTCGTATGTTGTGCATAATTTTCCTTGATTTTTTTGGTTCCGATGTATATAATTGTGCTCGAAGCATTCTGTGATCGGTATTATAATTTAATTGATTAATTACTTCAACATTCGAAAATAGTTTTGGTTTGTTTGTAATAATATAATCGATTTCATTTTTAACGACACCGTTGGGTGATACCCACGTCCACTTTCTGTTCGATTTGCATTTAAAAAAAGTATTCATTATTTTTAAGTTATGTTCCAATGCATAATTGATTAGTCTTTGACCATTATTATTTCTTCTTCCTGTAGTGTAAGGTCCTAGGATTTTATCTTCATTTTTTCTTCTCTGACCAACTTGGCCATTGAAGTCTCCCATTATAATGATGTTTTTATATAAATTTCCCATAGCTGTCTTGAGTTCTTCGTAAAAGACCTCTTTTATTTCTTCCTTGGCATAATCAGTAGGAGCATACAATTGTACTATTGAAAAAGGGTAGTTGTAGTTGGGTAGGGCGATGTTCAAAATAGCTATTCTGTCTGATACTCCCTTGAACTCTAATATTTTCTTCTTTAGATGCTTTTTGACCAAAAATCCTACCCCGTATAGTCCTGGTATTTCATTTTTGTAATATAGTATATAGTCATCATATTCAACTATTTTTTCGTCCGATCTTCTGACTTCACTTAACCCTATTATATCCCAGTTGATTGACTGTAGCGCGTATTCTAATTCTATTAATGATTCCTCAGTTCTTAATGATCGTACATTAAAAGTTGCTATGCGTAGTTTACTTCGATGTTTTAATTTTCCAGTTTTAATTTCGATGGGGCTATACAATGGTTCTAACAAATTTCGGTGACGTACCATATTTGGCGTCATGGGTACTGTCTTATTCAATATTTTATTTTTATACAGCTCTTGGAGGTGTTGGTCAGTAACCCCGCGGTGACCAGCCGTGTTGGGGACTTTATAATTATTTGTGTTTAATATGGTTTTGCTATTGATATTCGTTTTCGTTTCGTTACCGGTGTCTGCATTTTCCTATGCTTTATGTTGTTGTGTATTCTTTTCTGACAGGGAAGAGGATCTTGCTCGCATATATGTAAATATGTCAGTTTTGTGCATTTTTGAAGGAGCAATAATGTTCTTTTCTCCCGAAGTTGCGACATTTAAATCTTTTGGCGATGCTGATGACTCCCTTTTTTCGTTTTTCGACTTCTGTCTTTTCCTTTATGATAAGTTTATTGTTCCTTATAAATGCTTCGTTTCCTTTTTCTTTTTCCAATTTTAGTTTTTCTTGGAGATCTTTGCGTATTTCCAGCATTTCCTTTGAGAAGTCTTCGGTAATATAAAAACTATGTGGCATTTTATTCTTGTTTTTCATTACTTCAATTTTCTTCTGATATGATGTAAATGATACTAAAATGGGTCTTACTTTTTTTGAGTTTTGTTTTTTTCCTAATCTGTGATATTTGTTTATTTCGTAATCTTCGATGTTAACATTTATAGTCATCATTTTTTCTTTTATAATGTCATATAGATCGTTGAAGTTTTTCTCTGTCTCTTTTACTCCGTGAATAATTAAATTATTTTTTCTGTACATGTCGTCTAACTTCTTAACTTTTTCCTTTAATGTATCTACTTCAGCTCTAAGGCGTTTATTATCTTCTAATAATGGTTTGATTTTATCATCGATATTTTGCATAATTTTAGCAGTTACACTTTCTGTTATTGTAATTGTTTGTTGATCTAATTCTTTTTTTACCATTTGAAATAATCTCGACATATCCGACGACATACCTTCAATATTCATAGTGCACTAACAAAACGCAAAAATTTGCTTAGAACGGAACGTAATTTCTTATTCGATCCTTAGGTTGGTATTACTGTGTAGTGCGTACTTGCGTGGTGGTACTATTGACGACAAACTTCGTGTTTGTTTATTTCTTCGTTATCGTTATGTCAAAATTAAATTTAATATTCTAACCTTCAAGCTGTGAGTGTATGTCTTGGTTCTTGCATAAAAGTGGATTTACCAAGTGTTCAAAAGTAGATTGAAGCAACTGTGATGTTTCTATTGCCTTTTTCTCCACTAAAGGCTAAGTTATCTTCTTTCTTCTTAGTAATTGTTGGAAAAATCGGGAGCAGTCTTACAAACGATGTTATCGGTATGACAACCGGAAACGAACACCATATAGTTATTTACAAGCTACCAAAACAATAACATTATATGAAAAAGATGTTTATAAAAATTTTTTCTAAGTTATGTTAAAGTCTTTTAAAAAGTGGAAATTTTATACAACTTTCACTAGAGGCTGTGCAATGGTTTATTGATATCTATTATCCAGAAAAAGTACTGCAACTAAAATGTAACTAAAGCTATTTTCAAATAGAATAGCTTCAAAAATACCTTTTTCTTTTCTTCTTCACTGTCAACTTTCGGTTTTGTACTTTTCTCTTGATTCTTTTCAGCTTCCTTGCTATCATCTTTAATTTTTTTCTTATCTGTATCAGTTGTGTCGATTTTGTCATTTTTTTCTTCTTTGTCATCAGATATCACAACCGTTGCTTCCTCTGCTGTATTAAATAAAACAATAACTTTTAATTAACAAGATGTTTTAAGGTTTTTTTTTATTATATAACAATTTACTGCAACTATAAAAAATAACAAGATAATTAATTGCTGATGAAAAAAAAGAAATAGGGTAAAAAATATCATTTGTCATCAAATGTTCAAATGGCTTTAAAACCCATATACTATATTTAAAATACTGTCTCTTCTTGTGTATGAATGGAGAAGTTCCCATCAGCAAGCATTTCCTTATGGAAACTTATTCAATTGCAAAAATATTTTCACATATCGCAAATATGTTCCGCAATACATACATTTATCTGTCGTATCTTTATCTTTTTCATCGTTTATTTCAACTGTTTCTTGTGTACTATCTTTCTTTTCTTCCTGTTCATCATCATCTACTTCCATAATAACCTCATCACTTTTTGTTTCTTTCGCTTCTTCACTTTTTAAAAGTTTTGATAATCGAGACACTAACTGTGCGCGCAAACCTATAAAAGAAAATCACAATTTAATTTTAATTAAAGCAATGATGGTCAAAACAAGGATGTAAATAAAGAAGGCTGTTGAAAAATGGATAACCTTGGCGATGTTAAAAACAACCAGAAGAGAATTATAATTTATTTTTTGCACTTCTCATTTGGCCGGCAGAGTGGAAAGAGGGGTCTTATACAATTTCCTAACATCTGTGTAATATTGGGTAAATCTGCTTTTCTAAGCAGATTTCGCTGGACTACACGCGTTTAAAATATTATAATGAATATAATTTGCGGGGTATCCATCTATAAGGATATGAGGCACAATCCTTTAACGAAACAAGTTGACTGTCAATGTTAACCTCATTTGATGGCTCAGTACTAAGTCTGTCCAAATTCCAGTCTGTAAGCAATTGTAGTTGTCATACAATTTCTTGCAAGTTTTTCAATTTCTTGCTTGTGGTTAAACTTGTAGCTAACCATAAGCAAGACGGTACAAAGGAAATTGAATTATTACCTTTACAGCTAACATTACGAGCTCGCAACTCCTCTCTCAGCTGATCCACTTTAATGGTCCTCAAATCTATTTTGGAATAATGCGTCGGTTCTGGTTTACAGTCATCATCATCATCATTCTCATCTATCGTAATAGTACTATCATTTGTGTCGGCCTTATCCTGAAACATATCGATAGCTTTATTTTCAATCGCTACAACAACACGCTTGAGGCAACTTTGATTGATTTTTGACATAATTTAATAATTTGCATTGCAAAATGCACTATATGTTAAGAGAAATTAAAAGGATGGTTTGATGCGTAGAAAAATCGTAAAAAAAATCTGCCGTCAGCGGATATCGTAGCAGCAGGCGTTGTCAGGATATAGTCGCGCGCAGCCGGAATCAAAACCAAACAAAACTGGGAACAAACAATTTGGGATTTGTCCACGGCGTCGTCTCTGGCGGGGGGCGCGGGGGGCGCGGGGGCCGCGGCGGGCGCGCCGCCGTCGAGCAGCCGCAGCGCCGCGTCGCACGCCGCTCTATAGTGGTCGTGGACCGTCGCCCATTCGACCCGCGACCGCTGAGCCGACCACACGTCGGGCAGGAACAACACCACACACTCGAGTCTCGACTTGCCGCCGCCCTCGCGCCAGTAGTAAAACTCCACCATTCGGTACCTGTCACGGGTAACTCCATTATTACATACTCACTGCAAGCGAGCCGCTCCCGCACGGTCGTCACTTAGGACCCCCACGGTCTACGTGTGCCGTACCATCATCATTTTATGCTAACTTTCAAACCGACAGTTTCCTCTGCAATTTATTTTACACACCGGATTCAATATTAGCTTAATGTTTATTTAGAAAAAAGCATGTCATTTCACAGAGGAAAATGTCGGTATAGTTGTGATGGAAGCACAAATAACATGGATTCTCTGGATACTGACTATAGATTGGGAATGGCAAAACAAATGTAACTTACCACTGTGTACAGTTGGACAGATCGATTCCAGTTAAAGCTTTACAAGTTCTTATGGCTGTTTTTACTAGTACTCCAGGGTCACTTTCGGGATTTTCACCGTCGAGAGAAGGACTCCAGGGTCCACCAATAGCAAAATTTTCACCCCCTTTACCCTTTTGGCCAACTAAAAATTTGATTAATCGTGTAGGATGTAGTGGTGTCTTATTGGTACGTTTATCCTTCTCGTCAACTTTTGTAAGGCCGCACTTTTGATATAATGATTCTAATGTAGGCATACTTATTAACATTACCTAAAATAATAATGAGAAAAATCAATAAAGTGCAAACTATTTGTAAACTAAATATTTTTTTTGCCGAAATAATTAAAGTAAAATACCAGGACTATTTATCTTTACCTAATTTGGCAAAAAATATGGTTTCACTAAATCTTCTTTAAAGACATTTAACAGGCACAAAGTGTCAGGGTATGAATTAGTATTGGTTGAGGTTGTGTAATCTATCCTGTTTGACATTGGTTCTACTTCTGATAATAATATCATTGACAAATTAGACAGCAGACACAAAAGTATTATGTGACAATATCTAAACTTAACTTTATTCTATCGGGAATAAAGACAATTTTGAAGATCATTAAAAAAAGTTGTTAAAGAAACAATGCAGGGCTAGTAATATGAATAACAATTGTTTAATGTCTTTAAAATAGTATTAAATTACTATTTTAAAGACATTAAACAATATTTAAATTATTTTTTTTTATTATTATACTTTTTTCTCCACTTTTTATTGTCTTTGAAGTTATTAGATTAAAAATAAAATGTAGTCTATCAAATGAACAAATAAGTATGACTTACCTTAGCTGAAAATCTGTAATCAGCATCTGATGGCTCTAAAACAGCATCATTACCGTTTGGATTAGGTACATCCTTGCTCATTATGTGGTATGCACAGGGATTATTTAAAGAGAAAGGAGCTTGTGGTGGAAATGTCTCTCCCCATTTAACATAAGCATTAAAGAAATCTGATGGTATATACAAATTTGTATAGCGTTGTGATAGGGCTGGAACATCTATTTTAGGTCTGTAATAACATGTTTAAAAGTTAAAATTTTTTAGAATTCTGAATGATCTTATAAACAAATAAATATTACACAAATTGTTCTACAATAAATTAATAAAAGTATGATATTTTTATTTATTATAATTACATAAAAACAGTGACAAATAGTTTACTTCTATCTATACCTTGACTTACTATAAATTATAACTTACATATCAAGTGGTATTCTTGGAACTCTGACAATATATTTAATTGGTGACGGTTGATGTATGACTGGACGCTTCCTAGGTGGTGAATCTCTGCGGTTACGACTGTCCCTACGATCACGAGATCGAGATCTGCTTCTTGTTCGTGATCTTTTCTGATATGGAGGCTGTACAATAAGCATAGTAAGACATGTCCTATTACAAAATGGATAATTTTAATAATAATAATTTTGATCGTAATATATTTTAAACTTATATTTGTATGTATATTCAGCTTTTCTAAGAATTAAATTGTACTGACATTTTTTACATACAAATATTTGTTCAATAAGACCAAATATTTCATAGAATTACTAAGATAATACAATTTAACTTACAATTTGACATCTCAACTACTTTATATTATCAAAATAACTTACTCGATCATCTCTTCTTGATGGTCTGTCATCTCGTCGATCGTCTCGCCGAGACATCATAGATTTTTTATTTGATGGTGGTGGTACAGCATTATAAGTGTTTGATTTCTGTGGGTTGACTTTTTGGTTAGGTCCACCTTTTGGCAAAAGCTGAACACGCGTTGCATTCCATTTAAACGGCATGCTGGGATTGTATGTTGCTTCAACTAATACTCTATCATTAACCTTGGGAATGGCTCCCTTAGGACAGACAGAAGTCTGATAGAAAACATCATGATCTACGAAACCAAATTCATTATGAGTCTTTGTAACAGTTCCAGTGAATACACGCTGCTCACTAGGCTGGGGTGTTTGGTTTGGTGCATTATTTTGATACATATTCGGGTTCATTGCTCGCGGTGTTGGATATGCAACAACATTTCCGGGATACATTTGACCTTGTCCCATTTGGTTCATTGGCATTTGCCCTGCCATTGGCATTGCCATTCCGCCCTGTGCTTGCATCATGCTTGGATTAAACACAGCTTGAGTTTGCTGAAAAGGCATCATGCCTTGCTGGGACATCATTGCGGCATTCGGATCCATGATTTGAGGATTCATGCCGGTCATATTAGTATTTACATTTGAACGAGCCCACGGTGGGTTCTTTGCTCCGCTTCCTGTTTGCATGCTTTCAATATTTTTTATATCCTTTGTGTATACATTTAAGTTCAAACAACTGAAAATTATAATAAACACGCTTATCAACCTACAATAGTCAACAAACTTAGATAAAATGGCCGCGAGCCGCCGGCAATGTTGCCACTTTATTAAATAATGACATAATAACCTTTTTTGTTGAAATTTTCTGATAATTGCAAACTTACAAAATTGAGAAAAAATCATTCATCATTTTATCGTAGTGATATCATAAAATTATTCTTAGTGGCTAAATATAATTATCAATGTAAATTTTTCGTTATACTTTTATATTAATAAAATTTTAGTTGTACTACAACTAAAAATTCTTTTTGCACGCTGGACTCATTTAATTGCATGAAATTGGAAGCTTGGAATAGCGCCTGTCACTTAAAAATCTTAATTTTAAATATATTCTTTATATAAATAGATTTATAAATACTTCTGAATTGACATATGGACCTCGAAGACCAAATAACCTGGACGGTACCTTATCGTACTGTAATAACGATATAGATTTTGTTATTAAAACGAAGAGATAGATATTAAAAGATATGTGAATATTTGTCTCTTGGTGACCAATATTATTAAAAAACCGGTCAAGTGCGAGTTGAACTCGCGTGCAAAGGGTTCCGTACACAATATAGTGAAATATTTCTCCTGAAAACGTTTTTTCTCTAAAAACATTTTATATCGAATTTACCATTTTATTTTCAATTTATGAAATCCTTACAGGTTTTCCTGTAATCTACAAGCCATAAACTCTATTCAGTAATTTTTTCAAAATTTTCAGCCCAGTAGTTTCGGTGATTATGGAGGGGGGGGGTTGTGGGGAGAATGGTAAATTTTCGGCTTTTTTCATGAATATCATCGAAACTATTTATTTTAAAAAATTTAAAAAAATATATTCGAGATCCTGATAATAAGCCCTTTCATTTGATATATGACTCACTAAGGTTCGCAATTTTTTTTATTAATTACCTAATTTATCCCCCGAAAATTACCCTTATTTCAAAAAAAATATTTTTTTAGTAACACATCTGATTCGGTCTAGTAGATTCAGAGAAAATTTGCTGTGACAGACGGACGGACAGGAACACGAGTGATTCTATAAGGGTTCCGTTTTTTTTATTTTTGTGCGGAACCCTAAAAATGAATGAGCATTGACTTAAACGAAGCAAATAGCGGTTGAAATGTTGGCTAAAGATAACACAGTCAAGCTCATCCGACATTACACCGATAACATCCTGAATTTCAGCTTTATGACGTTAGTATGGCTATTGCACATCTTTGAAACAACTAGGTGGTCTTCAAAAGTCAGTAATCACATGTAACTACAGCCGAGCGTGAGACAATGACCTTTCATTGTCTCACGCTCGGCTGTAGTTACATGTGATTACTGACTCACATTGGACACAACTTCGAACTAGATTGGAAACGACATCAATATTAACGTTAAATGTCTTACACACGTTTCTTCTGCCCGTTATTGCGTTCACTTACTACTGCCTAAGTTTCTTCCTCTCTTTAATTATAGCATGTCGAACGTGCCAGTTGAGCACAGTTCACGTCGCCAATGTCACGTTGAATGCAGAACACACAAAGAAGAATGTACAGTAAAAAAGAGAAATATAATTGTTTCCTTATGCATATTAATATACTCGAAATCTATATAACATTAGCACTTATATAATACGCCCACTTTTTGCATTAAATAAAATCA
The DNA here is from genome assembly GCA_037178615.1 of Dione vanillae. Classification (NCBI taxonomy): domain Eukaryota; kingdom Metazoa; phylum Arthropoda; class Insecta; order Lepidoptera; family Nymphalidae; genus Dione; species Dione vanillae. Next base: position 338,333 of record JAZFAU010000106.1, read on the forward strand.
AAAAAGTGCAAATGTTAGGATTGTTTATCTAAGCTTTATGCTAATGTAAAATAATATAATAAAATTTTGAAAATATCCAGAACTCTTATTCGTAGTCGTAGAGTTTATTTTAACAAAAATCTCACTCAGATAAAAATATCATATATTTAATTTTAACACATATACTTATATTCTATTCGTGAAAATATTGTATTTATATAATATGAAATTAAGAAGTTAAGGACTTGTGTAAATATGACTTAGACGACGATTCCTCTTCCCCATCTCTATTTTTTTTAAATTGATCTGTACCTTATATGATATTAAGTTCAGTGATATTTAATAGTTGTTTAGTCATTTATATAAATTTTTGTGTAAATATATTAAATATTAATTTATAAACTAACACTCATATAAAATATTATTTATTACTAATTCAAAATGTTGTCTGTCTAAATTGCAGATATAATATTTGAGGTCCAGTTAAACTTATTTATTTACTTATAATAAAATCAACATTTTGTTATAGGTAAATAAGTTAAACTGGACCTAATTTAAACATACATTCTTCTATAGTGTCTTCTCCTTTTTGCCGCACATACTTACTCTTTTGTATATTCTATGATACGTTGGCGAAGTGAATTGTGTTCAACGCAGTTATGGCACTCTCAAAACGCCATAAATAAAGAGTAGAAGAAGAAAAAGATGTTAGACTTTACTTGTATTCAATGATATGTACTTTAATTTTGTATTTTGTAAATGTATATAATGTACGTACCTACTATAATTGGCCTAGCAGTGTAAATCAAAAACATTGTGTTTTAAATTCTTTAGCGTTTTAAATATTAAGCATATAATTATTTCGAGTATTAAAATTAAAATTAAAAAATATTAAAATTATTTAATATTAAATTTATTAAATTCCGAGAATTATTTTATTTTATGTTCTCCATTTAATATGATGTCCATTTAAGTGATGCTTCGAGATTACTAGATAAGTGAACTAACTGAGTAACTAATCCGTCATCCGCCGTTAATTGTAGAATAACACGTCTGATGATGTTATGACGTACGACGGACGACGGGTGACTGACGACGCTATACGGATGACGAGCGATAAGTGACGAGTGACTGGACCACAATACTTTTTTTAATTATTTTTAAATCCACTATAGGCGTTTAAGATTTCTAAAAGGTCCAGTTCATAGTGTAGTTTTTATGTCATTCATATTTTTTTCACCTTTCTTTACCTTTGATCTTTTACACCTTCACAATTTTTCCAGATGTAGATGAAATCTGTTTTAAGTTTTACGTCCGAATTCGAGTTAGGTGTTGTTAGTGGAATTCGTCGCCGTTATTTATCTCACCAGGACACCCTACGACAGAGCAATGAAAGGAATTAGTGCGTCAGGCGATGCCCAGCTATTGTGCGATGGTCAATAGGTATAAAGATCGAAAACACCAAAAATTAAAATAAAAAAGACACTGATTTGCTTAAATTAATAATTTATTATTGATATAATTATCTGATTTAGCAAAAAAAAAAAAAAAAAATACCATATAATATTACTTAGCAAATATACTTGTCCCGTAACAGCGGCCTCGGACTAATTTAATTTATCTAAAGGAAACCCAATAGTAAACAAATTGTCAACCTTTTTATCGTTCTTTCATTACTACCTACGTTTTTATCAGAACCTTTATTTTAGATATCTCATAGTAACCTTACATAAATATAAAAAATCTGATTATAAAATAAAATATAAATATCGTAATCTTCTAAAAGGTTTTAAATGTTTTATAATACTTTTTAACACGTAAGGAAACCCATTACACTCTCCATTGTATACAATATCCTTAAGCCTTCTTTGCCACTTTTGTTCTCCGTAAATCAGCACTCAACACTCGTAATATACACTGGTCAAAGATTTTGGTCCGTTTTCTGACACTGTGATAATTGAGATGCAATGATTCGACATTTTACTCTCACATCCAAACTTATATATTTCTCTTTTTTACTGTACATTCTTCTTTGTGTGTTCTGCATTCAACGTGACATTGGCGACGTGAACTGTGCTCAACTGGCACGTTCGACATGCTATAATTAAAGAGAGGAAGAAACTTAGGCAGTAGTAAGTGAACGCAATAACGGGCAGAAGAAACGTGTGTAAGACATTTAACGTTAATATTGATGTCGTTTCCAATCTAGTTCGAAGTTGTGTCCAATGTGAGTCAGTAATCACATGTAACTACAGCCGAGCGTGAGACAATGACCTTTCATTGTCTCACGCTCGGCTGTACTTACATGTGATTACTGACTCACATTGGACACAACTTCGAACTAGATTGGAAACGACATCAATATTAACGTTAAATGTCTTACACACGTTTCTTCTGCCCGTTATTGCGTTCACTTACTACTGCCTAAGTTTCTTCCTCTCTTTAATTATAGCATGTCGAACGTGCCAGTTGAGCACAGTTCACGTCGCCAATGTCACGTTGAATGCAGAACACACAAAGAAGAATGTACAGTAAAAAAGAGAAATATATAAGTTTGGATGTGAGAGTAAAATGTCGAATCATTGCATCTCAATTATCACAGTGTCAGAAAACGGACCAAAATCTTTGACCAGTGTATATTACGAGTGTTGAGTGCTGATTTACGGAGAACAAAAGTGGCAAAGAAGGCTTAAGGATATTGTATACAATGGAGAGTGTAATGGGTTTCCTTACGTGTTAAAAAGTATTATAAAACATTTAAAACCTTTTAGAAGATTACGATATTTATATTTTATTTTATAATCAGATTTTTTATATTTATGTAAGGTTACTATGAGATATCTAAAATAAAGGTTCTGATAAAAACGTAGGTAGTAATGAAAGAACGATAAAAAGGTTGACAATTTGTTTACTATTGGGTTTCCTTTAGATAAATTAAATTAGTCCGAGGCCGCTGTTACGGGACAAGTATATTTGCTAAGTAATATTATATGGTATTTTTTTTTTTTTTTTTGCTAAATCAGATAATTATATCAATAATAAATTATTAATTTAAGCAAATCAGTGTCTTTTTTATTTTAATTTTTGGTGTTTTCGATCTTTATACCTATTGACCATCGCACAATAGCTGGGCATCGCCTGACGCACTAATTCCTTTCATTGCTCTGTCGTAGGGTGTCCTGGTGAGATAAATAACGGCGACGAATTCCACTAACAACACCTAACTCGAATTCGGACGTAAAACTTAAAACAGATTTCATCTACATCTGGAAAAATTGTGAAGGTGTAAAAGATCAAAGGTAAAGAAAGGTGAAAAAAATATGAATGACATAAAAACTACACTATGAACTGGACCTTTTAGAAATCTTAAACGCCTATAGTGGATTTAAAAATAATTAAAAAAAGTATTGTGGTCCAGTCACTCGTCACTTATCGCTCGTCATCCGTATAGCGTCGTCAGTCACCCGTCGTCCGTCGTACGTCATAACATCATCAGACGTGTTATTCTACAATTAACGGCGGATGACGGATTAGTTACTCAAGTTAGTTCACTTATCTAGTAATCTCGAAGCATCACTTAAATGGACATCATATTAAATGGAGAACATAAAATAAAATAATTCTCGGAATTTAATAAATTTAATATTAAATAATTTTAATATTTTTTAATTTTAATTTTAATACTCGAAATAATTATATGCTTAATATTTAAAACGCTAAAGAATTTAAAACACAATGTTTTTGATTTACACTGCTAGGCCAATTATAGTAGGTACGTACATTATATACATTTACAAAATACAAAATTAAAGTACATATCATTGAATACAAGTAAAGTCTAACATCTTTTTCTTCTTCTACTCTTTATTTATGGCGTTTTGAGAGTGCCATAACTGCGTTGAACACAATTCACTTCGCCAACGTATCATAGAATATACAAAAGAGTAAGTATGTGCGGCAAAAAGGAGAAGACACTATAGAAGAATGTATGTTTAAATTAGGTCCAGTTTAACTTATTTACCTATAACAAAATGTTGATTTTATTATAAGTAAATAAATAAGTTTAACTGGACCTCAAATATTATATCTGCAATTTAGACAGACAACATTTTGAATTAGTAATAAATAATATTTTATATGAGTGTTAGTTTATAAATTAATATTTAATATATTTACACAAAAATTTATATAAATGACTAAACAACTATTAAATATCACTGAACTTAATATCATATAAGGTACAGATCAATTTAAAAAAAATAGAGATGGGGAAGAGGAATCGTCGTCTAAGTCATATTTACACAAGTCCTTAACTTCTTAATTTCATATTATATAAATACAATATTTTCACGAATAGAATATAAGTATATGTGTTAAAATTAAATATATGATATTTTTATCTGAGTGAGATTTTTGTTAAAATAAACTCTACGACTACGAATAAGAGTTCTGGATATTTTCAAAATTTTATTATATTATTTTACATTAGCATAAAGCTTAGATAAACAATCCTAACATTTGCACTTTTTTGATTTTATTTAATGCAAAAAGTGGGCGTATTATATAAGTGCTAATGTTATATAGATTTCGAGTATATTAATATGCATAAGGAAACAATTATCAAGAGTAAATTAAATTTATTTTTAAAATGTGATCACCTTCAAAAATATGATAGTTATTTCTTTCTTTATAATCTTATAAGCAAGTTGATTTGCGTTTTAACGGAGAACAGTTCATCTGTAACTTTCAGCAGAGTGAGGCTGCGCGCGAGACCGTGCAGACGTATTCTGTACCGGACTTTTTCAACGGGTTGACTATCGTAACTTCTTATATTTACTATTTGATCTTATATTATCCTCACCATGTTTACAAATAACGTTTTCAAGGTGTTATATTTGTGGGGCCTGGCACTTCGCCAGTTTAAATAAACAGATACGCTTTTGATATCTCGTCAAATTTAGTAATAAATAGTTCATAATTAAAGATATTACATGTGAATTCACAAATTTTGTGTTAATTAATATCTCATTACAATATTATCGTGCACGCACATATAGTTTATTAAAAGTGTGACAAATTTCGTATCAATGTGATATAAATATACTATTGTGTGTAAATTATTCGAAACGAAAGAAACCTTGGAACATACTCAATTTGTGTTGCTCTTGTAAAGGCTCATTCAATTAGCAGAAATGAAGTGAACTGTCGAAAATGAGTGTGGAAATAAACCATGCCTCACAGGAAACTGGTCTGTGTCCGTCTCAGACAGTTACAGTCAGTAAGCAAGAAACAATAAACAGATGTACCCCTAAAAAGTCATTAGAGTCAAAGTTATGGGACTTGTTACAGCCTGTAGCTAGATTATGGGGTCTTATTACTGCTATAGGTAAGTATAATATTGTCACATAATTTTAATATTTTAACAAAACACGCTAAAATATTTTGTTGATTATATTTCTAGCTTTATTTATTTTTACACATTTAATCGAATAGGCTATCGCGGTAGAAAGATATCATCTGATTATAACGCGGTGGTTGTGGGTTTAATTCCAGTTTAAATTAAGTGTGGAATTAATTAGTTTTATCTGGAATCCGGGTGAAAACTGGAATGCAGAGTGTCTCGACACTAGGTTCTTTCTGCCCATCTTAATCCTTAACTACATGTAGAATGCGACGTAAAGTAAAAAAATAGAAAAAAAGAAAAAATATATATATAATTTAAAAATTTTATAACCTTTTTAATTGACAATACATGAGCAAAACGTCAAAACATTATGTTATTTTTTCCAATAAACCTCATATTATTGTGATTATGTGTTTTTTATATCAGAGAAGCTAATTAATCGATTTTTTTTTAATAATAAAAATGTTAATTTGTTTATAAGTTAAAAAATATAAAATATACATATTCAAGCTTTTTTACAATGACAAAAAATAAATAAATATATAAATATTTTTTATTACATTTATCTATTTTAGAAAATAAACAAATATACTTTTTTTTCCAATGACATATATACAATCAAATAAATATCAAAGGGCTCAACCTGGCTGTCGATTCTTTGCGTAAATTTTATAATTATATATTTTCTTTACCATATCTATATTTCATTGTTATATCGTGGTGGAACATAGACCCACACACTACGTACATAATGTATGTCTATGATAAAAAACGCACATTATTTACAAGTTATATAAGGTAGCTTCATAATGTTATTTCCTTAATTAAGAACAAAAAAGAATTTCATAATAACTGATTAAAATTATCACAGATATACAATTACGTAAGTGGTTGTCTTGTGATTTCACAGCATGTTAATAGCAAACGTTAGTACAAATATATATAAAAAGCCAAGACCACTGTACTGGGACAGAATAGAATATTATTAATCTACAAACACGTATGTACGTACGTACATACTCTTAGTTATATGTTTACTCGTAATACGAAGTGTAGCCCCCAATATTATTTTGTGTATTTTAGAACACGTCCAGCTTCACAGGTCCATTTGGAAAGTACAGGAACAGGTCCATTTGGAAAGTAAAAAATGATTAAAGGTCCTAGTTATTTACGAGCTGTAAACAACAAAAACCTTCGTCAGGATCTCCGTGAGGTCGTGGTCCCTAGGCATAGGTCCCAAATGAAGTACAATAAAGAAGGAAATTTTATTATTATTTTGCTGTTATATATTATAATAGGATATTTATTAAAAATTGTGTTTAATTAAAATAAAAAAATCCATTTACGTATATGTTATATTAAATTATTTTAGTTATAACAGTGATTTATGATGATTTTGTTGCCATAATTATTGCTTTTACTATTATTAGAATTTCTTGACAAACATCTTACGATTTGGTATATTCAGAATTGTGTCATGTCCCACTCACAGCATGACAACTTCTATTGTTCACAGTAATGAGTGGCGCAGGCGCTGAACTGACTGTTCTAGGGTATGAAGTGGCACCTGGGTTAATGTGAGTAGTTATTGAAGTTTGTAGTATTACCCATGTTAATAGAAATCTAAAATTTAAAAGACCGTTAAAAAGTTTCTAAAACTTAATTATATAAAAAAATATTAATTTAATAGCCCTTGTAGTCAATCCCGACTGATAAAATTACAAAATCGGCTAGTTCGTTTCCGTAGTGTCTTCCTGACGATAAATAGATTTGACAAAACCCAGTATAAATTCACGTTTAAAATATATAATTATATTTTTCAGCGTGATGTAGATTTCACCGAGGACTGCTGTGGCGCAGAACAGTCTTCTTGTGTTAGCGGGTTCGAGTCCCACTCGATGATGATGGTTTTTAATAACCACTTTCTTCACTCTAGCAACTAAGCAAAGCGCGGCATTGAGTTTCGTCACTCAATACGCAAGGCCTCGAAAAAAAAGATAAGCGGGCAACGGAGTGTGTTAACACTAGGTTCCTGCGGTTCCCTCTGTCTCTCCCGCTGTATGCGGAATAAAAGCGTGAAGCTTAATAAAAACAAATAAAAAAATTGTATATTTAACTAGAATATGGTTCTATATATAGGTATATATAGGTATCAAGAACTTCAAAATAGACCATAAACCTGAGAGGATAAAAATCGGGATAATGAATGCGTAACACTTACACCCGATGAAAACTCCAACAAAAGAGGCCGATACTCGTTTTACGTCTTTCCCATTTCTTTTTCTTAAAAAGAAAGCCCCTTTTATTCTGGCTTTATGTTTGTATGTATGGGGTTCTCTATAAATAGGCTTTTTACGTTAACTTTAAACTACATAGCATGCAAATTTTAATAAAAATAGAACTCTATTAATTATTGTTAATTGATACGTCTCCATCATTAGTATTTTGTTATTCAATTTTTATATTAATAAAAATTATTTGTCGTAGAGTGGGGGCGGCCCTCGTATTCATATTAGAAACGATGTGGGTAATAGCTTTGTTCGTGGATCTGCTGTGTCGTCGAGGAGAGTACTCCCTGAAGCTTAGATGTTGGGATTTTATGCGGTGGTCGTGTGGACGGGCGAGGGCGCCTTTCTACGCGTGTGCAGCTACAGCCATACTCTTTGCTAATCTTACAGTTTTAGCAACTGTTTCAGGTACTTTATTTATCATTTTATCACAATTATTGCACTTTATATATTTATTTGTCATTTTATCACAGTTAGGCCACGTTATAATGAAACATTAGCGATATTCAATACTAAATTATATAATTTTTATTTGTTTTCCAAATTTAATAGAGTAACATTTAGAATTCGAAATATTAAATGCTCGTCACTGCTTTGACTTACCCGTGTTGGAAATAATTAAATCCCTTGAGTGGAGATCAAACCCACATATAATTAAAAATAATATACTATTGATTTTTGCTAAAAAGTTGATTGAAAAGTGTAGTCAAACATAAGGTTTATGATTCCCATCACGTCTGACGTCTTGTCACGTATGATATGTGTTGCTCGACAAATCTAAGTACGTATATTGTGGTGTGTGTACAGTCAGTATTTCCTGTTTCGGGATTTCTGTTGTCATTAACAGTGCAAAATATTTTTCAAACTTTGCTAATATTAGGATTTAACATAAATATTCTTGCAATGACTTGACTCGCAGTTATCATTTTTAAGTATATAAAGTACATAAAATTTTCAGGTTATAAGATATTGGAGTTTATAGTGAACAAAACAAAATATTGGAAATAATACAGGAAAAGTTTATAAACAAAACACGAACTTTTGACAATTTCACGTAAAGCTGTATAAGCTATATTTGCAACAGTAATTACTAAGCAGTGGTTAGGTACTTTAACGTTATAATTAAGACTATAACGCCACCACGAGCGTGTAACATGTTTCTAGGTTAAAATTGGTCTCTTAACCGGTTAAAAGGCTTTCGTAGAGTCCACATTGCGAGAAAACAGATACTAATTGCTAGAAGTTGGTTCAAATTTTAGGCTTTATATACGTAATGTAGAACAGTTAATACTATATTAGATTGCGCTGCTGTGGAGTTGAAAATACTTAAATAATAGTAACAATACTTTAGAGTTCAAATTCCACACAGCACATGTGTACTTATATTTATAATGTAAGTATAATTAGCGCAGTGTTCACTTCTTTTTCAGTCTTAAAACTAAATTCCCTTTGGGTAAAGCTATTTTTTTTAATGAATTGCTTCTGTTATTAATATGAAAGATATGTGAGGACAAAATTCGTTTTGACATAACAATTTGACGATTTAAATTTTAACGGCTAGCCTTAATATTAGTTAAGAGTAAAGTTCAACCCTCTTCTGTATTATGTAATTAAATAACTTGTAGGAATTTACTATATCAATTTTATTAGAGGTGGTCTGCTTGTAAAATGGTTTGTTTTTGGAAAAATAGTTTGTTTTAAGTACATAATTGTTTTATTGCCAGAAGAAACGGGTTTGACAGCTCTTAAAGTTTTAAACGCGACCCATGGGCTGCAGGGAATGACTGTCAATTTTAATTTACGTTATTATCTACAATATTATTTACACAAATATATAACAAAAATCTGGGTCCGTCTAAGCACGGGCGCAGGATCTAATGTGAGCACGGTAATTGTGGATATGATTCTCACTTGGAGAAGTAAAATATCTTCATTATCTCTCATTTGGTTATGACACAATGCTTCAAAAATTTGGTAGTAGCAGAAACAGCAGCATCTTAACAGAATATTTTTTTTGCCTACCCGTAGTATTTATAGCAGGCATACAAGATAAAGCCTAAAAAATTATTTAAAAAAAACACGAAGAATATCGTTATCAAATATCTTTCTTTAATCTTTCATGACAAAATATACAGCTATTGGGTATTGATATATTTTTTAAATAAATATTTATAAATGTGTGTATACAATAAAATTCATCAAAAATGATTATGTGTTTTTAAGTAATTATTAGTGTTTTATAGTATTCATTATATGCATATAACTTTTATTGACTATTAATTTTGTCACCAAGTAAAAATAAAATCCACTGAATATTTTCAGTGGATTTTTTCACACGTGTCACGTCAAAAAATTTCAATCAAAAATGCTTAATAAGCGTTATTTTAAATGCTTATTATTGAATTGTGATGCTATGCATCATGAATTTATTAAATCATGAATGATTTCTTATTACAGGTAAATATCACTGCCTTCGTGTATAGTGCCTTTGTACATAGACCTGCTTAAAAAGAAATTATACTAAAATTTTTAGATACCTGGATAGTATGAAAATGCAATAGGCCATTTAACAAAATTTTAAAAATAGTAATGAGACATTAATAATAGAAAACGAACGCCAGATACAATACAATTTAAATTTTAGGTGGCATGTTACTAGTGCTAGCAGCATTGCGAGCTACAGTGCCCTTCTCCCCATACGCGAGCCACGGTCCACACTCGCCCCGCGCGGGCAGTACTCTGCTCAGTCAGCACGATTCCAACTTACCCGACGTGTACTACAATGCGGCACAATCTGCAGACGACAGGTTCGTACAATGGACATGTTTTCGATTGTAACTTCTGTTTACTCGATATGATGGAACTATTAAAAACCTTTTATTTTTTTACCCTTTTATATATCTACTATTTATTTAATTAAATTTATCAATTCTAATTGAAATGCATATTTGTCAAGTCGATGATTTTATTCATTGATAAAGTAAATTTATAAAACATGGAGTTTATGCTTTTTAAATATTTAATACTATTCAATTAGTAGGGAGCGGGATTGGCACTATTAAGTAAATAATATATAATAAATTTAGAATTATGGATAATAATAAATTTAGAATTATGGTTTATATTTTCAATTTATCAACAAACGTTTTCATTTTATTTTTATTTATAGTTTGCTTTATTATTCAAGTATTTTCAATAATGACTGAATGACTGACTAGCAAATTAAAACTTAGACCATATTCACCTTTGCACATACGTTTAAATTAAATATTATATTTATAACACTACGTTATGCGGAAACAAAAGTAAACTTAATACTTCGATAAAACCAAACCCGCTCTCCTCTACACAATATATAGTTTTTACTTAGGTTTTCAAGTTATTTATAAGTTATTTATTTCATCATTACAGAAATAATTAAAAATAGACTACCCTATCTTTATATTATGTATTATTCATGTTCAGATGCGAAGAAATGACAGTACTAAACGCAAAGACTCCCGAGAGAACTCGCAGTGAAACTCCCAAGCCTCGCCTACTGGATCTATGACCTACTTCACAAAATTCAATTATTCTGGGATGAAGAGATGGTTTGATATTATGTTGTATATATATATAAAATAATTAAACTTAATAGTTTTAGTTCACATGTGTATTAATAAAGATGTCTATCGAAAGTTTTTGTGAGAAATCTAGTAAAATACACTGAAGTTTTTATGGACCATCATTGCATTGTTACTGACGGAACAATATTTAAAATTCGAATTTCTCGTCAATATATCTGTTGTTTATTATAATTTGTCCATTTTATTAGTTAACTATACCATATAAGTTAACGGCCAATTAAAAAATAACTTAAACTTCAAAGTAAAAAATTTAAAAATATTTAAAATATATTAAATGTATAATTTCATATTTATAATAATTTTTAATCAACTATCAACTAATATTATAAAATAATAAACTATCCACTGTGAATAAAATTGCTCATTTATAACTCTGATAATTATTTATTATTTACAAGCGACACACCCGCGGCTTTATCCGCTTTACTACGCTATCATTTATTTAATATTAAATTGAATTACATTAATTTATCATAAATAGAATAAAATCTATACATTATCCTGATTTTGCTAGCTATATTACTGAGAAATTCTCATTTAATCCTTTTAAATATTTTTTACGTGAAATTGGTACTCAGCATCACTGTCACAAACGTTCATATTAATAATATTAGTATAAAATGCTCGTGTACATACTTAAATTAAAAAATGATATAAAAATACATTCAAAGATACTTATAATCTGGGTCAAATGTATAAGTGTTGTAGAATTAAGTTGACGACAACATTAAAAATATTCGAATATTTATTTTCTACTTTTATATGTGCTTACAAACTGTGATAGCTATTAGCATAGATTAGTTACATACATTTACATGGTCAATATGTGCTAAGACTACATAGGTAAGTGAAAAATACATAAACATATGTTTAATAAATAATAAATATATTAATACATGGTTTTAATAAATATCCTTAACACCTAAGTCTGTCTTTGACTTAATACTGCGTAATATGAATACGCTGCTTTTAGTATCTGTAAAAAAATGAAATATATTTTTAAATTGAAATAAAACTTTTTTGAAATAAGCTATTACAAGCATTTTTGAATCGCCGAAATAATTGTCAGTTTTGTCACTTCTACTAGAAGCTACCACCACCTCGGAAACAAACAAGAAACTCAAATCGATGATGTCGTAACAAAATACTTAAATGACAACATTAGTGAAATAACTCTGGCTAAGACTGCCAACTACCGGGATTCTTAATTTATTTGTATTCTTAATAAAAATAAAAAATTTGAATTGAATATTTATAATGTATTATGAATCTTACACATTCCACATTCTAAAGGAGTCTACCCGTCAAAAATCATACTGTAACAAATCTATACTATAATAAAAAAGTAAATAGTTATGTCAGTACATTAAATATTTCACAGTTAACGATACAATGAAATAAAATATGAATCTGTTTGCACATTCACATCTTCGGATCTAGTGGACAGTTTATTTTTTCTACTTAGTATTATGGCATTATATTTATATTAGTAATGCAGCCGCCATTACTTCAATTATTGGCTTACAGAAGCATGCTATTCTCGATTTCTAAGCTCAAAAGAATGAATGTAACGAATATATTAACAATAGTATCTCAATACACTTTCGTGAATTTTATGCATATTAATGATCTTGGAAAAATTAGAAATGCACATAATAAAAATACTAGAAACAAGTTTCAACTTACAGCCTCTATAATACTATGTCCAAGATTATTATATGTCACAAATAAAAAGATTTTTAAAAAGACGTTTACCTTTAACAAATTAATGGTTTTATAAATGATAACACGCCTTCAGAATGAAATGCATGTCCCAGTCTGATTTAAAAGTCAATAATAAATAATTGAAAATTCTTAATAACTAATTTGGCAAAAAAAGGACCGACTGGATTTTTTTGCGCCGTTTATTTTGAAATCTGAGGCAATAATTTTAGCGGTAATATTTAACGTTTACAAAACGAATGAATTGTAACTCTTATTTTGAATAAATTTATTTGACTTTGACTTTATAATAATTAATAATCATTTGTAAACTCAAGCCGTCGGATCAGCAAAAAATGGCATTTGAATATTTAATATTTTTGGTGTTGCATTAACTTAGTAGCTGTTGTTGTAAATCATGAAATATATCTAATAAGCTAGCATAGAGTTAACTACTGTTATCAAGTGCCAAATAAAACATAGGATATTATAGTATGATATGGGACATACATTTGGCATATAATCTACGTCATAGTAACATACGTCAAAGCAATATTGATTGCCAGAAATAGTCTGGAACAATTGCATTGGCGATTGCTTTTTTTGTATTTAGTCATATTTCATATATTTTCATAATTTCAGTGGAAATCGAAAATATTATCAACTTGGTCGATTAGTCTTACGAGGGTCAAACTGAAAGTTCTTAGAAAATCAAAAACTAAGCATTCTAGCAAGTTATTAGTTTTATTATAACTTTTCAAAATAGCGTCCATTTACATCAATACATCGCTGCATTCGATGGAACTATTGAGAAAAGCACCTTGCCCACTCGGCCTTAGGGGTCTCTTCAACGGCGTTTTGAAACGCAGCCACTGCTTCTTCGGCGTCCATAAAATGTTTTTCTCGAAGTTTTTCTTTTATTTTCGGGAATAAATAAAAATCGCAGGGTGCGAGGTCGGGGCTATACGGCGGGTGACCCAGTAATTCCACGTCTAAGGTCGCCAAATAGTCGATCGTTTGCCAGGCGGGGTGCGACGAGGCATTGTCGTGATGAAGGAGGATCCTGCTGCGAGGTCGTTTCTCTCGAACTTTTTCCAAGACAAGTGGCAAACAGTTGTTAGTGTACCACTCTGCATTAACCGTTTTCTGATCCTCTAAGACAACTGTCGCGTAATGACCTGTCTTTCCGAAGAACGAGGCCACCATCTTTTTTCCAACACTTCGACCTCTCTTCACTTTAGTTGGCAACTCTTCGGAAGGAAACACCCACTGAGCAGACTGTCTTTTGGTTTCCGGATCATAACAGTAAAGCCAGCTTTCGTCATCCGTTAGTATGTCGAACACAGCATTTGAGTCACCTCCGTTAAATTTTTGGATCATTTCTCGGCACCAATCAACACGGCGGAGTTTTTGAGCCTCGGTCAAATTATGCGGTATCCAGCGGGCACAAGGCTTCCTGACCGCTAAATGTTCATGGAGGATTTTGTACACTTGACTCATATCTATGCCTAGACCTGTCCGAATCTGCTGATAGGTCACTCTTTTGTCAGTCTCTATCATACGCCGCACAACACTGATATTATCTTCAGTCGTCGCTGTAAAAGGCCGTCCCTCACGCAAATCATCGGTGAGATTAGTTCGACCACGTTTGAATTCATTAAACCAGTTGTAAACTGTGGCACGAGATGGGGCTTCATCGTGAAAAGCAAATCGAAGTCTATCATAACTTTCTTGTTGACTTATATGACATCGAAAGTCATAAAAAATCATTGCACGAAAATTTTCTCGGCTTAAATTCATTCTGACGTGCACAGACAATTTTCAATTTGCCGCCAAATCGTAAAACAAATGACAAATGAATGAAATGTATACTCAATATTATTGGTAAAGAGTTCTATTTTCAAAATTTAAACTTATTTTTTTAATATAATGCTTTTAAGTTGCCAGTTCTAAAAACTTTCAGTTTGACCCTCGAATTTACAACTGACTAAACGGCTTTTTAAAATATTAAAAGTGAATTGTAAACATAAGCTATGGGTAAGCGTATTGTCTTAGGTCTAAATCTTTTTCATATTGACTAATCGGCTACTCGGTTAGTCAGCCAAAGTTATAGTCAGCACATCTCTAGTTGTTTATACTAGTTCAGAAAAAAACATTGATGGAATATAATATAAACATTTACTTGTTACATATTGACTGACCGCTATTGATGTGAACAAACAAGAAATCATTTGACTAAAGAAAACAGAACTTCAATAAGCAAAATGACGATAAATAAGACCTTAAAAGTATATTTGGTTTCAAAATTTACAGGAAGTTCTTATTTATTATTTATTTCCTTTCTCCTTAAATTAAAACAACTTATGCTTTTTCTATTAAAAAAGTAAAAAAAAATAGCTCATATAATTTATGTAGAATAAGTTAATTTACTGATATAGTGGCTATGAAATAATATTTAATACTATTCCCGATAATCGTTGCCGATATTCCTACTTAAACAACGATCGTAAATTGCTTGCATTCGTTATATAGTTATAAAATGTACCTTAAAAATGTACAGTTATGGATATACATATGTAAATACAGTACATTACGGTACGTTAGTCGTGAAGTTCCGTAACCGTTGATTGAAAGACAATTGTTACAATTAACAGTATGAAGTATGTATATTATATGCCTTATATGTGCTACGTATCATTTATAATGAAATATTCAAGACAGAGTACATCTTGTAATGTAAGGCAAGGCATATTTATAAAATAAACAATGAAAATATCTGAGTAAATTTCGCGTGTTCTATAATGCAAAAAGACACAAGATTAGCGATGAAACTTAATTAGAATTGAGGCGTAAGACTGATTTATATAAATTAAATTTTACTTTTTTTTATTAGATTAGATTTTCTACACTTACTGATAGAAAGCAACCGTTGTCCATATTAGCAAAACCAGCCGCTTTTAAATATAGTGGTTTCTGGGCTCTCATCATAGTTAGTAGCAGCACACGTTGAAGGCGAGGCGGCGTACGTTCCCATTTACACTGCATTACTGCATCTGATACTAGACTGGCCTAGCAAAAAAATGTTATAGTGAGAAAGTTGACAAGCGAGATTAGTGATAGAAAAAAATCAATAAAAGTAAACAGTATGACCTATATTATATAACTTATAACCATTGAGTGCTTACTTGATGTGTTAATTCACTGCCTGTGAAACATTGTATAGCGAGCTGTATGATCATGGCCATAAAGAAGGCCAATGATGTCACTAAACGGACCGATTTGAGACTGGATGCATCTTGCTACAAATAAAAAAAATAATATTAAATAAAAAATACATATTTCTAAAAGTAGCTAAAAATCGCCATACAATAATTATTGTCGTTATATAAATTACGTTTTAGGTAAACATCAATTTAAATTTTTCTAAACTGGAAGAGATATATTTAAACTTATATTCTACGCAGAGTGACTTTTTTTAGTAAATTATCCTAAGCTAAGATGCATAACTTCGTTATAATTTTAGGCCGTAAAATTATTTTACAACCATTTCGAGCATTTAATCTACATTTAAATTAGAGCAATTCGGTAGAATAACTTTACTCTGAACTGATATTCCTGTGATATATATGTAAATAATAAATAAGAAAAGAAATTCTCTTGTTTTATCTCACCGAAATTTGCACCATTACCACGCAAATCGCAGCCATACTTGAGAGGAGTTGAGTCATAAAGCCGTAGGAATAAGTCGACGCGAATTTCTCCACACAACTAGAAGTTAAAGGTTGAATGAATACTGGGGACTTATCGAAAAATATGAATGAACTCTTTCATTTTGAACGGCGGTGAATATGAAACGTAGATTATGTTGATTTAGGCGTGAAAAAAGTAAGTGACAATATTGAGGTGGTACCTAATCCTTTGATATTGGGTAAGTCATATTCCACTTTAGCAATATAACACCTATATCCAACATATATTATATATTAATGTAGGTAATAGATTTTCGTATAAACATTTTTCAAGTGAACTATTTGACAAAAAATTATTTTACAATACTGTCTCAAAGTTTTAATATTAATAATTTGATGTCCACTATATTTTAAGGAAAGATAGTTTTCGTTAGCTGGCACGAGTTAAATTTCAAGCTAATTTATGTCGCTCTTTATTGCAATTTAAGGGTCGTTGACTTTACACTGTTTGGTGCCAGAAGTTTAATTCAACTTATGTTTCGTGTCTATTCGTGGCAAGCAATAAAGCAACTTAGTTACATCGACTTGAATGTTACAACTAATTCATTATATAGGACGTTTTTGTTTTGATTTTTTGTGTATATACAAAGATATTCATTTATCCTTAATATGTCAATGCTTATAGATATTTTTTATATCGTCAATATAAAATACAAAATTACTAAAAAAAATTCTATTGAAACTGTCAATGTAATCGTAAAATATTTGAAGATATATTTCAAATGTAAAAGTATCATTTGAAAAGTGAGAGAATTCAACTGTTTCTCCTGTTAAAGAATCCAATCTTAGTTTTATGCAGCTTAAATTTAGCCACATCGTTAAGAAACAAAAATATTTAAAGATTTGATCACTCTATAAAAATAACTCTACAAATTAGAAGATAATAAAATATATACATACTTAATTAGCACTTGATGTTGGTGAATACAATTTATGAACGTGTTTTCGAGCGCAGTTTCAATATATTTATCTGTGTAATATAATTTTACAAGTCTTTCGTTATGTCGAGCTGGATCCGAATTATCAAGATCCTCTAATGCAAGAGTGTTGAAATTACTATCGATATTTGCAGCTAAATGGGCAAATGTGCGATCATAAGCAGTTGTTAATGCTTCTTGTAGTATAGTGAATTGTGAACTCATATGCAATATAACAGAGCCAATGAATGTATCTATTGTCATGACGATGTGGCCTGTCCAAAGCAGTCCTATCGTTTCGAGCAAAAATGTTGAGATATAAGATTCATTGCTCTCATATTTCCATGGGATGAATATAGGCTGAGGAAGTGTCCTTGATGGCTTTGCCATAGATTCATTAAGTGTAGCAACTTCAGCTTTCCATCGAAGATCCTGAATTATTCCATAAACGTTTGTGTTTCCTATAGTGATCCAGCCAAAAAACACAAAAGACGCAGTCAATATCTTCGTTATTCTTGTTGTTCTTCCGTTTTTATCACCATTTTGGTAAAATTCTTGTAATTTTATGTTTAAAGTATGTACTACGTCTTGAATATCATTGTTTTTAAATAAAAATATATAAAGTTTTATAAGCGTTAAGTCATGAGTAATAACAAAAGACAAACTAAACATGAATCGGTCAAGATCTTTTTCCCCGATAAAGGGATCGATTGATTCTAGCCCCACAAAACCAGCCACCCAAACTAGTTGGGTTACCACTGCGTAGTATAAATACCAACCAGGAAAATTTTTAGAATCATTTTCATCTGGATGATGCCACCAACCCAATCCTAAAAAACGTAATAAATAGAAGTGTATGGCAAAATATCGCGTTGGCGCTCCACGCCTCTGTACATTGAACATTTTAAATTCCTAATTTAAGTCCTATTCTATTTAATTGGTTTCTAATACTAACTACTGGTCATCTATGATAGACTATGTAGATTGAGCTTATTGCACAATTAATATCCAGTATACATTCAGACATAAATTATAAGCGTTAGCGATAAAACCCAAAATTATTGATAAAATGTACGTATCTATCAACATTTGTTTATTAGCAATAACATTACTATGAAAGCGGTTATAGCAAAATGCAGCTGATATATACGTAGGAATCGATTAGCCCAGTTTACATTCAAAAGTAAACATACCTCCTCTAATAACTGCCACCATGTACATAAAATTGTTGAACATTGGAAAAATAATATGCTGGCAACAATGATATTTGTATAAGCTTAAAGATAAGTTATAATTATTGATACAAGTCGTACAAGAATATGATTTAATTGCTATGACTTAAAACAAATGTTTTTTAAGGTTTTTAACTACTTAACTACATATCTATTATTTTAACTACACATAACTACGTACAACGGAGGCATAAGGAGTGATTGAGCCATATTTTGAAAAAAAAAAATGCATCAAACATTCACACGAGCGTATTAAGACTATATTATTAATTGCTTTGATAAGTGCAAATATTATAAAATTATTTGTAATTTTTTTTTTAGCTTCACGCTTTATCCTGCATATGGCAGGGTAAGCAGGGTAACCATACGAACCTATTGTTAAGACACTCCGTTACTTAGTCCCTGCTTACTCCGTCCCCACTTTCCGCCGTTTTCGAGGCATTGCGTGTTGAGTGGCGGAACTCATCGCCGCGCTTTGCCTTAGTTGCCAGAGCGAAGAAAATGGAAAATAGAAAAATCCATGTTCCCTGAGTGGGAATCGAACCCAGTAACCGTCGCGTTACAGGCAGACGTTGCGCCTCTGCGCCACGACGGTCCTAACACGGTACGTCGTAATTGTAATAAATATTTTGTACAATTTTAAATGTTTTTTTTTACTTACTAGTATTGACAGAAATATTGTCCTTTTTACGTGGCTTTTGTTCTGTATCATTGACCTGCGTTCTCGAAGCTTA
Source organism: Dione vanillae (assembly GCA_037178615.1). NCBI lineage: Eukaryota > Metazoa > Arthropoda > Insecta > Lepidoptera > Nymphalidae > Dione > Dione vanillae. The sequence continues at coordinate 357,963 of JAZFAU010000106.1, forward strand.
TCCAAGGTCGTACCTACATAGCAATTATTATTGCGTTATCCATTTACGTACCATTACTTTTTCATTTTTCTCCTTTAAGTAAGTCTTAATCGGTTTTCCTGTATTCTGTATATTCTTCTTGCGTCGTTTTAATCAGCTGTACTAAAAGAGATTATATCTACTATATTTTGACATCCATCGTATTATTTAATATTATAATTTGTTTTAAATAATGTTTATAAAAGGTATTGTACCATATTTATTTGAATTAAATATGATTTTTACTGATGGCTTAACATTATACCACTCGCGTAATATAATAATAGGTTTTCGCCCATAATGTGTGAAGGGTGTAATTTATATTGAATGTTTAATTTTGGGCAAATTAAGTATTCATCAAATTAATTATTAAGGAATATAATTTGTTTATCTCTCATTAATTAATTGAATGTAACTTTTTAAAATTAAAGCAGGCAAATATACCTCCATAAAATCAATGTCTGGAACTTTAAGATCCCTGCAACCTGTATTTCATTTAACGATTTATTGAAATGGAAAATTGGGTCCAAATTGTTTCCATATTTCACATCAAATTGTTTTTATAATTTTTTGGTTGCATATGTCATAATATAATATATAGTCATGAGTGTATATGCTTAATTTTTTTGGATGTATTATAAAAATCTCGTCATGAAATTAAGTAAGAATTTATATAGTGTAAATATAGGAAACAATCTCAAACTTTTTAAAATAACATTTTAAATAACTAATATATAAATATTTTTAATTTCTAAAAGGTCGTAACTGACCTAATATTGTAATAGATATAATTTCTTTTTATAGACTTTATAATGATAGTATAGATAGTTGATATAATTAAATGGTTCATATTATTCTATTACAAGGACACACTTACCCTCCGATTATACTTAGTCCACTTCAATTTGCTGTCCTGTAGGACACCGACCCCTAGAAATTGGTGAACGGATAAGTTTCTTACAATAGAAAACGAACAATTAATAGTAAACTGACCCTATCTAACTATGGATATTTCTAAAAAAGGTTTACAATTTTCGGCTCTTTATACTCAAATATATTATTTCATTATATATTCAGAATTATATCGTTTTAAGCACACCTTAATGGAGGACAAGTGGCTATTATACGCTGTAGGCTTATAGAGGTCTGTCCGGTCCGGTTATTCTGTCTGGTGAAAAACCAATATCTTCAGGAAAAATTGAGAAAAGCTTTCATGTTATTTATATCGACGTACTTTTTTTGCAAACTATTAATAATTTGCTGATTGTTATATCTCTGTGTTTTTACTATTGAAAGTATTTAATCGCTTCATATATTATATATTTACCTTAATATACTATAATATATGGTCGTCCAGTAATCTCACGAAAATTTAATACGTCATCTACCTGCTGAGACAGATTTTAAATAAATTACAGTTTGTTAAAACATATGTCGCATTTAAAAAGTCTGTGTCAGAAAATATAAATCGTTACAAGAACGACTGTACATCTAAAAATAATAAACAGACTCAAACATGTTAAAATACAGAGTAATATATACACAAATGTAATATATTCTTGCCATGGTCATATCTCTTAGAGCATCTATTTCATATTCGCAGTATGTGCATATATTATAATATTTTATTTGTAAGATTACATATAGGTACAATGTAATATATACATAAAAAAAAAACAATAATATAAAAAAATATAATAAAACATATAACACGAATAGAAACGAGAAATAAACCATAGATAATAATGCCTACTTATTGCCAGAGTATATAAATAATTTGTGTACATGCGACTTTATTAAAATTTTAAATTTAATTTCTACTTCAGAAATTTAAACAAAATGTTAAACCAGTACTCATGAGTAAAGCCTGATGATTAAGATCATTCAGGATTATTAAGATGATAAAAATGTGTGGAGTTGCAAGCAGGATACCATTACCGTTGTATTTAATTTTAATTTTATTCGGCATATTTATTTAGTAAGATAACATTACACATATTTTACATTCGTTAAAGTATAAATGAGAAGGAGGATTTTAACATTACGTGTTACAAAAAGATAAATTTAAAATATTAATTATTTATTAATTTATTTTATTAATTGTAATGCTTTATTTAAACTAAAACCTCTAAGATATGCAGATCACAGATTATATATATATATATATATATATATATATATATATATATATATATATATATATATATATATATATATATATATATATATATATATATATATATATATATATATATATATATATATATATATATATATATATATATATATATATATATATATATATATATATATATATATATATATATATATATATATATATATATATATATATATATATATATATATATATATATATATATATATATATATATATATATATATATATATATATATATATATATATATATATATATATATATATATATATATATATATATATATATATATATATATATATATATATATGTAATTAATGAACAATTATAACTACCACATTTTGTATATGAAAAACAGTAGCGAAAGACCCCTATACCAAAAGAACACTACTAAGCATTTTTTTTAAACTAACCGTAAACCTCAATGACGCCTGACTGTTACTAATTGTATCAAGTCTGTCTTTGTACAGTCTTGATGAAACTAAGTGTTAGATAAATAGTTAGACACAAACAACATGCAGCAGCAGTCAGTTGTCAATAAAACATAGCTTCACATAGCTTTGTGTGTCATAAGGCTGTATCTATATATATTTGACTCCATACAAGCATCACTTGCGCAACACTAGACAGCGTCAGATATAATTTACCAACACTGCCACAGCAGTTCACTTAAGCCGTCCATATCAGCCCCAGTGACGGCAAGCAACGTGTCGCGAGTGACCGACATCAGTTATCAGTAAATCATAGATTCATCGAATGCCTACAGTCGTATGTCCTACAACATATTTTATACTTACAGTTACTTTTTAATTTATAAAACCGAATATACCCTAATCAAAATAAATAGATTTGAAGGCCGCTGTAAATTTTGTCATATTTAATATATTGTTCTTTACACATCTTATTTAAAGGTTATATTATAATATGTCATTTTAATCTCTTAAACATTAACAATATAAGGTCTTTATAAACAAAAAATAAATTAACATAATATTAAGCATAATACAAGAATAATTTATTGCAAATTTCCCATACTACATCAAACAAAGACGGTGGCATACGCACTATCTGAAGTACATAAATAAATAGTTTCACGCTTTATGCAAAGCATGACGAACATTTTTCGTTTGCGTAAGAAAATCACCACAACTTAGGTAATTTCTTTTTTGTTCTCACAACAAACAGATAAATCAAGGGGTTACATTTAAATATAAAAAAATATAAAAGATAATACATACATAACTTCATGCATTATCCCTAGCGAAATAGCCAAAGAGAGCAGAGGTCTTCAAACTCCTGACTGACTTTTTTATGATTTATTCTCTTATAGTGCCGAATCCACTTGTGCACGTTTATTTTCACTTTGACATCTTCGCAAGTAGCTATCATTCCGTGTATCTCTTCATTATGGTTTCGGTCAGTTAAGCTGACTCCGCATGCTCTCCGAAGTAATCGTGTTTGTTATAAATAAATTTGCATCCTCATAAAACTGCAATAATAGCTTTACATCACTATCTCCAGTGCGTCGTACTCGCTTCTTGCAGTTTAGCGTCAAGTTTAACACCTTTAATTCTATAGCTGCACTAATCCAAAGTATAATAATGTAATTACACAATTAAGTAATTACATAATTCATGTTGGTATTATTTTACCATTATTTAATATTACAATTATATTATTTTTAATCTGTCTTGTTTCTAATATGCTTATCTTATACATATATTAAATATTCATAAATAAAATGGTTTATTTATTTATTCAAATTTAATTTTCACACAATTCATCCTCTTTTCAATCATTCAACTTCAAAACTCTTTTAGCCATCATTATATTTTACAAAAATGAACATAATGAATAATAGTTACTATTTATAAATTATAATTATTATATTATTATTTATATAATAAACATATTTAATAAGTATTTTTAACATGACAAGTGCAAGACGATTACAGTATTTTACAAAAAATCGTTAAAATTAAATGTGTTACATTATATATACTGCTCCATAAAACTATTTCATAATTTTTCCTTGTAAGCTAGTTAAGTACAATAAATATTATAAAAATCTTTTTTAAATAATTAGTTTCGTTATTTAATAATTACTTGTAGAGTGTTAAATATTAAAATTATATTTTTACAACGTCTTATTATATTTTTATATAGTATTAGACCATGCTAAATATTATTATCATCATCGCAGATTCGCAAAAAATTTCGTTAGAAAAGAATTAGCCGAAATCGCTTAGATTTTTTAAATAACAGTATTGTAGAGACGTCACGAATGTAGCTAATAGCGTTGCTCTTACTTTCCGTAGAAAAAGCAATCAAGCGCTTTATTGGTTGAGTACTGCCAGTAGCAAAAATCATTTTTGCATCTTAAATTAGAAAATAAGTGACGTTAAAGTTACAAAATAGCTAATAAATAAAATGTTAAATGATACTAATTAATAATTAAAGATATTTATAATCATCCACTACTCATACTTTTAATAGATTAAATATACAAATTGTCATGTGTTAGCTACTTACTTATGTAATATTAATTTCCATGTAAAACAAAAGATAAAAATAATTCATTATTTTAAAAATAAAATCTTTGTTAAATAATTATTTATTTTACAAAATATAAATACAATGAATATAAATCGTAGACTATAAATCAGTAAAGCGCTTGATTGCTGTATTGCAAAAAATCGATTGACATTACTCAGGCTTCGGGCTTGCTATTCGCCGAACGGTCCTCGTATGTTCAAGAAATGTTAATATAACCTCAAATTGTGTGCCACTGCCTAAAACATAATGCGTAAAGTGTAAAGTACACTTCTGATTGATCATTTCAGTGAAGAGAGTAGTAGAGATAAGACGTTATTTAGTTTATATAATATTATGAAATAATTCAAAAGATAATTCTTAAAGTTTTATATATTGTAGCCAACTACTAGTATTTATGAATAAAAAATTGTGATAAATTTAATTCTAAATATGCAGCGGTGATAATTATATAAGTTTATATTATATTTATATAAACTAAAGCAAAAACTCAGCGTTCTTGCATAAGTCGTATAAGCCGCGAAAATCAGTAAGTTTTAAATCATATTTTTTTTAAAATGTAAGTTTGTTGTTTTAAATAAATTATTATCCCTTATTTAAATTAAATTTTCGAAATTAAATTATTATTTTAAAGTTCTTGAATTTCGGTACAAAATTTTTACGGCAAAGGATACTAGTGAACTCTTTGACCCAGTAACAGTATTTGCAATTTAGGTATAACTGGCGTATGGCCAAATCATACATGGTTTGGTATTAGTGCTAAAATTACTACAATGTCTACGTACTTCAATATGTGGGAAGTAAAAAAATAATATTTTCAATAAATTTTTTGAACATATTTTATAGTTTTAGTAATGTTTAAAAATCATGACTTAAAATAATTATGTAAAAATACTAATAACATGGCGATAGTTTTCGGGGTTATTTATCCAATTATGTATAATGGATCTGTTTAATTGATAATCTTACATTTATTTTTAGGATTTTTAAAGTGTTAATCCACACTGAGGATAGAAAAAATACTTAAAGAAAACATATAAAAATTTGAACGCAGCGGGACTCGAACCTGCGCCCTCTTGCGAACCGTGCTATCTTACATGTTTTTTATTTTCTTTAAATGCTTATATATTTTTATGTATAAACAAATATTTTTATTATATTTTAATATTTTTACAGTATAATTTGGATTTTTTTAGAGCATTTTCAAAATACCGACAAACTCTTAAGTTTACGTATATGTTATTACGTTTATTCATACATTCATACATTTGCAATTGTACCGTATGTACAGACATACAGCAGTATATTTTTGTTTTAAATTATATTTTGAAATGTCTATTTTGATTTTTTACTTCATAATGTTTTTTTATTTGTAATTATGCTACTTACTGTATGTGAGATATGCGTAAGTGGTAAAATATATTACTATTATTAGTAGTAAAATATATTATTAGATGCGCCCGTGCCCCGATGCTCCTAAGTCACGGGCGCATCTAGTAATATATTGTGTATATGTTCACATGGAAAAATAACAGTAATTCTGCAGTTTCGTCATAAAAAAATTTAGTCGGTATAACTTGTTTATTTATGAAATCTTATTAAAATCAACACTCTGTATAATGATGAACGGCATTTGAACCGGTCAGGCTGTTCCTAAGATTAGTATGCAAAAGCGCACAGACAAATATACAAAAATTTTGTGAATTATTATTTTGAATTTAATTTATTTTATTTTAATATGTAAGAATATTACGACAGATAATTACAAATCTTTAATGGTTGTTCTACAAATATATTAAGCTCGTCCCTAGTCTAACTTATCCCTTTTAGCAATATATATTATATTGCTAAAATATTATGAATAAAATAAACAATTTTATTAAATGCTTGAACAATGAATATTAAAATACTAAGCATATACATACATGTACGTTTAAAATGTTAACTCTAAACTCTAAGATGTATTTTTTGTAGCGTTACGAGGGTCAAACTGAAAGTTTTTAGAACTGGCAACTTAAAAGCATTATATTAAAAAAATAAGTTTAAATTTTGAAAATAGAACTCTTTACCAATAATATTGAGTATACATTTCATTCGTTTGTCATTTGTTTTACGATTTGGCGGCAAATTGAAAATTGTCTGTGCACGTCAGAATGAATTTAAGCCGAGAAAATTTTCGTGCAATGATTTTTTATGACTTTCGATGTCATATAAGTCAACAAGAAAGTTATGATAGACTTCGATTGAAAAGCATTTCACGATGAAGCCCCATCTCGTGCCACAGTTTACAACTGGTTTAATGAATTCAAACGTGGTCGAACTAATCTCACCGATGATTTGCGTGAGGGACGGCCTTCTACAGCGACGACTGAAGATAATATCAGTGTTGTGCGGCGTACGATAGAGACTGACAAAAGAGTGACCTATCAGCAGATTCGGACAAGTCTAGGCATAGGTATGAGTCAAGTGCACAAAATCCTCCATGAACATTTAGCGGTCAGGAAGCTTTGTGCCCGCTGGATACCGCATAATTTGACTGAGGCTCAAAAACTCCGCCGTGTTGATTAGTGCCGAGAAATGATCCAAAAATTTAACGGAGGTGACTCAAATGCTGTGTTCGACATACTAACGGGTGACGAAAGCTGGATTTACTGTTATGATCCGGAAACCAAAAGACAGTCTGCTCAGTGGGTGTTTCTTTCCGAAGAGTTGCCAACTAAAGTGAAGAGAGGTCGTAGTGTTGGAAAAAAGATGGTGGCTTCGTTCTTCGGAAAGACAGGTCATTACGCGACAGTTGTCTTAGAGGATCAGAAAACGGTTAATGCAGAGTGGTACACTAACAACTGTTTGCCACTTGTCTTGGAAAAAGTTCGAGAGAAACGACCTCGCAGCAGGATCCTCCTTCATCACGACAATGCCTCGTCGCACACCGCCAGACAAACGATCGACTATTTGGCGACCTTAGACGTGGAATTACTGGGTCACCCGCCGTAAAGCCCCGACCTCGCACCCTGCGATTTTTATTTATTCCCGAAAATAAAAGAAAAACTTCGAGGAAATTATATAGACGCTGAAGAAGCAGTGGCTGCGTTTCAAAACGTCGTTGAAGAGACCCCTAAGGCTGAGTGGGCAAGTGGGTGGTGGTGGATTCAAGGTGCTTTTCGGACGCTATTTTGAAAAGTTATAATAAAAGTAATAACTTGCTAGAATGCTTAGTTTTTGATTTTCTAAGAACTTTCAGTTTGACCCTCGTATCGTAGTCGGCGAACAGTCAACCACAAGCGCTAAAGGAGAACTGTCAGGCTTCTTATTTTTATATTTCTTAATAAAGTTTATAACTTAGTTATAAGTTTTGGTTACTTATTAATATTTTTTTAAAGTCGTAGATATTTTGAAATCCAAAACAAAACAACTTTCTTTAACTATTACTTTCAAAATTACTTAAAGTTAATTAAAATCGCTCACTATAGAAAAATTAAATAGCGGACAAAAATTAATAGCAATTCTGTGAGAAAATTTTCAGTCTTCTATTGCTTTCGTCTTTACTTGGAATTTTTAACAATATAATTTTTTTTGCCTCAGTTTGTTGACTAATTCGTTGGCGGCCACTCAGTTTTATTTAGTATATTATATTAACATGCAAATACATGCTAGTAATTATTAAATAAATTGCATAAGTTATATTAAAAATTTAATCCATAAAGGCAAACACTATGTTTACATATTTTATAATATATAAAATATTTAGTTATATTTCGTGTAATTATATTTAAATAGTATATTTTTAAATAAACAAGAGCAACACGTTATGTTAAAACAGCCTGATGTATTCATTATTTACAATAAAATTATTATTACACAACTTTGTATTATATCATTGTTCTGACATAGCACAGTGGTGGCTTAAGAAAATTGTCAATAATTAAGATAACTTTATCAATGTAACTGAAGATATACAAATAATGTTGAACTTGATTCAAATATTGTATTAAGAAATAAAATGTTAGCAAAATGACAGTGTACAAAAGAAAGATGAACGATAATAATCCTGTACATAAATAATGCTAATGCAATAAAAGCGTACGCAGACAGTTCTCTTGGAAACAACTTTGAGGAGACTGAACACGTACTTGGATAGTTATATTCAATGTTGTATTGTAACCTTTTTTGTGACGTCTATAGGTACAAGAGAGGTATTATAGCACGTTTACATAATAGAACGACGACATGGTATTGAATTGTTTTCATTTTTTAAGCTGTAAGAAATAATTCGACGCTGAGGATTGTTTTAATTTCGTGTCTTTTCTTCTAACTATGCAACATGTATGTTGGTTTAGGCATATACATATAATATTCGAATTAACTAAACTAAACTATTCATACGTAGCTTGTATTTGTTTATGTAAATGGCCTTTTTTTAACTGACTTCCCATAAACTACATGATTATTTACTTAAAGAAAACATATAAAAATTTGAACGCAGCGGGACTCGAACCCGCGCCCTCCTGCGAACCGTGCAGGCGCTCTCACCACTGAGCCATGCACGGTTCGCAGGAGGGCGCGGGTTCGAGTCCCGCTGCGTTCAAATTTTTATATGTTTTCTTTAAGTATCTTTTCTATCCTCAGTGTGGATTAACACTTTAAAAAACATAAAAATACATGATTATTATCTGTCCATTAAGAAAAGCAATCTAGAGATTTCAGATTTTCAGATATTTATTAGAAACATTAAAAACGAAATGAGAACGATGATCAAAAATTAATTTTATATATATATATAAAATAATAAAACTTTTGGTTTATTGATATAAAATAATAAAAAGGAATCATTATTTGCGGTACATCATTTTATTACTGAGATATTTTCCTTGTATTCGTAGTAGGCAATTACACTTTCCTTATTTGTTTAAAATTACAAAGATTTAACTGGTTATGTTCTGTCTTACATTAAATTTACGCAACTTTATACATATGCGTATCAAGCGTATTATATAAATGCTATTGCGGTATTATATATTTAAAATTTCAACTAAAATAACTACATATATACCTACTACAAAAAAAGAAAGATAAAAATACATGTAATTATTTATTGCATTATCATAATTTTTATTATACTGTATATGTTTATTATATACACAAATCAATAAAGCATACGTTTATGCTTTATTAATATGTGTAGAAAGAAGCATTGTCTTAAACTCTCATCAGTAATGAAAGTGATTGCTTTTAATCAAACTGTCCATTAGTTGCGAGACGACGTTGTTTGAATCGTCACACTGTACTAGATGATTGTTCATTTAAAATTTGAGAACGAATTTATTTGTGAAGGATATATTTGTGTTATCTGAGTGCAAAATTTGATTTATAGTTTAAATAGTTATTATATTTCTTTGCTTTAATTTATACGTTATAAGGTGATATAGTCTTATATAAGACATATTATAAAATATATTTAATGCAACAACAGCAAAAAATATATAATTCTATGTTAATAGAATAGTTTTTTACTGACAACGTACAAATTTTAAGACACGTGCATGTGATTTGCATAAAATAATTTCATATTTTCTTAGGTTTGTTAATTAACCATTTTTTAATTACACAACGCTTAGTATAGTAAATGCTATTCTCTCTTTATATATTTTGTTTGCGCGTCAATAAATGTTTTTATGAATGTATATGTACTTATATATAGATATTTAATTTACCGTAGATGTGTTTTTAAATATCTTTCAATGAAATCGTTTAGTATATGTGACGTATAAATATATTATTTGAACATACATAGTTTTAAATCTGTTTTGTAAGTTATGTTGTGGAACAGGTATCCGAGTTCTGCGAAATCATAACTTGTTACCATCGTATTCTTTCGAAGAACGCATCATTCAAAACAAATGTGCATCAAAAAAATTGTCTTAATAAATCATTTTAACATTTCGAAGAGACATTTTCAATTAAATTTTGTTTTCTTTTAATAATTACATATCAGCGGTAGGTTTACAATGATTGAAAAATGAAGGATGTATGTCAATTTTTTATCGCAAAAAATGAAATTAACTACGTATCCTACATTGTGTAGTTATTTTTTTTTATCTTAATGCTATGGCTATAATTTACGATATGGCTATAATATTTTTCTTCTATAATCATAGCATTAGTGCGTTATCAAAATACAATACAACAGCTATGTACTTTTTAATTGCAGTTAAACGAAATGGAACAACCAATTTTTGGAGCCTGGGATTATGCCATCATGGCGGCAACTATGATCGCTTCTATCGCTATTGGATTATATTTTAGGTTTAGCGGTGGAAAACAAAAGACTAATGAGGTAAGCTGTAAATAAATTGATACAAAAAATAGATTTATCAAACAATTTAAAATTTATTTTAATTATGAACATATGTTTTTAGGAATACTTGATGGCAGATCGAAACCTCTCCATATTCCCGGTGGCGGTGTCACTTATGGCGTCTTTCATGTCTGCTATAACACTTTTGGGTGTTTCAGCTGAAAATTATTACTACGGGATGCATTTTGTTGTAATAAACTTCTCTTACGGCATCGCCACGCCTTTAGCATCTCGATATTACTTGCCAGTATTCTTCGGTCTACAGAAAACTAGTACTTATGAGTACCTAGAGTTACGATTTGGGCCACATATAAGGATGTTGGCTTCTTTAACCTATACCTTACAAATGATATTATACAACGGAATAGTGTTGTATGCACCTGCTATTGTATTGGAATCAGTCACGGGTTTAGATAAGCTAGTATCAATCTTGGTGGTTGGACTCGCGTGCACATTTTATTCGTCTTTGGGAGGTATGAAAGCAGTCGTTTTCACAGATTTATTGCAATCTCTGCTTATGTTCACTGCTGTTTTAAGTGTTGTGATATTTGCGTCGGTCCAACTTGGCGGTTTTGAACAAATCTTCATAAAAGCAAATGATGGCGGCCATTTATATTTTTCAAAGTAGGTATTTTGACATGTAGTATGTAATTGTACACTAATTTTAGTTTTGTATACTAATTTATGTTTGGTCTTTTCAGTTTCAGTATAGATCTAACCGAGAGGAATACCTGGTGGTCATTGACATTTGGAGGCTGCATCACATATCTTTCATTGTATGCAGTAAATCATACGCAGGTTTGTCAATATAATATATACAACTAGAATTAGAACACAAAGAATTTGCAGTATAAATTCGAGTTATTATTGAGTTCTGATTGTAATATTCAAATAAATTCGAAAAAAAAATGTAAAGTTATAAAGTTTTTAATTTAAAATATTGAATTAAAATATTTTATTATTAATATTTCTGATCTGCCTAAATAAGAAATGTCAACTGCAGGTGTTTTCAAGTACGACAAACAAAGAAAATTAAATTTTACTATAGTTATAATGATGAATTATATATTGGTATAAATATATACTATAATAATACTCTATCGCATTTCTATCTAATTCAACTAAATTTACAACTCCATTTAAACAATAATTGCAAAATGCAACATAATTTTAATAGTGAAATTAGTGAAATGATGAAAAATCCGTATTTTTTACAGGTACAGCGTCTTTTAACTGTCAGTACATTGGGGCGGTCGCAGAAATGTCTTTGGTGGAGTTGGCCAGTACTAAGCGTGCTAAGTATAGTCACTTGCATCAGTGGTTTAGCCATATTCGCAGTATATAAGGACTGCGATCCTTATGCCAGCAAACAAATTGGTGCAGTACGTTATTTTGATTTAAAATAAGATCATTCATAAATGCACGAAAAAGGCGGAAAGTAGGGACGGAGAGAGCAGGGACAAAGCAATGGAGTGTTTTAACACTAGGTTCCTACGTTTCACAAAAAAAGCAATCAGTGTCAAAAAATATTTAAAAATTCATATACATCGACAGTAATAGTACAGTAGTAATTGTGGCAAGTTAAAGTGATCTCTTGCAGGTAACCTTATACTTATATTATGAGGATTTAGTTGACAGATAACAGTGAGTACAAATTTGTTTGTACACACTGTTATAACATTTAATATAAGCTACCATTATCTAGTTAAACAATAATAATAAGTAGGATTTCATTTATTTTACTTAACGAAAACAAGTTAAATTGCACAGAGAGGGTTCCGTACAAATCTCATAATAAAAATCAATAGGAAGTATAGTTACCCTTAGTTATTCAGTTGTTGAGTTGCATAGTTATAAATTTTTACAAACTTAAAACTGCAGGCACAAATTACACATTAGTATGAAATGAAATATAAATATTTTAGATAGATAGTTTACTATAGCACCTCTTGTCGCCGAGAAGTAATGATTTGATTAAACCTTCTAAAATTATGCAAAGCAAACATACAAACAGACGAATAAATATGTGATAGGGGTTCTTTTTTGTGGCGATGAACCTTAAATGACAATATAATTTAATATTTTATCATGAATGCGGCATCTTAATAACTACTACATCTTATAATATCACGTTATCATCACAAGGACAATCGTGCGGGATTAACTCATACATAAGTGGTACACATTTGGTTTATACATTTATAAACTGATAAATTGAGAGTAAAAATACTTATTTGTGTATTTCAAACTTGTTTATCTCGATCCGTTTATACTTTTGAGAAGTTTTCTCTTAGTCTCCCTTTTAAAGATTACATAAATAATTACTATATAAAAAATATAATATTATATACATATATATAAAAATTTGAAAACGCTCTTTATTTACTATTGTGCTTTGCTTGACAATCGTGATTGATAGTTTTTTTTATATTTTACAATTATTTTTAAGGATAGCAAACAATAAGTAAATAAAACAGAAAATAGCACAAACACCAATTCAGTTTCCACAGATTACTAAACTTAATAATATACGCCTCGGTGTTTAAATATTTTAAATTCCAACTCCTCACTTTGTTTCTGTGTACGTATGTTACCTACTTATTATATTTTATAATAGAATATTTACTCTTTTATCTGTAATGCTAATGGAAACATACATAAATTATATATCAAATTCTAACAAACTTTCCAATGCGGATTTTTGTTTTTCGATAGTTTTTTTTCAAGAACGGTCCCCAAGGTATTTTCAGTCCGCGTCATATTATAAAAATATCCTACGTATTTTTATTTGACACAGACGCAAGTTATAACTAGTATATCAATATAATTTACAAATTATTCCAACAGGTAGATCAAATAATGCCATTTTATGTGGTAGACAAAATGAAGTCAGTGCCGGGACTCGCTGGCTTGTTTGTAGCCGGTATATTTAGTGCGTCATTATCGACAATATCAGCGGCGTGCAATGCTTTGGCTGCCGTCACTTTAACAGATTATATCAGTAGGTATGTCATTTTTAAAAAAAAAAAATGTTAAAAATATTTATTAGGTTAGGTGGTGGCTTAGTGGTATTCGATTCCGAGGCATCTTGGTATCGGTTTAAGCTCTTTAATGACTAAAACATACATATGAAGGTTTTTTGAATATAAATTACTAAATAATAAATCTCTTCATATAGCTTTCGATAAGATTTCTTGATATGAAGGGTTTTGCAAAATTTTAGTATGACACAGTAGATCTGTATTTCCTTAATATTTCATACATTGACAAAAAATATTTTGATAAAACATATTTATTAATGTGATATTTTGTTATTTTTCTTTAAAAAAGGTGGTGTAATCTAAACCCCACATATGTTCCGTGGTTGACGAAGCTAACCGCTTGTGGGTATGGACTCTTGTTCTTGGCGTTGGCATTTTTGGCGGAACATTTGGGTGGCGTACTGCAAGCTGCTATGACTATTTTTGGGGCTCTCGGAGGACCTTTACTAGGAATTTTCACTTTAGGAATGTTTACCACGTTTGCAAACGAGAGGGTAAGTTACTTTATTCATTTTTATTTGATAATAGCGGACGTTCGGAAATTTAATAGTGTGGATTTAAAATCTTTGTCACAGGTAGACTTAGGTATTATAATATAATCGTTAACTTAGGCAGACTATACTTTTTCATTAAGATTCGTATTTTCTCTTTTTAGATTTAGTATAGCTAACCTATTTTGTTACTACAACATGTTTTGCAGATGTTTGATATGTATAAGTATATTAAAATGTCAATAGAAAATGTCCATGTAATTAAATTGCGTTCAAGAACGGATCATTTAGTTTTACTGGACATAATGGTTCTTGATGTGATCTAGTACGATCTTTGGTTTTCGTATTTAACGTAAAATGCTAATGGCGCTTAACAACTTTTACTAAAAAGTCATTTCTTGTTTCTTAGTTTAGATTTTCTATTTGTTTTGACATCAAGTGTATCTTCGATTTTTATTTGTCAATAGAAAGTCAACGGGGCGTTGACTAATAATTATGGTTTAAATAATTTCAAATTGTACTAGATGTTTTCATGACGATTCATAGCCAATAGGTAGCTGTAAAATCACATGTACCTGTAAAATCGTTAACCACTGAATTTTTTTCTAATTTTTTTCACAATTAATTGAATAATATTTTATTCTTTGCCTATTGTGTTTGTTCTCCGCAATTTTGAGATATGATGTAGTGAACTTAACGTAGTACCCATAATGTGCTGTGTACTTAAAATAATTTAAACAGATCATTCTCCCAGCTATCAAAACTTTAACGTCTTACTTCTTTTATTTTATTATTTATTTTTTCATTTGTTATGCTATTAAATTTAGTTGTGCAATGAAGTATACTTATTACTATTATTAACCTCAAAACTATATAAGAAATTGATAAAACATATTTCAGGGTGTTTCAATAGCTCTATTAACTGGTATGGCATTGACCCTATGGATTAGCTTTGGGGGTCCTCGTCCCACCCCAGTGAGACTACCAGTTAGTGTTAAAGGTTGCCCATTCAACGTGACTTCGACCCCAGTACCACCTCCGCAGAGTGATTACTTCTATATGTACAGAATAGCCTATTTATGGACTAGCCCTGTAAGTATTTTGTGGTTGTAATTCACTAATTTTAAGTTTTTTAACTAATTTATATAGATTATATAAATATATAAGTAAAGATTATATAAGTGCAATGAGTATAGGGTTTTCACATTTTGAAAGCCTTTGTCGTTTTTTTTTAGTTTCACGCTTTAGCAGGGTAGGCAGAGGCAGAACCGCAGGAACCGTGGAAATCTAGTGTTAAGACACTACGTTTTCCTTTACCTTTCGAGGCATTGCATGTTGGGTGATGGAACTGAACGCCGCGCTTGCCTTTGACAGAGCGAAGAAAATAGTAATGACATAATCTATCTTCCCCGAGTGGGAGTTGAACTCACAATCCGTCGCGTTTACAGGCTTACACTGTGCCTCTGCACCACGACAGTCATCGTTGGATTGTCAGGCAGCGAAGCCGTCTTTTTACAAAATTACAATATAGAAAATAAAGATATCGTTTGTAATTATTAAATTTTTCAAACTTAAAAATGAAGACGTAATATGTATAATTATTTTTTTACAGCCATCGTGTAGATACAAACTTACCAATGTGCCGACATGGCTAGTGGCATACGCCTCGTATGTTATTATTTAAATTACGTGTATATTATTATTTATTATAAAATCTATTTCCAGATAGGTCTAGTATGGGTACTAGTTTTTGGATCATTCATATCATTAGTATGGAAACAAAAGCAACCATGGGAGAAGGCGGGGCAAAAGCACCCTGACCCCGCACTCTTCACACCCCCTCTAGCGAGAAGACTTAGAGCAAAATATGAAAAAAAATCTCCCGTTGAAGTATGTATTTCTATTTAGTTTTGCTTGCATGCACTTAAAATGGGGTAATTTACAATAAGAGTTAACTTAAAGATGCTAATTATCATTCTTACTGTTTATTTTTTTGTATATAAATAAAACATTTCTCAAATAAACCGACAGGATTGTACATTTAGAAAGTTTTGTAGCTTCCAGTCAGTACATTTCACTTTTTGTGGTACAAATGTGGAACTTTATAATATAAATATACAGTATATATTTTACATTCATAACTATATTTGCTGTGAATACGACTATTTCCAGCTTATTTTGCTACTAGGCAAAAATAATATCTATCTATTTAGATGTAATTGTGCTACAAAATTACATTTGTGCTGGAAGAAAAGCTCAACGTTTAAAAAAACGGTTATCGCTCATTACTTTACTATGTGTAATATACACAGACTTCTTACTATAAGAGTTCTGTCCGTGTGTCTAATTAAAATAATATTATTTTTTAATATGATTTCATTAAAATGAATACTGTGAAAAATCTATTAAATGAAATTAATAAATTTGTAAATTTTGTCTGGGTATTATCACGCTTTCATCATCATTGTCACGTAGAGTCATCACAGTAGAGTTCATTAGTTAGTTTTTTTCTAGATGGACACTCGCTTAGCACAATGATTCTGGCTTCTATGGACTTAATTGCTTACTACGCCAAGGTAATTAGATAAAAATCTATGATTTATTTGTGTGTATGTAACAATTGCTTTTAATAAAAAAAATATTAGTTAATTCTCCAAAATTTTCACATTTTTGTTTTATGTCTGTTTTATTGGTATTGGTGGGTTTTTTAATATCTTAATCCAAATTTAACTTTTTTTCTGAGGGATACAGATAACAAATTAAATATTTATTTTTTATTAAAAAATATTCTGATCTTATTTTTTTAATAGTAAGTCTATTTTCATGTGTGTAATATGTTTCAGTGTGAACTTATAAGCCAAGGCCATGAAGATTGAAGTTCCTACAAGGAATAAATTGGAATTTAATCCTTAATTTTCAGAAGGGAACAATAGCTGAAAAAATATTGTTCGCTTATTATAAATCTTACAAGCACAATTCACTATTATTATAAATATAAATTTACGTAACTTTGATTTAGCTCAAATCTGTTAGACAGCTTCTTATAACCAATACTTATAATTTTCAACATTCCTCTCAGGTATTTAAAAACACATATTCACTTAAATACCTATATATTTATATAAATATATTTATATTACATAAATGAAATGAAAATACCTTATTTATAGCAAATATGATATATACCTTATTTATAATAAATATTTAGGAGTACTTAAAGAGTAATATAGCTGTGATTTTGCATATTAGATAAATTATGTTGTTAGAAAAAAAAAATATGTCTCAAATTTTTGTTATATAAAAATATTTATTGCGATCTCATATAACACGAAGTAAATGTAACTATGAACTTATACAACTAAACTTATAAAAATAAACTATTTTCTAACACTGCCAAATGTATGGTAGAATGATAATATTAGTTTTAAAATAGAAATTAAAATGTTAAAATTGTTAATACAGTGGACCCCCGGTAATCCGGCAAACATTATGCAGGGCAGTGTCGGACTGTCGAATTTGTCGGATTATAGAGCACTGCCTAAGACCCCCTATAGTCCGGATTTTTTTACGAAAGAGTACCTTGTAATCCGACAAATTACATATCTAATGACGAGAGTCTATATATTATACGTACATATGTATGTACTTTGAAGTACAAATCAGACTTAATTTATGTAAGTCGAATTTAGTAAATTAAATAACAATTGAGAGCTTACGTTTTATTATAAAATTAAGCATAAATGCACATACATATCTACCAAAATAATCAAGAATTATTAATCAAAATCATGTAGTGAATACTATATCAATTTATGAAGCTTTGAAATATTCATCAATTTTTTTTTGTTTAAGGTTGTTATAACGCGAGATCAGAGCTTTGTCCCTCAGTCTTCTCGAAAGTAAAAGTTCGTTGTAGGATGTACCATTCTCTTCAGCCCATTGTAAACCTAGCTCAAAAGCGTTAACTGCGTCTTGATCTGTGACTTGTGGAGCAGTTGCAATCACGTCGTCGTTATCTTCCTGATCGTTTGTTGTATTATTAGAAACCTCTTTTATGATATCTTCGTCAGACATTTCAAGAAAAACATTTTCTTCTTTATCCATTCCACGGCACCAGACTTCCAAATCTTCCGGACTTATCTGTGTTTCAGTAGAGACTTGTTTTATAACTTCCGAAGTTACACTGATTTGTACCGTACCGCTATCACTAGTAGTCAAATTCAAACTAAGTAAAACAATGCATACGCGTGGAGCACAATAGCGGTGGCGCGTACGAGTTGTGACCTGTTCAAACTTGCGTGATCTATATTAGCAAAGATTGTCAAACATAATTCTGTGATGTCGGATTACAGGGGGCGCCGGATTAGACAGGGGCCGGATTACCGGGGGTCCACTGTATATACTATACTATATTAATATATACTATTTCATAAATGGAAGAGCCGACGTCATGATATGACGCATCCAATGTAGCATTCACTGTTTTATTCAACATCGCGTGAAATTGGAAAATAAATGCATTTTTATCGCAATCATTGAATTAGTTATAAATCAGTAATTACTGTTGTAACTATATTTTTATTCAATTTAAAAAAAGATGAGATACTCAATTCCTTAGATCTTATATTATGGTACAAAGTAACAAGAATATGTAAAATGAAACCAAATGGGATTTTTCTTTTTCTGTCTTCACGCTTTATCCCACGCATGACAGGAATAGAAAAATCCATCTTCCCCGAGTGGGAATCGAACCCACAAACCGTCGCGTTTACAAGTAGACGCTACGCCTCTGCGCCACGACGGTAATGGCACTCTTTGCTTAATATATCCTGCTCGTATACGTCGTCATAAATAAAAATATTAATGTGTTTTTATAAATTTTACAAAGTAAACATCTTTAAAGATATATTTTTGTAACGCTTGTGGGTTACCTCATATGTGTATATTTACATACGTATATACTTGCGTAAATTTTACAAATATTCCATAGGTTTAATTGACAAAGTGCGGTGTTAGTTTCCGCAAAATGCTTTTTATAAGCAAGTGACGCCTCGTGACGTCATTTCGATAATCGTATATTAAAATTCTATTGCGTAAGTGACTTATGATATAGGTACTTTAGGTTGTATAAATATTTTCTACTATGTTATATTTTATTTTGACAAATGTTATTTATGAAACTGAAAATTTATAATTTTTATACTTACTCAGATTTATGTAAATGTCTTTTTGTTTATATATTATTAATAATCTTAAACATATCGCCAAAATTTTATTAAATTACAAAATACGAAGCATTTTTTATTTATTTAAACTTATTATGTTAAATGAATAGCAAAATATATATTTTATATTTTTTATGACATGAAAGTAAAAGAAATACTTTCACAAAATAATAACATTTTAATATAAAAGGAGTATTTTAGTACCTAACATTTGCAATTTTCCTTCAAGTTTTAAAACAAAGTTTATAATTAAATTAATGTCAAATTAATCATGTCGTATATGTGTGTATGTATGTGTTGTTTCTATATCAAAAATAGCGTTCACAGTAAGCAAAACTATCAGTTACTTAATTTACTACTACTACTTAATTAGTACTTAATTTGAGGATGTTTTGTTAACATTTAACTATCGTTGAACCACAATAATATAATTTAAATAAAGTTAATTATATTTTGGGAAGAAGCTTTGTTTTTTATTCTACACCGTCCTTACCTTATGTGATAAAATATTGTGAATAAAAACAATGTACATAATTGTGTGTTTTCCTTAAATGTAACATTTAAAATAGCGACTTGAGTCAACAGGGTCGTGTCCAATAAGCGTTTAAATGACGTAATTTCCGGTAATACCAATGTTTCAAGAAGCTTTTCATTAGAATACAATACTTATTGATTAAAATTACCTTTAAAACTTTATTTAAAATATTTAAAGAAATAAAAATTTCTTTGTTATTATATTCTTATATATTTAACATATTATCCAATTTCTTATTTTTATTGGGATAGTTAGCAATTGCTTTGCTCCCATACATACACGTTCGTTGCTATTCGGTCAGCTCTTCTAAGCGTTCCCGTAAAAACATATTCTGTAAACAAATAAATAAATAAGAAAATAACTTATTCATCCCTTTTTGGGAAACGAAGCTAAAACTATCATATTTACAATAGTACCACGATGGCCTTTACATAACAGTACAATATTTATCTAATATTTTAGTTTTTTAGTAGAACAAATTATAAATCAGTTAATTACAGCACAATGCTTATCAAAAAATTTAAATTATTACTAAAGATATGAAACATAGGTCACAAGTTTGACCCACATTGAATTGCAAAGTAATCATTGTTGTTATGACAAAATAATTATTATTACTAAACAGGAAATATTTGTATTTAGATGTCACAGTTTACAATCTATTTTTATCTATGATTTATATATGTACGTATATATATGTATTTACATAATGTTATTAAGTAAAAATATATTACCTCCATGGAGAGTCGATCGTTTTTCTCCATCGCCATGTTCAACATTTCCTTACATTTCTGTAAGAGCTCGTCCTTTTCGCTAATACTCTTTTTGAGATTAGTTATTTCAATACGGTGAGATTCATCACTACTTCTTGCCTAAACAATTAGAAAAAATATATATAATTTTCACTTTTATATATTTTATTTATAAATAAAATAACAGCATATTTATGTTACTTTTGTATGAAAGCCATATTATCCAGAATTTTTGAATTATTTAATATCGATATTAAGTTAAAACGGATTTTTTGTAGGTAATGTACATTTTAGATTATTAATAAAATTCACATTTAGTCTTATCTTAATAAGGAATAACATTTTAAAAATTTTAAAACAAAAAATATCATACATTAAGTATAAAAAAATAGTTTATACCTTTTCCGTCCCACCCTTAGCGCTGCCAGGTCTAGACTCAGCTCGTCTGTTGGAATTCAATGATTTTTGTTCAGCTTGCAATTTGCTTACGAGACCTATGAAATATAGAAGAAATATATTGGCATTTGGCTTCCGTTATGTTTTATTGTAAAAATACAAAGTATTTAGTGAATAATAATGTCTAAGTGTCGTGACACTACGTTCTCTCTGTCTACTCTGTACTCCATTAAACTGCTTTAAATAACTATTCAAATATAAAAGTATGGGCATTTCTATACATGTTTTTTGTAAACCACTGAAACTCCTCACTTCATCTCCGGTGGTTTACATATTTTAATGACAATGTGACGTGAAGTTTAGATATTGTCGTGGGTTAACCTGTAATTTTTTTTAAATTGAAAAAAATAAAAATATAGTTAATTCAGTGACAATCATTTTGATCCAAATTTGTTTCTGATTTTAAACTGACAGTAAAATCTTTAAAATTAATAAAAAAATCTATTATAAATTAAAAAAAATATAGGTATAATTAGCATCCGAATCAATTTTGCCTTTGCAATAATGTATTGCACTACGACTACACAGTATCGGGGACCCTGCGCACTGCGGGCTCACCTCGCAGCGTGAGCACGGTGCGCTGCAGCTGCGCGACGCGCTGCGGCGGCTCCGCGGCGGCCGCCTGCAGTGCGCACACGCGCTCCGATAGCTGCGTGTTCTCTTGTTTTAGCATGTCGCAGTAGCTGTGTGCGGAAAAAAATACTTAATTCGATTTTCAATATGCAGAATGAATGAAATATTCACTTCCGTAAAGTGCACAATGAAACAGTCAGTTTATCGAAGGAGTCGTCAGAACTAAAAACTATGAAGAAAAATAATTCGCTAAATAAATAATATAAATAAAAAAATAGACAAAATGCGTCTGCCTCTCTGGCAGAATGGAAGTTTGTTAAGAATTGCTTACTTTTTCCAATACTCCAGCTCCGGTGACGTGTCGTTTTTCATAGGTGATTTTATTTGAGCTTCAAGCAGAGTGGATTCCAGTTTCAGTATTTGTCCTTTAAGCGCAGTGATCTCCGCCAGAGATTTCTCATATTCGTTTACTAGTGTTTCATTACCCTGAAAACGTATTGATTTAGCAATTATTGTTTTAGTATAAAGATTTTAAACAAATTTGCATTTCAACAAATAGGTACTTTATATATTTTTTGTATATTATATCCTGTATAATAACCGAATCGGCCAAAAAAGGATATATATTGATATTACAATTACAAGAAAAAAATATATATTGAAAATTTTTTCTAAAACTTTCATTAAAATACTTTTTAAATCAGTTTTCTGACAACGAAATACATTAATGGAGGCCGTCGTGGCGCAGAGGCGCGTTTAGTTGTAAACGCGACGGTTTGTGGATTCGATTCCCTCTAGGGGAAGATGGATTTTCCTTTTTCAATTTTCTTCGCTCTGGAAAACTAGACAAAGCACGGCATTGAGTTCCACCACTAAATACACAATGCCTCGAAAAAGGTGGAAAGCGGGGACGGAGAAAGCAGGGATTGAACGGAGTGTCTTAACATTAGGTTCATATGGTTCCTACAGTTCCCTCTGCCTACCATACAAAATACGGGATAAAGCGTGAAGCTAAAAAAAAAGAAATACGTTAATGTATTTCGCTTAGCATGGCAAAACTCAACAATGTGCCTTATTTTACTCGTGAGCCACATTTAGTAACAGCCTAAGATCCTATCCTAAGAGCTACAACCTTACATATAATACTTTATTATTTAATTATAATGACCAGCTCGGCAAGTTCCAGAGCAGCGATCCTCCGTTGCTGCGCCTCCACGCGGGCGGCGAGCGCGCGCTGCGACACCGGCCCCTCCCCCTCCCCCCCCGCCTCCTCCCCCACTGCCTCCTCCCCCGCCGCCTCCTCCGCCCCGCGGCACTCCTTCTCCGACGCCTCTGCATCTTGTTTTTCTATTGCTAGACGTTTCTCTTCGTTGTCTTTGAAAAATATATTTTGTGGATAATATTATAAAAAAAAATTAAAAATAGATTTCTTATAATATTGACTTTAGATAATCAAGATGATTAGATAATAAAGTGTTTCTAAATAAATAAATATTGAAAACTAACGTTTGTCCTCGTTGTGAAGTCTTGCAAGTAAAATTCGTTTTTCCTTTTCAAGTCTGGCCACCGCCGACTTGGCGAGGTTCAGGCTTGATTCCAATTTGTTGACCTCCTGGCATTTTTCTTCATAACGTGCTTGCCATTTCTCTGAAGCTTGTTGTGCTCTGAAATAAGAAAAAAAAAATACCAATAAAGTTTTTGAGTGGACTAAACTAAGCTTACAAATATACCATGATAACATTTAGATTACTAATTTGGATTGTCCCTGCTCTGGGAGTAATTTTGACATTAATACATGAAAGTAACCAAAAATGGGCGTGTTAATAAGTACGAAAATCTTGAATTCATACCCAGGTATAACTTTATATTACAAGTGTGTATTTATATATTAAATAAATACTTTTCATCATTCCTGACAGTTAAAGCAGGAATAAAGAAACGGAGTGCCTTAACACTAGGTTCCTATGGTTCCTGCAGTTCCCTCTGCCTATCCTGCCATGTGCGAGATAAAGCGTTAAGCTAAAAAAAATAAACAAGTACCTTTTACACTTGTCCCACAGCGCGAGCGACGAGGTAGCGTCTCTCCGCGCGCCCGCCAGCTGCGCTTGCAGCGACGCTATTTTACTCTGCAACGCCGTTGTTTCCGCGGACGGGAGCTTGTTGCCGCTTGTACTTCTATTTAATAAATATTGGGAATTATTTTGTATAATATTTTCCTAATATAATTTATTGAGTTTTATATATGTGTGTGTCTGCAGTATGTGTTTCGCCAATTTTTATCCGTATGGACTGGACTATTGTGTTTATTTTGTTACTTCTTTTTTTGGAGTGCAAGCGCATATATAATTCGATATTATACACTTTAATGTAATGTGCTGCACACTTTATATGTATAGATATATTATATTTTATAATATGGAGTACATTATATATCCATGGCGCAGAATATAAGAGGAAATATTAGAGTAGATGATCTCTTGCGATACTTGTTCTTACGTTAAAAAATATCAATTATTATGAAATTATTTCTTAGTTAGTTACTTAGTTAGAAACATTTATTTAATACAATTTTATAGATAATATATTTATTTATTTATTTATAACTTTAACTTACCACTTCACTTCACTTCCACTTAGAATCAATAAGATGATCACATGTGTACGTCAGATAGAGCGAACGGAGGAGTGTCAGAGGAGCCCAATTCGATAATAAATATCGAATTGAGCCCCTCTGAAACCTACACACTCCACGACTTAAAACTAAAGTTACAAGGGTTCCAAGCGTGACCTGGTACTACATTTACATTTAAAAAAATATACCTAAATATTTTTTAAAAATCTCCAAAATTCCCCAGTTTCGAATAACGACAATAAAAGCGGTTAATCTGATTAAAAAGATGACTAATTTTAAAATAAATCAAATACTAAGTAAGACTACTGAAATTAAAATAATCCAAAGTTCACAAAACTTACATGCGGAACACTTGATTCTTGAGGTTCTGTGCGTCCAGCCGGGAGCGCCTCTCGCGCGCCGCCACCGCCTTGATCTGTCGCCGCAGTATTGCATTCTGTTTACTCATCAGCTGCTTCTCTCTGCGAAGGCGGTCTATTAGCGGTTCTTGCCTGAAATATTTTATTATCAATAAAATACAATAAAAAATATAAAAACATATATTTAATATATTATATTATTGTACAAAATATATTGTTGAGTTTACAAAATAGTATAGGTACATTTAGTAGCCATAATAAGTATTGAAAAATGAACCTGTAACAATTTTCGATTTTAACAACTTATACGAAATAATATATTTAATTATTTCTCAGGAGTATATTAAGAAAACATGGCATTGTAAGTAATAAGGAACATACCATATAGCAGTGGAAGTGCAAGGCAGTCTCAAATCTTCTTGACTCTCATTAAAATCGACCGACGACTCGCACTTCAGCTCCAATCTGTCAGACTGTTGGCTGTCGCTGACTTCCTCCACCTCCACGATGGCGGACAGGTCGAAGCTGGGATCGTTTATTGTGAGCATTGTTTGCATATTTAGGATTTGTGACTGAAATGGTAATACATATCATCATTATTGATGGTAAGAATCTTATTAAGTATTTTATTCATAAAGACATTAATAAATTTAAAAAATCAATATAGAGTATAAGAATTTTAATAGAACATTTTTTTTTTCATTAAAAAGTATCTAAGACATCCATAGCTTTAATAAATTTCAGAATACTTACAAAATACGTTTATACAAGATTAACTTAGATTAATATATTTTTATTAACTACTAATTTTTTTTAGATATTTCAATATTCAAATTGCAATGTCTTAAAAGTGATATTCTGACCAACCTGGTCAGAATATCACTGATCATAGGAAACATAACACGAAAATAACACTGTAATTCTAGAATATTTTTTATTTTGTGTTTAATGCTGTTAGAAAAGAGGAAAGAGGACTCTGTCCTTGAAAAAAAAACCAGCACTACGTAGCTACTTGAGAGGAGTTGGTTATATATGCACAGATTATACCTTATAAGTCTTTAAGTATTGTTATTGTTAGAGCTTTCTTCCTTACTTTTAGATTATTAATGATGGACCGCAGTTGGTCTATATGTCCGTCTTTCTCTGCCATTTGCTTCATGTGTAAGGTCTTCTGTTCAGTGAGTCGGGCTCTTAATTCCATATGTTCACGTTGCGTTTCATTTAGCTGTGATAGCCAATGTTGGTTTTCTGCTTTATATGATTCCATCTGCGGTAAATAAAATAATATGTTAATGTCAAGTATGTGTATTGTATATTATGCATATTCTTGGGTTCTTTTATTTATTTTTTACTAGTGGTCTAAGACGCGTTTCATTCACGTTGTCATAGCAACATGTACATATGTCACGCTATCAGAAGTTTAAATTTTGTCAAACATATGGCTGTGCGTGCAATGTTTTATTTATTTGTTAAATAATTATAAATTATAAGCGTTATGATAAAACCATTCGGTACTTGTCCTATACATAAACTATAAATATGCTAAATTTCACACTGTTCCGTCCGCGTAATTTTAATAACATGGTGTTCAGAAATTTTGCATCACGTATATATATTAGATATTATATTCATAAATCTTGGTAAATTACTAAATTATATCTTACTTTGTCTTTTAAAAAATAACAATATATTACATTACAGATTATATAAAAATAATCTATGTATAATATTTGCCTCAATGCCTCATAAACAGTTATGTCAAATATATCCTTTACGTAGGTAGCGCAACATAACAGCAACGTTACATAATGAAAACTACATATGATACCAAAAAGATTTAGTTGAAAAATTACATTGTCAAATTATTTTTATAGCAGTTCTAATTTACCTCATGGTTGTGTCTTTCTTTGATTTGAGCACTCAAATGTTCCATTTTAATCAATCTTTCAGAAGCCAAATTCTTCCAACGTTCCATCTCGCTGTGTTGACTTTTACTACAAACACATATATTTTTATTAAAATCCAACAAAATACGTGGCTTCTCTAATAAAATTATCTAGTACGATTTTTTTTACTAACAATTCCTCTTCTCTCGATACCAATTCACTTTTTAACTTAAAACATTTATCTTCTAATTCACAAATTTTCAACGAGTACTTATTGCTTGTTTCTTTGACATCATCGCTAGAGTTAATCACTTCACGTCCTTTACTGTAATAAATATATCATTATATAATAACATGAAATTTATCTTAGAGCCGCGGATGATTGATTACTGAAGGTTTATCATTAAAATACAAATTCTTAGAAAAATGATGCTGGAAATAATCAGGTGCAAATAATTATCATACAAAACTTAAAGTATTAAAGTTTGTGGGTACGATTCCCACTCGGGAAGTATGGATTATTTTTTTCATATTTAAATCCTTAATATTTAATTACTTGCCTATCTAATTTATCTTGCATTTCTTTTAGCTTCAATTGCGTTTCCTTTAAAGATTTAGAGTAATCAATACGTTCTTTGTTTAACAACTGTTTATATTCAGCTATGATATTATTTTTTTCTTTTTCTATTCTTTTTAACTCTTCTATAAGAGATTGATTCCCTTCATTGGTTGTGTCATTTAGTCTATTAATCTCAGTTTGTTGTTGTAATTTTAAACATTTTAATTCTTCTTTAAGTGAATTATTTAGAGTTTCCAAGTTCTTGAGAGCGTCTTCTTTTTGCTTATTCGAATCCTTTAAGTTTTGTATAACTGCACTTGTTTTTTCTTTTTCTCTACTTATGTTGTCACTTATTTGATTGTATTGTTCGGATATGGACGATATATCTTTTATTATTTTATCTTTTTGTTTTATATCATCTAATAATTTCTCTATGTGACTTTTTAATTCTTTTACGTTTAAGTCAGTATCAGTTTGTGTACATTTAGTGTCAGTTTCTATAATCTTTAACGTTTGTGTTTGACGATTTTTCAAGTTATTTATATATTTTGGCTCAGGTTTATGATTAATATCACTAGTATTGTCTTTCTGACGATCATTTTCCATACTTTTCTGTAATAGTTTCACATCCATTTTCGGATGAGATAGTGTAAGCGTACGATTGCCTTAAATAAATGATATGTATATAATTAAAAAATGACTCGTAACTATATAACTAAAAAGGATACTAAAATAGCAAAATGTCATAAAATTAGTTAAGCATACCTTCACTGTTGGAATCATCATCTGAATTAACGTCTTCTATTTCCAAATCATTATTTTCGGTATTTTGTTTAATATAACTATGTACTGAAGTATTATTTACTTTAAACCCTTGGTTGAGTAAAAGTAATGTTTTCTCTAGATAACTGCATCGTTCCACAAGCTTCTTATGAGTTTGATCAAATGACAACAATTTCTTTTTATAATGTTCTATTTCAAGTTTTTGAGTTTCTTCCTAAAATATTAAGTATTTTTTATATGATTTATTAAATATAAGTTTTTTTAATTGACTTGAATAGTTAAGAAATAAATATTACAGTAATCATATTTTTTAATTTGTGAGGACAAATGTCATCATCTTCAGAACATTTTCCAGAAGACAGGTCTAGTATTTGATTATAAATAGTATGCTTAGTCATTAAGTCCGATCTTAAGTTCTCAATGTCGGTTAATTTTTCTTCAACTTCACGAGATTTACGATGATAGTCTTCTACCTTTTCTAGAAAAGTTTCAATAGATATTATTGGCATGCTTCCTTGATACTGAGATCTTAGCACATCCAGAATTTCCGTTATTTTCCTGAAACAAAACGAAATAGTTAATACAAATTAATTCCTAATAAATTGGATTGTTGTTAAAAATCGAATATACCTGATTTTTGTTTCATATCTATGTGTGTAAATATCAAATACGTTTTGTCGGTTCATCAATATTTCTTCAGTCTCCGCTCTCAGTTGCTTTTCTTTATTTAATGCAATTTTGAGTTCCTCTTGTCTTTCTTGACTCTTTGAGGCTTGCATTTGTGATAGAAGAACTTCACTACTCAGTCTAGATAAAGTGTTTATACAATAAAGAAAGAATATTATCAATTAATTCTAATAATATTATAAATTAATTATATATTTATAACATACATTATCTCATTGACTCTACTTTACGATGAGTGTATAATAATCTTAATAAATATATTTGAATAAAAATAAAAATACAGATTATTTTTAGTACAGAATACTTGTTAAATTATTCTACGTAACTAATTATTATATTACAAAATATAAGAAAAGACATTAAAAATAAAAATTTGTTCGTACCTGGCAATGATTGCTTTATTATCTCCTGCTGATTGAAGATCCAGTATTTGATGTCTTAACATATTGACCTCTATATCATTATTTAATTCTTTGTGCTGATATGATTGCAACTAAAAGATCGTCAAATGATATTGTGAAGGGATTTAATGGTAATTTCAATTTACAGGTATAGTATATATAAGGGAAGGTAAAGAAAACTTCATCTAACCGTTTTTCTCTCAAACATATAGATACCATCATGCCTAATGTTTGACTAGATAGATTTATTAGTATTACTATTATAACTATATATATTATTGCAAAATACTGAAAAATATTGTATAAACTAAAGCCACTAATTGTGAGAAGCAAAAACCAAAAAAAAATAGAAATATGTGTAATTTTATTTATATAAAATATTTTTATAGCTTCACGCTCAATTGAGCAGAGCAGGGTAGGCAGACGGAACCGCATGAACCGTGGAAATCTAGTGGTAAGACACAGCTTTCCGCCTTTTCTCGATGCATCACGTGTTGAGTGGCGGAACTAAACGCCGCGCTTTGCCTAGTTGCGATAGCGGAGAAAATAGAAATGAAAAATCTATTTTCCCGGAGTGGAAATCGAACCTACACACTGTCGTGTTAATCTTTAAGCTTGAGTTATACATGCATACCTGTAAACAAACTAAATGTAATTGATTTTTTACATCTTTATATTGTTCTTTAACTGCTTTGTTTTCATGAGTTAAATTTTTTACATGTTTTTTCAAAACATGTACGTCTTCGTTTGAGTCTGCATAAATCATTTGATTCCTGAAAATATTTTTAACAATTAAAAATAATAATAATAATAATCTTATAAATATTTGACCTAATATGTTTAAGAATGTTAAGGTAATTAACTCTCAAAAAATGCTAAATACTATAACTGTAATGCATATTTAGTAAAAATAAATGGTTTAATATGTCAATATCTTGTTAACAAATTTAGGTGATTTTGTTTTTAAATGCTGTAATGTAAAGTATGTTTTTTGTAGCTCGTATTAAAACATCTCTGACTCAGTAATTTAATATTTTAGTTCTGATCATTTAAAAATAATAAAGCATTTTTACATTTGTCAGTTACAAATATAAAAATCTTTTTTAAGGTGCACATTATTGTCCCGTTTACAAATTTAAATATAGTGGAATTAATTAATTATTAATTCCGAAACAATTAAAGCCAATTACATTTTCTCTGCATGTAAAATTTGAAGGTCTTCAATATTTTTTTGTAATTTTTCAATTTCAATATTTTTAGTTTGTAATTCAGTACATATTTGTTTCAGTTGTTTCTGAAGTATAGATTGTTCGATGTCAGTCAATATCTTATTTGCATCTTGATTTTCCTTTTTTGCTGCAAAAATATAAAAATGCTTATTAATAAAAATATATATATAATAAAACTTCCAAACGTAACTTTAAGTTGTTAAAACACTCAGACGCTTTGTGACATAATTCAACCTTTAGATTTAATTAACAAACAAATAAAAAACTCACGTATATTTTGAATGTCATTATAAAAACAACGGATTAAGTCGGTTTTATCATCTTCGAGACGTTTGTTCAAATCTTCCCAATTAATATTTTTTTTGGTGTTTTCTTCTGATATAACTCTATATTTCACGACGAGTTCGTTCAGAACATCGTTTTGTTTAAGAAACAAGTCCATAGATATTGAGTTACGTAGTTTATCAGTTAGATTGATAATAGAAAGGATTAGATTTTGAATTTTCCTTTCATATGCTGAGATCTCCATCATCTTCTCCTTTTTACACTCCAATAATTCATTTTTTATATTTTCATTCGTTGTTCTTATTTGTTTATATGATTCTTCTAGATAATTATACTTTCGATCAGAAAAGTTTAATTTAGGCACATTCAAAAGCCCTGGTGATAAGTTACTAGTATCATCTTCATGGTCTTCCAACTGAAATTGAAGATTTTCTATTTCGGCTTTATAACGTTCTTCCTTTATTGAATAATTGTTTAATTCATCCGAAGTCGTAATTACTAGAGATGTAAACTTCTCGAAAAGATGTGTAAATTTATTTTCGAAGTATTGTAGAGCTTGTTTGTATTGGTTCTCAAATAAAATGTTTCCTTTTGTGATAATGTTTTGTACTTCATTGCGATCTTTAATGTCAATATTTCTATCTACATTCAACATCCAAGATCCAAATTCACCAATACTTATATCTGCGGTGCTTGACATCTTATCTTCTGTAGGCATTTTAGCTATTGTTTTTGTTTTTATTTCTTGTAATGTATTTTCCAACTTTACAGTTTTTTGTTCTTGTTTAGTTAGTTTGTCCAAAATTTGATATGTTTCCTTTCTAAAAATTTTGTTTATATTAAAAATAAACATTTTTTTATTTAATATAAGGAAAATTTGTATACTTTTAATCTAAGAATCCTGTGGATAATTAGCTTACCTAGATTCGTGTAAAGCATTTAACAGAGCATCTTTACCGCCTAATGCAGATTTTAATTCCATAACAGTTTTCATATGAGGAGAAAACCATCCGGCAGCTTTACGTGCTTCCATTGAGTTTAGTAGCGCTTCTAAACTTGGACATTCCATGACAAGTACTCCAGAACTAGTTGTACCTTCAAAAGAAATTATATAAAATTATATAATATAAACAATATACATTTAAATTTAACGTCAGCAATACAGGCAATAATTAAATATGTGAGAAGGTATATACATACTGTTATCTTTCAAAAAATTCAATATATCAGTAAGTCCGTTTCTAAGACCCTCATTTTCCTCAATAATAGCTTGAATTTCGTCTCTATTGAAACTATTATTTACTTCCATATTGTTTTGATCCACTCTGTAATGAAGAATATATTCATATAATATATTTTTATTTTTTCATAATAATTTAAATTTAAATAAGACTACTAACTCATCCTGAATTTCAACATCTTTTATGTTATCTATGTCAATTTTAGCGTTCTTAACTATTGTCTTTAATTTTGAAATTGTTTCATCTTTTTCTCGGTTTTCTAATTCGATTGAAACTAGTTTATTTTCGTATTCAATTATTTTCTTAGACAGTTAATTTGTTTCTTTTTCCAAGTTCATAATTTTTTTCACAACCCCGTAAGTTCCTACTTTTTCATTAACTGGTATTTCCAGTTTTTCTCTAAAATAAATAATAAGTTAAATCGAAGGATAAAAAATGTACTAAAACAAAAAAAAACGAATGCCTCACCTCATTGTTTCATTTTCCAGCTGCAAGTTATTAACTAGTTCATTTAAATGGTTGACTTCTTTTACTAGACTTTTAATACCTTTGTCTTTAAATTTTAAGTCCCTATTTTTATTCTTTATATCATCTATTAATGTGTCGATACCTTCATCTGATTGTATTAGTTGTAATTGCGAACTCAACTCTGTAATCTTTATTATATATATATATATATATATATATATATATATATATATATATATATATATATATATATATATATATATATATATATATATATATATATATATATATATATATATATATATATATATATATATATATATATATATATATATATATATATATATATATATATATATATATATGAGTTTATTTACAATACAAATATTTATTTAATGTTTACAAATATTTATTTAGGCTTTTACTTTTAACATTTTACGTTATAGCAGGTTTCATTTTTGTTCAGACAGACCTCAATTTTGCAATTAGGAAACAAAATAAAACCAACCTCCTTTTCTCTAGCAGTTATCATTTCATCAGATTTTTGCAGAGCTTCATTTAAATTTTGAACTTTATTTTTGAGTTTTATAATCATATGCTTTTCTTTTCCGTCGTCGCTCACGTTTTTTTGTTCAGACACAGAATCAGGCATTTCTTCAATAATTGCCTTAAGTTGTTTATTTTCACTTTTTAATATTTGTATTAAATTTGCAGATTGTAGCATTTGCTCAGATGCTTCGGTTAATTTTTCTTGTAGTTCTCTTATCTTTCGTTCTTCTTGAGACGATTTCTTCTTTGATATAATAATAAACAAGTAAGATATAAAAAATATTAATTTCGTAATACTCAAGATAATAATCTATAGGGTGTTACGTAATCAATGTCAGAAATGAAAAAAAAAAACATTATTTAATAGTATTTACTATTTAAAAGACAGATAATGACATTATTTTTATAGTTTTTCAATGGAATATTAACTTACTTTTGGAGATGTTAAAGATTTTGGAACATTTGTTAAATTTTCCTTTAACTCGGCGTTTTCTTGTGATAAGCGATCAACTTCAGCTTTATAAGATTTCAGTGAACTCTGAAATTGAAAAGAAACAACTTAGCGTTCCATGGATTCACCGTGCGGGTGCCGGGCCTATCGTGTTTTAAAAATTAGCATAGTTTGTATATTTTAATATACGTCAAACATTTGAGGCATGCCTTCTTTATATAATGTACGTAAGCAAACAGATATAATAAACCTTTAGATGTTGAAGTTTAATTTTCATATCTTCTTCCACTTTTTCATATTTGATATCTTTGTTGTTAACATCTGCTCTTAAATTTTCAATTTCAACAAGCAAATGTGCTTTTTTTTCTTCTATAGCACCAAGAGCTTCTGTAAAGTAGACTTACAAATTATAATAAAAAATAAAAAAAAATACAAGTACGAAGAAATAAATATAAACATTCTTATTGGTTTCACTATTTATCCTTAATATAGTAGGCACAGAACATAATATAAAGTTTTTTATTTTTCACTTATTTATTATCACTTATTTATAACGGGAAAATGAACATAATTCTTCACCGTTTCTAGTGGAGATCTACCGAATACGAGCTGTTGACGTTATGATGGCGTCACATAACATTCATATATTTACTATGATTATCTTTAAATTATGTTCTGTTCTGTATTTATTATACAGATGGTTGTATAATGTACATAACTATTATATACCTTTTAATTTTGAATTGTCCTTGTTTATAGAAAATAATTGTTCAGTCAGATTTTCTATTAAAAAAGTAGATTCCTTTAGTTTATCTTTAAAAATACTTAGTTTTTCTCTCAATGTTGTGTTTTCCTCTTCCAAGACCTAAATCATTTTATAAAAATCCAACATCAACTCAATTTTAATAAAATAAATAAATTAATATTAAAGTTTTTACTTAAAGAATATAATAAAATCAACTCTATTGTCGTAAATGTTTAAAATTTATTAGATATATTATATAGGTATATATCAAAATCCTACTTTGACGTCATGCAAAAGTTTTCTGATATGCTTATTTTTCTTAGATATCTCGCCCTCTAACTGTGCTACAGCATTTAGTTCTGATAGTGTATTTCGACTTGATTCACTATTTTGTTCTTCGAAGTTAATCTTTTCATATTTATTTTTTCGTCCTTCCAGTTCTGCGATATCAGCGTACAGTTGTTCTAAAATATCTTTATTAGCTTTAATTACTTCTTCTTGATGTGTTATTGCATCTAAAACACTCTCGGAACTGGTGACGGGAGAATCTTAAAACAATATATAAATTTTATTTAAAAAAAATTATATTGCCTTTAAAATAAATATATCTTTATGGGTAACATATAAGAATAGCTTTTAGTGTCTAGTGACAAATAACAAATAGTGATTTAAAGAAATAGAGATGTGCCGACTATGACTCTGGCCGACTAGCTGACTAGCTAACTAGTGTATTGTAAAGAAGCCAACTAGCAAGCAAAACCGATCATATGTAAAATTTTGTAAAATAAACTTCAAATTTCATTTGTAGATTTAATTTGACAATAATAAATAATGAATCTAGAAATATGATATGAAAAGTAATACTAAAATATTTATATTTATAATTTTCTAATTGACTAATCGGTGTATTAAAATTGCTATACTTTGTGGTAATTACAGTATGTTATGTTACCTGTTATAGTACTTCGATCTTTCGTTTTAATTTTTCTTTTTGATGTTCCCATTAAGCCATTCACCTGTAGTTATAAATTAATAAACAACTTAATTCTTAAATAATAAAAAGAAACAAAAATCTTATTGGAAATAACTAATACTTGTTCTGTTTTGTATTTTAAAATATCTTGAGCCAGCTTAAATAAACTTTTTAAGTCAGTAAAATTAAGTTCAATATCATCAGTGTCCATCCAAGATAAGTTTTCGCATAGTTTTTCTTTTTCGGCTTTCTTTAAATCTTTTTGTGAAAATTTTAATATTTCTCTCCAATCTGTCTCCATTTTAATTTAAGATAACAACTAAAACCAAATTTGTTTCAAAATTAAATATATAAATATTTTTGATTGTATAACAAATTAACTGACAAAGTGAACATCAAGTTAACTTTTGTTTGTAGTTCAATGTTGCTAAGCAACAAAATTTTACTTAAATAGGAACGTATTGTTAATTTTCTTATCTTTAGTTAACCGATTCGTTGCGGATGGCACGACTACCGTGCCATCGTTATTTTTTTCGCGTGGCGTTAGACGCGTGAGCCGTGCCATTTTGAAATCGATGAAAACTCCTTCAAATTTAAGTTTAGGGAGATCTACCCAGAACAAAACTATTTTAATTTTTCACGTGAATCAAGCTAGTAGCCTTCGTTTCTGTATATAACATGATTTTAAGGATGACAGGGGTATGAAACCTTTTTGAAACCTAGTATGAAATGAAGCCGTTTTCGCTATTTTATTGCACTTTTCAAGAATAGTTAAAATGATCCAAGGAGATGATTTATATGTAAAATACCTACATACATACACATTTTAGGTACCGTGCAAAGCCAGGGCAGATCACATCTTTTTGCAGTGAAAAATGTTAAATGTTAAAACAGCATTAATTTGCAGATAATGATGAAAAACAAATCACACAACAATTAAAAAACAATGATCATAACTTAACAATATCGCAGCAACCTTTATACCGCACCGCCGCCGTGCACGTGTCTTACCCGACTCATTTGTTTACATAGATAATAACATTGCCGCACCTTATGCTCACCGCCCTAGCCGGCTTATCTTTTATGACCCAAACTGCAGGGAGAAAACAATATATATTATATTGCTTTAAACAATGGACGAAACTTTAAACATTTTTTGAAGATACAACAACTATTAGGTTACAACATCTTGATTTTTCGTTTTGTAAATTACTTCTGTTTTGCTATCCGTAGTCATCAGACGTGCATACTGTAGCTCTGAGTATCTCTGCTGTTTACCTTACTTACATACCGACATTCGCTTGTACATAATGATTAATTATTATATCCGGACTCGTGTGATTATTTATCATCTATTCAGCAAAATGTTATTTTATACTGACAATAATAATTGCAACCGACTACCTAAGTTTGAGTGTAATTACATGACATGACATTTCTTAATAACTTCATAATCAAACTTGGTAGTTCTTCGTTTGCATAGTTTAAAATACTTGAAATTTCTTTAAAGGAAAATCATAACATTTTTAGACCCAAAGGTTTAGCACACCTGTATTTAGAAAGCCACTTACCCGCCATTTCCAAGAATACACTTATTTTTCCACTTTTTATACCTTGAAACAACGTTACTAGCTGTTCTCGTTGGATTTCGAATGTAAACTAACGTTTTTTTAACTTAGAATGGTCAAAACGCTTGTTTTTTTTTTCGCATGGCTGAAGACACAGGAGCCGTGTCATTTAATTGTATGGCGCTTGGCACGGCAGCAGTGTCACGGTATTTTTGTTCGACGCCACAGTTAGAAGTTTGCAAATTAGACATCGCAACGAATCGGTTAAGGATAGCATAACATTTTTAATCTTACCAAAGAACAAATATTTATAACACTATATATACTAATCAATTTACAAGAAATAAATAAATTAAAAACCCCGCCAAATCTGTTTACTATATGTGTCATTTAACTGTCAACTAAGAACTATTGACTTGGAAGCCATTTGTAAAAAAGCAGGTTAAGCTATTTATTTAAAAAGCATAAATATTTGTATTATAATTTTAAATATAGTAAATATTAATTATTTTAAAATTTTATATGTATTTTTGTAGAAACTTAAAGCTCATTTTTGGTTATTATTTATTTTTTACATTGTAGATTGATTGATTATATGAAATATTTTCTCTTCTTTTGATTTAGAATAAAAATATCAGACACGACATAATGTTAAGTAAAAAAATTACAAGCTTGAATTTGGTCATCATAAATTTAAAATATAAAAATAGTAGTACTTTTATTTCTATTGTAAAATAGGAAAATGAAACTCACTGTTAATAGAAAGTTTATATTATTAGATGTGATGACATAGAACAATAGCAGTAAATGTTACATTGCACGTCGGTGTCAACAAATAAACGATTGTGCTCTAAAAATAAATTAACAAAATTAAAACAATGTAATTGTTAAAAATAAATATTTTTTTATATTATAAATAAAATAATACATAGGGCGAGAGGATTTTACTTTGGCAAATAATAAAGGAGTAAATGGCAACATTACAAACTTTTTAAACGAGCCAAGCCAAACATTTACGTCTATCATTACACAATTATATATTCATTCTCATAATTATATATTCAAATACCTTTATATAAGATATATCTAATTTTAAATTAAGCATACAAAATAGTATTGTCAACGTTGTCAATATATTACTCGCCCTATATACATTCATCTTTGAATAGTTATGAGTATTTACTTGTATGTTACATCTAAGTTAATGCGGTAACTAATAAATAAAACACGGTGGCTAATGAATGGTACAATATGTTGTTAGATATACATATATTAACCAAACGAACGAAATACGTACAAAATATCCAAACTTTGTATTTCGTTAATTTTTTTTATAATTATTCAAATTGTAGATCAAAGTTTGAATTTTGTCTATATTTTTTTTTGCTGTTTTTTATTGTATGTTAATAATATCATGATAAATATTTTGAAAATAAAAGTACTAAAAGATTTAGTAGTCATGACTGGCTGCATTCCTTTAAAAAGTTATTTTTAAAAGAAGAGCCTCGAGCCCCATCTCCTTCTCGTAAATAAATAACTATAACTAATATATGACTTTACATTTTTATTTTATACAATTATACAACACCATAAATACTCTTTGGGCGTTTAAAAAAACTTTGGATTGGTTTTTTGTATACAAAGGTACACTTTTTCATTTCTGAACGGTAAAGCAAATTAATCAAGTAGGTACAATTATTACTTATAATATTTGTTAAATGTATGTACTGATATGAAAAATTGGTTAATATCCAACGTATACACACTATAAAAAGATACAAAAGTCATGGTTTACAATTTGGTAACATTTAGACATCTACTATTTGTTAGTACACAATCAAAATCTCAAGACATTAAAGTCTACCATCTATTATATGCGACCTTATAGATCTATTGGGGAACAGCGATTACCAATTTTAAATATTAAGCCGGTAAAAAAGAATCAATATATCAATTCCCGATTTGTGTGGCGTTTAAGTCTTGATTGTCGTTTAATGCCCAGCATTTGTTATCTGTCCTGCTCAACTTGGGATATTAGAAAGAGATAGCTTTATTATAAATAGTTATACTAGCCAACATTTGATTTGTATAATTTATACAAAAACAACAAATTCATACTAAAGAAACAAAATGTTTTCCTAAGTTTCAGACTAGGATGTAAAAAACTAAAAAGTGGTTAACTTTTAAAATCTAGCTCTCTCTTTCACGTATGTGATTGAACGTTTATAAAAGCGGGACAGATAGCTATCGCGTGCGCCTGGCGCACAGCGCAGCGCTGCGGAGGCGCCGCAGCAGCGTGTGCCGCTATCAAATGCGCTCCACGTAGTTACCTGGAATAAAAAATACATTTATCAACTTAAGTAATAATCAAAGGAAGATAACAAAGAAGATCTTTTTTCTTTATTTATTTATTTATAGCTTTTCCACTTAGAATCAATAAGACGATCACATGTGTATACGTCAGATAGAGCGAAAGGAGGAGTGTCAGAGGAGTCCAATTCGATAATAAATATCGAATTGATCCCCTCTGAAACCTACACACTCCACGACTTAAACCTCAGAAAAACTAAAGTAACGAGAGTTCCAAGCGCGGCCTGGTGAGAAGAGCCCACAACAAACTCAACCAGGTTTCCCTAAACCTATTGTGATCACTTCACAAACGTCATTCTCATGAATTCCATGCCGTTTTATCATTAATATAATTCTTTACACTATAATAGGTTTTACTAATTAATTTTATAAACATTTTAAATTTATTTAAGGAGAGATCAAATACTTTTTCAGCAGTTTATTGTAGACCAAGCACAGGGCTAAAAGTTAATTTAAATTTGTTAACTTTGAGTATTTCATAATAATTTACTATTTTTTATGTTATTTAATTATTTATTTATTATTTGTTATTAAGTTATTATATAAAAATATTTAAAATGTTACCGGGGAAGGTTCCGAACCGCCCAGTCCTCTGGCTCGAACCCACGTACCAACCATCGTCGCATTTCTCCAATACGTATACAGTATCACCTTCATTTAACTCTAATTCATCAGGATTTTGCGGTCGGTATTTATACATGGCGCGATATCTGAAAATAACGGAATTAACTTTTAAGTAAAGAAAATATATACCTTTTACCACAGACACACTTTTTTTCACAAACTAAGACTCGAATAAAGAAATTGTATTTTTTAACTCGTTTTGCTTATGCATATATGTCACGTGATATTAGTTTTACTGTTTTGAAATTACTTTGTCTTATACGTAAAGTTAGCTTGTGT
This sequence comes from Dione vanillae, assembly GCA_037178615.1. Taxonomy (NCBI): domain Eukaryota; kingdom Metazoa; phylum Arthropoda; class Insecta; order Lepidoptera; family Nymphalidae; genus Dione; species Dione vanillae. Next base: position 398,228 of record JAZFAU010000106.1, read on the forward strand.
TCTTACTTTATAAAAAAATAATATTTTTTCCTAGTTTCATAAAAGCGTTTTATATGGTGTACAAACATTCAGTCTATATTTTCATAATAGGATATACTTACGGCACGGCTTCTGCGTTGGTATCGACGTACAGTGGCTCGGTGTTGTTAAGATCAACGCCCGCGCCCGTCGGCGGCCCGTAGCCCCGCTCTGACGCTGAGAGTGATGACGTCGATTTTGTTATATAGCCTAAAACAGGACAAAAGAGATAATTAATAAATAGAGAACATTCGTTACATAAGCTTACATTTTTTGTCAACACCTTATTTATATAGTTTAATATTTAATTAGATAGAAACAGAGTGTTGAAGAATCAATCCAAAGGTGGTACTTATAACTATTATATAATTAAATTCACAATTATTCAAAGTGAATAATTGTAACTTAAGTAATATCATAATTAGAGTTTCATAGAAACTTATCTGAAAATAATATATATTATTTAAAAATGAATATAATATGAAATAACATTGCTCTTTCTTTTTGCACATAAAATTCGTCTTTGTAGTTTTAACATAAAAATATAACAATCTTTAAAAATAAGAGACAATAATAAAGATAATACGTCTTCCACAATCACATTCCATACAAGCAACCCAACACACCTTGCAATGGTATATCAGCGGGTGGCGCGTTAGACAGCGCGGGGCTGTTTAGCTGCGGCGTGTAGCGATGCGCGCCCATGCTTCTCTTGTCCACTCCGTTGAGTAAACCGTGCGCTGCGGGTGACGCTACTGGTTTTGACGTAGTTAGAATCGGTTGAGGTTCTGGAATTGCGAAATTGTTCATCTAAATAATAACATAAAACTCATTATGAGATTGAATGTCTCTATTGCAGACAAAAAGAAAAGACATTGTACAAAATATATGTATATATAAAAATGTGCAAAGATGGCCTTTTCAATAAAACTGATTTCTGAAATACTGGAAGTGTCTCATAAAAGAACGGGCGTAATGCGGTGCAAAACAAGATATGTTTAATATATCAAGGCAAACAAGATAAAGAGGAAGGTATGTAGAATGTGACAATAGCAGATGCATTATGAACGATTCTGGAATGGTGAGTTATTAATATAGTATATATTATTAAAAATGTTTTAATAAATAGCATATGAATTGCAATTTGCAATTACTTTAGGTTTAGTATTTCAAAATTTATTTAAAGAAGCAGGTAACTAGTTGAGTAGTATTAATTTTTTGGTCAACAGTAAAGTAATCTAATAAATTTTACCAGGCTTATTTTGACTAGGTTCTTGCAATATTGTAATATAGCTATCAGGGAAAATGCCAGTTTTGTTTCCGTTTCTGCCCTCCCACCAATTCTGATCGATGCGCCGCGTCAAGACTACAACTTCACCTTTCTTTAATGGAAGTTCAAGGTTAGTTTGTGCGGTAAAGTCGAACTTAGCTCTAGCCTTTCCTTCAACAGCTGCTGGTTTTTTCAGCGTTTGAACACCATCGCCTTTAAGTAACTGAAATTTGTAAAATGAACTTTATTAGTAAGCTTTTTAAATGGATATGATAATTGAATGCTATCTATTCTTATTGTTGATTCTAAAACACAAATCTACATAAGCACATAATTCTATGAGTGTTGAAGAATCAATCCAAAGGTGGTACTTATAACTATTATGGCAAAAAATCTACAAATAATTAACTATATATACTATGGCAAAAAATCTACAAATAATTATTTAAAAAAATAATTGAAATTCTACGATGTAGGGCAGAATCGTACCTCAACATAATTATATGGGAATAGTCCCACTTTCCCGTGTACTTCACCCTCGTACCAATTAGAATCTATTTGTCTTCTGACATTTATAATATCTCCTTTTCTGAAGCTAAGTTCTCTTGTAGTTTGGCCATTAAAAGTGTATAAGGCTTTAGCTATGATTTTTTCAGCTTCGTCGTATCGATTAAGAGGTACTATCGTCTTTTGTGATGGCATGAAATTATCTTGGTGACGCCTGTTCTGCATATCCTGCAGTTCCTATAAGCAAAATGAAATAAAACTTACTTAGTTTATTGAATTGCATGATATGTAGGTATACATTATTTTAACAAAATTATATTAAAGCTTGTAAGATTTTCTTCATTAATATGCGATATCTCATCCACAAGGAACATATTTTATTAATATAAAATAATTAGAATTTTGAAGAAAACGTTTTTGAAAATGAGTTGATATTTTATTCATGAATATAGCCAATTATGATACAGCATGTTCCTGGTTAACTTAAATGCAGAAGTGTTAATTAAAACCACTCGTCATTCATATATCTTTTACTTATCACCTTGATTGAGGCATCAAATGCTTCGATTTCAGCGGGACGGATATCATTTTCCTGTAAGTGAGTTTATGAGTTAGACCTCGGCATTTGATGTAAACTATTAATTCCAAAAGTTTCTCACAAAAATATTTTATATTTTGAATATATTAGAACTACAAGTTCAATCGTTTCCTATATCCACATATATACTTAATATATACGTTTCATTTATTTGTATTCATATTTTGTTCTCAATATTTCAATCAGCTTTAATCATTATTATCTCCAACATAAAGCTCAAAACCTAATATGAGGCAAATGAATGGAATATATATTATACTATTATACGTTGTAATTTTAAGTGACTGTGGTATGCGAAGTTCAAGGTCACCACTTCGGTATATTAGCATTCTTATTAAATACAACACACAGCATAGGTATGTACTGGTTCATATTTCTAGGTGGTCTTGTTTATCACAGAATGTAATATCTATTGGAATGCAAGATGTGTTATAAGGTCATCTTTATCTGATACATAGGTTATATTAATTTGTATTTACTATTGACGATAAGTTGCAGTTCCCTAGTATTGCTGGTGTTCATTTGGACACATAGTGGAAGCAATTTTATTTTGATATGACAAGAGTCTAGAATATGTAACGAGAGTAAAAAGAAATAAAAGTTTTTTAAGTAGTTTTTTTATCCTTAATGTGAATTAACACTTAAAACAAAAAATAAATAGTCAACGAATCTCCTACAGCCTCTTTTTGTAAGCGCGTTAACTGTACATTTGACTAATTGTTAGAGAGAATTAATTATTTTTATATGACCACTCTGGTAGACGAGCCGGTGTCAAATACATTCTCTATATAGACTAACAATAGACTTAATAAATTTCAATAGAATATACTCTTAATTTTTTTAATGTTCATAACAATAGATAACAAAAGGAGTTACAGCAAGTGGGAAAATAAAATTTGATTTAGTTTATTAAGTAATTCAAGAATTAAATATATTTTTAATTACTGAGTTGTATGAAATATATTTTTAAATATTAAGACTTAGTTTAAGACAGCTTTTGCGAAATCACGCGTAATTTTAAAATATATTATAAAACCTATTTTATTAATAGACAGGTATGGCTTAGTTGTCAGAGCGCTTGCTCGGTTTGCAAGAGGCAGGGATTCGAATCCTGCTGCGTTCGAATTTTCATGTTTTCTTTAAGTGTTTTTTCTATCCTTAGTGTTAATTCACACTTTAGAAAATATAAAAACAATCCAACTAGGTTTATTTATTTATAATATTATATAAAATACATTTTATTTTATAATCTTTAAAACAGTTAGGTATCCGACATAATTGCGTAGAAAAGTGAACTTCCATTACATAAAGATTGCCAAGCCCTTGAGTGAAAGTGGTCTTTGCGCTCGATTTCGCGCCAAACCATAAAAATATTTGTGATACTTTTTCATCTCAGTCAATCGATTGCGGAACATAATTCAAACGACATTTTAAAATTACGTTTGTACATAGGCTTATTACTTAATTAAGTTAAAGTTAATCTGTTTGTTTATTATATTTTTTCTTTTTCTTCACTTCAATTTGTTACGTTGTTAACAAATAGTCATGTGTAGATAATATAATAATGTATAGATAAAAATTAAATAACATTAAAATTAATTTAATATCTAGTTAAATGACCTATGTCACATAAAAATAATCATAAAAGAACCGGAACCAAAATATTAGGACTAAACTAGACTTAACTCTATATAGACTGTCATACAGGCACTGTAATAAAATATTATAATCTCACCTTAATTACTAAATCTGGTGTTGTATGCATGTTTTATACAAAACAAACATACATAATACGCGTAACACAGTCCACTGTCCACAGTACAATAACGTAACGGTCCGATGTGCGTACGCGAACTGACGCTCTAAGCAGATGACCACAGTTTTAATGGACATTAAAACCACTAAAGCAACGAAGTGTTAAGAAACTACTTTCCATATACACATATAGAGCCTTACTATCTCGTTATGTGATACCTGCCGTTATGTTTTAACTTGATATGTTTAAAAAATGTCTATTATTACAACTTGTATTCATTTATTTCAGAAGTGTACGCGAAATATATTTATGTATGTATTGTTAATAATTTAAATATTTGTGACATATATTTGTCAAGTTTTAATACAGTATGATCATTGGTAGCTAAATAACTGTCTGTCACTGTCATACATTTATCATTAAATGTCCTCATCAAGAACTAAAGCATATATGCATATGCAATAAGTTTATAAAACGTTTTAAAGTACTTATTTAAAAATACTAATAAGTTATATAGTAAGCTATCGACCAAACTACACTCGCGTGTATAGCAATAATGAATTAGTAATTTGTGCTATTATGGATCAATGTTCCTGATATGCTAAACGGTTCAATCTGATTTCACGAATTATCGTGAGCTTTACGATTTTATAGCGGAAAATGTAATCTTGTAGAAAAGTAGGTGTGTGGGAGAACATAAGTATTTTAAATACCTTTTGCATATTGCAGAGGTATACAGTATTGATTTAATTGCATGTTGTATGCGGTAAAGTAATTAGCATTCCGTAGTTCAACGTTGTCTGAAATGTTAATTGTATATCAACAATTATCTCATGTTAAAATCAAGATAACTAATTAGGGAGTAAATTTAATTTACAAATCCTTATTTAGCTGTTTTTATTAATAAGTAATTATATATGTCGATTCTGAATTTTAAGATAAGATGCAATATAATTCCATATAAGTAATAGTAATATTTTTAGATGCTTTCGAAGAAATTTTTTAATATAAAAATAATATGTATAAAGCATATTATATATTAAAAATTTTGTTATTGCATAATAAATAATGTGAATGTAAAAGCAGAAAACACACATAACGTGGTGGTATATATACATCAATATAAATATGTACGGGTTTTTAAATACAATAGAAGGTACGTTTTGTTACTATACATAGTTTTACAGACCGAATACATTGTAAAGACCGAATTATAAAGAGAACAGAACAGGGCGTTCCGCTAGTTTACGTGTAATTGTGTACTTTTATATTATTTCGTATTTTTGCGCAAGTGTCTACAATATTAAGCAAGATTACGAAACCGCTCGATATAAGATTGTGTCACTCCGTTAACGCAAGTTTGCTATGGGAAAGGTAGAATTTTATTAGTCAATCAAGTGTAAAATTAAGTTATCTCTTAAATGAAATCTAATTCCAGCACGCACTATTTTAGAATTTTGAAGAGGTAAATATGGTAGGTTTTATATTTTTAAAAAATAAATATATAAGACCTACTTTTACTAAATAATCTTAAATATTTAAATAATAAATAAATTTAATTTACCTGTAAATATTTATTCCTTCGCTGTTCCCTATATAGTCGCTTCATATGCTCCGCCTGCTGTAGCGCTAGTTCCCGTTCAGGAACGAGCGGTAAGGGGTCGTGTCGCACAGGACACCGGTAGTGGATGTTCACATCGCTTTCCAAGTAGCGTCGGCTTGGCGATTCTGTATAATAATACAAAAATAAGTTAATTTTCTTTAAATAAATGTTACATTGTTATACTTACTCTTAATAACGTATTAATTATACACTTAGCAAACCTTTATACAAGGTTATATACAATAAAACATATGGTAATTAAACTTTTTTGTGTACAATAAAATAAATTTACAGTTTTAATAAGTTTAACAAATTAGATGAACGCTAGTGTAAATTTAATATATAGAAATGTAAGTGAAAGTGCCGGTAGTACCTATCATAACAGGTTATGTTGTAAGATGTTATAATAGGCAATATTTTTGGCGCTTGTTATACGATGATACGTAACTTCAAACATTGAAACCGGTTAGAAGATTATTTGTTTCATTTTATACAGATATATACAAAAATGTTATGTTAATGTTTTTTTTATTTTAGCAAATATCGTTGATTTTTATTAAACTCATTTTTTTCTTTGAATTTATTGATAAAAATAAATTAGTGAAAAAGTACACGGAAGTACTAATGTGACTAAAATTACGTACGTTTATAGTGAACGGAAGTATGTGATGACGAAATACACGTTTGTTTCTAAATTGATATTTGTTTCTGATTCTTCATTAACATCTTTCAAGTATAAATATAGGGTTACAATTTAATGCAATTGGTACCGAATAATAATCACCTACTGCTTAGATTTTTCAAAATAATCACAAATCATATTAAAAATGAAAGCCCTCGCTAACTTTCACTTAATAGGCATTCGCGGCACGCGCCTTGCCTCCGTGTAAACACGCGTGTACCTACGTGTTCAGCCATCGAAACAAGCTTCTGCTAAAGGCATTATTGTGTCCATACATACAACATAATATGTATATATAGGTGTTCGTTCCGGATTTCACATATGATACTAGAATGAGAATTACTTACTCTAATACAAAGGCGACCGAAATTAGTTCAGAAATGAGTTAAAATTGGTAATTGATACTGGGTTTTATGAATTTAAATACGCATTTAGCACTCGTGTAAATGTTACAGTTGAAAAAGATGCTGATTACTTTAATTTTTTTAATTCAAAATATATTTAGGAAAATGTTTATTTCAAATTTTTGTTCAGATTTTTATAGCCAGTATTATGCAAGGTCAAGCGTAACGTTTGAATTTTTCTAGTAATTTTCCCTTCAGCTAAGGTAGCTTATTATTATTAAACAATTAAGTTGTGCTTCAAATGTAAGAGAAGTTAAAATAGCTATCAATTTTACGAATAACGTTATTTTCTTCTTGTTGCTGTAAGTAAACTTACCTAAGAATGTTTCGACAAGTTAGAATACTGGACAGTTTTTTATTTCCTTAGTACGTGACTGTAACAGTTGTAGTAACTTTCTCAAAAAAATAAGTGAAAATTTTAGTTAGAAATAGAAAAGACAAAAAATACATATCGTTAGTAATTTTTCAAAGCAAATATGTATGAAGCGCACTTTTTAGTCGGTCACATTTTCACGCTATAGTAGTGATTAAAGCATATTATAAATAATTTACAAACTTATTTTCAATTTCCTCAAATTTAAACCACATTTAAAAATAAATATAATAATATCACTTGATATAACTTAACACAAAATATTAATATATACACAATATGAAATTCAAAATCAATCAAAACTGCAAATTACTAGTACGACGTACCCAGATTTGTGATTTTCTTTATTTGTTTTAATATGCCCATTGCGAAGTCACCATTAAGAAAAAGCACTCAAAGACTATTTAACAACACGAATGAAGCCAAGCGAGATCAGCCGGTCTGTCTGTCAACGACGCGACGACTGTCGCTGGCCTATCAGATGCACTTTCATTGGCGTCTCCCGCCAAAATTTCCTAATTGGTTTCATAGAATTATTTTTCTTTGCAAAAAAGTGTTATTAAATATATAAAGGAAAATATTCTTTAACATTTATGTGAAAAGTATTGAATTACTTACTATATGGTAAAGGCGCATATACGTCGGGATAAATATCTGTTCTGTTTCCCCAGTTTGTAAAGTCATGGATAGTATGTCGATTGTTATTATGCGATTTCAAGCTGTTAGTTCTGAAAGTCACATCAGTTTGAAAATCTTCTTGAACTTTTTTGCTTATATTTAACGAAGCATATTTATTAGGTTTGATATCCTGTTTTAAGGGTACTTTATTTTGCGATATTTTCATTTCATATTTTTCTAGATGGTTAGTAGGACTATCACTTGCTAAATTGTCATTGTTATGAGGGAAGACTAATTTCTTTTTTACATTGCTATGGTTTACTTTTGTTCTGATATTTATATCACGGTAATCGGCTTGGCCTTTCGACGTGGTGCGTTTGGGCGCAACTGGAGGAATTACTTTTTCAATTTTATTTTTATGTAACAACTGTGTTTCTGTATAAGTAGGTTTTAAAATGTTATCAATATTTTTAGCATTTTCTCGCGTATCGAGTATCACGATTTCTGCTTTTTTGGAATGTTCTATTATTAAGTTATTTTCATTCGACAAATTTACTTCATTAACACAATGTTTCTCATTTTCATCCGTTACAATTGAAATGCTAGTATCTTTTATAGTATTATTTTCAAGTAATTTATTAAATTTATAATCGTCAGTTAATGTAGCTTGGTCATTTATTATATTTTGGGGTTGATCACTATTTAATGATATCGACGTTTGGCTGTATATATTTTGTTCAGAGATATTACTGTTCAAACTATCTGAATCGCTCTTAGATACAGATTTGTCTGGACTTGTTTCTTTCGAAAAGAAAGCACTGTCATTTCGGTTTTCTTCTATATCATCAGTTTCATCGTAAAAAATATTTTTCTTTACATACGTATTCAACGCTCTTAGGGACTTTGACATACTTCCTGATATAGGAATATTAGAATAATGTAAGTTATCATCGTTCAATAATATTTCTGAATTTCTACTGCTCCAGCCACTTTCACTTAAAATTGTTTCACTTGAATTATATTTTTTCATTATTTATAAATACTGTTAAACTTCTTAACGATTATTGGAGTTATACTCATGACACTTTGCACAAAACTAAACTAACGATAAGATAGTTTATCAGTCAGTACGAATAATAGATAAGCTTGTTGATTAATTCAGGCACATCGATTTTACACAATATTATATTTTGCACGTATTACACATAACAAAGAAGGCAGTGATTCGAAGTGAGGATAGTAAGGTACTATTTACAATGAAATAAAAACCATTCGGACTGGTTTTGGCTCAATCAAATTAGGTGACGTAAATATCTTGCCGACCTTTAAAATCGCAAATAGCAATATAAGCTGATATAAAACAATATAGTTAAATGGTTGGCTCAAGATCACGTAGGTTTAGTTCAAGATCGTATAAAAAAGAAACCGGTAGCAAACATATGACAATATTACCTAATAAAATATATTTTTTAAGACTAATATAATATGTAATTATATTCCAATCAAATTGTGTTATTGAGCTCAACACAATTTTTATGGTTACATTATTATACATAATTTAATAATATTAAAAGTAATTTATGGTCAGTAAATGATTTCAACTTATTTTTTTTTTAATTTTTGCTAAATATTTAAATTATTTATTTTTCAGTCTTTGTACGCTAATAGTTTACAAACAGAGATGTTCATGTGATGGTGGGTAATAAATACATGGGTTAAGTCACGTTCAGAGAAACAATTTTTTTTCAACGAAGTCTTATAACACAGTATTCATATCTACTTACCTGAGTCGGAATAACTGCCGTGTGAACTTCGACGCGGAGGCTCTGGAGCGGAGTCGGTCTCTACCAGGATATAATAAAACATAAAAGTCAACTAAAAACATAACGTCTCTAATTATAATGAGGCAGATAAATTGGTATTCGTAAACTTTTTACAATTAAAAAAATATATATTAATGTCTATTTAATAATTAATCAATTATATTATTATATTATGCAAGTAGTGAATTATCATATTTTTTACGAAACTCAATTTACCTTACATAAACATTATTTGAGTAACTCCAAGACTAAACATATAATAAATAAATCTGGCTTAATAAAATAAAAATAATAACCTTGAAAGGTAACCGTGTGTCGCGATGACGTGACATAGGGCGCTAGTCGGAGAGGCCACGATGCTAGCGGAGGCCGGGGTGGCGTGCGAGGAGGTTCATATCGGCTGGCCGGCCTATGAGCCGATGGATCGAATACTTGTTTTGCGAATGATTCGTTTTTGAGTATGGAGTTTAATTTTACTGAATCTTGATTACTTTGGCTTTTATTTTTCTTAACGGGACTGATACGTCCCCTGATGGAGCTAGTTAAATCTGTTATTGGCTTGTTGTTATCTTCAGGTTTTGGATATTGGTGAGCGATCCATGATCCTTTTAAATACGATGCAATATTTTGCAATTCGCTGACATCGGGGGCAGACGTGTATATTTGGCCGAGAAGTGACATAGCTTCGAAACGGCGACGAATACGTTCTACTTCTCCAGGTCGACATTCTAGGGCCTCTTCTGCGGATCGCGACCGCGTCGTGTTACGCTTATGAAGTGCGGCTAGCTTAGATATGACATCAATATGCGGCATATATCGATTTGTAGGTCGAAGTGGCATGCGAGCCACTGGTAATACAGTTTTACATTTTTCTTTTAGTGAGACCCTTTCAGTAGAGGGCCAGTTTTTTCTTATGTCGTTTCGTATTATTTCTGGATCACTACGAAAACGTCGGAGTACTGCACCCGCTGCGGAGGGTGAGTCAAAACGCCGTGCAAGGCGGCGAACTTCCCCCTCGCGTGCCAGTTTAAGGTAGGCCCGCCAGTAACGCTCCGGATCGGGGGACGGGCTTCGACTACGCCAGATCGTCTCGTCACTGGAAAACCTTAGCGTGTCAGGCGTTTTTCGATCGCTCACGTACACTTCCGATATTGGCGAAGGTGATTTTGAATATAGGTCAGTCTTGTAGGGTAACGATAAAAATTTGTTTTTTTCTGTTTCACCAAATAACTCTTTAATATTTGCGCACGACTGTGATTGGAATATTTTATTTTTCTCTATTTTATATTCCTTTAAAGTAGATATTTTGTTTATATCTTTTAAACTACCCTTCTCGTCTAACTTTTCTTTTACATGGAAACTATTTGGTTGTTTATTTTCTCCTTTTACTGATTCGAAATATTCCACTTTCTTTTGTACTTCTTTCTTAGGACTTTTATAAATAACTGTTTTTCCTGATATATCGGAACTTCCAGTTTCTGTTTCACTTGCAGACGATTGACTTGACGGTATATTTTTTTGGGGTGGATATATAATGTGACGACTTTTTTCATCTTGTAATTGTTTATTCGCTGCAACAACTTTTACATCATTATCATTAATTTCATAGATATCGTTACTTGTTTGACCTTTTGTGTTATTTTGATTTTTTTCTTTAGGCGATATATCAAACTTGTTTATTCTATTTAAAATTTCTTTGCTAAGCGATTGAGATATCTTCTTTTTTTCATTTTCACTTAGAGACATTTGTAATTTGTTGACATTATTTTTTAGTTGCTTTTCAGAAGTTACTGATAAGTTAATTGCGGCTATTGATTCAGACTTATTTAGTTCTGGTTCGTGTATTATTGATCTGGGCGTAATAAGAGAAGTACATCTTACATGTAGAGAAGGATTAATTTCATTCTTAGAATTCTTTACTTCGATTGTGTATTTTTCATTTTCTTTGGCTAATTTAGATTCTGATTCCTTGCTATATATAGCATTTAATTGATTTTTCAATGCATTGACTTGTTCCATTGATAAACTACTCCATAAACGATTACCAATGCCAATTTTTTTTCGTAGGTCAGACAAAGAATCTGGTTGCACTAGTGTTTTCATTGTAGGTTTATTGGCAACTTTAAAGTTAAGCTTATCTTCTTCATTCTTCTTATTAATAGTAGTAGCTGTTTCAGCAACTGTCATACCTCTCCACAAGGGTTTATATGTATCCTTACATGGATACTGATCGATTTCATTAATGTCTTCGGAACTCTTATGTTGCCATTCTTCTTTTAAATCCTCAACTGATTTTTCTTTCGTTCTTAAACCTCTTTCTCTATTGAAATTCCATCTAATGTCATTGACGTCTTTGGGGTAAAAAAGGATATCGTCTTCATTTTGAGCTCGTTTAAGTTTTGTATATAAATTATTAAGTTCTTCTTCTGCCCTCTCTATTGTGCGTATTTTCTTCCAACGATCAAAATCAATAATTTCTTCATCTTTTTTTCTACAACATAAATTTCTACTTGATGTAGCTCTTTCTAATTCAGCGACTCTCTCTAAATATGCATAATACCGATTAAGCTCTCGAAATCTTTCCGATCTACCTTTCACGTTTTGAATATCACGAATATATTCATCATATTCCGAATCATTTGTGTATATATTTGAATCACTCTTAGTTCTTACAGAAATGTTAATCCGATGTAAAGAGTTATCGACATTGTCTGCACTACGTGTTCTCGATCCTTTCTTTGTAGTCTCCAGCTTATTCGTTCTTGCACTATGAATACGTCTATACGATGGAGATCTAATCAATAATGGAGACAAACTTCTGCTAACTGATCGTTTTTCGATAACTTTAGGTGAAACTGGCCGAGAAGTTTGAGAAAAATATATAATGTCCGGTGAAGTGTATCCTACTGCTTCTTTAGACTGATATTTATACATAAATTTATTTAGGCAATTCAGGGCTTTTTGCCAACATTTGTTCCTGCTTTTTATGAAATATTATTGTAGGAGACACAGGTCCGTGATGTTTGAGAAAAATATAATTTATTACAAGGAGGTTCACTTTTACTTCTTGTTGTTGCCAATGAAGATGTTGATCCAAATTCACTATCACCCTTAAGCAAACTATCAAACCGTCGAATCTTACCATCCATCTTTCCTGGCCATGAAATAGATCGTGAACTCTGCACATGAGCTGGGCTTAATTGTCTGTCCCACATTTTGAAACGAGACAGTGACACAGGCTTGCGATGAATTAAATATGTATTTATAGAAGCAGTAGTGTTTAAATTACTCTCTGGGAAAGATTGAAAGAATTTAGCTTTTTGTTGCACAATACTTAATGGATTCTTATCAATATTCTCTTCAGCCACTTTCGTACAAGTTTTGTGAAAAAATAAATTTTGAAAAAAAGAGTCTGACATGACAGCATTTCGAACTTTTTTTATTTCTTTATCATATTTACTTAAAGTTTCATCTGAGCCAAAGTTGGATACATCACCTGAAGTTTCTCCAAATTGGTTACTACTTTCTACTTCTTGAAATAAATTTATTTTTTTGTTTTCTTGAGATAATTTTTCACACTGTAATTTCTTAGTGCTACATTTGTGCAGATTTTTTATTTTTTTACTGTTTTGCTCACTTTTCGGTTCTGAACGAGGTTTTATTAAAATACTATCTAAAGATTTTTTTGTCTTTAAATTTGCTATGGTAGCTGTTTTTACTTGATGTTGATTTTTCGTTCTAGATGATAAGTGAAGAGAGGATTTTGACAAGCTAGACGTTGCTTGGAGAGATTTACATGTTACTGGTTTATTTTGTAATTTCGTTAAACATGGCGTAGACTTAGATGATTGATTAAATAATTTATTTTTTTGAATTTTTTCTGACGTACGAACCATATCCCTACTTTTATGCAATACAATAGATTTTGTATTTAGTGGATTCGGCCTTTTTAAAGGTATATGCTTAGACACAGCATTGGTATTTTTCAAAACACTTTTTGGTGGTATTTTAGAAGGATCAATACGTTCATTTCTTTTTTGAGAGCTCCAAAGTTTATCCAAAGGAGTTACCTTATCTAATATATTTGTGATAGGCGTCTTTCTACCAGCACCACCAGGTATTAAAATAGATTGACGCTGAAGTTTCATTCCATCTCCGCTCTGAATGAGGATAATTTATAGGTAGTATTGTTCTTCTTGGTGAACTAAAACTACTAGTTCCACAATTTTTAGGAATATTCGTCGTAATTTGTTTAGTATTTTTGGATACCATATTTGTGTTTTTGTTCCTATTAATGGGTGGAGGGGCAGATGTGGAGATTGCTCGAGTGATACTCGAGGTTGGATTTCTTTTTATTATAACGTGAGTATTTTGACGGTTTAATTTATGACATATCTTGTCTTTTAAAAATTCCACATTAGTTTGTTCTATTAATGGCCTTTGTGGAGAAATTGATGCATCTCTCTTTGACGTTATTAATTTCAGTGTGCGACTGTTTTTTGATGATATCCTTCTCGGTGGCATTGGAGGATGTTCATTCATTATGTTCGTGGACTTGTTTATATTAGTGATAGGATAACAAATTACTTCATGTAATTGTGGTGTTTTTTTATGAACTCTTATTTTTGTTAAGGTAGATGATATAGGAATATATTCAATTTCTGATTCATCTGTGGAATTTCAATCATTGCTCAGTGATTCGTCTTCCCAATTTTCGTTAAACGTGAATTAAACGTGTTGTTTGTGCTCCTGTTATAAATAAAACGGTGTAAAGCATTTATACTAGTCGTGGTATAAAACGTGCCAGATTTAAATACGTGGGTAATACCTAAGTGTATGTTTAATTTTGGAGTCTACTTAAATCATGCGAACTATTTTACCTTTATATGCAGTCATCGACGCACCAGCACCATTGTTATTGATTTTAATTTAGAGCCATGCGAGATATATAAAACTTACCTGCAGTGATTGACGATAATAACTAACGTGATCACGGTTAGAGAGCATCCCACATTGTCATTATACTATGGCCTTGTTAAACAATAGCTCAGTTGTAAATAATACAAGTTATATATAGGCTTTTATAGTGACCTTGACTTAGATTTAATATAATATGATACATATCAGATTGAAATGTCTATAATAATAGAAATTTCTTTAAGAGAAAAAGAAAAAGATTAATTAAGGTATATTTTTTTTAAATAAGGACCCGTTTCAGCTATTAACACCCATAACCAATAATCATGCCTTAATAATAATTTAATTTTCCCAATATAATAAGTTAATTTTCCCATTAAGGCTATGCTTAATAAGTTACGCCTAGTAACAGCCTTTTTAAATGTAATATTACAAGAAGTTTAACTATTGCTATTACCCATTGTTAAAAAATATACTAGTATTAACGTCTTTTTTATAAAAATATTACGAATTATTAAGTAATTTAAAATGACGTACACAATAAAATTATCAATTTCAAAACAACAAATTATATCTACAAATAAAGTGAATATTTCTTAATGATATTGTTTTTTTTTTTATTTTTGATTACTTTACATATTTATTTTTACTAGAATTAACCAGAAAAAAGTAAAAATGAAAGCTTAATAAATTTGAAAACCCCAAATTTCACTTACCCGTTCTAGGCGGCGCTGGTGACCTAAATCCACGTATGGGGGGTTCTCCACCAGCTTGAAGATCACGATAAGCTGCCCGACGTTCAGCTGGTGAGAGTGGAGCTTCTGTGTCTTCTCGCCGCCGGAATATCAACGTAGAATCGGATTCATAGCCAGATTCTTTTAACGCTCTGGACAAAAATAATAAATCAATACAATCATTTTAAATACTTAGTTTATTGTACAAGGTTTGTGTCATTTTTAAAGTGCTCATCTTAATTCATCTACTTTAACACAGCGAGATAAAAACCTGCGTCTCTTGTAGTTTTTATTTCATTCTTTAATAAATAATACTAAGCGAAGTATGTTCTTCATTATTAACGCTCACGCTTTTATATGTGAATTGATTAAATACCTTGCCATATTTGATTTTGATAGAATTGTTGCGGTAAGGTCTTTTTTCTCTTTCGGTGATGCTTGTGACATCGATTTTGTGCCCGATTCATTTTGCTGTAAAAGGAAATATTAACGATAAATTTGAATTTTATTATACAACTACTCAAAAATAAGTAAGGAAAGTAAAATTTTGTTTTAAAACAAGTAAGCCAAATAATTACAACATATAATGTGGCACTTGTAAGTAACACATCTATAGTTCATGCTTTCGTAGTACACGATTAATATATAACTTTAAATAGCCATATACGATTTCTAACAAGTTTCTGCTAACTAATATTGTAGATATTTGCAAAAACAATATTTAGATTTCAGTATTTAGATTTTAAATAAACAGAAATTTGTTAGGCATCAGTCAGACGCTATGTAAACATTCTTAAATAAATAGAAAAAAGTGTACAACAATTAAATAAACTTGTTACCACTTAATAGCGTAAGATTACTTTCGTGCCATTTTTTGCTTAAAAAGAAACTATCATTCGTAATTTGGAGATTAGCATTACTAGGCATATTTTAAGTATAATATTACTTCTGACATACTTTGAAGTGACGTTAAGTTTTGTTCTTGCAATTTTAAAGGAAAGTGTGACAGAAATTTTATAGCAGTAAAATCTAATTGAAATAATTGATGCTTAGATAATAGCATATGATAATAAACAGAGAAAACTTGCAGTACAGGGTAATTTACTTAGTTATTTGCTTAGAATCAAATATTATATCTTTATCGAATTTGCTTCAAAAATCAACATATTTAAGTTGCGACCTCAAAATTAATTTAAGGAATAAAGAAAAAAATATTTAATTAGATCTTATAATAAAAATTATGCTTGGTTTAGAGCTTTAAGTTTTTTACATAATACGTAATCAAACACCAAAACGTGCAAAGCTTGCTCAATGTAACAGGTACCATATTGCTCAACTTGCTTGTTATTTAATTTATTTTTAAGGTTTTTTGAAAGAACATGATATTATATTGGTAAATAGTTATATATATATATATATATATATATATATATATATATATATATATATATATATATATATATATATATATATATATATATATATATATATATATATATATATATATATATATATATATATATATATATATATATATATATATATATATATATATATATATATATATATATATATATATACATATGAAATTGTAAATTTTATTCATCCTTAAAAAGTTTTAATTACATATAATTTAAAAGGTATATAATTTTTTTATAGCTTTACGCTGTATTCCGCACAAGTCTGGGTAGGCAAAAATATTTAATTAGATCTTATAATAAAAATTATGCTTGGTTTAGAGGTTTTATATATATATATATATATATATATATATATATATATATATATATATATATATATATATATATATATATATATATATATATATATATATATATATATATATATATATATATATATATATATATATATATATATATATACATATGAAATTGTAAATTTTATTCATCCTTAAAAAGTTTTTAATTACATATAATTTAAAAGGTATATAATTTTTTTATAGCTTTACGCTGTATTCCGCACAAGTCTAGGTAGGCAGAGGGAATCGCAGGAGCCATAGAAGGCCTAGTTTTAAGACACTCCGTTCCCTGCTGTCTGGAATTTTAGATATTTTAAATATAAAAAATATGAAAATGCTTTTGTAATGTTGTACAATATATGGTAACTGTGACAGTGAACAGGAAAATGATCACATGGAAGGCACCACAACATGCAGACATGTTAAGGGACCTTACACTCTTCTGTATAGCGCGAGCGAGCAATGTGGAGTAAGGAGGCAGGGGTGAGTTCTCATCTAGCCACTGTTAGTGTCCGCCCAAGCAGCGATGTGAACATAGCATTGTGTATGTCAGTGAAAACCCAGCCATAGAATTCTTATATTTTAAAGAAAGAGCTAGCTTGTTGTTATTTTTTGTATAATTATAGAAATATAAATAAAAAAATATTCATTTTTCGTCGATCATTGATTTTAACAAAGAAAAAATTGTACTTTAAATTAGTTTTAATATTTAAATAATATTTGTTTGAAGTTATTTTAATATAATATAACCACTATTTCTAGAAATAATATATTTGCATCTTATAATAGAGATTGATTCTTAAATAATTTTTATCATGTATATAATTCATAGAATATTTTTGGAATAAAGTTATATATATTAGCTCTTATCACAAATGCGAAAATATTATATTGAATGTTAATAAATATAACGTAGAAAATAGTAAACTTTATATTTCCTAATTTCTGGTTACAAAGAGACAACTATGTAAGTACGTATGTATGTAAATTTAACAGTACTGCTTTATTCAGAGGTTAATATATCCAGAAATCCTTTACTAACTGAAAGACAAAGCCAAATGAAAGTTCAAAACATATTATAATACAAAATACATCGTTATTTCACAGGTACACTGATAAAAAATTAAAAAATTTCGTACCCCGTCAAAAATGTCCATGACCTCGTCCCACCACTAGAAAAAGAAACAAATCAATTTTTGTTTTTGTGAAGAATATATAAAAATAGAATATATTATTATATATTATATATAATTTAACATATTATGTTACTTTTAAATATGATCTTATGATTATATGAATTAATGAGTGACCGAATTTTGTATGAAATGTACATTACAGCAGTTATTAGCGAATTAAAATATAAACATATTTTGTTAAAATAATATTTTGATCGCTAAGTACTATTGCTTTTAATGACACCTGAGTTCCCCATATATAATAAATATAAAAATATGTGTGTGTGAGAGTCATGTGAGAGTCAGTCATGAGATGAATACCTGTTTCGCTTCTTTGTCAATTACGGAAGATTTCCCTGGCACATAGTTTTCTATCTTTCCTGGTTGGTTTTTATACACTTCTTGACGCACTCTGGCTGAGGCTAAAGTACTGTACCTTTAAAAATATAATTAATTTTCATGATCTAACACTTGCTATACAAGACCCTATGGCATTTTTAAAGTTTTCACGTAAGACGTATTTGCAGTGTGAAAAGACACAGGGACTGATCTCAGTTTTCCACATTTTGTAGAATTAATGCCTAGTTAGCATTGGCATCGATTATATCGCTTTATCTTGTGCAGAGGCAAAATAGCTTAACTTTAAATATAACTAATTAATTAAGTGCTATTGTCTTGTTGTCTAGAGTAACGATTTTACAATAGTACGCCTAAAATAAGATTACTTCAGAACAGAACATTTTATTGTCGATTTTATTTTTCTTTCCGTTAAAGTATAAAATTATTTTAGAAATATAAAAATCAAACATCTTACTTATTATTTGGCAAGTACGGTGATCCGTCGTCGAATCGTCTCTCCTCCTGTACGGACGCAGTGCGTCGCCTTGGACCGGTCGTGACGTCACTGTCGTAGGTATCGCTCCATGTGCTTGTTGTAAATCGAAGCCCACCTTCCGGTTCACTGAGGTATCCAGATCGTGGATCGAAATAGGCGTACTGTGACCTGTTACTACTAGGTCTTTGTTGTTCGCCTAAAAATATATTTTATTTACAAAATGTATCAAATAAATAAAGAAAGAAAGAGAAAATGGGAATTTTAAACGTGTTAGATTGTAAAATTTTCAATAGTTTCTGATATGAAAAGAAAATGTTAACTAATTTATCTGTATTTCTAGATAAAGGGAAGAAATAACGCACACACAGTAATCACAAACATTAATCTTATAGAAGGAATGGAACTTTGAAAGTGCTTTATTTAAAACAATATAAAAAGCTTTCCATAGATTACAATGTATTACGTTTTATCTCTCTCTGTCTTGAGTTCAAGTTCGAGTGTATAATTTGTTATTATTATTATTATTATTACATGCGAAAAATGTTCAAGATACTGTTGATTGATTGGATAAATCATATGGACTTATAGCTAGTTGACAGCAACAACAGTACAACCAATCGAATTTTGGTAAACATTATATTGTTAAATAAATAATTTTCGTTATGTTTTTTGTTAAATAAATAAGTTAGTTTTTCTAATATATTTGTTGCCTTATTTACACATATTCTTCTTCTGTCTATATATATGTATTTGGTATCTACAAATAATGGATGCAAAAAGAACCTAGTGTCAAACTACCCCGTTCCCCGCTTTCTGTTCGAATCCGTAACATTGCATGTTAAGTAGCGTAACTGAACGCCACGGTTTGTTTACCACGACGGTCTCAATTCTAATATTATATAAAACAAAAAGATATTATAACGAATATGAGAACTTACAATGATAATTATTTTTCAAAATATAATATTATTAAAGTAATATTACAAAAAGGACGAACACTTTATGACATTGTTGTAATATATTATTATAATATAAATTGTAATAATATTAGTAATTCATATTTTTGCTAAGATTTTAAGATTTTGTACAGATTTATTAAAGTTATGTATGTTATCTTATCTAAGAAAAATAGATATATGTATGTAATTTGAAAAGCAAATGTTATCTGGTGACAACCACCGACGCAACGCATGGTATAATTTTGATAATATAAAATAATCACCTCGACGGTTTTTGTATCGAATAGTCACATAATTCTCTGAAAAAGAAAAAGTATGGTATTTGGGTACAATTTAAAATATAAAAAAATAAAATAAATGTAAATGTAAATAATAAAACAAAATAAAACAGTTATAATTTATATCGGAGTTCTCACCATCGAGTTTGTTTTTGTGTATAGTGTCGTACATCTTCTTGTACCACCTTGAGGGGTCTTTAACTTCCTGAAAGTAAGATAAGGAAATTAAAATATTTGAAAGATAATTTAGATTAGTATAGTCATCTTCCGCGTAATTCAAATATTTCGCTTTCTAAAATAGTTTTTGACTAGCCATGGTAAGGAGACAAAAAGCGGTGTTGAACCCGACAAGGAATGTCTTATTACTGAAAAAAAATTGACACTTTAATATCTCAAGGTTCTGCTATATTCTAGATACTTGTAAAGCTAATTAATTAAATTAAATGATTTTACACTTACAGATCTGAGTGCAACCGGCATACCGTCCTTTGTTATTGGTCCAATTCCTTCAATTTTCTTTTTGGTGTCAGTCATTTTTTGACTCCTCTCGTAATCCCTCCTTTCACCTTCTCCTTCGCTAGCGTACTCCTTACGTAATGCATGCACTGAAAATATAACGGTATATAGTTTTAGTTCATAATTTTTTGTATTACGAAAATATTTTATTTTCAATTGATAAAATTAAATATATATGTTTATTTGCTCATAATTTTTTTATTGTACGATATAATTTATATATTTTTTTCACAAACAGGTAATTTATTTGCAGAGGACATTCAATTGGATACTTGAGTAACATGTGCAATTGAATGTCCTCTGCAAATCAATTACCTGTTTGTGAAAAAAATATATAAATTATAAAAAAAATAACGCCGTGGTTCGTGTATCAGGGCAGTGGGAATCTTTTTATTGGGGATCAAAGTCGACCATTTCTTCGTCACTCAACTCACAGTGCTATGATGGCCTTCACTCATTGATAATTCCAAGCTCTTAAAATTATGTTAGCGCACATAAAACAAATGTACATGAATATATGCAATATATGATATATATAAGTATTTACCTGGGTCACCTTTGGGTGGGGAAGGGCGGTCACGGGGTAGACGTGGATCTCTCTCTGCCAAAGTACTAGAAGGCCCGCGCGAGATTTGGCCTTCTGTAATACGAAATGAATAACATGGAACTGTTTTTATTCATATGATAAAATTCATTTAATAAGTAGCCCTTTTATGATTCATGCTTAACTAAACCGAAATAAGCCGAACAAGTTATTTATTTTGTAAAAGTTAAGTATAATAATATTTACCAAAAATATTAATTTCGTAACTTCAATAAGTAATTTAGTCTATAATATTTAATTTATATCACTGAAAAATATATTTCTTTTTAACATTAAAATGCTTGTTTTCATGACCGATTTAACCATTACATTTATAATTAATAAAATATATTTTTAAATAAAAATCTCTAGACATACTGTCTTATATTTACTTTAAGCATCTCAGTCACTTCATAAAAGGTACATCGTTATTATATTTAGTATATTACAGGTATGGTACAAATAAAATATAAATTCAAAATCTTAAATAATAAGTTAATATTTATGTACCTTAATAATCTTTAAGTAGACTCCAATGAAGAAGAAAAATATATGGAATCATATATGACAACATTTCAATAAGCGGTATTTCAATAACATAAAATGTTCTTTGATATAAATATTTCTAATTTGTTATTTATTGAAATAATTCTATTGGGGCAATAAAATATACATACATTTATTTGAAGCGATTATAAAATAATTGTCGTAATAACGGACGAGATTAGCAAAGGGTGTTTGAACATAAATTTGAAATATGAAACCCATCCGTCGGGTATTTATTTATGAGATATCTCGGAATAATCTAGCAACTGTCTCTCTAATAGAAAATCCAATTAGATAATAGTTATGTCAGACGATCCGTAGCGCCTCCGCAACGATATTGTGCCGTCCTATTAAACTTTAATAATAGTGGCGGACCCTCGTCAGCCATCTTTTCACTCATAATAAAATGTTAGATTCACAATATTTTTCCATTTTCCAGACTATATTGAATACGTCATCCATTAAATTGACGGATACCTTATAACCTTCGAACGTGATCGGATCTTTTATGATTTCTTAGTCAAGAGAACATTTTACATTACGTCTTACTCATAATTATTTAATATTTGCATATAATTTAAATCGTCATTGTTTGTCTGTTTAAAAAATACATATTTCAAAGTAATTATATTTTGTTTTTTATACTGTTAAATTATTATTAAAAGCATAGACACCAAAATACTTTTATATACATAAATAGTATCATTGAATATAGTAAACAAGTAAATAACCAAATAACAAGTAATTCAGTTAACATATCCAATTCCAAATATCTTGTAACTAGGACAGGGAAATCCAAATATTCTTAATCAACATTGTTATTTATCTACATTCAAAGAATAGATTTGAGATAAATTAGATTAGGGATGACGATTCAAAGCAATTAAGGAGTAAACAAATTATTACTTCCGTAAAACATTTTTCATTGTACAGAGGAGTTTTCAGCGTGTCTGTAATTTGTAAGTGAGGAAACAGTTATCAACATCTCCAAAATTTATAATGAAAGGGGTGCTCTATGGACTATTTATAAAAGTTTGACGGCAATTAACCCTTGTTTTAACAGTATGAACGTGAATAAATTATAAAGTTCTTGTTTGAAAAGTTATGTAAACTCTGTGCAAAGTCGAATTCGAGATTATTTTTTAATATTTCCCTAATAACATTCCTGCAATTTACGATGTTCTTTAATTAACAACTTTATATTACAAATTTCTTATGTTGGATTTTAGTATTTAATACACTTGTAAAGTCGGTCTGCTGTGTGTCGATTGTACGTCAAAAAATGAAAAGTGGCAGTAACGGCATTTTACCGTATTTGATTTAAGCTTGCTAAACATTTTGGGCACGGTAAATCAAATGAGCTTGACAAATTGGTTTACGTATTAATTATGTTTAACTGATATAGTAATTTTGCTATAAATTGTTTTAATCTGTGGCAGTGGATATAATGATTTATATATAGCTTATGTAATATTGTAGAAATTTAATGAAATGTTAATATTTATAAACATATCTACGTGACATTTTTTATATAATAACGATACATAAGAAATTACATAAGTAACATACATTTAACATATTTTCTATAAAGATTCCTTCAAAATCTTTTTTCCTTCAAAATTTTTAAGCTTCATAAAAGCATAACATGACTTTAAAGAACAAAGTCTATATATAATAAAATCATTTAAATATTAAGCAATATAGTTTGTACATACCTCGAGCTTTTTGTAATAACGTCACAGTAGGATTTTGTGCTCTTGGCAAGCGACTGGCGGAGCCCAATGAATTAAGTCCTGTAGCTGGGGCGCTTTGCGACGTTCGGAGTCTTCCTTCGCTTTCGGAACCACTTGTACATCCGTTTTGATCAGAATTCTGAAAATATTACAGTTTTGTGTAATCTTACTTAATTTTATTTAAATTAGGTAAGATTATAGACTATGAAGGCACTAAAATTTTAGAATAAATCCACAGAAGTTGGAAAATTGGACCCACTTAATTAGGAAAGTCGTGAATACAACTTATATTGAAAACTTTTTTTCATATTTAAAATGTATTTTACGTTAATAATAAAATATTGATATATCTGTTTGTTATTACAATGGTATTTAATAAAATATTATATTATATGAGAACCGAACCCTGTTGATATAATATATTTACTTCACATACTTGCAATGATATAGTCAATTTAAATATGACCTAACGACGTATTTACAGGACCCATATTGTTTAATTTTGCTCCTTCAGCAATAATTTATGTTGTTACTTAATTATGTACGAGAGTTCATTTTATCAACATAGATCCTATATATTTTTAAATATTTATATTATTATAAATCCTAGACCACGTATCAATTACTATAATACTTAATATATGTTGTTAAATATAATATAAATATTTAAATTTACTGCCGTGCCAAGTAACTGTCACAGTCCGTATTTGCTTTATGTTCGTACTCTCTTTCTTAGGGGTGAACAGTAAGTGTTGCACAAAATATTTTTGTTTATCTGTGTTTTCCTATTATCTTAAAATATTTTATACTATAGTAAGACATAATTATTATATCGGCTTGAAATAGCAGTGTGCCACTAACCCCAAATTTTCTTCGCGATGGAGGTGTGTCCTCGAAATTAACGGGACGGTAAGTTTTTCTGGGAGTTTGTGGGGACGTGGTATTGCTGCTGGGGGTCCACACGGGCGGCGGGGGTGGCGGTGGCGGCGCGCTAGGGCTTTGAGCAACCGGTGCTTCGCCCCCTGGAGATGCCCCGGGCCGCCAAATCGCTGCAATAAAAAACTCATGTTAATAAATGTTTATAGTTATATAATATTAGGTTCACTAATCAGCTTGTATTATTTTTAATTCTAAATCTTTATATTTATTTTCTATTACTATACAATAAATGAGGCATATTAAGTATTTATATTTCTATATACATCACATAAAATACTTATTCTAAAATTTAAGTCGCTTTTTTACCGTCATTCATAAAATGTTATATTCTTATTAAGAATACACTTCAAAGGAACGCGGTCGATGTATACTTAACACCTTTATGGCGCTGTTGTGAGCCATTCTAACGCAAACCTGAAAGAATATATTTTCCGATAATGTTACATTTTATAAAGTCCACGCAGCTTTGTTCCTTCAATTTCTCATTAAAATACACAAAGATCTGCTTCTGTAAGATAATTATTATTAATTTTATTTTAAAGAAAGATCTACCTTGTTATTGCAATATATGAAACGTATAAGAAAATGGTTAATACAAATATACGCAATTTTGCGCATAGCATTTATTACTACCCCCAGTAGAATAACATTGCCCTTTAGTACTCAACAGTTTGGAAACAATATGCGAACAAATAAAACTGTGAGTAAATTCGAAGGTTGAGTTACATGCCTACCTACTTCATTCAATTTGGACGTTTTCACACAGAGTACTGCATTTTACGATCTCGCTATAAATCTCCCTAAAGCGGACAATCGACGTGTGTTTATTCGGTCGTTTTGAGTAAATTGGGTTAGGAGACACACCCTGTATACATAATAATACAGGCTATTAGGGTGATCGCTGTAAATCCTCATCATCTATTAATAAATATTTACTTTTGCAGACGTACTTTATGTGTTTAATCTATTTCGAAATAGAGTCGTTCGTCTAGTTTAATTAATTATTGTTAAACATTATTTTAATTGATATTATAAATTATTTCTCGACTCGACGAAACGCAAAAGTGTATGTAATAATGTTGTATGAGTGTTTTTTCTAAGTAATGTCACAATTAAATTAAATTTAATCGATCATCTTTCTATTATTCTTAATTTTCCACTAAGAATAAGATCATTATAAATAACTACACTACAGCAACATCCAAATACAGTATTGTCAAAATAAATAATAATTAAATTAGAAAACCACATTAAGTAGTGTATTGAATATGTATGTTAAGGATAGGTAACTATTTAAAATGTGATAATTATTTGTTTAATTTTCATAATTTTAAGATATCGTTATTTTGAATTGTATAAAAACAAACAAATAAATACAAACTACAAAGTGTTAAAATGATTTGAAAAATCCGTACTTGAGACTGTTCTGAAGAGAAGTAATAATAATCCCATTACACACGTTTTCCTATTACTTACATAATGAAAATACATATTTTTTGTCAAATAAAGAATAAACAGCAGCCCGTTCTTCGACTAATTACATCTTCTCATATACATCCCTGTAAAATTTAAATGTAAATTTTCAGACCTAGCGCATACAATATGTCTTGATGTTTGATCTTATTACAAGTAACGTCTCGTCTTATTTTTTAATCTTTAAATAACATAAAACAAGAATTTAATGAAGAAAATAAAAAGCGTTCAAGTTAAAAAAAAAATTTGCAGCCAAACGATTTGTAGAGTTCATCCAATTAACTCCGAAGAGGAATATTGAATCGAATAATTTATAAATTGCTAAATCCAACATAATAGGATTTAAGTGTCACGAACACCCTATTAAAAGACAAAACAAAACATTTTTATCTCGTAAAATAAGCCACGGCGATATAGCTGAGGATTAAATCTGATCGAGATAATTGATTACTTATTAAATTCAGCATCAGCGCCAGCATCAAAGAGAACGTAAATTAAAAATGAGCTAAAGCGATTTCAATTAAGGCTAAATCGAGAAAGCCTTGCACACATCTATATGAGTGACTTTAAGTGCTTTGCGATGTGTGCGGTTGATCATTATGAGATTTATAAACAATAAAAACAAGCAGTGTGCAAATGTGATAATGACAATTTTCTCTGGTAATTTGGTAGATGAAAGTAAGAAATATATTAAGATATAAGTTTGTGAGTACTTATTTACTTTTACATTTCTTTTTGCATATTACATTAGAAATCAAAATGTATTATTATTATATAGATAACTAATTTCTAAATAACTTCAACCACGTCATCAAATACAAAACTAAAAGAATTCAGTATAACACATGAATACAGAAATAATTATTCAATTTAAATATGGTGACAAACAATTTTACACTGAACGATTTATAATACGGAGAAAGCAGGAACTAAGCAACAGAGTGTCTTAACACTATGTTCATATGGTTCCTGCAGTTCCCTCTGTCTACCCTGCCGTATGCAAGATAAAACGTGAAACTATAAAAAAAAGCTTTATAATACTAGAGAAGATAGTATATATTATTTCATTATTATTTCAAAAAATATGTATTGTCACAATGACTATTGACGTTGTAAATACAAAATGAATCATTTGTATGAACAATTGTTTTTATTTCAAGGTTTATTATTCATAGAGCACCTGTTCTATTGAAATTACACGTATATAGCATTTAAATATTATTCGGCTTCACGCTACAACCCGCATATACCAAGATAGAGAGAGAATTGTGTCAAGTCGTTGTGCCTTTTCTTTACTTCTCCATTTAAATTCAAAATATCGTGTGTTACTAGTGCAAAAATAATTTAAATAATTTATTGTTGCAATTGAGAACCAAATCTTATACATCGTGCGTACATTCAAGACAGTGTTACAAAGATGTGAGAGTGGTGTCGATGAAAATTTAATCATATCTTGGATATTAAAGTGTTACTAAATTACGTTTTACATCACACCACTATCTAGAAAATTATGCTACAACTAATATTAAATGCTAATTTCTCGAGGCATCTGGTGAATAACTACTAGTTATTTAACTTTCTTTTTGAGTTACATTAAGGATTCTCGTCACAAAAACGGTATGCGCGGCTTACTAACTTGTCGTTCAAATAAACTTTACTAGATGCCTTTTTGCTCGAAGTTGTCGAAACAGCTACAAAAAAGTTATTTTTAAGGCTATGTAGCGACACGTGTAATTACGCGGACGCTTCAAGACTTTTATACAAACATTCTAAATAAAATATTTAGAAGTAGGATTTTGTTAAAACTTTATGGTTCGGTTTAAAAGTAAAGTCTTGTTATATACATTACTTTTAACAATAAATATATTGCAAAAATTTATCATCTTCGTCATGTATCATGCATATAGAAAGTTTTTCTATTGGAATTCGTGACATTATCTATAGAGTCAACGGCACAGAACGACGCACTTTGTCTTTCCTCAAGTAAGGATCGAACATAGGTCTATCGCGTTTGCAGTAGAAAAATGTATGGAAGACTTCTCACTTCATCTATCTATGCCACATATAATAAAACAGTACAAAAATTGTACCTATATATTGAAAATTTTTCGAGAAAATTATGCAAAGATATTAAAACACTAACAAAATATCAGTTCTACACGCGTGGTAGTTCTAATATACTGAGCGGATTAGAGTGTATTTTTTAACTAGGTACATTTTGAAGACAAGCATAGCAAATTTTTACCATAAAAAAGCGAATAAATGTGATAAGCACATTATAATGATATATAAAAATCAAGGACAACATGTGCTCTAGAACTAAAATAGATAAGCTAATCTAAAAAATAAGAAAGAGTATCTATACTATTAACTATGAAAGTAATGAATATTTTTTATTGTCACGTAAAAAGCTAACATGTGGAACAAAATCTCATGAATCCCAATGAAAAAGAATAAAAAATCGTAAGGCCGTCGTAGTTGTCGACTTCAACGTCAACGAAAGTGCGGACAATTGGAGTAACTTGCGTGTAATTTAGCGATGATAAAACACAGGACGTGATTTCGTTAGATTTTTATATAGGTCACATCGTGTATATATATGTGTGTTTGATGAAATAATTATAATAAATAGCCAATTTAATAATAATTTGTGAATATCACAAACGCGTTACGCGGTTATAAACCACTGACATATGGGTCGACACATCTATGGAAAAGCGTTGCCACAATATCAATAAGGGATAGTTGTAACAATACTTGATTCTCATGTATATCATTTTAGGATGCGTTAATCTCATGTAATGTTTGTTCGTACATCAGTACATATTATGATGGATCTCTATTGTGTACTGAATAGTAATTACGATCTGTTATTCAAAATCATTTGTATACTCGTGCACGTAACTCGAAGAATATTTTTCACGTTATTTAAATAGTTTTCTATATCTACTAAAAATGTAATCTAAGTAAACTATATTCTTCAAAATTGCCATAGATTTTCACTTTGTTTAAGTATTTCGCATATATAGGAACCAATTAATATTATTTTTATATGTTTTTATTGCTCTAAAGATATAAAGTATTCAAATTATTGTTTAGTAATTCAAATAAGTGAAATCTATTTTTAATGTAAAGATCTTTATTATTGTTTTGTTATTGTTTTTATTGCATAAAAAATTATAATTATATAAAATCACAACTACTATTTGTGATACAAGACTAAACCAATTGATTAGATGCTCTGACCTAGCGCCAATATACATAGCTTACATTCGAAAACCTGACCGAAAGACCTCATTCGAAACTCTTGAGAGTCAGTTCAGTAGATATTTTTAAAAAATATACACCCAAAAATTTTAAACTGAATATTGGAAAAAATTATAAGAGTAAGGTTGAGATTTTTACAGATACAGATTTTTTACAGATTGTAAAATTTTATACTGAAATTTTTGCAAATATCTACATATTACCTTATGATGGGTAAATAACAATAGGTGGAATATTGATGATGATGATAAATTATATTTTGTTCGATATATTTTTGAAAATCAGTGTTTAAGCATGAAAATTGAAGTTTTTCTATTGATGTAACCTATGTCGTAAGTGTAACATATTATCTACTAAAAAACCTTGAAAATACTCCAAAACATTAGTAAACGTAGCATTTACGAGCACGTTAATTTTATCTTGTCGACAGATTTGTTACAAAAATTTGGCCGCCTTTTCATTCATTAAAACTTGGCTTTTCGCTATTCAAAGTTATTAAGTGAAGACATTTTCTACAGACATATTTTTCATTGGATTAACTGCGGCCATTTAACAGAATATAATCTGCGAATTTTTCTTCAAGAAACTTATTTTGTTGTTTATAAAGCGTTAGCCTTAAGTTTGACAAGTATAATCTTGTTAACTCGAAGACATACCTAAAAGCTTTTAACTATAAATTCAAATAAAAATAAAAATGAGCCTTGGATAACTTAAAGTAGTTCTTGAACATTGAAATCAAGTATAAATTACAGAAGACGAATTTAACAAAATCTTTTCAATTTGTATTATACCAGTACAGTCTTTATAACTATTAGTTTCTGCAAATAGATTAGATTCTTTTCATTAACAGACTAAGAAAATGTAAATAATTTCACACATCAGGGAATCGAATCCAAATCGATCACATGGCAGTATCATATTTTCTCAACTGGGATAAGAAAAAAAAATACCTATATATTATTGGAAATATGTTTGGAATACTATACCGTACTCCTGACTACTAACCTGTAACAAATAAAAATAAAACATTAGCATTACGTAAGGGAGTTTTTAATGTTGTTTATTTATATGCCTTTGTATTTTAGTAATGGTTACTCAAATAGCGCCGTTTCCTGTTTTCGCTAACTCCTTCTGCCAATATTATCCAACTTGTCAAAGTGCCAGAGCATTGAGGTGTTATGACCTGTGTTACCGTGTTGACACATTTTGTGATTCATTGGATATCATATTTTCCTTTCTTTATTGACAATTTTACTATGTTATTTGTATTTGTGTGTAGTAAGGTTGATTTTTTAAAAATATATCTTTTAAAAGAAATATATACAAGAACAATCTAATAAAAAAAAGAATTTAGAGATATTTTGCTTATATAGTAGTCTATAATTGTGCCGCCTATTATTTCTAATTGAAATATGCAAACTTTATCCGATATACAACAACTTTTTGGAAATGTTACATTATTAAACTAAAAAACACTAATCAAAGACAAGATTTTATAAGAAATAATGATTTAAATTACTATTCCTGCTGACACACATTCGTCCAAAATAGCTTTTCTATTTTTATCCCTGTTCTCTTAATGACCAGGAGCTACTCATCAAATTTGGTTCATTGCGTAACCGTCGGCCGGATGAGTAACGTACGCGTAGTTTATAGCGTTAATATGAGAGATAACGTTTGAAAATATTCCGACAGTCTAACTTCAGCAATAGTTTTAATACATGAAAATATTTCAAATGTTTCATAATTTTTCCAGCCAGTAGTTACTTTGTAGTACAATTTGTTTAGGAGACATAATTAAAGATTTATTTTATATAAACTAAATTCATTTTTATATACATATAATGTTTATTTTATTTATTGTTTGTATATACAAAATGGAGGTAGTTTTAAACAAGGCCGACTCAAAATAATGTAGCATCAACATCAAGTTTAATTACCGATATGAATACGCTAGGGTAAACACTGCCGGCATATTGGATACAATGAGCGGTCTCGAATTTAACAGGGATAAATTATTAACTAGCCGTCACCATCCACTGATAGTGGATCAAGTTCAGATAATTAAATAAATATTCAATATGACCCCGGTTACTTACAGCCGCCTGAAATAACAGAAACACGTCTAATGTAGTTATATATATATTTGTGTTCTATTCATAGAATAAAGCAAAATATTGTATATAAAAATGGGGACGGAGAGAGTCCGTCCCTCAATTTTTACTCAATTTTCAAGACACTTCGTGTTGGTAATAGCGGAACACAATGCCGCACTTTACCTTGTTACAATAACAAACATGAATTGAACCTATAATCAATGCGCCACAATTTCTTTTTGCACCGCTTATAAAATGTAAAATATACATTAAATATAGTTTTATTATATAAGATACTAAAAAAGAGATATTTTTATCCTAAAATGAATAACAATACTTTTAACAGATATGTCAAATAAAGTATTAAAAATATAATACATTGGGTTACATAGAGTCTATTTTAATATAAAATCATATAATGTTTAATTTTTTAATTCACAACATTTTCTTAACTCAGCCATCACGTTACAGTCACACTGCGCCACAATGGCCTCTTATATTTTAATTTATAAATAATTTATTCGTAAGTATACTATTATACATTTGACATTTAAAACATTTTTTTTTATTTTAAAATGTAGACAAATGAAAAATATTAAATAAATATATTGTATAAATTTTATTAACTCGATAGCAATAATAGATTTGGTGCTATAAAACATAATGAAACGTGAGGTCACAGGGCATCTGGCGGTAACCGCGTATATACGCGCTATTTTTATCACTATTATTTACCTACAGATATCGTCATCACAATGATTGTGCTTGTGGAAATAAAAAAAAACCACTTTAAATGTCTTATTTAAATATTATTAAAAAGTTATTTGTATATTATTTAAAGGTTCTCTTTGCTCATTGTTTGAGCTAAAATCTAATAGTATATGCTAGATGATACTTAAAGCTTATATAAGCTCTTATCGATAGGTTAAAATTGACTGCCCTAAAAATTATCACTAACTATGAAGAAGTCTAATCTACAAGGTAACGCTTGAACGTATTTTTACTTAAGTCTTAAAATATATAACACCTTATGTCACTGTGTGTAACAGTTGCTATGTAACTGGTATTATTAACATTTAAAAATTAGCCACTCGGAATATACAACAACAATAATAATCTACTATTACGAACAAAACTAATCTTTTTCACAATAAAAACAGTTGTAAAAAATATTTGAATTTAGTTTTAATTAGTAAATTTCAACCAACTCTGTTATTTTAACGCTTTTATTCTCACTTTTATCCCAAGTTTTTTGCTTATCAATAAATAAACTAATTCGAGTGTTAAAACACTCGAATTCAAGATATTGCGTTTTGGGAGAAAGATTCATACGGGCATATAAGAAAAATTCATACGGGCGGATCCAACTATAAAAAAATGTTGTGGGTAAAATCATGTTGGACTGCTTTTTATGTTCTATTTATTGTATATGTTGGAATAAAACATCACTCATTATATATTTTAACATCAATCTACATTTTGTATCCTACTGAAATCCTAACGTACTTACGCGTCTATGCGTAAAATTGTGCATATGAGAATAATTTTGAAATTATTTGTCTCAATACCTACCTCACATAAATCTACATATGTTAATATAATAGCGAGTGAACAAAACAAAAATTCAAGGCTGCAGTTTGTCTTACCAGAGCTTTTTTATTCGAAAATGCTATTATGCTGGTCATACACAGAGTATACCTTAGTATATTTTTAATATTTTTTAGCTTCACGCTTTATTCTGCACATGGCAGGGTAGGCAGAAGGAACTGCAAGAATATCAACCTAATGTTAAGACACTCCGTTGCTTGGTCAAAATAGAAAAATCCATCTCCCTGAGTGGAAATCGAACCCACAAACCGTCGCGTTTACAGGCTGATGCTGCGTCTCTGCGCCACGACGGTCCTCATTTTTTATTATTAATAATACATTAATATTTTTACTTTATCATATTAAAGAAAAGGATAAATATTTCCACAAATCAAATCCATGATTATATCCGTGCACAGTCAAACGTCTCTTTTATTTATATAATCGACACTTAATATAAATTAATATAAAAGCTCCTGACATAATTTAGTTAAAAAAAAAGTTAATATATTTGAAGTCCATTTAATAAAATATTAAAATAGTGAATGATTTGTGCCGATATACGTAGTGTTCACGTTAATTTGAGCGAATGTACGTTGCCATAAACAAAAGGGGCGTTATTGATAACATCGCTTTTGGCAAACAAAACGAACAATAACGACACAATAGAGCTTTTACGAAGATAGGCCTTTTGTGCTTTGTAAAAGGGACAGGCTTCTTAGCATAATCAGATATATTTTTTACGTAATAAACTAATTTATTACTTCCGTATTAGTATTTAGTGTTTAAAACGGATGTTTCTTACTTATAACTTTAATATTTTTTCCTATGCTTTCTTAAGCTTATGCGAGCTTTCGTTTATTATTGCGTAGGCTATAATATACTAATACAAATGATGAACTATGCCGACTACTTTGATCGCCTATCTGGTGGACGGATTTAGTTTTCTCTTCTTCTCTACTCTTCAGTAGCTTTCTTTCCTCTTTGCCATACATATCCTTATTCCGCTACAGAGTAATAAGGCCACCACCCTCAGCAACTCGGCGACAAAGCACCGTTAATTCTATTACGCCTTTCCATCAATTGTATGTCTATGACGCTTTATTACTATTATAAATAGAAATAAAAAATTATTTATGGTTTATATAATATAAAGAACCTTTATATATAATAAAAGAGAATCCTTTTTCTTTTTTATTATAATTTTTTTATTTTCCATCAACATAATTATATAAACCTGATTGTAAACCCTGTGCCTAAGAGTTTAATTACCACTTATAACAATTAACTATCTTCAATTCTTTACCGACAGGAGTTTCCGTCTAAATTTGTCACATTACTTAATGAGTCAAATTTAAGCGGATACAGGATAAAGGAATTTTTCTAAAATCTCCGTGCTTACTCTGTCATTTGTATGAGTGATGCAGCCGTCAAATTGAAAAAAAATACATCTTGCAATAATAATATTAAAGTAAGATTTCATAAAGTTTCTTATCAGTTTTCTTTTATTCAGATATTTTATATGTTGGTGTAAATCTGCGCAACATAATGGAAAA
This sequence comes from Dione vanillae, assembly GCA_037178615.1. Taxonomy (NCBI): domain Eukaryota; kingdom Metazoa; phylum Arthropoda; class Insecta; order Lepidoptera; family Nymphalidae; genus Dione; species Dione vanillae. Next base: position 432,833 of record JAZFAU010000106.1, read on the forward strand.
AGTTGTAACAAGTATTCTGAATGCATTATATGCCATTAATATTCTAACGAGTTGCCGACAAATTCAACTTCATACTTTACAGACGTACCCTACTCTGCAAATTTCATAGCAAATTTACTTCAAACTAAGCCTACTTTAGGTCGAGAGATTAAATGCTTAATTATAAATATATATTTTTAATTCTGAAGTAAAATTCTCATAGTGGCTTCGTTATTAAGTGATTCTATTATATAAGGCTATAGAGATCTAAATTGCTGTATTGTGTGTATTGTTAACAAATAATTACACGCACGCATAGTCTTAGTTCTGAATACGTAGTATATATGTAGGTGTGGGTATCCCCTAGGTCTGGGGGTGTACCCCCTGCATTGTGACATCTCTACTCCCCGATAATAACGAGGCCGTGTTGATGAACTCCATTTTCAACTAGGAATGCGCTATGTATTTTGAATCGAAGTACTTATTTAAGCTCTTGTAATGGATGTGTCTCGATGTACCTTTACGTTATGTACTTCATGACATTGGCTTTCAACGTTTAATTAACTTTAGCTTTAAGGAAAGTTATGAACAATAGAAATATAAAATAAAAAATATTAAATAATCTATTGATAAATTCGCGAGAAATATGTTTTATATTGAAATATATATTTATTACGAATCTTATTGATTACCGATAAATTTATCCCGAATTGCTACTGATAAAACGTGACATTATACAAATAAATAGCACTTTCCTCACAAAACCAGAACAAGGTGAAAATGTAGAACTACAAAAAAATCATTGACAATTTATAACAGTGTCGCTCTATTATTTGTTTAACCAATACAAGCAAAAACAGCAAAACATTTTAAGCAGAATTGAATATTGGGAACGTTGTTTACTTTCAGAAATTTTATCGAATTGAATAAAACATGTATACCTATTTTCAAAATGAAATGCTATCGGTTCTTGTTAACAAATATTATACGTGTGAATATTTTTAACAATATTAATATTCATTATTAATAAAGTAAACTTTGTATTGTGAATTAATTGAAATACGGCATCTAGGGCCATAGTATATATTAAGTCTTTTCCAGGGAATCTTTGCTTTTAATTCTGAAGCATTTTTCCTATATCGTCTAGAGCTGGTAGTGTAATAAAATATCTAAATTAATTTAACGTTTACTTTAGAATAGACGAATGTTTTCAATATTCTATGTTTTAAGTTGAATGTATTATATTATATAGTAGATTTTTTTTATAGCTTCACGCTTTATCCCTCATATTGCAGGGTAGGCAGAGGGAACTGCAGGGGCCATATGAACCTAGCGTTAAGACACTCCGTTGCTTAGTCTCTGCTTTCTCCGCCCCCTCTTTCCGCCTTTCTTCGAGGCATTGCGTGTTGTGTGGCGGAGCTCAACGCCGGGCTTTGCCTAGTTTCGAGAACGAAGAAATTGGAATTAGAAAAATCCATCTTCTCCGAGTGGGAATCAAACCCTCAAACCGTCGCGTTTACAGGCAGACGCTTACGCCTCTCCGCCACGACGGTCCTCAATATGCATAATATATAGTAGATATTTATATAAATAAATATATGAAACACAATTATATGTAACAATAACGGATAATCTAATATTAAACCTTAGTTAAAACGTCCACCTAGCATCCTTGAAATAAACATTTATTTACGACCTCACACTGACTTTACGACTCGTGTGATATTGAACGTTGTAGAATAGGAACTATAAAATTCGAAACTATGTCACCGTTTGTATGGCACATATATATGTATATTAAATTTGTATGTTAATTAATTTATTTAAATACATTTATTTAAATTGCAGAGTATTGATGAAGAACTCGGATATGGAATTGACATTTTAAAATTTAATATCATAAATAACCTTATATATTTTTAAATCGTTAGTTAAAGTGAAATAGTAGTAAATAATATTTGTACAAAATAGTTCATAATTTTGTTAAAATAATAAAATTATACTTATTTATATATTTTTAAATATGAACATTGAGATATTATAAGAGCTTAAGGTGAGAATATTTCTAGTAAGAGATCATTATATGTTGATTGTATGAATTATTTCACTTAACTTAAAAGAAATTGTTGAAATACCATGATCTTCTTGTATTAATTTACTTTAGTAAATTCATATACTTATGTTATAAATTCAACAGGGAAAAACCGCACAAAATGTCGACTAATAATATTGTATATGGAGTATATTATTGATTTATTTAAATTATATAACCACGCAAAATGTACCTAACTGTGTAGCAAGCAATAATCTTGTATAATGTATAAAACGCATTTATTTGCATTTTTGCATCATGTAAAAATTAATTATCATAATCTCTAAGATCTAGTCATTTACTATTCATCTCATGTCATATGACCAAGGCTAATATTAAGGATACTTGCGTTTCCCTGCATATAGCAGACTAGGCAAAGATAGATTTAAGACACTCCATCATCTGTGAGAAACTTTATTTCGAAAATTTCTCAACTAAAGCCTCATAGTTTTAGACCAATTATTAAAATATACAAGGTGCAATTCAAAATATTTAAAACGTAAATATTATCGCGTGTATTATTTAAATTCACGATCTTCAAACGTTATTGGCAGTGTTAATTTGACAAATAAAGATAAGCGAGAGGGCTCTGTGAGATTACATAACTTTGGACTAAACATAACATTTTTGCTATTAATAATAACGTAAAATCAAGGTTAGACGTAACTTATATAATATTTGCTTTAAGTCAATATATAATACAAATTAACAAACGATGTTGAGATTATAATTTTTTATTTTAGTAATAAACGCAGAAGGCCGAGAAATAGAAATAATTTATCCTACGCTTGAGACTTGACTTCTCACCTAGCAAGTTGACAGTCAAACGCAGTTTTGCCGCACCATCACTTTTTTTTTTAAAACTAGTAAACAATGTTATGGTTATTATCTTAAGAGATATTTTTCATTTATCATCCGTGTATACAGACAGGTGTATTTGTTCTTAATATCACTAGAAGGAAGTGCACGCGTTATCAGAATGACGCAATATTAGCTCACGGTATAGCCCACCCGTGGTCTTTAGTACGCAGACTTTAACTCGATCGTTACTTTTAATATGGTAATATACGTGACTTGCATTATTAAACTACACAGCAGCTATTTTAACTTTGTTTCACTGCGCTAACGGAGATTTTCTAAATTGTTATTTTTTAACATCTTTTTTTAGCTGTGCTTGTTATGTACTTACTAACATTATAATTAATTGCGAAACAAGTAGTGCTCTCTAGAGTTTCACGTTCGTGTGTACTTTTTCCTTATAAGCTTTTAACAACAACTTTAAAATATCGTAAACGTTGAATGAAATTTCATTTTCACTTAGAAAAATGCAGCACATTTTTATATATTTTAAATAATATTTAAAAATTGTAATCACTAACGTCAATGGCAGGCGAAATAAACACCGGTAATGTATGTTCAACATCTTACATTACTTTATATTTTTGTTCGTAATAAGACTAACAGCACATTTCAATAAACTCACTATAAAATCAAAACTGTGTATTTTTTTAATATATATACAGTAATATATTATTTAATGGCAGAAGCCCAGCCAGCCTTTGTAAGTGGGGCTAAATTAAATTATATGGTCAAAAGATATAAAATCTTACTATTTGACTCAAACGTTCCTGATAAATTTCTTTTCCATTCGATTTACCCATCTACCCAGCTAGGCCGTATCGTAAAAGTCCCGTCGGTAATAACATGAAGAAATGCTAATGCTCGCTTTATGGGTTTCACTTTATGACCTTTTAAGTTATGATTGCTAAAATGTACCTAGTCATATAAGTCAATTTGACTGGGCTAGGCTTAACTAATTAATCTATTGTTTATAAATGTATGTAGATCATTCATTATTCATATACATATTATATTTATATATACATATAACCTTACATTTATATTTATAGACATATATAAATTTCACAATTTATGTTTATATCTAATTATTCAATATTAGTTGAAAGTTCAAACAACACACTCATTCACTCATACATTGTGTTAAAGAGGTTAAATCACTAAAAAAACAAACTTTCCAACACATTCCAATTTAATTAGTTATAGTTAGTTAATTTTTGTACATTAGGTATACTACTACAGACTATAAATATATAAGACTTCTATACAAAGCATATAATTTTAATTCATTTAAGAAACTTTGAACAGATATGGCAAATACTGTACTAATACATGGACAAGGTTAACACTATTCTTATGTTAATGTATTTTATCACTCGTTGTCATTTGCACATGGCATGACATTTCCATGTCCTTCTGAACAGTTTATACATGTTCTGCCACAGTATATTAATGACAGTAGACTTATTTCCTGATGTAAATATTTTTTTAACATTAATTAATATATCTATTAAAACCTTATTTGAAATTTATATGTTGTTCTAAAATGATATTTTTCTTTTTAGTACAGAATATTAATTTATAATATGTTAACAAATGAATGTTAACTGTTATTTAGGGGCCACTCTGAGGAAAACACAACATTCTGTCAAAGCTAATACCTGGCGAGGACGAGCGCGCTTTGAATGTCGGCGCAATCATCACGGTTTCTGTAAATCACAATCAAATCTATGAAATTTTTTATTATACATAAACATCTACTAATATTATTAAAACAAGGTTCACAGAAATCCTATTTAAGTATTAATTTCAATTATATTTTATCCATATTTATTAACAATTTAAAGATTTTTCATCGAATAATAAAATCGAGTCGAATTGCTCAATACGCTATATCACTTTATTTTCAATTTTACGTAATCTACCTGGCAAAGTGTGGAAAATGTATATACAAAAGCAATTTAAATAATCTAAGACTTTCTCTTACAAAAGATAATAATACAAATATATACACGTGTATGTACGTATATTTAGTCTAGCCTATCTAATATCTAACAAACACAATAGTGTTAATGTTAAGGAAACACTGTTTTCGTTGAAGGTGAAGGATTTGGGTCATTCGGCCCGTGCGTCACTCCAAACGGTGCTGAACAAATATTGAATTAACGTGTACAGAATAATTGTGGAGAAAGCCCGGTGCCTGGTCGGTCGGAAACGAAATAAAACTGTGATAACAACGCAGGCTCTATCATCATTTAAAAAACGTTAAACACTTTCATTTTAATTTAATGCTGCTAATTGTTTTATTACTTTAAAGAACAATTCACAAATGGGTTTTGTCGTAAACATATTATTGTTATAAGAGTGTTATATTTAGAAAAATATTATTCATATCTTTATGAACCTAAGCCCTGCTTCTGATATACCTTGATTGAAATTGAAGTATCCGTCTAAACCAATATTTATGACTTAGTTTATGCATTCATTAGTTTGCAATTTTACGTAATCGGAAAAAATTTTTTGGCACAAGGCGTTACTACTAATGACATAGTGGTAATTATATATGTATTTTTTAATTTGTCAAATATTTAAAAGTATGTAGTGGTAGAGCAATTAACGCTGATACGACATGTTCTGTGAAGGCTTTAATGTAAATAATAATTTATAATTATCATGATTGAACGTGGTAGAATCGATTATGCTATGAATAATTCATAAATTCCACGGATCTTAATCGAGGTAACCAACAAACGTTTATTGTATTTACAGAGTTTTGCAAATAAAGTTAGTAATCCTTATATTAAATATACTTTATATTGTCATCATATATACAGGCGCTAAACGTTGCGATCCCTATATACCACTTTCCTTCGTCTATTGTAACAATGATAAGCAAATAAGCTCTTCATACATGCACTCTGGAGTACCTGAATCTCTGCATCTTCCTGTTATCTTAGACACTTAAACAATTCCCTCCAAATGTCGTACCAGTAACTTTTCTTCATATATATTTTTTACACAATACTAGTATCGGTGCAATGATAATAGCATTGACATTTAACTTTACAGTAATCTCATGGCTCAAGTGCAAATATTATTAATTAATATATTCGTATTTTATTATACTGGGGAAACACTGCTGACAGCTCGCTTCATTACGTATTTTCTTTTTGTATTGGATTATCACTATGAACTTATTGACATTGGGTACGGTAAGTCTGACGTCACCTGGCCGTAGAGATTTTGCTACTGTAAAACATGATTATATAAATGTAAATCTATTTCAGGTTGCTAAGGGATAAATTAGGACAGTGAGTCGTACAGGTAGTCTTTGCCAACTAGTTTTGGCACCGCTTTTACCTCACTGAATTAGTTGAATGTCAAATGCTTAAATACATAAGACCAATCTCTGAATTTCAGCGTTAACGAAAAACGGAAACTAAAGTTAACGCTCAGATTTAAATCTATGAATAGTGTTCACTATAAACAGGAAATAAGACGCTTATTAGGAAAGGTGTTGGAATTCTCGTGAAGTTCTGGTTTCAAAGTTAATCAAACGCCGCAAGAGAAATACTTTTTGTCCTTAATTAAATCACAGCAGAGTATTTGGGCCTAAATATAACTATACAATTGTAAGCAATTCATGTCTTTTTGAAAAATATAGTAACGTCAAATTAATATAATTAACGCATTTTATTAAAAAGGTATTAAGAATTCACTACATACATTAAGCCGAGTTTATGTTAAAATTTAGTTCTATCTATTGCTAGACTTTACAATCTTCATTTGCATATCAAACATTCGAACGTCAATATGGGATTAATATGATTGGGCGCGTCGCAACGCCTGAGTGCGTATACGCAGCAAATAGAGCCCAGATCCTGTACTCGACTATAGTGTGTGAAATGACTGCACCCTCTTTGTGTATGTGTGTGAATGGGATTTATGTCCCTCTTTATTATAGTATCGGTCTTCCCACTTTATTTTGTTGTATTATATGTATTAGATTCTTTTAAACGTTGAATTACGATAATGTTTACTTTTCCCGAAATAACCGGTATAAAGTACTCAAAATTAAGTTTTAAAACATTATTTTCATGAGTTTCAAATGATAGCTATCATTATAAGGTTATTATATTAGAACTAATATAAAACTAAAATTAAAATAAATATTCTAATCTATACCGAATGAAATCCCTTAATCTCTAAAAGCAATTCAAGGTAATCCATAGACGACAAGTCAGGCACCTAAATCTTGCAAAGATATATTACCACTCTGCGGCAAATATTTAAATGCTATTCACATTAAGAGAAAAGTATCAGGGAAATTATTTATCTACTTAGCAACATTTCGCAAAAACCTAATGTTGTTCTAAGCTAATGGGATTTTCATATATGTTTACATAGTAATTTGACTCCATTACCTCACAGTGGTATTGTCTTCTATTGTAAAGTAGATAGACGTGATTCATGGGTTCAATCTTCAATAGCGACAAGCGATTTATTTTCTTTTTTTCGCTGTGACAAAGTGCGGAGTTAAGTTTCGTAGCTCAAACCGTTGTTTCTATAATATAGTCGGAAAATGGAGGATGGAGTAATCCGACATTATGTTTCTACTGCCTACCTTAGCAAAGCGTTATTTATGGTATAGGGGGGGATACAGCATTATGCTGGCAATACTAACATAAATTGGAAATAACATCTTTAACTTGCCGAAGAAAATTTCTTTTATTAGACTCCTAACATCGAGAACCTAAAAACTAATGTATTCATTCTATAACCTACGCAATGCATCATTCTAATTGAACTCAGTTTCCTAGAATAATGCTTCTAAATATCAAATAACAGATACTGACGTAATGTACGCATGTAAAGGTCTAATGAATGAATGATTCATGCTAGTTAGTTACTATCAAACGGTTAGCCGACTTTTCGGTTAGGACTGGTAATTTCCGCTGGGAATTTATTTGATCTTTATTAAGTTTCGCCGACTAGAATTTCCATAGAATGAAGAAATGAAAGCTTGTAGTACAAAAACTTGCATAGTTAATTATTTAAATATGTGAAAACTGAACGATTTCAGGCCAGTTTCTGTTTGGAAGACATATGCCAATTTTCTGCAGTGGTCAGAACTCTTGGATGTTTCAAATACTTTTTTATTGATTACTAAATGATTATTTTTCTTTCTTTGTGTGGAATAATACTTTAATTCCCGTATAATATTAGTATTAGTATACAAAAATATATCTACATTTTTTAATTTATATTTTAAAATTTACGTATTCAATAATAAGTTAGTTAGTGTTTATTTATCAAAGAGTCGTGATTAAATGTTCCATCAACTTGATAGATTCTTAAGACAAATTGTCAGGTGACTGCCATTTTACATTTTAGCTGACACCTTGTCAAAGAACATAAATTAGGGTGATGTAATGTCAAGATTGAAAGGTTTTCTTGAATTATATAAATGATGATCAACCTTTTAATTTCTTGAGTTAAAAGAATCTTAAAAGATATACCAGTTATAATTTACTATATAATATTTTTCATAAGATGCTTAATTGACGCATCGATATGTGACATATGCACATGCGGAGCGGCTATATAGAGCATTAAACCTGTGAGCATAACATTTTTATAGCTTACATTATATATAACAAGGAGTATAAACCAGAAAGCATCCAGTCTTAAGACACTCCGATTTCATAAAGTGGTAGAACTCAACGTCGCCCTTTATTTGACCAGAACAGAGAAAATTTAAATAATTCATTCTTCGTGATTTATATTTTTCATTCTCCATTTAATTTCATTATTAACTATAATAAATATTTTTCGATTATTAATTGATTCCTAAAGTCTATCGATAGTATCATTTTGGTACATAAAATTTTGTTTATGTACTCATATATGTACTTTAAAACGAAAAAAAAAATGTAAAGTGTAACAAATTATGGCGGCTCAGTGTTCCCCTTTGACACGAGACGCTCACATTTCTTAATCAAGACGTGGAAAGGAGAGACGAAGATTGGAAAATCGCTCCAGTCTCATCTAGCGGCAAAGGAACTTGCAAAGTGAGGTGTTTGAATCAACAACTGATATAAGAGAAGATACGCAACTACTTCTCAAATATCTACAACTCATTGAAAGTCTAAATTATTTTTTGTTTGTTATTGTTTTGTGCGAGTGTTTTTTTTATTTTTATTAACTAAATTAAACTTTCTTCAAAAACATACCTATATTAAATAATTTTAGACAAACTTTAATATTAATTTTAAATATCACATATTCCAGCTACAAAAATCTATTTTTTTAATGTTATTTTTTCGTCTAACAGGCTAGGTAAAGAGAAAATATTAGTAAGATACACTACATAGCTCAACGCAAAACTTAATTTACCAAAGCGGAAACATGAGTAGTAAATAATATAAGTTGAATATATTCATTCCCATGAGTTGAGATCGAACCCGTAATCATCACTTATCAGTCGTTTGACCGCCACAATTTTTAAATAAAAAGACTATCGCACAATTAATTAATGTAACTGCAGTTAAGCATTATTGCCAACTCCACAACAACATTAAATGCACAATAGAAAATCAATTATTCAATTTATCTCAACGATATATTAATTAATTATTCTTTAATTAAATTTCTTTAAAAGGCAAAGGTAAGCTTCTATCGAATGCTAATAGCCACTGGGTAGATTCTTAGCCGTTTATCTTTAATTAGGTATGAAGGAGGATTCGATAGCATCGATGGTATAATAGTTAGGTTCAGGGCGTGCCCATAGACCGTGACCTACATGTCTAGTCTTGACCACTTTGTGGGTGTACACACTTTTTTATCTATTATGTAACAAGTTGACAGTTAAAGTCATTATGGCGCAATGTGTCTACGTTTTAAAACACAAAATGATTTTGACTTAGATTTTGTAAATAATAATAGTAATTTAGCATGACGAATTATATTAATTGTTTTTGCTAAGATTGCTTAATATTTCCATTATTATCCCATTATGTAACAGAATTACCAATTAAAATACTAATTTGAAACTATTAAACAAATAACTAACAGTGAGTGGCGTCTCTAATACGATTTACTAAAAGGTCGTGTTATTTGACCTAACTAAACGCAGCTGAACGCTAAATTGAGTTACAAAGACTAGTAATAACCGTGTAGCTGGGAATTTATTTTTTATATAATTTATATGGTTTGATGGTGCCTGAGTGGAATTCTATTTGGCTGTGTACTGTACGTGATAGTCATAAATTCAACGGTCTTTTTAACCTATTTTATTTAGTCTAAGACAATACAATGAAATAATTGCGCAATCGTATACCTTAATATTAGGTTTTATTTTAAAGCCTATACATATATGATGATACAACACAACGCTTTTATTTGTAGTGAAAATATGTACTAACTATCATTAAAATACGTAGGTAAGGTCGCTTGAATATTTGTATTGTAATTATAAATCGATATGGTTTTGGTATACAATAAACAGACTTTTGTGAACTATTAATAATACAACACACATTAGCACACCAGTCACTAAAATACTATTAATAAATATATTACGATTAGAGAACTGGCATGACATTCCGATAGTGGACTTAACAGCAGGTTGCCGACAGTTATTTAAGGCGGGAAATTGCGGATTGATCTGCTATTTTTATGCTGTAGAGAGTAAAAGTAATCACAGTAAGACCAAATAAAATAAGTAGCTTATTTCATTAAAAGTAATCATATGGTCGGATTAACTTAACTTATGCTCTATGACTAATATCGTAATTCTACCTAAATGTGATTTATTTGTAATGAATTAATAAATATGTTGTTACAGATGTACCAATAACCTATAACAATATTTTTGATATTTTTAACATTCTTCAATATATTTTATAACATTTTTACTAACAGGTAAAACGAGCAAATATTAAACCTAATAATAAATCTGCATAAGTACTATATTAACCAAGAGCAGTGGAAATGTATTAAGTCAAATAGCAAACTATCCATTCGAACTCTTCAACCTACAAAGCGAAGCCAAGATCGATAGTTTGGCTCTATGACCACAAGTCCACTTCAAATTTAAATGTAAACCCAACGCTGCCCTTGCTTCAACTGGACCGGAACTAACATCTATGTATATGAACAATGCAAACATCAGTGATATTATATTACTTTGACATTATAATATTACTGGGAATATTTATAGAGGACAACAACATGGAACAGAGGCTTAGTATCTGTACCTGTAAACGTGACAGTTTGTGGGTTCGATTTCCATTCGAGGTAGATGGATAGACATGACATATGTATTGCATTCTGCGAGGTAGCCAAGGATTATCAACGTCATCGTTAAGATATGTTTCTAGTAATATATCGTTTTGAATTATACTATATCTATAGTGATATATATATATATATATATATATATATATATATATATATATATATATATATATATATATATATATATATATATATATATATATATATATATATATATATATATATATATATATATATATATATATATATATATATATATATATATATATATATATATTTATATATATATATATATATATATATATATATATATATATATATATATATATATATATATATATATATATATATATATATATATATATATATATATATATATATATATATATATATATCTCAACCAATTTTTAATAACATAACAAAACTGTGTTTGATATTTGTAAGAAGGAATCTTCTGCGCATGCTGGATAGCTCAAGATAATTTATGTAATCAAACGAAGGCCTACATTATGACCACAAAAATAATAAAAATATAGAGCAATTAGAAACGTATTCATTTGTTTATGTTTCAATTATTATTTTACAAATGTCGGTTGTGACGCATCATTTAAACGACTACTGCATCCAACAATAATGTTTACAGTTCTATAAATAATATGTATATATATATATATATATATATATATATATATATATATATATATATATATATATATATATATATATATATATATATATATATATATATATATATATATATATATATATATATATATATATATATATATATATATATATATATATATATATATATATATATATATATATATATACAAAAGTAATGTTTGGCGTCATACAGTTTACTATATTATTTTTTTAACAATGGTATATAATTCAGTATATTTTACTATATTCAATTATATACTAGTGTTCCAAGAATTCATTGAAATTATTAATTTGCACAGCATTTATAATCCAAAAATATGACTATAATAAAGAATAGCACTTAACTGAGTAAATTACATGCATATCACTTGATTTACATTATCTGTAATAAAATTTAAAGGCTAAGTTTTTTTTAACCACACCAGGGAAGCCAAAATTTTATAAATGTACCTCAACACATTTCCTTAAGTACGAAGCGAATCTACAAACATTCTCTGTACAATCCTCGTACATTGATACTCTTTTTAACTAAAACACGATGTCATTATTTTTTTAAGTGTCTCTATTTGTTGCTCATATACAACCACATAAGCAGTGATACCTAGTATCTAGGCACTCCTTTACGCTTTCCAAATTTATCGACAACGCGCTTTTTATTTAGCGTACAACAAATAAATTATCTATATAAATCAGAAATATGTTAAAAGATCATCTGTCAAGACGTAAGAATATAAAAAAATCTTTATTCATATGTTCCGGATAATATATCTTCAATGTGTATCGTAAAATTAGAATGTCAAACCTTACGCTTCATCTCGGGATATGATATCCCGACACAATATTACATTTAACTACGCAAATTTCCTGGCATACTTTGGAATTAGATAACATTTTGTTTTGTTTTTATAATAAAATGAAGTCATTTTGTTAAAAACCTTAACATACATGATAGAATTTTGAACCCATAATTATCACCGTGTACAATCAGCCACCTGTAACGAACACGGTGCCATATTTTCTACTGATAACGCTATCATTAAATAGCTGAATATATATAGGTACTTGTTCAGCTAGGCATGTCTCATTTGTATGTATTATTGATTATTATTGAAATTATTATTTAAGTTAACCAATTAAAAGGCAGTCATACTATTTCAGACTAATTACTTCAACACTGAAAAAACGTCATTGAAATCGTTCCACTTGATAAAACGTCAAAAACTATATAGAAAAACTGCCTTTAATAAAATTGCACAGATAAAAATAAAGATACAACGAATTTTATCATTTTCTTATAGCATTACGAATACTTGTTGGTAAACATATTACATTACATAAGTTTACGAGTGACAGGGTGGATAGTGGTACCTTAATATTGCGGTGATGACATTCTAAGGCATTAAGGTATGACGCTATATAATCTTAATGCAATAACAGTTGAATTACTAAATGTCTAGTTTACCTTGTATGATATATATTTTTAAATTTTACGATTTGCTTAAATCATTTAATAGTAGAAGATAACGAAAATTTTATCCTTGGACGTTGCTTAATCCCCTAAAATATTAACACAAACTTTAAATTACTTTTTGTGTTGATTAATGTCATAATAGCATACATTTCCGACTTTTTTTCAAAATATTATTTAGTTATTTAGATAATTCACAATAAAATCACTTTAAGAAAATCACTAAAGTATTATCTTAACATACAAAATATGACATACAAGAACATATACGATCAAATAAAGTAAAGTAAAATATTGAATTCTTATTGTTCAAAAATAACATAATAATAGTAGACCTTTATTTTTATTAAGACAATTCTAAAAAGGATTATAAATATTGCGATAATTTTAAAATTTCACAAACACCAAAAATAATATACGTATGGACATTATAATACAATTTAAGATAAACGAAAGCCGACCTTCGACATACGTAGATACTTATATCGAATATTTTCATTATTCGCTTGAACAGTTCATTAAAATATTATAGGTATTATTATTATAGGTACTTACTCGATTATAACAACAGTATCCCTTTCTGTAATCCGATCACGAGCACATACACGGGGTAGAGGTAGCGCCTCTTAACTGAACTTAAATTTCAAAAAACCCATACATGCACGTAAATCCTGATTTTGCTGTCATGTAATAAAAAATAACTTTAGACAGTCATTTTATATTAAAGCCACGAAGAAAATTCGCGGAAAAATTAGAGTCAACAACGTGCGTGCTCCGTATATGACGATCGCGGAGCTACTGATGAGTCTACCATTGATAACGTCGAATGACGCGATACGGTTACCCCAAGGAAAATGGAAAACAATGGAAATTGTTGCGCGGCTCTATTATACATTGAATAATGAAAAATTCTACCCGCTTTACTATTAACCTTTTTATGACATTTTTATTGTTAGAAATTAATCGTGATTATTTATTTATAATTAATAGGTATTTGTAAGTACAGATATAGCTATGAAATTGAAATATGATTTTTTTGGGTAAATAGATTTTTTTATTCTATAAATTTTATTGTAAGTACTAAACAAAAGAACAAAGCTAGGTAGGAAATAGAAAGGAATGGGCCGCCGAATAATATTACACGTATTTCTATTTTTATTTCCTAACATTCTCGTGTTGCCCTTAAATTTGCACGTTGTTCGTTGAAACAGGATAAGCCAAAAATAAATAGTTACAAAATATCTCTGTATAAACTATAATCCGATGGCTTATACTTTCCTAGACATTTAGAGTGGAAAATAATGATATCGAGGCGCAATAGGGACGTGCCCTGTTACATGTAATTAATATAACTTTGTCGATTAAAATAGTACTTATAAAAATACTTTTTTTTGTAATGTTACATCACGTACCTTAGATTGTTAAAGACAATAAATCTCATCCGTCTCTAGCATGACACAAGATGCCTTTACTAATTATATTACTGAAACAATTTTTAATGAATTTCTTTATTAAATAATGTCGTTTTAGTTTAGTTTAAATTAAGAAGAGCGGTATGATAATCGTATAAACAATTATATCCAATTATTCCTTCCGTATTGTACATTTTTTTTAAGAAATATAATCAAGATGTCATTTTAATTTTCTATTGAGGAGTATTATTAAAACAGCCTCACACAAAGTAGGTACAAGGTAGAAAAGTGGAGAGCAGAATGTTTTATCACTTCGCTCTCCACTTTTCGTCTAAATTATAAAAAACTCATGTTGTATTTTGTTAACTAGAGCTGAGAATTATAATTAATTTAAATTTACAGTCTTCCTTAAAGCATCGAACCCAAATACATCACGGTTAGTATAATATACTGTCCCACTGCGACAAAAGAAATCACAGAACTTTTCAATTGAATTAGAATTCTTTAGAACAAAAATACATTAAATTCTAAATGTACTAAATCTTGATACGTTACAAATTGAATGTGACAATTTTTTAACATCTGACCCATTAGAAGTAATATAAATTATGAAGTGTCAAGCCGACCTCTTGACCTCAATTTACACTCCTGTCCACTAACTAAATTGATAATAATAAAACAACAGTCTGCTCAACCCACAGCTATTCATCCTTGAGTTAACAGGTTGTATTACAGATTATCTTTACACTCCGCTCTGCGAGATCATATTAATAAGTGGGATATTAAGATCTTAATGCAGTAGGTACCTAGATATGTTGGAAAAATTATATTTTTACATAAAAACTGAATAGCTACATAATTGCTAGGCTCGTATAATAATATGTATAAAATAATTAGGTAGTATGTATGTTTGTGATTTTTTTGTATGTAAGGCACTAAGTAAAACGTAGTTAGAAAATGTCTATACATGTTAGTGAAGTATATTTTTAATAAGGAAAATGTATTTTATCGCATTATTTTAAGATACTCTGTTATTCAGTAAATTATTTTTTCCGCCAGTGTTTGAAACATTGCGAATAGTGTGGCGGAACTCAGTACCGCGCTATGTCTTGTTATGAAGCGAAAATAATAATAATAATAATGTCTAGTTAGCTTAGATAATAAAACTTTATTCTCTAATTAAAAAATGAGAATTCATAATTATTAAATAAATTTTTTACTTTACTAACAAACGCATGTAAAGGTAGTTTATAACTACCATATGTAAAAAAATATTATGAAAATAAAATATGTAAGGCTTAAGTTTTTATTATATTATACATATATATATATATATATATATATATATATATATATATATATATATATATATATATATATATATATATATATATATATATATATATATATATATATATATATATATATATATATATATATATATATATATATATATATATATATATATATATATATATATATATATATATATATATATATATATATATATATATATATATATATATATATATATATGTATATATATATATATATATATATATATATATATATATATATATATATATATATATATATATATATATATATATACATATATAAAAAAATATTACAATATATAATATAAAACACATTTATAAAATAGTCATTTCTTTAAAACCTCTACAGCGCTATTTGATACAACGCCATTTGTCATTATTTTTTATGCTAAACGGGTCGCTTATTAAACATACGAGCGTGACATGAATGCGTGTGGGTATCTCTGTAATTATGATTGTACAAAATAATTAAAAAGTATTTAGGAGATGATTGTAACTAATATAAAAATAACTCAATTTTTATAAGTGGATGAACCACTAACCATTAACTGTTAAAGTAATATTTTTAAACATGAAAAAACGGAGGACGTTCTCAATTCGACATATATTTTTGAATCAATTTAGAAAATTCTTTTCCAATATATAGGAAAAATTCCGAATTGGTCCTTCGTTGTGGTGCTGCCAACTACCACAGTTAAAATTTTAAACAAATATTCTGTATCTAGGGAAGAAAAAGTCCCTATTTTTCAATACTAACCAATAGAATTTCATTGCAAATTTTTACGTATTTGCTTACAATTTCTGAAAATAATTCAGTAAAATCAATTTTATTTACTTAAAGTTATTAAATTATAATTAATTTTCAAATATTTATTATTTTAATAGATGCCAATGTAGTTTTCTCTTCATCAAATAAACAGGTACAGTAAATTATTTAAAGTATCTTAATACCTAAAATGGTACTTATATATTACGTCAACCTATAAATACTAGTAATAATATTTACATTTATTTTGGTTTACATCAGTATTCGAAGGAACTAAATTCAACTTTATATGGACAGCGGGCACAAGCTCAGCCGTTATTAATTTAACCGCAACTTTAATTAATCTTACCCATTGCAGATTCCCACGGCCCTACATCCAGCTATGAATTGCGACTGACATGACTTATCACTAAGACCAAGTTCCTTGTAGATCCCAGTCAAAATATTAATTATCACTAAATGTGGCACACAATTTATCTATTGCATAAATATTAAATTGACAGTTAAACGTCAAAAATTAGATAAACTTTTTTAAAACTATTTTTCTTTCCTTAGTGTGGAACAAACCTTCAAAATAATTGAAAAATAAATACGAAATGGCTCTTTTGTATTATAGATGACAACGAATATTTTTGGCGAAATGAATTGTGCTCGTAACGCCTAAGTGGGACGTATACAATTTTTTACATATAAAGTATACTTATATATAGTGTTAAAAGAGATATATGCTAAAAACAGACTATATAACCCAACGACACATACTTACGTAAGTTACGGAGTAACTACTTAAGTATGTTTCGGAGGGATTTACTTTTTAAAGTAGTTATTTTTAAGAAATATTTAATTTTTATGTATAACAAGGAATCTCTATTTCTCTACAGTCATCGCTACCCGCGTAAACGGAGAAAAAAATTTCGCTATTCTTTTTATTACCAGGAGAAGCTTCTTTTGATATTAAAACAACTTAATTGAAGCTAATTTCATATAATGCAAAAAATAGGAAACATATATGAAAATACTTGCATATCGTATGATAGAAAATCCGAGATTAAATGCACAAAACTTTGATGGGATCGCAACAAATAAACCTAATATAATAATACACAAAGATGTGTATTATATTTCGAGTTTCAACTAGAAGGAGATGCGATGGCGTTTCCTTAAATTTACTATATTGACGGAATAATACCGTTCTATTCTATTATCGGCAGTAAAGTTCAATTTTTTAGAAAATGACTGCAATTTAAAATAAAATAAACAAAATAAAAA
Organism: Dione vanillae; assembly: GCA_037178615.1. NCBI lineage: Eukaryota > Metazoa > Arthropoda > Insecta > Lepidoptera > Nymphalidae > Dione > Dione vanillae. The sequence continues at coordinate 450,978 of JAZFAU010000106.1, forward strand.
TAAAAAAAAACCATATTGGAGTCGAGTAACTTTTGTGTTACTAACGACTTGTAACACCTGAAGGTGAAGATTAAAATTTATATAGTACAGATAATGACTTTTCTATAAAAAAAAATATATAGTTCTAGTTTTCAGAAAAAAAATAATAAAAAACTAATATTTCTATATTTAGTGGTAACATTACCTTATTATCTCTTTTAATACTATATATCAAAAGTATAAATAATATTGATGATAAAAAAGTAAAATAGAAAAATATTATTCTGATTTCAAACTAAATTTTCAACATAGCATAGCAATGCTTATACATTATCAGCACGACTACTACCTATAAAAGTACAAACCCACAGAATAATCATATAAATGTGCATATTTATATTTTCATACTAACAAAACATATGAAACAGAAGAATCTCTTTATTTGAATGCGCTAATTTGCTTTGAGAATCAATTTATCATAATACTTTAATTATGTTATATTTTGAATCCGACCTTATAAAGATAATGGAAAAATATCAATTTTAAGAAATAACAATTAATTAATCAACTATTTACCTATTATATTTTTATTATACATCGATCATTAAGATATCAATGCATTTTATTCACAATATTTTCTTATATTTTCTTTACCTTACTTTTATTATTGTCTTTTTTAGAGTTCCTTACCTCAAAAGAAAAAACGTACTTTGTTGTCTATCTGTCTGTCTGTTCGTTTGTCAAGACAATTTCGCCTAAATAGGAGAATCAAGTCGAAATAAGTATCCAATATCCAAATCTATGACCTCTTGAAGTATAATAGAATAAATCAAACTTCAAGTTTAACAAAGTCATAGCAGTCAAAATTTAACAAACAAATTAGTGTTTGTATAATAAAAACCTAAGCGTATTTCCTGTACACCTATACTTATGACAGTCAACAATAAGATACAACTTAAACAAGGTAAGAAAAGGGGAACTTCTGAAAATTGGTTTTATAGATATATCCTAGGAAAACTATAACAAAGTCATTTCAGTCATTTAGTGTTTTCCGTTTACTGTACATCGCAAACTTAATTTTGTCAACTGTATATGTAATAATATAAGCTGTATTTTAATAATGTAGACTTTTATTGAAAGTAAATAATTATCGTATACATAAACGAAAAAACTTTAAATATATATGAATTCTTTGTTTGACATAAGAATTACAGAAAAGACACAATTCCGTTTCAATAGAAATTGCAAGCCATTGTATATCATAAAAACAATTAATTCACAAAACGACTACAATTCCTTATGGTACACGGGACCAAAGCATTTTTTCTTTCAAAATATTTTTAGATACCATACAGAATGTTCAATTTACAACACTTATAATTGAAAGACCACTCACAAAGGCGTATGTAGTTAATATTATAGGTTACTTTAAAGCAAGCCGTTCGTCTTAATAATTTTGTAATCTTAAAATAATAGCTTTGTTGTATGTATGACGTTTATATTAACACAACCTTATAACTAGATTCAATTTAAAACAAAACAATAATAGCTTTTTGCTATCCTTCCGACATTTTATTATTTTTTTTGTTAATATATAGGTATATAACTTAAAAGTTATTCGTTGTTACTGACAAAAATCCACTGATTTTTTCTTTGTACTAAACTATATTTATTTTTTATCGTTACCTATACATTTATAATTAGCTGCTTTTAATAATACTAATGCCAGACTTGGCCAAGGTATGGTAGGTATATATTTCTGTAACTGGCGTCTAATGGATATTGTGCAACGATTTTCAAATATAGATGCATAGTGCAAGTGACACCTTGTGGCGATCTACAACGTGAATTTATCAATTCCTCCATTTTACCGATAGATGGCATTATAAATAATTACAAAATTGTTAAATATATACATACTATAATTTATTAATATAAAAATCAACAGATTATACTAAAATTATAGATTGAATTATTACTTTTCCGTTATTTATATGCCTTTTTTGACGTGACAACGTCTTAAATTAAGTTGCGGCTCGGAGTCACATATGAAAAAGGTAACGTAACGATGTGTCAACTGTCACCGAACTTTCATCGGTCCGCCGCGCGTATCACTTGACACATGTACAATATTTTAGTAAACAAAATATATTTTCTATAGTTAAAATTTGTGCAATTTATATTATAATTATTAATCATATCAATAAATATTCTACCGAGAAAAAGACGTTGTCACGTAAAATTTTCGCCCGTAAAACCCACTTTACAGGCAAACATTTTTTTTAGCAAAAGCCAAAAAATTGAAACCGAAATGCATAAAACTTAAATGTGTCGGATTACAGTTTTACATAAACATGATAATTTTTAGGATTAATTTTATCTCAGAGTCACACAAGTACAGTCACATAGTAGGTGAAAACATAATAGATACTCTATTAATAGACTTAATTTTGTTACTATTAATAGACTTATTGTTTTAATAGACTTCTAGATACTCTATTAATAGACTTAATGTTTTAATAGACTTAATACATTACTAAAGTCAAGTTCAATAATTATTTATAAATATTTATTATTTAATACTAAAATATATTAACAGAAATTTACATTACAAATATCCTACGCCTTTCTATTTATAGGAACAGCGTCGTCTTCACGAGATTTATATAGTCATCAATCAATACTTCAGAATCCATACAAATATAATGGTAAATTTCAAGTTAAATGATAGCTCATTGGTTTTACATGCATAATATATATATATATATATATATATATATATATATATATATATATATATATATATATATATATATATATATATATATATATATATATATATATATATGTATATATATATATATATATATATATATATATATATATATATATATATATATATATATATATATATATATATATATATATATATATATATATATATATATATATTATGATATATATAAAAAAAATAATTAACACGCGAAAGAAATCTGTGTAAATATGTAGATTTATTCTAATATCAGTATTTAAATAAAAAAAAATGGATTTTCAACATTCGTGGACCGTTGTGGCGCAGAGGTGCATCGTCTGCCTGTGACACGACGGTTTCTGGGTTCGATCCCCAGTCGGAGAAGATGGATTTTTCTATTTTCATTTCCGCCACTCAACACGCAATGCCTCGAAAAACGCGGAAAGTGGGGATGGAGAAAGCAGGGACTAAGCAACGGAGTGTCTTTACACTTTAGGTTCTCACGGTCCCTGCGGTTCGATCTGCCTACCCTGCCATGTGCGGGATAAAACGTGAAGTTAAAAAAAAAACATTCTAATTAATTTGCTAGCATGCGTCATGGTCGTAGAAACATGTACTTACACCACATTTTCATAATAATATTATGTCGTGAAAAGATGATAAATATGTTTCTCGAGACAACATGACAAGATATGATACACTGCGTGATATTGTTATGTGAATATGAAGTATGAACCTATATTAACAAAATAATTGGTTTCTTCTATAAAACATATCTAAAGTTAAATAACTTTGAAAAGAAATTATTAAAGAAAAAAGTTAAAAAGATATCAATATATGTTTACTATTAAACAAATATTAATTTTAGTCTGTAGTTGTATTCGAACTAGCTGACAAATTAGTGGCATCTATGTATGTAAAAAAATTAAATCTATTATAGAATATATCAAGAAATATTATAACAATAATTTTACCTAAAGATATAAATAACCTTTTCGTATTTTTGCCAATGGTTTAGTTAGTGAACAAAAAAGAGAAGAACGAATAGAAATAAAGATATAAAACGATAGTAAATTCTTCTTTACTTTATTTCTAAATGATTATCATATTAAAGTTTATTAGAATAAGAAAATAAAATGTACTAGAGTACTTATACAATTTATCGCCTATTTGTTCTATAACAATGTTCGCGCCATTAAAATAAAGAGGAGAAGTGGGACTGTGGTCTGCGCAATTAAAAATAATTGTTCAGGTAGAAAACATTTGCACGAAAACAATGGTTGTACATATTTCTGCAAGGAACGTTAATAGTGATTTCTTAAGTAAGCCAAAATAAATTTACTTCATTTTCAATTTTTACCGTTTTAGGCTTAGTCTTAGTCAAAAACCAAACGATGCGTTTCTATTCCATAAGTACTGTCATAACCGCTTCAGCGATGAGAATTGTAGATAACGTTAACTTGGTAGCCAACATCACATGTCAACATCAGACTCTTGATCTAATGTCAATAGAAGACATGATATTGTTTGTGATTCGCGTTATTTAAAACGTCAAGTGAAGACCGTTACGGTCTTCACATGACGTCACGTATTTTCAAATGTCATGTGGATTAAATTGGCTCGTATTAGCTCTGTATAACATATCCACTCCAAAAATGATATCCTAGGTAATTCAAGTACAGTACACTAGTAAAAATATAATATTAAAAAAATATTAAAGATAGAAAAATAAAGCAATTCTCGTCTACGGTTATTATTTTTATATCAATGAAAAACAGCCATCATTTAGACATTGTCCAACTAGTGTGTACTTTTAGTGTGAGTGGCCCCGACCCCTCGTGACGTCACTTCCGCAGTCAAATCAGTTCCGGCGCGCCTGCGGGCTCTTTGACATTCACTCTTTTGAAGACCCTGATACGATGAATATAATACAGACTGCTCGTATAATTTGCCACATGGAAAATTATGTGTGTGAAAATAGAACATTATGTCTTTGCCTAAATAAATATTCAAATTATTTTATTTCTTTATTTATAAATGATAGCTTACAAATGAGAAAATACACAAAAGGCGATCTTATGGCTTAGTAGCCATCTCTTCCAGATAACCTTTAGAGCGAAAAGAAATACTTTACACTAAAAGAGGTAGGTGAGAAAGAAATATGAACTATTACAAGTAAACAAAATCTATTTAGAAATATGCAGATCATAATTTCAGTACAAGGTCACACGGCTTGGTAACATGTCTATATAACTCCATGCTTTAGCACTAAATGTAGGCAGTACTTGCAGTAGATATGGGAGACGGAAATAGAGGAGAGTCTTTCTATATGTGTATATATTAAGTTTTGCCGCCATTTAATTACCTTTTGAATTAGCTTTCTATTTATTAAAGGTCATTTACTATTAATAAATGGAATCGTTCATATGTTATGGAAAGGATTGATTTGTTCTTACAATGTTTCTAAATGTCAAAGCAAAGGTGTAAAGCTTTGAATACTTTATATATATATTCATTTGAATTCACACTTATTAAGTAGTAATATACTGTTTTCTTTTACTTCCTATGTATGAGTCACTTTTATTTGTTAAAATATTCGATTACTATTTTATTATATTAATGAAAATTATATGATGTTTGATCTATACCTATATGTGTGTTGCTATTTATCCTACATTACTTTAGACATGCGTTCTGCATAAAAAATTTCCAGTTAAAGATTATTTCATCTACCACATTACTCATGAACACAATATTTAGTACAAACTTTAATAATAATTATGACATATTACTCTATTGTTGGTGACGCTAATAAATCTTCTTTCAGATTAAATCTATTACTAACGAATAATATTAAAGTAATAAGATGTAAATGTATTTATACAAATCTTTTATTGCAATTTTAGTTTCATTACCTAATGCCTTTTGTGACGGTTCATAAAATTTGTCATAAAAGAAAACCTTCAATTAGAATTTCGCGCAGTCCTCTAAATCTCGTTTTTCATTTTAGTTAAGAACCATTGTACTATATATATTTATATACTAATTAAATATCCCTTTCATTAGTAAGAAAGTTCAACGTTGGATTTCGTAATAAGGAATATATTTTAAATAAATTATCATACAAAATTTACTATTCTATCCAAGTGTATTGGAATGAAATTAGCGCTGATAATGTTTCAATACTTTGTAAAGAAAATTATGATTGTTGATCTCTATAAAATTGTTTTAAATTTGCAACAGTCGAGTTTCTCGCCTGCTCTTCTACCCATATAGAACCGATATAAGTTTTCATTAACTAATAGAATAAAGAAAATTTTGATTTTAATGTTGTCGATTGAAAACGAATCAAAAGCTATCGCATACAAAGATAAACAATCCACCCGTGTCACGATACAGACAATTATAATGCAAATGTAGGTTAACAACTTATTTATAAATTAATGAATTTTACTTGTGATTTTCACTCTGGTTCGAGTTTATAATATTAAGAACGTGCCCTAAATCATTCTTTTTCATATATTTTTTTCTTTTACAATATCAGCAAAATATAACCCTTTCGTTTTATATATTATTCTGAGCGAAATTTGATTCCAATAAACTTTCATGTCAGCAGATACAGACACGTCATACGTTAGTCACCATAGTGTTATTCAAAATGTGCCACACAATAATAATATTATGTTAAAAAACGAAGTTCTATGTGTATTACTTAGCTCAAAACTACAGAGAGAAAGTGATGTCAAAACACTTCTTTCTGCATTTTACTACCGGAATCTAATATATTGTGTGTGAGGGTGTCACCCGGGTTTCTTAAAATGCCTTAGCGAAAAAACGAAGATCAAATTAATCTCCTGAATTAGGTATTATTGCTAGTTATAGTACAAAATGATTTTTATTAATATTTATAATAAAAACAGCGAGATGTATACTGTAAATATTTAAAATTACTATTGAGACTGTCTTCACTATTGACGTTACCGGATGTCTATTATAAAGCAATCTTCTAATTTAGCCAGACCTATTTATCCGTTGCAAACACGATCTTTACGAGTGAATGAAGCGCCAGGAAAGTAACACCTACTTGCCAACATGCATGCAGCAATCTTTATTTATAGCGGGTCACTGTTCATCTGCGAATCACAATTTTATAAGCAAAATATGTTTTAAGTTTTTTAAAATGCGTTTTCGTCTGCGTGGGACCAGACTATGACATGACATATATTTTATTTACTCAAGGTATTCTAATTCAAGATTCAGCCATTTAAATTAAAATGATGAAACGTGATGTGATATATATATATATATATATATATATATATATATATATATATATATATATATATATATATATATATATATATATATATATATATATATATATATATATATATATATATATATATAACATCTATTGATTACTTGACCCTATGATTAATGACCTTATGATGAAAACGTTACACTAAACTAACTATTCAGCATGATTATAGTATAGAAGTCTAGATATAGCATATTATTACAATTGGCCACATTTTGTTACTAAACATTTTTTATATTGTCATGCGGCTCTCTTTTTTTTATAATAGAGTAGTTTTAAATTTAGTTTTGACATTGTTCATTTAAAGGTGAATCAAATTGGTGTAAAGCTTAATATTGCTGGTTCGTGGTTTATTTTGCTGGTAAAATTGCATCATGTATTTATCACGTAAATATTATTGACGCGTTAATTGAAATTCCATCGCATACCCTGCGTAATTGATACAGCGATATGCATCATACACAATATGAGTAGGTTAGGTAGGTAGAGGTATATGTCAATATTATAAAATTTAATTAAGAAGGACAACAACCAAGTTCTAATTAATTAATAATTTAATTAAATACGCTTCCTTACGAGAAAAAAAATATTTATTAAAAATATTTTATAATTTAAGCGTATATTATAAAAAAATCTTTAACTTTTACAATTAAAGTTGTAACATAAAAACTACCTTATAGATTACAATAAGTATAATAGACTAAATAGTTGAATAGATCATATACATATATCATAAGCACAAAGCTACGTAAGGGCGTGCGAAACAAATCACAAGAATGAGTTTGCGGCTTTGAGTCATCAAAGGCCATTTAGTACCGATTTAGACGATCCAAATATTTTCACGGACGACGCACTTGGTTCTTAGTTTCTCTTACTAAAATATCTGGTAGAGAAATGTTCAACAAAATTACAAAGAACACCAGCAGCAAATCAGTTTCTTTTAAATTGGTTCCGCTCCCTTTGTAATTTTGACATTATATTAGAAAGATAAAAATATGTGCGATAAAAATATAGGTGATTTTTTTATTTATAAAATTATCACATTACTTATCTTTTATTGATATTATATCGGATATATATTTTTTAAACGATAAGATGTCTAATTTTTTCAAAATTAACAAATTAATGTCTCTATAAATTATATTTAGTTTACATTAACAATAATTAAATATTTCTAATACTTTTGTATAGAAGAATATTTAAATATGTATCCTAGCAGGTTTTCAACTGGAACACAAATGGAAATGTTGATAAAGTTAGATGACAATTAAATCTAACAAAACATATTACACATTTATAGTAACTTACCCTTTTTATATTGATCACTTGTATTGATAATCGTTTAGAAGTAGTTAATTATTTTGGTTATAGAAAAACTAAAACATCATGCAATCTATATACAACAGTAACAAAACAATAAAAGCTTAGTTTTTTAAAATTAATACCACTTATGACGAAAGAGTCGCAAAATAAATTTTCCAACAGTTAATACTAAGATGAACACTGCACAAAAAACCACAACATGCGTAGATTGCTGGCCAGCATCCGACTCACCAGTGTCACCTTTATCACTGTCTTTATCACTAACAGTAAACTTCACAAACTCCCGCATATGACTTGGTAATTTTTTGACATCCTTTTCTTCTCCTGCTTCTATCACTTTTATTTTGTGTTCTATTATCTTTGGTTCCCTGTACACATTTTTACCCTTATCTCTTTCATCTTCGCTTTCAGGATCTTTTATTCCTAATTTGTACCACCTTTCTCTTGCTTTTGATATAAATTCTTGCTCAATGCGATTGTTTACTTTAGTATCAGAATTTTCTAAGACTGGCATACTTTTCGATATATTGCTGTTATTTGTTTTAGTGATTTTAATAACTTTTTGTTGTTTTCTTTGCTCTCTTTCAGCCATTTGATTTACATATTCAGAATACATTTTCTCTCTCAGTAACTCCTCTTGACTGCTACTAAATAAAGAAGATATTCTACCTTTTTCCATATTTCCTAAATTTTGAGAAGAAGGAAAGAGGCTTCTTTTATTTATTAAATTATGGCTTTTATAGTTATATATATCACTATAGCTACTATCTTTTTCCGATATCATAGGAGCTCGCGGTCCTCTATTGCGAAGATTTAAATTTCTTTCTTGTTCTAGTCGACGAATCTCCTCATCCACTTCTTTTTCTTTGCGACATATATACTCCATCTGTTGTTCACATAAGTCTTTAGGTAAAGATGGTCTGCGTGGAGCTGTTTCTTTTTTATTTATATCCCGCAAATCATTACAATATCGATGCATGTTTTGAATTGAGGATATATCACTTTCTATCTCTTTATTTAAATTGCCTGTAGAATAGTGAAAATATTTTTTACTATTACGCATAGACTGAAATGAACTTTCCCTTACATCAGAACTCTCGTCACTTTCATAAAAATATGAAGATAGTTTTCTAGGTTTTGGAGGTGGTATTGGCTTAAAATCATTCGATGAATAAACAGAATATTTTTTTATATTGGTAGACCCATCAGAAAAATTTGCAGAGTCGATTTCTTCCAACGCCCGTTTTGAAAATAGCTCTCTTTGAGATTTTACATTTGATGTTTCTTTATAATATTGGTCATTTAGTGAATTCGATGTGGATTTATTAGAACGGGAAGAGTCTAATAATAAAGATAACAATCGGCTACCCGTTTGAGATTTCAGTGACAAATCCCCTATGTGTTGGTTTCTTGGCGTATTATATTGTTTGCAAACAGTCTGAGACGACGTATCAATAAGATCTTTGTTATTTTTTTGGATAATATCGTCTGGTTCTATGACGGTATTGGTTTTTTCCATCAACATTTTTTGTGAAGGTGATAAACATTCGTATATTACTTCTTTTGGTGATTGTACTAGAGGCTTACTATTTTCATCTTGAGTTTTTTTTAATGATGACTTTCTTGGTAATATTGGAGGTGGGGCGTTATTTTTGTCATTTGATATTAAAGTTAGATCCTTATTTTGTAATTTATAATTTGATTTCTCATTTATTACATTTAATTCTTTTTGTAATTCATTTTTATCAAGGTTATGTTGTTTTAATTGATATTTATATGATGAAGTCAATACGCTATTTTGCAATCTTTCAGATACATTTGCTAACTCTTCTAATATTTTATGACCAAATGGAAGAGAAGAAATTTTTTTCAAGCATATATCCTTTAACGAGCTAGGATTTAATTTTATATTAGAGGTTAATTTCATAGTTTGTGTTAAAGAAACGGTCTGGAGTACGTCTTTGACATGGCTGGGACTAGTGTCTATATTAAAGTTTTCACCAATATCATCATGTAAAATATTTGATACATCATTGAGGGAAGAATACGTTGGATTGTACTTAGCCGTACATTGTGACGAATCTAAGCTACTGGAAGAATCTTGACGAGTGATCATGTGTTTCGAAGACTCATTGTTTTCTGAATCAGAAGTAACTTCTTTAATCAAATTATTGATTGCATCATTTAGTTCAGATTTTAACACTTTTATTTCCAGATCATATTGATCTTTATCTTTTGCTGATTTCTGTGTATTCCTAATTTCATTTTCATTACTATTATCAAACTCCTCATTTTGAGAAGCGCCTTTAACTGACTTTGAATCTTCTATATCTTTGACAAATAAATTTGTTTTTATGTTATCGGTATTTAAAATGATTATCTCATTAGAACTCTCAGCAGTCTCTTTAGGTTCTTCTAATGTTTGGAGATTTTGTTGCTGACTTTCTTTATCTTCGTCATATGTCAAGGAATTTTTAGACTTATCTAAGCTATTTGTGTGGCTCTGCTTTGAATTAATATTCTCAGCTATATATGAACTTGACAGTAATTTTTCAGTATCGGTAACCTCAATTGTTGGTGTGGTAATTCTTACAGTTACATCGATCTCATCTTCCTTAATATCTTCATCATTAGCATCGTATATTGAACTAGTACTACTAGAAGAATCAGTTAAATATACTAATTCGGCTCCGGTCAATTTTTCTATAGTTTTTACGGTCCAATTACCCCTTGCTTCAGATACTTCAGGCTCTTTTATTTTGGCATCTACTTTAATACATTTCTGTGGTATTAAATGCTTAGACACCACTTGTGGACGACTGTTATCGAAAACGTCATCCTCAAGTTCCTCGTTGTCACTTTTCTTGTCACTTAAATATGACTGACGACGAGACGTTTTAGAGGAATCACCACTTGCTTCTTCGTCAATAACAGCCAAAGATCGAGAAGGCCCAGTACGCGTGAACACAATATCATCAGTTAATCCTTTTTTCCGTAATCTATACTTCACTTCACGATTGATAATATGTTCTATTTCTGTTTTTATATCACCTGAGCTAAGATTCGGCTCATTTGATGATAAATTAAGTGTTTCCAGATAATTTCGTAAAGACAATTCTTCTTCAGGACTTAACGATTTAGTCTGTTCGCAATGCGCGAAATTTAATGGAATTGTACTAGTTGAGAGAATTCCTTCGATTAATTCTGTTTCCGGTAAATTTAACTCATTTACGTTTTCCCATTCAATATTTGGCTCTTCACTAGGAATAATCACGTCTGTACTTTCTTTAAGAGGCAAATTATTATAATTTTTTTCGTTAGAGTTGTCAGTTATTTCAGTTATGGTAGGACTGTCATCATTATCACAACTCTTACTTTTTGTTTTATTATCTAATTTGGGTTTCACTTTAGGTAATTGGTCTGGAGTTTCAACTATATACTTTTGTGTTATTACAATGTTTTCATTTTCTTCATTCTCTACAGCTTTATTAGAATCATTTGTAATAGGTGTACATGATTCAGAAAGAGATTCTTCGTTTAACTTCAGGGAATTAAATTCACTGGTGATTTTTAAAGTTTCTACAGTATTATTGTCTTTTTCTTCATTTAAAATTGAAGTAGATGCAACAACACTTGATTCACTTTCGTCAATATTATTTTTACTTATATCTGTTTTATTATTTTTATTATTTTTTCGTTTATTTTTATTATTTTTACGTCTTCTGGGTCTTTCTGGCATATTGGTAAATATAATAAATTTGTATTATCACTAATTCACTTTTATCTTTATCCAAACACGTCAATTTTTATTGATTGACAACACGTATCACATTGTACCGGTGTCTTGTGCGTAGGAGTGATCGCTTCCTTTACGTAAGAACTATAAAAGAAGGGATTTCGTATCGGTCGTCTGTGTAGGTCGCGTAAGGGCTAGTATATTTGACTCTAAGCTAATTTTCTTTTCCACAAACGCACCCGGTCACGGCAGTCGTGCGCTAGCGCCGCGATTTACTAATAATTATAAATGGGAAGTACGCGAGCGCGCGCTGTGGACTTTATTTTTACGCGGAGACGTGTACGCGAGCGGTACGCGCGCCGACTCGTTCACGAGGAGAGTCCGCCACCGGCAGCTCCAAACTAACGCACGTCCATATTATCACCAGACGCGATTTAAATTGGTTATTGTTAATTAGTATTGGCTACATATAACAACACCATTTTAGAAATGAATAACGGAGAAGATTTTATGAAACAATAGGCTATATATCTTATATTAGGCATGAAAATGTACGCGTACAACATTTTAATTCTTATAAATTCATATTTATGTCAATATATTGACGTAACGATTTAAAATATTTGTGTAAGTAAACAAATTTATAGCTAAAATATTTAATGTTTATCGGGCACTTGTTACATAATTGATTTTATACATGTGTATCACAATTATTATTTGTTATCTTTAGGTAAGTACTAACTCGTATATGTACATTTCTTATTTATCTGTACATAATATAATTTTTCAGCAATGTTCGTATTGTTGATTAAAAATATATTGAAATATGCCTTTAAAATATAGATATATATAATATTTAAGGTATAAAATAATAAAAACAAATGTAGAAATATGAAGTTACCTAATATGCTATCATTAAACGACCTTGAAAGATAAAAAGATTGTATAGATTTTTGTTATCATGCAAAAATATGTTAATAGATAAAATAACAAAGCTCTAAAATTATTTTGTGTAAATTAAAAGTAAATAAAACTGATTTAATACTATTCAGCAGCCAACATTAAAAAAAAAACTTAAAATATATACCAATACAGCTAACGGAGTAACAATTAAGCAGCATTATCTAAATTGTGTTTAATTATATAATATATTAATGGTATTATATTAAGATACAAGTATAGTTGTGTAAATAATTTCTTTGGAATTTTAGAATTTCTTGGAATATTATAAAATACAAAAAACGGACGTTAGTGTAGATTATATGACCGTTACATTATGTAAACAAAATTATTTAAAAATAAGAATATCCTATTTATATATTATTAAATAATTGATATACTATTTATATATAATACTTCTAAAAATAGTAAATTAATTTTACTTTGTCTGTCGTGACATAGTGGCACAGGATGTACTGTAACCACGACAGTTGTTGGTTCAACGCCAATCAGAATAAAAATTTATTTTATTTTTTTTGTTAGTAGGATATAGTACAGCATTAAGCTTCAATAAAAAACACACACGTGAATGTCACGAAAATAAATATCAGTCATTTATATTAATTTAACCGGTTGTAGCGAAAAGACGGTAAAAAGACCAGTGTACCAAAAATATTAAAGAAACTTGGATAAAAAATATTTTTGCTTTCTTAATAACGTTAAACTGTGTGCCAATTTAGTTTACAATTGCCATATCAAATATATGTAAAAGGATGTGAGTAGTTCGTTACTAGCGTGGGCTAATATTAGACTAACGAGCCCCTACGTTTCTAGACTTGCAGGTCATCTAGATTGATTGAACGCTTCCACTGCGCAGCGTATGGCTAATCGTGCATACTTAATGTTAGCCAAGAAAATATTAAAATCAAAAATCTTCATATTGCCTTACACATAACAACTTTAACACATTTCTTTTATCTTAGTCAGTATATATAATCCTTCTCTAAATCTCTTGGGATACAATGAGATCACTATCTCGTTTGCTTTTCTAATGCATACATGTTTCATTAAAACATTTTTTTAAAAGTTCAGTTTACAGAAATAAATTGTGAAGATGAAGATAAAAATATAGAAAATAGGAATTTTTCTGCTCAATTTTGAGACAGTTTGGCGTGTGATGGCGAGAAAATATTTACTAATTTCTCTAGAAGGGAATCGACCCTCAAACCTTCGCGTTTCCAGACGCTGCACCACTACGCGATAATGGAGCAAAAACTTATGCAATATAACATAGAATGTTATTTTTAAATTTAATAATATTTCCAAGTACTTAACATTTGTTAAATAATAAGCTACTTGTGCTCACTTGTGTGGCATTGTATAAAATAAATATCTGCATTCGTTTTATATATCTAGTAGATATGATGATAATGTTCTTTGAAACAATTTATTTAGGTCAAGTCTTCTTTCTTTAGATTATTTAAAACGGGAGTTGTTCCCATTCGATACACATTGATAGATAATCTAGGTTTCTCGTACAGTTAGCAAGAAAAGCACTAAAGAAGTATTTTTTTAACGTTTTGTTTATTTTAACCTCGTTTTCTAAAAAGTAGCACTAGTAGTACAGAAGCAATTAAAAAATAAAAAGTAGCACACGAAAATTAAAATTATATTATAATTATAATTAAAAATAAAAAAAAATGTAAATTTTCCATCTGTACTCGAAAAGTCAAGAACAAATGTATCTACAATGAGACGTCAGCATGACGTTATATCATTGATAACGTGAAAAACATTTATTTCTAGATAATGAATGGTATTGTATATCTCAGATTCAAAACGTTAAATAAAACGTGCAGTGGTGACCTTCCAGAAACATCGTGCTATTTCTACTCGAACTCTGCTGACTTTCTACTGTAAATTTTCAAATAATATGTTTGTGGCGACTGTAGAACAACAAACGGACGGACGTTCGGAATTGCGATGCATGACATAATCGCCGTATAGATCCGGACTATTGTGCCAAAAGGCCGGTACGATAACTGGTGCTTTTTTGGCATGCGTTCAAAGGGTCAAAAGGCAATAATATTTGATAGTACGAGATGTTCATAGAATATTATTTAATTAACAAACAAACTTATATTGATTGTATTATTATACAAGGTCATTTTTAAATATTTAAATAAATATAATATTTATACAGAAACAGCTATCCTAAATTTGGTTGGGGAAATCCATTCTGATATGGAACAAGATATGCTGCGGAGATGCATTTGTTTTTATTGTGTTAAATCGATTCCTCCATTGAAATTCATCTATTTACGTAAGTTTTTTTTTTGTATAAATATTTTAATTTTTTTTTTGCAGGGACCGTGGGAACCTAGTGTTAAGACACTCCGTTGCTTAGTCTCTGCTTTCTCCGTCCCCGCCTTCCGCCTTTTTCGAGGCATTGCGTGTTGAGTGGCGGAACTCAACGCCGCGCTTTGCCTAGTTTGCCAAAGGGAAGAAATTGGAAATAGAAAATCCTCCTCCTTCCTCGACTGGGGATCGAACCCAGAAACCGCCGCGTTTCAGGCAGACGTTGCGCCTCTGCGCCACGACGGTCCTATTTTATTGAATAAAATTGAAAAAATTGCTATGAAAGATATTAAAGAAGAAAATTATTGTTATTAAAGGAGAAACAAGGAACATTCTTCTTGAGACTATCAAATATAAGTTCATATATTTCCATTATTTACGCAAAAATATTTACATTTATATTTTACAAGGTAAAAATGAAAAATCATCAAATTTCTTGCATATATTTCGAAAGGTGTCTGAATACAGGAAATAGATTCGCAATATGTGCTTCATAATCAATTCCATTCTGGGGCCACACGCAATATGATGTATGGGGACTGGGGCGGCGTTATGGACCAACCCTCGCTTAGCAAGTGAAATCAAGTATTGTCATACCGTGGACATTATCATTTTAGGGTCAGAAACAGAACCGCCTGAAATTGCAATTGCTTTTACGCTCGCACACTACAGTAATATTTATGATACTAACAGTACAATTCTGTATTCAATTGTTTTGCTCTGATTTTCTATTCAGGAGTTGTACGTAAAGTTGCGTTGTATATCGAAATTATTGGAACAGTGGGTTTATTTTAACACAATTTGTATTTATAAAAATATAAATATTTGGTATTTTTAGTAAGTAATAATGAAGAATTAACAGTTTTCAAAATATTGCCAAGTTTTTGAAGATAGCGTTTTAATTGATGATTTTCTATAAAAAAACATGACTTTTTATATCAAAATATCTAATCTCTATAAGGCACATCTACTATGAATATTAAACTTATATAAACGATATTTTGTTTACAGTTTAAATAAATTTAAAGTTTATGAAACTCAACACTTAACGTATCAGTCACCCTCTTTAGCCGAATCGCATTGTAATCTGACCCATATATTACATTGCATAAGTTTATTAATTTATATACAAATAATATTTTGACATTGTACTACTTCTGTGGAATTTGGCTACAAACTTCAGTTTGGTAGCCAAATTCAAGTGTTTTCTACAAATATAGCATACAGAGTTACTTACGGAAAAGTTGTTACTTGTAGTAACTTTTAGTATATTGTATTTAAAGGAAAAAAATGAAGTGCTACGCAAATATAGTTAACAAGTGCACATTATAATATTTTGCATTCAATTAAAATTCTCAGACTTATGCGCTTAAACGCTATTCTTGAAGGAGCAATTTAAACTAATTGGAGCTCTACACATAATTATTACACATGTTGAAGTTAAGCCTAGAGGGACCTCTACATGGGATAATAATGTTTTGAGTTACAAACAAGGTTGTTTGGCAGAAAAGGATTCAGTTAACACGTGTATTAAAACTAACGCTAGAGTCGTTTCACAAACAAGCTATTTAAACTTTTCCATCATTAAATAGTTCGAAATTTTAATTAAATTTAACCGTAAGAGCCGTTATCAGTGACTACTAACTAGTACAATAAAATGATAATAATGATCTAAAAATCCATCGAATACTGGGTAGAGATTGTTTTCGCAATTTATTACATTAAATTTCATGTTCAAGACCAAATTAAATATTTTGATACAAATCTATATTTTTATATTTAATTGTTTACCTAACTGTAATATGAGAGTAAAATAAATAAAGAAAAAATCTATAAGTCCATATCAGATAAATTTATTAGTCCAGCCTGGTGGTTCTCGCTCATAGTAAATAATCTGTATAGTGGTTGATATATTAATCTGGCATGAAAGTGAGAGACTGAGATATAAATTTTTTTAGGATTTTAAAAACCTTATTTACATAATTTTAAAAAGTAGTGAACGAAAATAGTGTTTTTTAATTATAGATATCAGAAATTAGAAATATGACATTTTTTATGTAATTTTATATAGTGATTTCTTTCTTTTTATAACATATTTTCTATTTTATCATATAGCCTAGCCTTTACATTTCAAAATGTCCTTGTATAAAAAAGTATTGACTTACGTTTACTTATTGAAGGTGCAGCGTTAGAAGATGTGCTAGGAGATTTTTCGGCATTCTCGGAAGTCAACACGTCACTCGT
This sequence comes from Dione vanillae, assembly GCA_037178615.1. Classification (NCBI taxonomy): domain Eukaryota; kingdom Metazoa; phylum Arthropoda; class Insecta; order Lepidoptera; family Nymphalidae; genus Dione; species Dione vanillae. Next base: position 468,627 of record JAZFAU010000106.1, read on the forward strand.
CTGCTGGTCTACTGTGAACAAAGCAAATTTTTAGTATACATTTCTTCACAATATTATACGCCGCAAAAACATAATTAAGTATATAGTATAATTAAGACATAAGATGTATACAAAATGTAGAAGAGAGTAATAAAGAAGAGAAAAGAGAAGAGGAACTAATAAGTATGTCGGTGAAAGAAACATACATGTTACGGACACAAATGCAAAATTATTAATATTTATTTTAGATATTTTGCCCTATAATATTATATTTTAGTATTAGTATTTGTTTTTTTAATATTATTTTTTTCCAAATAAGTTTTTGTTTGAGCTATATGTATGTTGAAGATAATACCGTCTTTAATATTAAATAAATGTTTTACAAAATTAAAGTCTTTGCTTGTTTCCCAGCTCAGTGGAAAATAAATATCCGTTTACATAAAATTAGCAGGCGTCGGAGAATAAGTTTATCTTTGTAAAGAAATTACTTTAGAGCTCGCGACACCCACGTCGCGCATTTTATACGTATTTATTCTGTTCTTTCGCAGACTTGTTGTCATAGTCATTGCTGTATTATATTTTAAAATGATTTGTCTTACTAGATTTAAGAACATTAAAATATAGTTTTTAAGAAACATTTTTTTTTCACTCTTTATCCCGCATATTGCAGGGTAGGCAGAGGGAACTGCAGAAACCATATGAACCTAGTGTTAAGACACTCTGTTGCTTAGTTTCTGCTTTCTTCGTCCCCACTTTCCGCCTAACAGATTTTTTTATTCTTCTTTCCTTATTTACGTCTATATTATTGAAATTTTCTTTGTCTTTTTATTGCTTAGCAAATGTCAAGATAAAGCTGAAAAAGTAAATGAAACGAATACATGAAATCAAATAAACAAAATAAAAATATGTTAATTCAAACTTACGTATTAAATCTATAAATAAATGTTTATATATATATATATATATATATATATATATATATATATATATATATATATATATATATATATATATATATATATATATATATATATATATATATATATATATATATATATATATATATATATATATATATATATATATATATATATATATATATATATATATATATATATATATATATATATATATATATATATTTTTTAGCTTCACGCTTTATCCCGCACATGGCAGGGTAGGCAGAGGGAACTGCAGGAACCATATGAACCTAGTGTTAAGACACTCCGTTACTTAGTCCCTGCTTACTCCGTCCCCACTTTCCGCCGTTTTCGAGGCATTGCGTGTTGAGTGGCGGAACTCAACGCCGCGCTTTGCCTTAGTTGCCAGAGCGAAGAAAATGGAAATAGAAAAATCCATCTTCCCCGACTGGGGATCGAACCCAGAAACCGTCGCGTTACAGGCAGACGTTGCGCCTCTGCGCCACGACGGTCCTCATATATATATATATATATATATATATATATATATATATATATATATATATATATATATATATATATATATATATATATATATATATATATATATATATATATATATATATATATATATATATATATATATATATATATATATATATATATAATATATATATATATATATATATATATATATATATATATATATATATATATATATATATATATATATATATATATATATATATATATATATATATATATATATATATATATATATATATATATATATATATATATATATATATATATATATATATATATATATTTATATATAATGCAATATACTGCTATATGCATAGGCTTTGCGATATATTTATCTCTTCATATTCTCATGTTTACCTATCAATATTGTTCGTCAAATTCAAATAAATATAATATACTTAATTCGTTGTATATCTATAGTAGTTAATAAGCGTTGTGTGGAAAGTCAGAAAATTTTTTGTATTCCTGTCGTATAAATCAATACCACATAAGTGAACGAGAAAAACGGAAACAAGGCAATTGAGTTTGGAGCCATTACACTTTGAAAGGAAATACTATTACCAAACATAATTGTTGGGCAAACAAACTAAATTTTAATGTAGCACTAAGCCGAACCACTGTAACGCTGTGTGTGCGATTAAAATACAATTCCGATTACTTTAAAAATAGATGATTTCATTTAACAGGATATTTGTTTACAGCAACGTTGTATATAGATTTTTACTCATTCACGTATTTTTGTCTCAAATATTTTTTTCTGAGATTAAAATGTAATCACTATATCTTTTTTGTGACATTTACCGAAGTATTATTCAATATAAATATTAGTAAGTACATAATTTAGTCGCACATTTTATGTTCTTACATTTTTAATGACACGATTTATTAAAAATAAAATAGGAAGCTTTAAGAATAAAAAAATAAAGATTCTGTACATAATTGACGATATCGACATAGCTTACCGGTTCACTCTTCACCTCATTGAAGATGAAATGGATCCGATACAGTCTCATTACCCAATATCGAAAATTTTCAAATACGCCTTGATAAGGTTCGAGTGGAAATATTTATATCGTTATCCGATTTGAGGAATTGTTTCAAGATTTATTACAATTCGATGATGTGAATAAGTTATACAAAGGTACAAAAATTTGTTTGGGGGTTTTGTTTGATTAAAATATAATGTAATTGTAATTATTTTGATACATGGCTACATGTATCGTATAGTAACAATTTGTATCTGTTTTCGTTAAGTAGGTAAGTCTGTTTAATATTAAAATTTTATCGAGTAAAAATAAAACATAGTGACATCTGGATATATAAAATAAACGACATATGTATAATTAAGTTAACAATATATACGAAAGGAAATATACATATATAAACGTACTTAATATGAATAATATCTATCTTCACTTACGATTAAAGGTCCCTTCTCACACTAATGCATCTTTACCAATATATTAGACTTCCATATATGGAGGCACACGATTCACGCACTGTCCACCGATCCACTGTCACAACGCAAAACCCAATGACACTTGCCTGATGTAAATCACAATAAAACACCCGCTTTGTCCACTGATTACGACACGCTTTACAAGCACCGGTCCTATCGTCCTAAACTCGAGCACTACAAAAAAGCTAATATAAGCTCAGATTACATTCATGTATCAGTTACGATGAGCCACACGTGAGGTCCTGTTGTGCAAGCTTATGTTTTAATTAAACAATGATTTCATAACTTATTCATATTTTATATACATATATTTTTACTAATTTTTATTATTATTAAACACCTGTAAAGTTGAATTATAAATTGTATATATTATTTCACATTTTTCAACTTATTCGCTACGTATTGTAGATGACCATTGATACTGTTTCTGAGCTCAAAATCTTTACTGTTCTCATTTCATCTGATCAATGCGCTCAACCTATTTGTTTTTTTTTTGAAATCTACGATTGTTGTACTCTCTGTAACGCAACTTATTAGAGAGTATTTGACGTTTGTTAAAGTAAAATATGTGATGGTGAATATTTATCATGTACCTAAAGCGTTGAAAAACCTTTATACTTAACTCTCTCTGCGTGACTGATTACCATTAAATGTTTTATTTTTAATCCAATCATGAAAATATGTAAAAATTATAACACAGCAGGATTTGTTTGCAAGAGGGGAAAGCTCAAATCCCGCTGAGTTTAAATGCTTATGTTTTGTTTAAGTATATTTTTTCTAAAACGCCATTAATCAATTTTTTTAGCTTCATGCTTTATCCCGCATAAGGCAGGGTAGGCAGAGGGAACGACAAAAACCGTGGAAACCTGTTAAGACACTCCGTCGCTTAGTTCCTGCTTTGCCGTTCCCGCTTTCCGCCTTTTTCGAGGCATTGCGTTTGCAGTGGCGGAACCCAACGGCACGCTATGCGCGCAGTTTTCAAATTGTATTTAATGTACATTAGTATTTTAATATATTATATATTTAGAGTATGTGTATACTATAAACTAAAAATATAAAAAGAAAGATATGCGTTATATAAACATAAAATATTTGTACTATTATCAATATTTACATGGAATAAACGAAAACTACGCTAATGCCGCTTCCGTGTTTGAATGTGATTGGCACACAATATATTGTCCGAAGGCGAGGTGTGGCAGACAGCCGACTGACTGTCAGTTTAACTGCGCGAGACCAAATAGGTAAATTCTATAACGATCCATCACCCAGCACATGTCAGGGCATGTTCTATTCAACTTCGTTTTATTAAGCGATCAAAAATAGGTCGTCGTAAAGTGAGGTCGGCGTAATTTATGACTGATGTCAGTTTAACTAATTATGATCTAAATGCCTATCGATTCGAATACTTCCCCTTTTGTATTATTTGCGTATAAAATTTGCCTAAGTGCTACATCATTATTCACTTGTAACATTTTTTAGACAGATTATCCGCGTATATTCACATTTTTATATTTTTATTTTAAATGTACAATAATCGCGAAAATCAAAAATCTTACAACATTTTATAGTTTGCTGTTGAAATATCAAAATGGATAATTTTTTACATTTTTTTTTAGCTTCACGCTTTCTATCCTGCACATGGCAGTGTAGGCAGATGGAATTGTATACCATAGTAATCTAGTGTAAAATCCGCCTTTTTCGAGGTATTGCGCGTTGAGTGGCGGAACTGAACGCCGCGCTTTTGGCTAAATGCCAGAGCGAAAAATATTGAAATAGAAAAATCCATTGTCTCCGACTGGAAATTGAACCCAGAAACTGATGCGTTACAAGCAGACGTTGCGCCTCTACGCCACGACGGTCCTCGTCATAAAATTACTATACTAAGTATAGTATAGGCACTACTCTACTAATACTATACTTCAATAAATACTAAACTACTCTACTAATACTATACTTAAATAAATACTGAGAAATATACCGACAACAACACCGCAATTCATCTACCATAGCGAGAAAATGAACCCATACGCTACTACATACACATACGATCGCGTTTGCAAACAAACGTTATTCCATTGCGTTAAAATGGCTTCAACAGACATTCCTAGTCTACGTAAATAAACTTACACAACTTAACGAACGGTTCAACTCTAAACACGGCTTTCATATCAAAACAATAACAATAATTAAAGTGGAGGCAATACGAATGAATGTCACCAGCTGTTATCAAGTTTGGCAACCCAAGACATCTGTCTCTAAGCATTCAATGAACTAAATTGCATAACAACAATCTGATTCTCGTGGGAAACCAATTTTGATTGCTTTGTCATTTCCTGCGATGTAATGAATTTGTTTTATTTGGTCATATAATTATGTAATTTGTGTAGATGATGATAATTATCAAATGAAAATAACAATTAATTATTACTTAAATCGATTTCGTTTCATTATTTTCAAACCATAAACCATAGACATAAATGTACGTTAAGTATATAAACTTGATTAAGCAAAATTTTCATATTACCTAATTATATTCTTCTTTTATTTAAAAAAAATAAATTCAACAAAATTAGATTCTTCGTAATTTATATTTTATTACAATTAAATTAAAGTAAAAAATATCACCTTTTAATTTATAAACCATACCGAATGGATTTCATGTTGTAAAATATTTTAATATCTAATGCATTTTAAATTTTACGCTTATTACTTTTCCGTCCATAATAAGTAAATCGTATCAGCGCACTATCGGATTACATAAATTAGTTTTAAAATAACTCATTTTCGTAAAATTTCTAGTCTAATAAAATAAGCTTTCACGTCAAGTGTTAAAAATGTAAAAGATATGGTATGGACATTTAGGTCAACATAAGTACTAAAGCTCGAAATGCGGCGGTTTATAATAAAATTTTGCGCCATGAATTTAACTTCATTTGACGAAATTCAATTTATGGGGTTAGCATTTGTTGAGGTGTTTTTTTTTTACATAATACCTAATAGTGTAATTACGATATGAATAATATTTTAAATAATTACAGCTTTTGTTTAGTTTACATATAATTCTTTTGTCTTGTACAAGAAAGTATGAAGTCATGAGTATTTCATATATTTTTCTTTTATCATTTTTTTTTAGGGTAGGCAGAGGGAACTGCAGGAACCATAAGAACCTAGTGTTAAGACACTCCGTTACTTAGTCCCTGCTTACTCCGTCCCCACTCATCATAATATATATTATTTATAGAAGTGTTTGCGCATACTTCAAGAGGCGAGTTTTTGGCCTAGAATTTTACTTTTCTTGCCATTTAAAGATCTCGAAAAGTCAGTTTGGTGAAAAATATAGCCAATATTCGAATTTGAAAACTGTTCATCAACTGTTTATTATTCATCAATTCGATTTGCTTAAAATTACGCGTCCGTCTCAAAAATTCTGTCTTGTAACAAAAAAGTATTTATTACTTAACCACATATATATAATAAAACGAAGCGCATGTGTGCGGGTAGCCCACTACTAAATAAAAAAAAAATAAGTCACAATTTTTGTACATTTAGATTCTAAGCGTAAGTAACGTAATGACGCCTGTATCCTAAAATTCTTATCACGTTGACATCGCGCCCTTTCGTACTGTCTCTTATGTTACAAACTTTGTCGTAAGTTTCAGTTGATGTTGCATCTACATGACGGCGCGACGGCGGTTGATGAAACGTGAGAAGAATAAATTACAATAATCTTTACCATATTATGACAATATAAAGGGAAAACAATACTTATACTTATCATAAGTAACCTCTTCGAAGTAACTTATTATGTATAATATATTTAATAAACACTTTCAAAGAAACATATTAATAATATTATAAAATATTGCATATATAAATGTTTAGATAAAATTCATTGAAAAAAAAATATAAACTCGGTGAGTGTTGCAATATCTTTCTCACAGTATTTTGTTGTATTATAGTATTTTATTTCGCGGTAAATTGTGAACAAATAGAATTGAGCAAGATTCCATGTCCAAAGTGGAACACGTGTTGTACGTTACCACTGAAGCGAGGAAAGCATTGAAAGGGACGGAACTGTGCCTGTCAGATTATCACGATGCGCAGGCGCACCCCAACTATTTATTGTGTAAATACGAGTTATATCGATTTAATAGGCCAGATTTAAATGAAAAGAGAAAATAGAAATTCTTTATCAGATTTAAATGCTGTTAATTTTGTTGTTTTCTTTTTGCAAGCCACTTTATTCAAATAGATGTTACAAATATTGCATTTAGCATATAGCCTCTTAAAGTTATTAGATATAGAGGAGCTTTGATTTTTATATATCTGTACTAATATTCTAAAGAGGAAAGATTTGTATGTTTATTTGTATTTAGAATCAACTCAAAATGTACTGGATTTATTTTGAAAACAAAACATTCAAATGATACCTAGACATGAAATTTAGTGCAAGTAACAAAGTACCTTAAATCTCTGTAATTAACACAAATAATTAAAATCCTGACCTCAAATACACTCCCACCATTATTCTCTAGTATGGTTTTCAAAAAATTCAAATGTTTTTTATCTCCTACAAATACTACTACAGTGTACAGTGAACTTGGCGATAACATAAAAAACAATGTAACAACTCAAAATATTATGTTATGTTATTATTGCTTAAACCAAGAAACCAAATTGAATATTGTAGTTCAGTTAAATGCAACATAGTGGCGGTGCATTGACCTGGCAAATAAATAGCTTTATTGCGCAACAGAATTCGTTTCTCTGATCAGTGAAATATTTATACTTCTCCTATAAATATTTGCTTTACATATTTCGTTTGCTTGCATATATAAATATCGTTAATGTTTCAAAATATCCTTCATTCAAAATTGAACTGTGCAATGTGAATTAAAAAATATTTTGTTACAATTTCAACTATGCACAAAAAAAACAGAAGTTTAATAATTTGCGAGGTTTTTAAATATATATATAACATATTTTTTCCTTGAAAAAAAAATATTTCTCTAAATTGAAAACAAACCTACACCAATCCCGAAAATACACAGACCGACTTTCATTAAGCCACGATGGCGTAATAAAATTTACATCAGAAATAATAAAAAATTGGGCTTTGTGGATCACATAATATTTATCAGCTCAAAACAAAAGGTGATAAGCATACAACGCATATTTATGTAACACATCAACGTCGCGTCGTCCAATTTCATTTGAATATTTATAATAAACTTTTAATTGGAAATCTTTTGCGTTAGTATGCTAATACCCTACCGTATATGACAGTGTTACCCGGGGGAATTTATTAAAGTACGACGATACCGCTTGACTGGGCTACCATTATTATTTATAGTGTTGTAAGGACCTTATTAAGATCTAGTTTTCAAATGATTAAATATCTAACATTTCTAGCATATTGTATGTGATATATATTTTAACCGTTGCAAATATCTTCCAATGTATGGTTAAAAAAACTAAACTTATCTTATGTTCAATATGCCAAGGACGGCGAAGGGTCTTTTTATCATATATTTTTGCACATCAAGGACTGCGATAGTACCAAAGTTGCACACTCAGCTAGGATATTATAAGTGCTAGGGGTCCGGAACCTAATAGTATTCAGAATCATCAACGTCATGTCTCGAAGGATATTTCACATAGACTTTAAATGTTACTGAATCATTTTAGTTCATAAATAAATAAACAAATAAATAGCTACTTTTTTATAGTGTTTTAATAATGGATATTTATTACCCAGTAGGGGATAGGATGAAACTTAAATAATATGCATTCTTCCTCACGTGTGATATTTAGTCATTTTTTACCGTACAAGATCCTTTCAATGTTCTCCACGCAACTTAACGTTGGCGAAGTAATTTGCGCTCAACTGTCACTTATTTGGAAGGAAAGAAAACAAAATGTATCTAAAAGTGTGAAACTACTTTTATTATTGTTATAATAAAGTCATTTTACTAAGTGAAAAAAATAATTAATAATGTTATGTGATGTAATGAACACATGCTTCTCTAGTAAAAATAAAATGACCGTATAACTTTTAACCTCTTATCAGGCCACATTGTCGCGTGCAACAAAATATATGAGGTGCATAATATTTAAAGCTCTAATACATTTTATTCCATGAAGGTTACGTATATTTAACAAATAATTTTATTTTTACTTATTTTAATATGAAATATGGTATATTATTTAATTTTATAATTATAATAGCACTTTGTTTTTTATTTGCGATATTTTTATTTATCATGATACTTCTTAAGAATATTAGTCTTAACTTTTTTATATGAAGCCAAACGGCTTCATATAAAAAAGTTTTTTCAATTTATTAAGATGTTTGCTATGTTATATTATTGATTTCAATAATATGATAATATTCTATATTTATACCAACATAGAGTATTTTGTGTTCCTTAACTAACTAATCTTGTAATAAATTTGCCTTTTTTTCCTAATAACAAACCGTTTTTTGATTTTTTACTATTTTTATATTTATCGTTGTTTAAATAATAAAATAATACAAAAAACATTGTGTATATTAAATAACTATTATATTCATTTACTCAAGAATCTTAATACCTTAACTGACACAACCTGTTGGTTAGTTGGTTGTCGCTTAGTCTAATTTGTACTACCAAAATTGAAAAGATTAAAAATTACAAAAATACGTTAAATTTTTGGAAGATATGGAAATAACATTTAATTTAAAGTATAATTTACTTGAATAAGTTAAATTTACTTGAAGAAATAATTCTTGTAAAATTATTGATATACAATAATATCAATAATTTTACAAGAATTATTTCTATTAGTATATTTTTAAATTAACATTGTTTGCGTTTATTATTTATCAGTTGGTAGACTAGACTAGACTAGACTAGACTAGACTAGACTAGAATAGACTAGACTAGACTAGACTAGATGTACTTAATTAATACTCCTTTATTATTTATAATATCATATGTTTTTAAATTAAACATCAGCGATATTGCAACTTGTCGAAGCGAGGCTTAGAAGGCCCTTTCGAATTAAAAGAGTACAACCTACAATTTTCAATCATTAAAAAGTTGAGGAATTTATTTAATTAATAATAATTTTATTGAATGTTTTATCGACCGCTTGCAGGGACGATATACAAAAGTGCTTAAGCAGCAAGCAATTTCTAAATACCAATCATAATTATCTAGGTTATTAATAAATTAAAATACTATCATCAAAATTATTTTAATCAGAAAGTCTCTAGTCCCAATTTTGATTTTCATATTCCTGTGATAAGGAAAGTACTTTAAATATAAAATATAATTATTGGTATATTACTGAGCTTTTAATATCAAGTACCAAATACCAAAAATATCTTATTTGACAATTGATCAAATATTATCGACTTCAAATTATCTTAAAGTTGACAAAAAATAAATACGTGTTTAAAAGAAAAAATAGATTATATGAATTAGAAGTCGTAAATATCAAGGTTTCTCCCTCATCTTAATTTTAGATTAAGTAACAATTTCATAGAACTATCTACATATATTACACCGACACTGACCTTTATTTGCGTTTTTCTTTTTGTTTCCGGCAATTTTCTTTGTCTTCGAGTGTCGCTTTATGTTACACGTTAGTCGCTCGATCGCTTTTAGTATCTTCTTACTAACTTTGTTAATTGTTCTACGCTTTGGGTCGCTATATTTCGTTCGAGTACCGCCATCGACATTTTTCTCACAACCGGAGTCTGTGCTGTCATCGGTTTCGGTCGCGGATGATTCGGACGGTGGATAAAAGATATACGGAGTGCTTGCAAAGCACGGTGAATTCATTATTTGTCTAGTTTACACAAATTTTCTGTTTTTTCTTACGTATTTATAGAAAATCCACTTTGCACGTAACACAATGAATTAATAAAAGAAACGACCATCCAGAACGCCGTTAGAGGAACGTAATGCTGATATTTCTTAAAGATTTCGGGTGACTATCCAGGTAATGCTCCAGAGCGTAACACCGCCTCACCCACCTAACCTTGACTTGATTTACTTATGTTGATCTATACACATACTAAAGCTTAATAGATTAAGAATATTATATAACATTACATGTATTATATAACATATAATATTTTATATATGTTATAAATACTTATAATAATTAAACCGAATTTTTCAACAACTTTAATCGAGTACATCTATTTTATTAAGTTTATCGTCGTCGTTACATAGATATTCTATAAACAAAAATGTGTAAATGAAAAAGGCACGGAGATAACAAAATAATAATCATTGAATTTAAAATACTTTGAATTTATAGAAGAGACAGCCCTAATTGTGATGTGTCAATTTTAAAATCATTTATATATGTATGAATATGTCATAAAAGATCGTGCTAACATACTTTACATTAAGCTTATTATAAAATTTTCATACTTTAGAATTTTATTCAGATTAAAGTAGTTCCAAGCATGACACCACGCCTAGGCCATCACGAGGCCTTGGATTGTCTCGTTTGATTTAGAACAGATGGGATAATTGTTCATTATTACATCATCACATATTCTCCGATATTGTAGACGTACACAAAAGAAATATATCTATGACTTAATACTGTTATTTTAATTTACCTTGGTCTTATTTTCTCAACAAATAGTGATTAGACAGTTCACTCTGTCTATGCATAAATCAATATATTTATATGTTTTATAGGTAAGTATGGGGGGCCTGGATTCTATTATAGAACAGATCCACTAAATGGACAAAAGGAAGAATGAAGTAACTTTCACAATTTTTATCGTCCATTCCACAAAATAAGGGATGAAAAAGTGTTGAGGTATGCAAAGGTGAAAGTAATATATAATACTAGTTGTTATAACTGGATTCCCCTACGTTTACTTTATAAATTAATGTATTAATTAATGCATTTATATTTGGTAATTTCATAGGCACGATTCATATAATTGTGTACTTATATAGCCTACTTTGATAGTCTATTTAATAAAATAATCAAAAATGACGAAAAAATAAAAGATATACATACAAACGGCCAAAACAATCTAAATTACAAATATCTATCTTTCAAACTGTACATTCGTAGTAAAGCTTTTAATGAAATATCATTTGAACGAGAGCAAAAAAGCTAAACATAACTTAAAATATATTGCACACATTAAAAACTATTATCAATTTTTTATTTTGTACGGTTGTCTATTATAATTAAAAAAGTTGGAATTACTTATTTCAATAAAATCGATTATTCTGTTAATATCTCATAAATATTCGATTCAAGTATGGCATAATGACAGAAATATAACAATTTCAGAAATTTAATTCATACTACATATTACGTATTATACGCAGTGGCACAGATATAGTAACCTGTGTATCAATTACAGTCATTTGAAAACTTTTCTAGTAATTTCTCCGCAAAAAAATATATAGTATAAAACTAGAGAGTAGAATTTTTTTATGTAATTGTAAAGTTTTAAATATAAACGAAACAAGACGGCAGCGATTCGATTAAAAACAAATTTATCGGTAAGTCGACTCGCATTTTTATCAAAATACTTGCGTTAACTTTGAAAAATTGTGAGAATTGAGGAAAATTGCTAAAATTAATGAGGCAAGAGAAATCGGATCTCATTCAATCCTAAGTAAAAATAACAGGGATTCACGTAACTCAATAGACCTTGTTTAAAAAATGTAAGTTGAGAAATTTAAACAGAAGACTGGTAGGTGTTTAAATTTATAATAAGCAAGTGATCGTATTATCTTAAAATGTAATACGATAGGCTACAATTCCTAGAACTCCTATATGAAAATGTACCAAACGTAGACGTTATTATTTGGGATTTATTTAGTATAGGTTTTGATATCGATTTCACAGTGTGTATATATATATATATATATATATATATATATATATATATATATATATATATATATATATATATATATATATATATATATATATATATATATATATATATATATATATATATATATATATATATATATATATATATATATATATATATATATATATATATATATATATATATATATATATATATATATATATATATATATATATATATATATATATATATATATATATATATATATATATATATATATATATATATATATATATATATATATATATATATATATATATATATATATATATATATATATCCGATAAACAAGAATGTGTTAATTTATGCGTCTTGTGTCCTGTTTCTTTTATAAACATGTTTCTTTTATATATAATCATTCGCTTTATAATATAAATAATGACCATATTTTTGTGGTAAATATAACGTATTTCTCTTCACTTAAAATAATATGACGATCGTCTCAGTGGCACATATGTTGGTATATGTCATTCAAAAGACATCAAAAATGAATTAAGGTTTTTCATGGTGTTTAAAAATTTGTTGAAATAATAAAAACATACACGTAATGTACATGTTTAACCAAAATCACCATGAATTATTTTCGACATACATTTATATGTATTTATCTATTTTTTTTAGCTTCACGCTTTATCCCGCACATGGCAGGGTAGGCAGAGGGAACTGCAGGAACCATTGGAACCTAATGTCAAGACAATCTGTTGCCTAGTCCCTGCTTTCTTCGTCCCCGCTTTCCGCCTTTTTCTTTCGAGGCATTGCGTGTTGAGTGGTGGAACTTCCATGAAAAATCCATGTTCTCAGACTGGGGATCGAACCCAGAAATCGTCGCGTTACAGGCAGACTTTGCGCCTCTGCGCCACGACGGTCCTCTGTATTTATCTATTATATAACATATTTACTTATATGTATATAGAGAAGCTCCATTTAGTTTTTGCAAGTTTATAAAATAGACGTATTATATAGAGGGCGCTTAAAAGAATGGAAAGATTCTTCTGATTTATTGAAAAAGTTATTGACTTTTTTGAATTCATATACAAAGATGATGAATATTTCACATTATTGTTATTTATTTATAATATATAAGTATTTTTTAAATATTGGTATATTACTAATTACAAATGTGTAAAAAAAAACATTCCCTCGAGTAAGTATCATAACTTTTAAATAACTTTTATTCATATAAATTCATGTATATTTTTCTAACAATTTAGAGAAACTTTGACTACTATCACTACAGCCTCTCTACTACAGCCTACTACTACTCTTTAAACAGAAAAAAACATTTTAAAATATCCATTAGTGAATTTAACATAAATGTCCTCATTTCTATTTCTCTTTCTTAAATAAAATATACAGTAAGTTACACTTGTTTTCTTTATAATAGGCAATATATATATATATATATATATATATATATATATATATATATATATATATATATATATATATATATATATATATATATATATATATATATATATATATATATATATATATATATATATATATATATATATATATATATATATATATATATATATATATATATATATATATATATATATATATATATTATTTTTATATCCACAATAATTACGTTGGCATTCTAAGCAAAGCCACACAGTCCATGAATGATATAGTAAGACAAATGCAACAAGTACTTACCCAGACTACTATCTTCTGGAGATTTGTGCACACTCATACTATGATAAAACTTCTTCTCTGATTTTAATGTATTATTTTTGAAAAGATCATTGCTTTGTGTCGTTGTTGAAACATTACATTCACTTAAAGAACTCATATTCGGGGTGTATGAGTTGAATTTCGACGCTTTATCAGTATAGTAATTTAAGCCTCCGTTTTGTTGATGTTGATTTTCACCAGAGCTATTTAATGTTATTTTCTTTATCGTTTTAATTTCCTCGATCTCATTAATTTTCTTCTCAGATATCGTCGAATGCTTAATAACTTCTTCATTTAATCGAAAATCACCGTCGCTTTTAGAATAATTTAGTGTCGATCCATTCATAGACTTGTTATTTATCTTTTCATTGGAACTTGTGAAATTATGTTTGACATCATTAATTTTTGAACTAAATGGATTTATATTGTCTTTGGTATCATTATTTTTACTAGTTTCTGTTAGCACTTGACTATCAGTAAAGGAACTATGTTTTTCACTCGGTGAACAATTAGTTAAAGTATCATAAGAATTGTTTAGTTGCGACTCGTAGCTAATATTGTGTACACTGTTAGGACCAGAGTCGAATTTCTTCGAAAAGAATGAGGATAATTTAAGTTCGTGCTCATTTTTATATGGATCTGTTGGTTTTGTATGTCTGTGTGTTGGGGTATTTGAGGGCTTGCCGTTTGGTATAGGAAGTTTTGAAGTACTAGTATAATTTGGCAGTGTTGAGTAGAAGGGATTAGTTGGGTGAAATTTGAGCGGCTCAGGAGATATGGACTTTACAAGTGGAGTCGAATTAAACGGGGAGTTTAGAGATCGTATCGGTGATGAAAGTTTATTGTTCGAAGTCGCTGGTCGTATTGTGGCATATACTGGAGCTTGAGGTGTTGCTTTTCCACTGTTTATTTCAGATATTAGTTGCGAGGGTCCTGAAATAAAATTCAATGTATTAGATTATACTCTAAAGTAAAAAAAAACGCAATAAATTAATATTTTATGATTTAAAGCAATTATTGGTTTTAGAGAAAATCAAAGTAATTAAGGTCATCTATAGAGAGTCCACTGAAAACAATTTATTTTTATAAAATAAAATATAGTTAGCTTGATATAATTCAAAAAGTAGATCAAACGTTATTCAGAATTTCAAGCGTTATTCAATACCTCTGACGATTAATTTAATCGCATTCGAAAATATAAGTGCATCAATTAATTACACAAGCTTTTGTTTTAATAAATATATACTCGTTA
Organism: Dione vanillae; assembly: GCA_037178615.1. NCBI lineage: Eukaryota > Metazoa > Arthropoda > Insecta > Lepidoptera > Nymphalidae > Dione > Dione vanillae. The sequence continues at coordinate 484,382 of JAZFAU010000106.1, forward strand.
AACTTATTTCATAATATAAAACGCCTTTATGATATGATATACGTATTTTATAAATATCTAATTACAGTTTACTTATATAAGTAAAACTTTTATAGACTGGATTTTTTAAATATATCATTGTATTTGTCACGTAAAATTAGATTTCTTCACTGAATATTAAATTTCCTTACACTACGGCATGCGTTTCCGGAACGCACAGTATGCACCTGATTACATTAAGCCAGAGACGCTGGAAGCGGATAAAAGCTCATTATAAGTACCATTTATTTACTATTCCTGTTTAACCGTATATATATTTTAAGCATATAAAGCTTTTAAGCTTTTTTTATTAAAGTTTACGCTTTATACCACATAACAGGATATGAGACGATATGATCCTAGTACTAAGTCAATGAACTTAAGATATTTATATTACATTTAATGATAAAGTCAAAGCAAAATAATGAAAATATTAATTTGAACCTACTTATAGTAGGACACTAGTTCACTGCAATATTATGATTTAAATAACTTTATGCTAAGTATAATGAAATCTATGATTTGATTTTTTATTTGCATTGCATGCATGCATAGTTTCACGCTCTATCCCTAGTACTGGGTAGTCATTTTATTTATTAGCAATAAAAATCCTAAAATAATTTCAATATTATGAATATAACTACATTGATTCTTTTATTTTTAAAAACTAAAAATTGTAAGATTCGTTTATAGTATTAAATCTACTAAGCTTTCTGTAGTAATAGATCTTTTAAAAATGAAGGTGATTATCTTAAATGCATTTTGGTGACACCGACTAATACTACTGCAAGTGGCAGTCTTCTCGAGAAAAGAGTTTAATACAGTAACCCTCTTTGTGCATCTGGCGGCTACTTTAATGAAAGTTGATAAAAGAAAAAGCGAAGTCAGTAAAGCTTAATTATAACAATTAAGCTTTCCAACAGCTTCTCCTTTTATATAGCATGTTCACTAAAAATAATAATATAAATATTACATTACATAATAAAATTGTTTTACTTAATAAAGGTGAATATAAAATTAACACAGCTTGAGCTGCCACAGCTAGTTTTATTAAATATAAACAAGAAAGTAGCGGAAATATCGTTTGATAGCGCAATATAAATACGTTGACAAATCGCAATTTACAAAATTACCGCCGTTGATAGTTGGTAGAACTTTAAATACAAAATAGCACGCTATTATACCTTATCGTAAATTCACTCTGAATAACCCTAGTAAATGCACTTTAAAGACGACGTCAATTAATATTGTTGCAAATTGCAGTTTCTAGAGGATAACGTTTAATACCTTCATCCTCTTTGTGCTGGCAAAGGAAAGCCTAATCAGACCAGTTCATACACTTTAATAATATTTTGTCTTTGTAAAATATATATTTTATGTACAGATTTTTGGACAGATTTTTGTATATATATTATTTTAATTTCATAGCAGTATGGCTTACAAAAATTGACAAACTTGACTGAATCGTACTCACGCATCTCGCATGTGCGGTCGGATATATAAGTTTATTTAACACATCAGTAAGAAATTTACGTACGTAAATTTCTGTTTCTACTAACTATTCATGACAGTTTTTTTGTCTTTATTCTCGGTTTTTTTTACTTATATTTTCACTCTTTACCAAATTTTCCATTCTAGGCCAACGGAAAGTACCCCATAAGATTTGATTACGCGGTTATTTGCATATAAATGGCAGAAAAAAATGAAAAATTAACGTTCATGTCTTTTGATTGCAATGCTATCAAGAAGTTTGAAAAATTAAAATTTTACTTCTGAGCTATAATTGGCTATAGACTTGAATATTTTATATTTGTTTTAATTATTAAGCAAAATTGAGAAAAGTTCTTTTTAGATGGACAGACAGGCAGACAAATAACAAAGTGATGAAACCGTGTTTTTTTTATTGATTGGAACCACGAAAATTCAATGACTTTCATAGAACTGTATGCGGAGGTTAGCAAACAAAGCTAGCTGGACTTCTTGGTCTATTGTATAAAATGAATGTAGTGTGAGAGGTTTTTATAATTTACATAGTTATATAAAATCAAGTAAATTAATAACATTGATTCCTAGAATGATGCATAATGGATGATCATAGACATCCGTCAGTACCTACATACGTCATATTCTATACATCGTCATACGTGAGCGAAGCAAGCGGTGACTGCTGTCCTGTATTTTATAATAACCAACCATGCATCTCTTGGATCCTTAGTATGTATTTAAACTAGAAATAATTAGTGAGTGAAAAGTTTAATAATGTTGAAACAAATAATTACGTTAGGTTTTGGACAAAATAATAACACAAATAAAAATAACGACACATCAAACTAAACTACAATTACAACTTGTAGGGGAATATGAAGTTGCGCTTCTTGGTAACAGTATTAAGTTTATATTGACGTCATCATCATATAGAAATGAAGCTTTTTAAAATGAACAGTTCAATAAAAAATTTACACTTTTATGCTTCAAATATATTTAAGTATAAATTATTTGTTTAAACAAGACGTGCGCTTGAATACTTTCTCCATATTAAACAAGAATTTGAGTTATATTTTGTGTACCCTCATGGGATTACTAAATTTAATTTATTTGCTTTCTTTTTCTTTATGAAATAATTTTAAATTACTGTTTTTATTTATTCATTTCCTAGTTTTTTTATGAGGCCTATGTCTTATCATTATTCAGTAAGAGATTAATATTTACGGATAAAGCTGTTAGTAAATATTCATCTCCAACAACTGTATTTTCATATTAAGCAGTGACTATACTACGTTTGACGTCTATATGGTAGTAATAATAGTGCGTACATAGCATTAAAAATAAATATAATTTAAACTTACTTTTTAACTCTGTTGTTTTACCAATAGATCTTCTTCGCGGTGACATCTCTCTGTCTCTGGGGAACAGAAAACATTGATAAGAAATTTTCAGAAATTTATAAACAAATTGCATAAATCCATAACAAGTTTCTTATTTTATGTCCTTGATTTCCTCTTAAATATATGATTATAATAAAGCTTTAAAACAAAATAACATTCATTCACTGCATCATTAGAATAAACAGCTTAACTTGCATATTTGCTTTAAATTTAGCCAACTATTTGTTTTAGCGTAAACGTATATAAATGGAATATATTACTAGAATCACAGAATGGTAATTCGAGTCCCCTGCCTCTAATTGCCACATGCAACTGAGCGGCTTCATTTAAGCTTTGGCTTCCATCATTTCCCATTTGCAAAACAGTTTCAAAGTTCAAATATCGTATGGAGCGTACGATGGATAACCAGATTAACGAATCTCCGATACAGTCACTCACAAAATGGCGACTTCAAAGCGACAGCGGAGAGTAATATTCAAAAAGATTTAAAAATTCTTCATCCGGTCATACTTTGTAGTCCACGTCACTTTGCATCCCTCTGTCTCACTGAGTTTTATACTTGACTATACTATTATGGAAATCTAGAGCTCAAATGTTTGCGTTTGTATAACTTGATTTAATGTGAACTTGTCGGCAAAAATTCAAAATACTTGTGAGAATATAAATAATAGATTTTACATATTACATAAAATATAATAATATAAGTTGTTTCTTATATTGTAGGTAAATATTGGTACAAAAATGCTTAGTATCTAAACAACACTAAATTATTTCTTAGTAATAATAATATAACAAAATAGTGATACAAAAAAAATGTCTAAATAATAATAATAATAATAATTTAAATATAATAATAATAATAATTAAATTATTATTATTATTATTGAGAAGTTTCTACTGACATTTCGGGAATTGGATATAAAAGACATTTTAAAAATAGATCTAAGTCAGCGTATATAGTAAGGTTTTTTTAGATTCGAGCTTTATCCAACGATGACCTGGAACCTTGTATCTCCATTGTAATGGTTTAAATGTAATTACTCTATTCTATTAAGCTAAAACACTTACTCGTTTAACCCTAATCGTAAAACCGGTCCGGCAGATCGTAGCATCGCATGTGCATCTGAGTTGCTCATGTCCTTCGTCGCCTTGCCGTTGATTGAAGTTATTACGTCGCCTTCTCGGATTCCACTTAGCGACGCCTTCCGGCCTGGATTTACCTGAAAAATATCAACGATTTAATAAGTATATAATATAAAAAAAAAATATTAAATTTATCAAATGAATAGTGTTTTAGTAAATGTTATAAAGAAATAAAGCTATTTTGCAATTCAGAGTTTTTTAGTCCATCACGTTTAAGGAAGGGGAGTCCGGAGCAGTGCCTCCTATAATAGTTTCAGACTGAAGTGTAGGCTTAAGAGGCGCCTTTGTAACGCGCATTAACGCTCACCTACTGTCTGAGCTCTTTTCTCTACCTACAAAAATCGAAACGATTGTACTAGTGCTTTTGAAATACGAACTAGATACAAATTTATGCTATTTTTCTACATAGTTACAGTCCAGAGAGATCTTTGAGCAAACTATAGAAATATTTCGCTGTTATACCTCCGCCTCATATACCTCATACGTACATGAATATTTTTTTTACAAGATTTCAAACAACACTATTTTATATGTGTATTACTTATCTCACCTGCATTCACATTATATATACATACAACATAATAAACAGATTAGTTGTTTTTCTTTTAATAAAAATTGTATTTAAAACATGCTACACTAACTACTAAATAAATGAACTAGTAAAAATGTCAACGCTCTTATTGAAAAAATATTTAAAAAACTAAGTAACTCATAAGAATATTTAAAACTGTAAAATAACATAAAGTTTTTTAATTAATTCAACTCAGTTAAGTTCTTTGATTACGGAGTTCTGCGCGAGCCAATAGAGCAAAAGTAACTTCGTCAATGTCATTTTATTTGGAAATTATGCAGTGGAAAAGAGATAGTATAATAGCACAATACCTAATTCGCATATATTTATCCCATACTGCGCTACAACTTTCCTGTATTTTATTTAATACTTTATTAAAAAGATAATTTAATATTATATGTTTTAATGTATTACACAAATAGCTGGAAGCGAACTACAATCATTATGGCTCGTTTGCATCCGTACAGTGATATTATTTTTATAGGTCACATTCGCTTTGGATTGCATTATCGGTTAAAGTTATTGCCCCCGATAATGGTTTTAATCGTTTAAACGTATAACATTTCGTTAACTGTTGTTGTAAGTTATCTATTATAATTTTATTTTCCAAAAAATTGTAGAATATTATCTTAATTAATATGTAAAAAGATATAATATAAAAAGATATGATAACGCTGTGCCGTAACCACATTTCTTTTACTTTCAAGATATAATCATATATGTATATCGTATGTACGTAATCGTATGAGACCACCAAGCCGTGGGCTGAAAACTATTAATTTAAAAAGCTTTCATTTAGTCTCCAGAGAGCAGGCATATTTCTTAAATATTTCGGCCTCTTAACAACAAAACATACTGGGTATTTTGTAGAAGATATGATATGCTTATCAAGTATCCTATAATATATTATTAAATTAAGCAATTATATTAATAAAAGCTTGATAAGTTTAATTGACCTTTAAGATATTTGTTTGAAAACTTTTAGGAGACTCATTCATAATTCTACTACAAAGCACAACAGGAATATGAAAAACTCATCAGGTCACAGAGCGTATAATGGGGCACTTAAACAATTGCAGCATGAAATTTCAGTAGTTACAAACCGCGTTAGGTTCGCGCCGCCTCGCCGCCGGTGAACAAAACTTTAGCATGTTTCCTTCCGGAGTGCACTCAGCGAATCCTTACCCGCACTCAGGCATTAATATTCACGCACACAGAACTTTAATCGTAGTCATTACGTACTATTTACAACACTACCTAGTGATACACGTAACTATATCATTAAACACCATTAAAGTGTTACATAAAATAATGAAATACGAACTATGTTAAACTATATAATAAACGTCCACTTTAGTCCAGTCACTCCTAGAAAGTCAAAGTAGATACTAAAGCTTAGAAGGCACGCGACCGTAGAGCCAATTTCATCGGAACATTATATGGGCATTATTCGAATATGCATGCGCCGTGAGGCCGTAGCTATTGTTGTATCGGGGATAGATACTCGTTTCGAATATTAATCCTGTACAAGGCAAACTCACGAGCTGATTCCATGTCTACGTGCAGAACCTCAATGATTTTTTAAAAGGCCGATGAACTTATATTGTATGGAAATAATATTAAATATAAATAATTTCCTTAAGATTACGTAAGCGACGTGTTTAAGACATCTCGTAATAGATGTTTTTATACGCTTGTTCATTCGTTGTTCGTTAGAGTTCTTGTTGGCTTATAGTTAATTTTCAAGCCGTAGAAAACATTGAGGACCTTCATAGCGCATAGACTCAGTGTTTACCTATAAATGTGACGGTTTGCGAGTACGATTCCTATGAGAATGGACTTTTTCATCTTAACACGCAATGCTTTGAAAGAAGGCAAAAAGCAGGGAACGGAGTATCTTAATACTAAGATCCCATGGTTTCTGTAGTTCCCTTTGCTTACCACGCTACGTATATGCAAGATAAAGTATGAAACTTTTACTAATTTACTAATTTCATTTAGTTTTTAATTTATCTTTGTGAATATTTATTTAAGATTTTTAGTCAAATAGAAAACATGTCTAATAGAACCTCGTCCGTAAGTTGATAGTTAAACAGCTAATGTCATCTAGCAAAAGTGACATCGCGTACGACCAGCTTGCAATACTTTGAAAAATTGGACATAAAAGATCTTTTTTATAGTAACATTTAAATTGCACCGTCTATTGTTTTCTCTTAAAGTTTTGCTTGGCAGGTGAGTGATTTTAAGTTTAAAAATTATATGTTAAGTTACCCCAGTATAATCATAATTTTCCACACATATTTATGTTGTGATAGCCAAATGTTTAGTTATTGTAGATATATTGATATAATATAAGTAGAAATATAGATGTAATATACGTATGAATTGAACTATGTATTAATTAAATAACCAAACATAATTAAGGAAGAACTATCAGCTTCTTTGAAAATAATTGAACATGAATCACATATAACTTAAAGACAAAAGCCAAGAAAGAAACATGCTTAAAATATAGTAAAAACAGTAATAGATTGATTTGGTTTACTTGAAATCGCGCAATCTAACGTAACGTTAGATTCCGCTATGTATTCTTTACTTGAATTCATATAAGTACTAATAAATATATTTTTCCTTTTACACTGTATCCTGCTCACAGCTACATAGAAAATGTCCATTGGTAAAATACTATTGTACTGCGCCCAAATAGCGTCAATATTACATGTAACATTTAGTACTTGTTGCTCAAACAAAATATCTTCATGGACGAAGTTCCAAAGCTTTATCGTGAAACTTTTCAGAAACTTCTTACACTGGTGCTTATCTATCTATACTATAAACAGTAAAAACGAGACATATAGAACATTGAATATTTTTACGAAAAAATAGGGCAAACCAAAACTCTAACAAATTGTGTATTTATGATTTTTTAAAATCTTACCTGTCTGTGGATAGATGTACATCTTCGTTGTTATACAGAAGAATTTGAACGAAACTTTTTTTGTAGGATGATTTATCATCATACCATAGTAGTTCTAGCTGAATTGTAAGAAATATTGAAATGCCATAACAAAACTGATCGGCGATCATAAGAATTTTTCATTGACATATGAAAACTAAATATGTAACACTTGATGTAGAACCACAACAGATAAGCTAAATGAATTAATATAATGTTTGTTTAGCCTTATTTCCATTTTTCATTGATATTTTAATCTATTAAAACTAAGCTGCACCTAAACTACAAAAAATCTTATTTTTAATTTTTAAAAGGAATCTTTTATCGGTAAAAATCGTTTAGCAAGGATCGTAAATTCTACGCTAACGAGGTTGTGGGCTTCTACTAGTTTGAAATAAAAGTATAAGTTTCGCAATCTGTAGTAATTATCCTCACAGTTGGTATCAAGTTATTTACAAATATGACATATAAAAATTTGCGAACAAAGTTACCATATCGTGAGCTGTTCCGACTGGGTTACAAAAATTTTTTTTATAGCTTCACGCTTTTATCCTGCATATTGCAGGGTGCGCAGAGGGAACTGCAGGAACCATATGAACCTAGTGTTAAGACACTCCGTTGCTTAGTGCCTGCTTTCTCTGTCCCCGCTTTCCGCCTTATTCGAGGCATTGCGTGTTTAGTGGCGGAACTCAACGCCGCGCTTTGCCTAGTTTCCAGAACGAAGAAAATGGAAATAGAAAAATCCATCGTCTCCGAGTCGGAATCGAACCCTCAAACCGTCGCGCTTACAGGCAAACTGCTTACGCCTCTGCGTCTAGCCACGACGGTCCTCAAACAAATTTTTATTTTTGAATAAATTTATAATTTATTATTAGCGTTACAATAAACACTATACCACTAATAAGTACCTATGCGGTTATGCGGTATTATATAAATAGGGCGATTATATAGTCAGTATAAAGTTGAAATATTAATAAATCACAGAATAATGTCGGAAAGATATGGAGTTTTACTAAAACCAAAATAAAATTCATCAGAATAGCCGAGAGATTTTAAGCTTCCAGAAATGTGGGATGGAATGCTCCAGCAGATTAGTCTTACTATGGCGATATGATTTTAACGCTATTCTATTTAATAAGTTACACTAATTATACATTGCACAAAACCTATTTTTTTACATGCATCTTCATAGAAGATAGTAAGAAGAAGAAGAAATACTTCAGAATCTCTGATGGCACGTACAGTACATTAAAATACAAAGATATTTTTTCAATTCGAACCAGTAACGTCTGAGACTATATGTTCAATGAAACATGCTTTTTAGCTATAAAATGTTAGCACAGATTAGTAAAGATAATTGTTTTATAATAAAAATAAAATTACTATTTATATACCAATCAATTATAGATCTGATAAAAGGAACATAAATTGATAAAATATGTCGTGACTACGAGGTGCTGGGTGGCCATTTTTATAAGAACTGCAATCGTATAGAATAGGAGAAGTAAACAAGGAGTAAACAGTTGTTTTACCGCGGTTCTCCCATGGTTGGTCAGTTGAAAGTTCGATCTTGGCATTTGCGGCACGTACGCTTGACTCCACGTGCACGTGTTTTGCTTACACGATCATGTCTATCTGCCTCCTTGAGTACTGAACCCAATTTATCCTATTTATATCTCACACTACTGTTATCGCTGTTATTAGCATTTGGTATCAAATTATTTAAGATATTAATATTTTAAATTCAAGACTTGTAATGACATTGTGTTATTCTTGTGTGTTGCATAGAATTTTTACAAAAAATTATGTAAAGGAAATTAATGTAAAATATATTTAATATCAATATCAACGTCAATTGAATTTAATCAATCAATCAATCAATCAATATCAATGATGATTTCAATATCCTGTTTTAGATGTTCTATAAAATTTTACGGAATGGAAATATTTTCTGACCAATTATTAGATACTGTTTATTATATTTTTAATATAACAGCTTGAATTTATGCTATTCATTACATAAAATGAATTTAGAGTAATTTTCCATAACATAACTAATACTTACTCAACTCTATCATAGTTATAAAAAAATATATAGAAAGTAAAATTAATAGAAAATTAAATTTTCCTAGTTATATCCTAATAATTGTAAAGTGTAACTTGATCGGCACAGTAAGCGAAATTTAAGAGCGATCTATTTCAGCTAATTGTAAAATTTGATGAAATTGCAAATTCAGCCAGTAAAATTTTGGAAATTTGTGTTTTTATACAAATTCAGGTTGTTAGAAGAAAATTTAAAAGTACAGCCAAATTGATTTTTGTCTAGTATAAGCATATAAATGCTTAGTCTAATAGCTTTTCAGTGAAAACGAGTAAACTGTCTAGATCTGAGTAGTGTTTGCCTCTGTGGATATCTAGGTCGTTGTCATAAAGCTTCTGCCAAAGTCAGTGAACTATCACGTGGAATAATGGATTTATTGTGGAAATATATCATTTTACTCTGCCTTACAATTCAATCTATTGAAACTAATATTTACTCGTATATAACATTGTTATAAATGGGCTCTCTTATAGTAGGAGCTTGTGAAATGCCAAGTGGCTGATATTAATTAAAAATATACTTGGACAAATGTATAAGCATGTTCATTAAATTTGGTGTATAGAGGAGGTCACGTTGGGCTTGGGCCAGAAAAAGGGCCACTTAAAAAGTATTTTTTAAGAAATTGTTACATAAAATATATGAGTTATACATTTTGATTTCGATCAAATTTGTTTTTAACTTACATCTAAATTATGTGAATATAGATCTAGATATATACAGCTTGTATTTCTGTAGAGAAAACCTATTTGGGTTCCATCCGTATTTGTGTGAAACTCAACGCCGGGCTAGGTTTCATAATTATAAGTACTATCAATGAGAATTGAATCTTCAAGTGTAGCGTTTACAGTCACACATCATTCCATTGCGCCACGATGGTCTCTCATAAAAATAAATAAAATCCAATTAAATCATCTAAACACTGTAAAATATTAAATGGACCACAAATACGAACTAAATTTAATAACAGGAAATTAACAAAATCGATGATTGTGACAAATAATTCATTGCGAATTTGCAATATATAATTACGTCTGCAAAGCGAATGTGAAATTCATAATGATTTTCTAAATGAGCTACATACGAGTAGCTACGCGTATTTATGCATCAGCAAATTATAAAGCGTAGATATACATTATCATGATCGTAATTGTGGATATTTATTTTAAAAAAATACAATAAGTACTTATTGCATGTTTTGTCTGTATGTACATTGATTTTATTTTTTTTCTTTATCGTTCCAGCTCAGATAAGCCAATAAGCGGCGATAAATTCCGCCAATACACGGGCGATATCTCGTAAATTTTGGATGTCTTAACACTAGATTCGTCCTGTATATACATAGATGAAAAATGTGAAACAAATTGAAAATAAAAACAATAAGACTACTTGGTCAATATCCTTCATTTATGTAAAATTTTGGCAATACTGAATTTATGTACTAAAGTGAGAATTATACATAGTAAATATATAACATTTATATATACATCATAATATAGAATGCCAAACGAAAACTGAACTAAATATATATATAACACAACAGTGTTTTGTCTCCTCCAAGCTGACATACTGGTAGCCTACGATAACACAGTAGAAACAGCGCTAGCTTTACACCCTTCAAGTACTCTAGGAATAAAGACGTACTCGAAAATTCCATCTCTGAATAAAACTTAAGATGAAGTGAGCAACGCATTTCGAACTGAAGGCTCAAGTGGCGTAACGAAATGAAAAAGTTTCTGCCACGAATATGCATTTCAATAAAATAATATAATTCATAAAAGCTAAGCGATTTTGTACCTATTTCTCTTTGATATAGCACCGAACGGATCTCGCATTTTAAAAATAAAGTTTTTTTATCTATCTATCTTCACGTTTTATCCCGCACATAGCAGGGTAAACAGAGGGAACTGCGGGAACAATAGGAACCTAGTGTTCAAACACTCTGTTGCTTAATCCCTGCTTTCTCTGTCCTTTGCTTTTTGTCTTTTTCAAGCATTGCGTAATAAGTGGTGAAACTCAACGCCGCGCTTTGCCTAATTTCCATAGCGAAGAAAATGGAAATAAAGATAATTTTATATAAGTAAATATTACTTTAAATATGATAAGAATAACATTTCTTTTCTAGTTAAAACAATCAATAGTTCACATTATCGAAGTGCTCTTTTAAATTTTAAAACCAATAACTTGGCGAAGGCTTTCTACTAATGAGAGAAGTTGGCGCTTAACAGCAGCCTTACAGCCTGCTCCAGTTATTGTACCGCTAAAGAAAAGTTGTGTTCCAATTTTTTGCTATCCTTTACGGAGCTATACATAAGATACAATGAATATACTATATAACAATAAAAATATAGTAATTTTTTTCTTTTTTTTAGCGTAAACTACGCTTTATTCCGTTCATAGTATGGTCAGCAGAGGAAACTGCAGCAACAACCATGGGAACCTAGTGTTAAGACACTCCGTTCCCTGGTTTCCGCCTTTCGAAGTATTGCGGGTTGAGTGGCGAAATTCAACGCCACGTTTGCCTAGTTACCAGTGCTAATAAAATGGAAATGAAAAATCTGTCTTCCCCAAGTGGGAATTGAACCCACAAACCGTTGCATTTTGCAGGCAGATGTTGTGCCTCTGCGCCACGACGGTCCTCTTTAGTTAATTATGATACACTTTTATATAAATTATTAAGATTATTCGCGATATTAGTAAAGTACATAAGAACAGAAAGGATGTTTTAGCCAAATATTTGATAAATACGGGTGCGAACACTCGTTAGTAAGATTGATTGTTGTTTGTTAAGGAAACACACACACACGCACACCTTACTCACATAGCATGTTCGCTGAGGCGTATCGCTGAAGCTCTGTCGAAAGAAAAGTAAGATATACTGAAGATTGAATTCACGAGCATTATTCACATTGTTAAAATAGAAGCAATTTCATTTTGTAATATGTTGGCTTGTGTTGTCTTGTATACGGATCGTATTCTTGAATTACCTAATACAATTTATATATTTTTATATGTTTAGAATAATATAAATTAAATATATTTATAAACTACAATATATAGTATCTATATCATCGTAGTGGGATGTTTTTGTATATATTCACATTCGTCTTTAATGGAAACCTAAGTTAAATAACCTAGTTTGTTTGTTGATTTTATGTGATTTATTTTTGTCAGGTTTTAATGTAGTATCTGTGGTAGTGTTTATAAAAAATAATATAATGGGTGGACCATCTAACCTATATAAACTTAAAACTGAAATCAAATGTAGGAAAAAAGCGAAAATAATTATTCATATAAAATTTTAACCTTCAAGAAACTTATTCGGAAATTTTGAAATTTACACTTTTAGCTGTTCGAGTTAAAAATTTCATCTAAACTTTATAACATATTTCTAAAACAAATATTTACATTTCAAAACCTATTGACATTTGCAACCTTAATAGGTTAATGCATAAAAATCACAGCGAATAAAATTGTATGTATTTTTAGAATATCGATAAGGCCCTGATATATTGCATTATGCGCCGCATAAATCTCAAGAGCAAGAGCTGCAGCATAAATTGTTTTCTTTTTAACTTACAACTAAGCTACAGCTTGAAATTATAGACGACGACATTTAGTATTTTGCTAACGAAAATATACTTTTCACAAAATGTACATATTTATTTATGGGTACACTGAATTTATGTTCAACGAAACATTACAAAAAATGAAAGATAATTACTCTACCATTTACCCGAGTACATTTTCATGATTTAAAATCCAAAATATTGTGTACATTTACAACCACCTTATGATAATAGCAATCTTTTATACTAAGAGTATTTTCTTTGAGATTTACTCAGCCTAAATATGCGTATTGGTTATGAAATATTTTGACGTATCTCAAGTATTTTGTACAGTAACTGGAAGAAACATAATGGAAACTCCAACAACTATGAAACCAGAGAAATAAATATTTTACTGAACACAGTATTCATTTCGTTTTTTAATGTAATTTCATTTCATAAATTTACCCAATATAGAAATATTATGTTATCTTTAAAAAACAACTGTCACGACATTCGTAACAATATGGATTCAATTTCTGTCTGCACCAACATGCGCATGAGAAATTAACCTATATATTACTATGCTGGTGTTTTCATATGATGCAGTAGGAACACTGTGATAAATTTTACAGGAGTGTTCGCTAGGCGAGAGATTAACACATTTGTCTATGAAGATGAGACTATATTTCCTGCGTGTCAACATGTTATTTATGCTCTATCAATTGTATAAAGCTATAGAGGTCGAATGAAGCATTCACGAAAATAGACCGACGCAGAGGATTATTCATTGGTGTACTGAAATAGAGTAATGGTACTGAGGCATGTTATGAAAACTGTTGTTTTATAAGCTCAGCACCTAAGAAATCTTTTCATACATCTAATTTGCCTTTCAAAATGAATAAAAATCGAAATAGCTTAATATATTCAGTTTAATTATAAGCCTAAACATGAGGACGTCGTGCTGCAGCGGCACAGTGTTCTACTGAAATAGAGACGGCTGGTCCGCCGTTGGGGAATAATTACTTTATTTTTTCTCGGTATATTATACAGAAAAAGCGCAAGGCTGATTTCCCTCAGTTTACAACGTACAGAGAAATGAAAACTGAATAGAGAGAATAGAGTTACCTACCCTACTATACGCACAGTACAGCATGTATCTTAAAAATTATCAACTACTATTACACAGAGAAAATAATAAACAATTTATATATAGGTACAAGGTCAGGAAATGATAATTTCAAATCTGTTTAAATAATTATATTTACTACTTAGGCTGATTTTACGTTTAAGCTTAATATTTACACAATAATTCACAAGGTCAAACCTAAATGGGATACAGAATTTTATTATAAACCATAATTTTTATTATGCAAGAACTGTTTTGATCACATGACAGCAATTCTAATATACGAACCTACGCGTAATGATTCATTCAGCAAAAACAGAATAATACTTAAACAATTACAGTGGATAAAAATTCTCCCGCAATATTCTAAGGGTATCAAAGGAAGAATTTTAATAGCGTAATTTGAGACTAAGCATTTGTTTAAAAGTGCCTGCCGTTGCGCCCAAGTTGATTGTTTTTATCGAGCTTCTCGGAATTAATCTCAAAGTTTCCCTTATACTCTTACTTTAACCCTCAAAAAATTATCGTTTGTAAAACTAATAATTATCATAATGTTTGGAATCGAGAGATTTCACTAAATATTATGTTGTTGCGTTGTTTCTTCAAGATGTTACCTAATATATACATATATAAATATAAACACACACACATATGTTAAAATAAAATATTTTTTCGATGCATATATCAACTGAATTACCCAAAGTAAATAATATTTACAGATTTCAATAACTTTCTAAAGAGCAATCCTATATAAGTAACCCTTTTGACTCTAATTATCAAGTAAATAAAGTGCGAGAAAATGCACAGGGGAATAAAAAATAGACAAATACATACATACACAAAAATAGACAAATAAATAAATATATGTATAGTATTCAAAAGTAATCCAGAAATCAAAATAAAACTCAAGATTTAATTTAAAATAGATATGATTTCTCAAAGGTATATGTGAATGTAAACACAACTTACTCTCGATATTCTCAGCGGTTGGTTTTGATCAGCTCCGCCATGCATACGGAAGCCCCACGGCGCGCCGCCACTCAATTCAACTTCCCGAGCCGACATCGTCACTATCACTCCATTACTTCGACAGTTATTAACTTTAAGACAATTCAACAAAACGCGTCGAAGTTCTTAAAAGTTCTCTTCATTATTGCAATTTGAGGTAGAATTTGAGAGACTGAATTAGCTTTTCACATTGTTCTTCGAGGTAGAGTATCTGTAAAGAAAGTAAAGATGTTGTTAAGAATGTTAAATATGGTAATTTACATATATTCAATAATTGTTTTAAGTGTATTGATATGTGCATAAAATTAAATGGTTATATTATTATATAATAAATTCAATTTTTTTGCAAATATAATAATAATAATAATAAATTTATTTATTTAGGCATCTTTGGCCCATTATGTTAATGTACTTGTAGAAAATATCATACTTAAAATCGTATTCGTATTTACAAATGAATAATAGTGGAATTCTCTGTACTAATTCTACCGATCCATATCCGATTCCAAATTGGTTGGAATCACTCACTGTTACTTTATATTGTGTGGGACATGACAAAGTATAAAATTATTAACTATAATATTTTTATGTATTATATATTTTAATAGATTGTCACACAAACAGAATTACAAAGAAAAATAAAGAAAACGACAGAGTAAATAATATATATCGACAAGATACGAGAGCCGGATTCACCAAATCCTGGGCGTAAACTTCTATGTACACATACAATACAGGATAAAATAAGTCGCTTCTTTCGATTTTGGTGTACTTATGATTAAAATCGTAATATTTTATTTTCACCATAACTTCAAAACAAAGCATCATATTTTAATCATTCAAAGACTAAATTTCATGTAAATAAACTATATTTAGTGATGAAATAATTTATTTTAATAAGAATTATTAGTGTGAGTAAAATAAACGCGTTTAAAAGAAGTAATAAAAAATCAAGATTTTTAAATAAAAAAAATGGTTGTTGTGCTTTACTCGACAAACATAGGTATAGTGTGTCCCAGACTTTTTCATGGATACTTATAAGATCTATAATTATTTAAAACATTTTATGGTTTTACATTTTATAGTTTAAGCAGCGTACGCAAAATAAGTTCTTGTTGATTTTCACAGCTTCTTTCCGAAAAACCCAAATATTTTAAGGAACCCTATTTTTTCCATATTAAAATATAGCTCATGTTATATATATAATGTAGCTTAAAAATGGTGAAAAAATTTTTAAAATCAGTCCAGTACTTTTTTAGCCTATTCATTACAACCCAACAAAGTTTACCTCTTTATAATATTAGTATAGATTTGTGTCATCTAATTTAATACTATCAAGTGAATTGCTTGTTTATTAAAAAAAACTTTTTGTATTTCCTAACAAAATATACTATATTTTTTAAAATAGCAATGGCAAATAAAAATGTTACAAACTAAAATAATCTTTTCAGTTGGTTTCAGTGGTGAAAGCAACTACACAGCGGAATTGTGGTCACTACAGGACTAATGCAAAGCAAAATAAAACAATGCAGCACTGCTATGTCCTGTAATTTGTTACATACAATTAGTTTGTAGTTTATTAATTATCGAATTAGTATGAATTAAGTGTTATTCTATCTTAAATTCACCAAAATATATATTTTTTCAATTATTGAAATCGATTTATATCAGCCTCTGTATATGCCACTACGTTTATGATACCAATAACTCGCCTCAAACGTAATTCTGCTAAAAATCGAAAAAGATATTTTTAATTTTAACGATAAACATGAAACATATTATTTATCTTGTTAGATTTATTATTATAATTTAAATACATTAATTACGTATGTGATTTATTAATAATCAATAATATAAACACAAAAGACGAGACTCTGAAAGGATCACTTTGTAGTCAGTGAGCCCGTCTGTTACTCTGTCAAGACCATTTTTCTTAAGATCATAGTATTAAACTGAAATTAATATGAAAAGCCTAGGCCTAAATCCTTTGAGCTTAAGTCTAGGGCCTTTAAGCTCACAAAAAATAATGTACTCAGTCTTCTTGATTGCGTAAATCAAAAGATACACGTTTGCTTTGTTTATGCTGCATATCGTCAAAATTTAATTTGCTGAAAATAGGTACTTTCTATTCACACCATTATGAAAAATAGCATTTATTGTTGAATAAAGAAAGAATCCAAAACTTACAGATGTCCTACCTAAAATGAAGACATCACAGTTTGCAGTTTGCATCAATTTATATATTTAAAATTTATATAATTCATGTAACATTTATATGTTTTGTTTAAAATTTAAATATTTTAATTTATAATTTATGTAATTAAAATTTATATATTTTTTTAAAGTATTTATATGTAGTCTATTGAGAAATGACAACCGTGTACCGTATCTCTTCATCATCATCGTCATCTACCCCCTAGTTGATGACAAAATGAAGTAACGATCGAAGCTTCCCATTCGATACGGTCCATATGTTTTTACCATTATTTCGTTTGCAATATCACTTAGTGTTCAGTTTTATATTATAAGTCTGTAGTTAACTTTGTAGTAAAAAATGTGTTAACAATCGTGTTTTATTACTTATGTGTTTATACTATAAGTACATTTAAAGTGGTGGTAAATATACTCAGTGCTAACTGCGAGTGGACTTATATTGCTCTCCATCAACACTACAGCCTCCAAATTACTTTGATGTAAGTAAATAAATTATGTATTACTTATTACAATAGTAATAACATGATACCTGCAATTTTCAAGTAATTTGTTTGGGTAACGCTTCTCCTTTCTGACGTGATTTTTCATTAATTTCTATTTAAACCGAAATGCTTTGAAATTTTTTTTATTTATAAAATACAAAATTCTTTCCATCTATACTTATGACGTATTAGACGTGCCAGTTCACATAAAATATAAAATATTTAGTGCTCCTAATTTCATTTTAATAACATTTTAAATAACCTGCGCACAGCGAAGACTAAACACTGCCAGCATTTTTTAATGTATCATAAACACAAGTTCGGCAAGCTATAGCAATAAAATAAATACCATTTTAAAGGGTCGTTAGGAGTTACAACTGTATTATTTATAGTTTTACGCATTAATAACGACAACTGTGGCATCATATCCTTGGAATAAAGTTATAAAGATTTGGTTTCATATTAGTAGCATTCTTTTTTAAAACCAAACATGCAAGTTTAAAAATTATTTATTAAGTTTATTTATTTATTTATTTTTTTAGCTTCACGCTTTATCCCCCACATGGCAGGGTAGGCAGAGGGAACTGCGTGTTAAAACACTCCGTTGCTTAGTCCTTGCTTTCTCCGTCCCCGCTTTCCGCCTTTTTCGAGGCATTGCGTATTGAGTGGCGGATCTCAACGCCGCACTTTGCCTAGTGTTGCCAGAGCAAAGAAAATGGACTATAGAAAAATCCATCATCCTCGACTGGGGATCGAACCCAGAAACCGTTACAGGCAGACGTTGCGCCTCTGCGCCACGAATCCTCAGTCAGTCCTTAAGTTTATTGTTTGTATTATATATAAATTTATTAAAAGATTAAAGAAATGAAGTTTAAGACCGTATTTTATATGTAAAGGAAAGGAAGAATTTACAGTTCCTCTTCTTCTTCTCTTTATTTATGGCGTTTCGAGGGTGCCAGTTGAGCACAATTCACTTCGCCAATGTCACGTTGAATGGAGAACACACAAAGTAGAATGTACGGCAAAAAAAGAGATATCAAAATTTACAGTTCAACATTTGTATACAATACAGTTAAATGTCAAAAAAAATGTCAAATTGATCTGGAATATATACAGGAAGTTGTTATGAAGATGAGTGGTTTCGCAATCAATACAGATAGAGCCGAAGCCATTAAGCACTTAGATTATTCCAGGATGTTCCAAATTATACATTATTGTGTTACCAGTGCCAATTCTCAAATGTAACGTACATTAAGAAATAAATTGTAAAAAACTGCAATTATTATAACTTTGAAGTAATTTACTGATAAAAATATAAAAAACACATTTTTGCTACGTCGGCCAACACTTAGATACAACCTCGGTTCTCTAATTTCATTCCTTTTCTAAAGTACTTTTTTTACAAAATTCAATTATAAAAAGATACTATTTTAAGACATTATTTAATTTTTATACTTTAACGGCGTTTAGAATTATACTTTAACTCGCTATTTCCATGTAGTGAATTAATGCGAAAAAAGATTAAAATAATAGAATAATAATGACAGGACGTGATAAAAGATAAATGATTAATTTAATAGCAGGCGTTTAAACACTTATTGGGGAGGGCCCTTATGTGTATGAGACCAAGACCAACCCGTACGCTTATGCGTATATAATTACATATATAGGTCATAGTCGATTTTAACCGACATCTGCACATAGTAAAATCGAGGCTGAATTATTTCAGTAACATTACCGAAGGCCAACACGAGTGTTAAATATTTCAAATTATATAAACATATTAAACAATATTTGTTATTTAAAATATGGTTAATGGATATTAGTTAGGCTTCCAGTTGTTCAATTAAGTACTAATAGATACTGATAATTTTAATTAGCTCAGTAAAATTCCGAGCATAATTTGCTACTGTAAAATGTTTTATTGGAATACCTAATTTAAGGTATAACAATGTTAACCATTTAAAAAATTACATTTCATAAAGTGGTGTAGTTAGGTCTTGGTAATGACAATGAAATGTTTTTTTAAATACAAAAATAAATAACTGAACAGCTTTACTCTGTTTGTCGAGTACAGCAGAGAAGACGGAGTAAATTTATTGTTAAGACACTGCCACTATTTCGCAATGAATGGCGGGAAACAACGCCGCCCTTAGTCTTCTTACCATAGCAAAAATAAAATAATTTATACTACCAAGTGTGCATCGAACCCACAACTGTTACAATGAGACGATAAGCCACTGCCTCACGACGGTCTTAAGTATTTATTTAAAACGAAAATATATTATTTACATTTAAAATACACAATTTCCATTTAATTCATGTATTTCACATTATATAATCAAGCGCGTTGAAATGGTGCAGTGTGATGAGTAAAGATTTGCTTCGCCCGCAGGCAAACACGTAGGTACTTTCGACAACACGTAACTGTCCACGATTCCATTAAAACATTGTTTATTCCTCATACACGATCTCATTAACTATACGTGGGATATATTGAGCTTTTAATATAAATATATTATATTCCTGCCACTTTTCTATGTAATTCAAATATTATGTATATATGATATTTTACATATATACATAATATACATATGTATATCATAATTCATAAAATGTTAACATATCGTTTGAAAGCGCTACTAAATAGTTTACATTAAGGAAGATGTTTTTAAATTCGATCTGAAAAATGTTTAAGTTAAAAAGCGTGCAATCGTAAAATATGTACGATCGAGTTTCCCACGTTCTATGCTATTGGAATAGAGATATCCCGTAAGGAATTCGAGAAATAAGTTTCGCTTTGCAGTTTCGTCTTTGATAAAGATTTTCCTAGATAAAAGTTTATTAAAACGTATGGAATTTGTAGTAAAAAGCGTTGTTAAACAAAATTATTATTTTATTATATTTATTTAGCAAAAACTTTTGTTAAGATACTTAACATTAGGTCCTCTGGTTTACACTGACTGTAGTCACTCATCACTTTGTGAAGCAAAATGTGAAGCTTACAAATAATTTATAAATTACTTTTAATTTTGTGATATTCGAATTCGTATTTTCGCCAAAATGTAAAGTAATTTTTAGTTTATACATGTTAAATAAAGTCAACTAGCATTATCTACACTGTGGACTGTCATAGATTATGGTTACATATTAAGTATAATTAATAGAAATTATTTTGTCTTTTTAATATTAATTGTGAATATATAAAATTCTTAGTACACAAATAATTTCATTAAAATCTAATTATTATTACTATACGTTTCATAAAGCAGGTAATACCTGATGAAAAGTAAAGAAACGTGGTGAATAATGAGCTGCATTTATTGCGGAAGCTCGCTCGGATTGGTCGTGACAGGTGAAATAAACCTTCATTGCCTTTCTGCAGCTGATATGCCACTTTCAGTTATTTCATTAGTAATTGTCACCATTGAAGCTTCTGAAGCTTTACACCATTATTTGAATTAAATCATTAATATCTATACATATAATACGTGTATATATACATATAATACGTGATATATTTAAAGCCTATTTCTTCTTCTTTTTTCTTTTTTCAATTCTTAATGTAGATATATACTTAAAAAGATTCAAGAAAAAAATTTAGAAGAAATAGTTCAATAACTAGCATTGTTATTGTCAACTTATATTGTAACAAGATGAATAGATAGAGACTGGTAGATCTTGACATTTCCCTCATATGTCATCCCATATCAAGAGCTCATTTCAAATGAAGCATCATAGTCAAAAATAGACTGTAGTTCAAACAAATGTGTTAAGATCGAAATAATGTTACTGACTGGATATTTTAAAAAAGACAATTATATTGCTACACATTTGTAAAGTTAAAAATGTAAAAAAGAAAATAAATATATATACAAGTATACACATATTTTGAAATTCTTTAAATTCTGAAATATATTTTAATAGCAACATAAACATTTTATAAAAAATATAAAAGCAATCACCTAAAAGCTGTCCAATGATTGACAAGATAAAAATTTATTTAAGCCGAGCTGCGTCACGGTATTTAGTTCAGACGTTGTTCCTACTTCTGGCTTTTAATAGAGTACACTGCCTGACTCATTTCGTTAATCGAAGGTTAAATATAACTTCAGAGCATTACGTAGTTTTACGAGACTGGACGTTTCATTTGACCCATTGACGTACATGCTGTAATATTCTCTAACAACAAGTGAAGTAACGATAAGGCCACATATTATTCAATTTATTATTTGGCTCTAATTCAAATTTAATATCCTTTATTCCAACACATTTTTGCAAGTAATTTTCGCTGAAAGAAAGTGCGTCTAATTACGTATAGTTAAATTTAGTATAAAATCGCTTTTACCCCATACGAGTATAACAAGGTAAAGGAGACGGAATCTAGTGCTAAGACACTTGATCCCCGACATTTAATATTCGAAACATAGGGTATTAGGTAACGAAATTAAACGCACTTTGTCTTAATTAAGCCGAGTGAGGAAATTAAATAATGAAATAAATTTAATTTTTCCTACAAGTGGGAATGGAACCTATAGCCGTTGCGCCTAATTTCAGGCACTGCACTATGCTATATGAAGGAATACATACATATATATATATATATATATATATATATATATATATATATATATATATATATATATATATATATATATATATATATATATATATATATATATATATATATATATATATATATATATATATATATATATATATATATATGTAAATAAATGAACAAAAATAATCAAACAGAATAAATGTGCTATATCTTCGCCTTAAATTTTCATCTGCTGTTATATATATAAATCACATTATAAATTACAAACTGAGGCTATGGTTGGAAACCGCAATTGCAATTGTAACATCTGAGGATGAGCATGCTGCATGCAACGTACAATGTTAACGGTTTATAATAAAAACTCAGTTATTTTTTATATAACTTCATGCTATATCCGGTAGATAAAAAAACTAGTAAGGCCACCATGGCGTAATTATACTCGACATATAACTTCTCTCTACTTTGCTTTATAGAAAGTGTAATAAATATGCAATGCATATAAATAGTTAAAGTTACAAACGTACTAAAAAGAAAAACGGTACTTCATTAATTTACAACACTTCCGCAGCTGAAGAACCCTAGAATAATCGATAGTTATCTATACTTTTTCACATTATTTACGAAAAGTTTGTAAATAATGCTCGTAGTTTTAATTTTATTAACCTGCCCGGTTAGTGAGCCTAAAACGGTCACGGAGGGCAATTGTTGTATAATATTTCATTGTAAACATATAATTGCTTGGGAAGAATTATGTATGTATTTGTATGACCATCATTACTACATAGTAACATTAAAGTTATATAATTTCTAAAGAAATGAAGGCTATTATGACAAAGACAGTTTAGTTCAAAGTAAAGTTTAAAATATTAAGTTTTAATTAAATATAATTAAGTTTTTTTAGCTTTACTTTACAGGTTGAAGGAACCTAGTAATAAGGTTTACATCTTTCAAGATATTGCATTGAGTGGCGGAACGGAACGTTGTGACTTGTGTTGTTTATATAGATAAAAGATATCTTGTTGATTTAAATAAGTCATCGTGCCTACAATATCTTAGCTTGATATCTTCCATGGTTTCTTAAATATCAGTGTATCTTTCTTTCAACAGTAAAATAAACCTCTTTAGGAAATTCTTTCTATATAGTACTTCACCTCCCACTGTACTGACTAGGGTGGAAGGGGATGAGGCATCGTGCCATCACTTCACTACGATAGCAGTTGCATGCCTTTTTGATTCATTGATGCCATCATATCAACTATGCATCGCTACCTCGAAAGTAAATGTAGAGCTTATATAGGAAAAATGTCTCTTTATATTAGAACAAAGTAGTAATTAACTAAGGTTTTAAGACGTAAAAATTTGATTAAAAGTGTTACATGAGTGCTCTTGTACAAGAGCCAAAAAAAAATATAATAAGCTAAAAAATTAATATGGAAAACGTTCAACGATCAAATTTCTGTACACAAATTGTAACGTAACAAAAAGTTAGAGGAATAATAACGTCAAAATATTTCGTATCCGGAGGCTATTTGAAGCGCATTGTAAACTTTTATTCATTCTCATCATATAGATATAGAGATATAAGAGGAATTATATTACATATATGTAGATGATATATTTCTACTTCCAGACTAGTTATTTTGTTATATTCTACTAATTTACTTTTTAAGTAAATAAAAATTTTCCATTAATTATAGTACTACAGTTATTATAATATTATATATATAATATGTCAACTATTAGCACAAAAATATATGTGTATTATTTAAATATTTAGCAAAAATTATCTAACATTGCATGTTGCATGCTGTATGCTGATCCCAGAAGCTAGAGTCAGATCGACTAAATTACTGTGAACATACCATCTGACGAATTTCGTATATCCATGAATCTTATGATTGGATCGAATGAACCTATAACAATTCAACGTATTCAAAATATGTGGTTTCGGGAGCGCACATGGAATTGTAAATTGGGTCAGTTACGTCGCACTAGACACCCGTATCGTATAAACATTGAATAGTTATGCTTCGAATTCGTTCCGACAGCCGGGAATGTCCAACAAAATGTTGTATAATCAAATTCGATGCGTAAACAAGTATTTTATAACAAAGGAACAATCGATAAACCCGCAAAAGTTTCTATAATGAACTTAACTTTGTTACTAAGGTTCATTTTGATTCATTACAAAGAATAAGTATTTATGGAACCTCACCTCGAGGCGAGGGAAAATTTGCTTGCATTAGTGTCCTGGAATGGTAATTGCAAATGATTTATTGTTTACATGTCCATTTGTCTTCCACAACTTTTCTTACTCTCTCAAATCTTTGCAGAATGATAAAATCTTTTGTCTGATAAAACTATTGTTATCAAAAAATAATTTATCAAATAAAAATTAAATTAGCATATGATTTTTTAACATATGCAAAAGAAAATATATAAAAATAAGGAGCTGACTTTTTTTAATTATGAGGTCTAGACTGAAGCAATATAGACGCTATCGGTGCAAGATCTCATCTTCCTTATGAAAGCGCCTATATTACTGTCTCAAGGGATTTTTAGAGCATTTTCTATTCCTCAGTCTGATTATACAACGTATGGCACTTGGCTACGCGTAGGTAAATTTTTACTTTAACATTATTTTTCTTTAACAGAATATATATAGATTACTTGAAGAAAGGAGACTATTATTACTTATTAAAATTTTAGAAGCAAGTAGCATTTTTTATACATCCCGTTTCTTATGACAAAAATTTGTTGTATTAAAAATGCGTAATTAAAAATACTAAATAGGTTTCACATTGATACACCACGATATACTTACTTAACAATTACCTATTTATTTGTGATATAGAACTGATTTAAACAGTTTAATGTATTACGATACTAAGCACTAGACAATTTGCAATTAAATCTAAGCACTAGATTATTTATTTCATTGGAGTTTATAGGTTTTTTATTCTCTGCTCTCTCTTTTATTCTGTTAAAATGATAAAAAGTAAAACCAATTATATTTGTTCACTATATCGAAGCTCTCCAAGCCCTGACGCTAAATACAAAAGTGAATAAGTAGACACTTAGTCGGCAACATTTTGCGAACTTGCATCCGAGCGCTGTGTGTCGACGTTCTGGCGTTGACGTGATGGATACTGAATATGCAATTTAAAAGTGTTCAAGCTTTTATCCGCTTATGATATTTCTTCCATTCATAAATTGCATTATATGTACCAATAAATGTAGTAGTATTTTCAATTTATAAAGAATTTCATTGCTAGTCTGAGATAAATTATATCGCTGAAAAGTGTAGTAGTTACGTATGGTACTTTTACATATGCTTTTACATACATAAGGAAAATATTTCCTATTCATAATCTTTATATTCAATTCTATTATTTGCAAGCAATCTTTTATAACAACATAAGACTATGTTCCAGTAAAATGTGAAATTAAAAAATGTTTCAAATTATTCAAGTCATATTTTATATGTACCTTACGATCTTTGATACACATTAAGAAATGTTTTATATCAAATTTATATACAAATATAACATATTACAATATAAATTTTAATCAACATATTTGTCAGTTACAAATTCTTTCTCAAATTCGGGTGGAAAGTTCAAAGAATCAAATTGTTTTATTTTTTTTTATAGCTTCACGCTTTATCCCGCATATTGCAGGATAGGCAGAGGGAATTGCAGAAAGCATATTAACCTAGTATTAAGACACTCCGTTGCTTAGTTCCTGCTTTTTCCGTTCCCACTTTCCACCTTTTTAGTAAGTTTTTCAGTGTCAATGTAAGAAATTTGAAATAGTAGCTAAATATTTACCAAAAATTAATAATTAGTTTACCAAAATAATTAAATCAAAATATTGTTTTTTAATGTTTTAATTACTATTAATAATATAGGATTGAAATTTGAGCATCACCATTTGTAAAACTAAAATTTATATTTTTATTATATTTGCTAAGCTATTGCTATTAGTTATGAAAATATAATATAATTAGTAAAGCGTCAAAAATATTTGTTTTATTTGGTTAACTTCTTTATTGTGAATAACAAGGATATTAGGGGAAGAGGAAACAACAATAACTATTTAACCAGCTACATACGTAGTAAGCGAAAGCACTAAATGAAAGTTTCGATTTACAATATGAAACTTAAAGCTAACAAGCTGAGTTAGATATACGAATGTACTTTATCGTTCTGAAGTAAATGTTACATTTACATATGATATGTACGTAATTTTATTGCAAATATGCAATGTCGATTCTAGTTAAAAAAATAAAGAGGTCTTTTATATTTTCTGTCTTAATAGTTAGAAATCAATCAAAGTTCTGTACAAGAGATATATTACGCGTTTTTAAAGTATATGACATTATTTCATGATTAAAAAAAGCGTATAGTATGTAAATTTATGTATATATATGCTCAAAAATTGTTGCATAACACTCGCGCCTCTTGAATGTAAGCGTAAATCAGCCATTATTAAAGTAAGCCCCATGACGTCATTACTGTATCATATTAATTTAAAATATTTACTTGTAAGCCGAGCGCCGTATGTAAACAGTGACCACTTGTATAAAATCGTAACGATTCGTTGTTCTCGCTCGACAAAGGCTTGCACATAGTTCATTCATCATTAAATATTATCGTTGTATCTAAACAATAGGCGCCTTTCAAACTACAAGTAAGAGTTCAGGGGAGATTCGAAATGAAATTGTGGCATCTGTTGATAATTATGATTGTAATTACCAGCAATATAGCCCATGCTTGCACGTAGTTTAATTACTGCGGTATATACGATGAGATCGTATATACATATCTGAATATAAAGGAGCACGCATTAAGGCCATTTCAATGTTAGCACGCTGCGTGGTCACTGTATAGTGTATGTGCTGGACGCTTATAGCGGAACATTAGGCTTAGCAGCATGTGTATTTGAAATCCGATAGCTGTTTTCTTTCATATTTCATATGATATGTAAATATTTTTAAACGAGATTCTTAGGTTTTAAATTTAGACGAACTTTATCCTGCTATTATTAATAATGCTTTCGAGACAGTTTTATATTATTTAACGCCATCGTGGTGTAGTATTAGATGAGTAGGTTTGATTTCTACTTAGAGGATGCATTACATTCAGTCTCCTGCTCTAGGAGACAAAGACAAGAACCGAATAATGAATTAAATTAATGATATACTTATCTTGTTATATCCGATATATGTTTTTTCATATGCAATAAAGTAGAACATAGGTAATTTACATATAAAAAGCAAAGATATTGTTATTTTATTGTTTGTTTTAAATTCGCACTGTATCTCACACACAGCCGGGCAGGCAGACGGAACTGAGTGTTAAGACACTCCGTTCGCTCCGCTTTCCACCTTTAAATTTTATCTTATTATAAGAGCGAAGAAAATAAAAATAATTAATTGTGATCAAATGAGAATCGAACCCATACCTGCTTACATGCTATATGCTTACAGCAAGACGGTCCTTTATTTTAATATGAAACTAAAAATATCACATAAAGATTTACAATAAAAAGTTATCGATCGAAGGGTGTGGAATACAAGCGTCATGGGAGCGAAGGGTGCCACATGCACCCGAGGGCGTTAAACTGGCCAGCTGATAAAACTTAATGGAACTGTCACTGGTAAATTATTCCTGTTAGAGCAGGGCTTATTTTTTTAAAACTTTTATCTTTTCCAAAACCTATGATAGACCAATTTTATATAATAATATTATTAACTTGTGTAGTTTATCTTAAACGTTACTAGGTATGCGCAAATGATTTATCGTGAAAGCGTTTTCAAAGCGTACAATTTCAAAGAAATGCGGGACAATGAAAAGGGTTAGGTCAACTGTAGATAAGAACGATCAGTTGCGGACGTCTTTGCCTGATCGTAAGCCTATTCTACCGGACCCTACTTATCGCAAACTATTCGTAAATTTCAATTTGAAATGAGATTTTTTATGTCCTTAGCCTACATCATGTGTTCTCTTAAATGATGATGTTACCAATAGACGCATATGGCGTCATAGCTGTAATAAGTTAATTAACTTTTTATAAGAGAAAATGTGAAGACCAATGTAATGTGTGTCCTCTCATCGTCTTTTAATTCTATTTTTCAAGGCAATAAGTTTTTAATATAATAAAATAAAGCCAAATTTTTCTTTATGTTGTCTTATTGCTTGATTTTCTTTGTTTATTAAGTAAAATTTTAGATAAAATCGTTTTTTATGCTGCTTAAGTACTACAAATTATAAATAAGAACGTATTTTCCAAAACCTATTACATTTTGCAACTCGTGCTGCATAAATTATGTCAGATTCTGAACTAGTTCTAACAAAATATGATTTCTACAGTATAGAAGTTACTATATTAGACTAAAACAATGAACATAAAGCTTTATTAAACTTTACTCTGTTATTTTCAAGCAAATCATCGTGCATAGTTTTTTAATTTAGTATATAATATTATATTTATAGTTGTCAGCGATACGTCTCCAGTTTTTTGAGGAATGTATAGAGAAAATTCACTATGCTCTCTCCTTTTTGTAATCAATTAGCAAAAAAGTTAATATAATATCTATCGTTATATTATAATTTTAGTTTTATTTTATTTTTGTTTTATTTTATTTTTTTAAACTGTATGAATTCAGCAATTATGTATGCGATTATACATTATACATTTTCATGCAACAGTATAGGAAAAAAGAATCTAGTCTAGAAGTCTTCTACTTTCGCCTAGTTTAATAGACATTTATTTGTATTAAATGGCGAGTTTTGTACCATAGTGAAATTAAGATAATTTAAATATAACTATCCCCCAAAAGGGGAATCGAACTCACAATCATAGGACTTACAGTCATTTTTACTGTTCCAAAGTGGTCCATAGTGTCTTAATAGAAGACGCCTTAAGTTTTCTATTAAGTAATTAATATTAGTTTGGGAAGACCTAATATTAAAGTTTGCGCCAGATAAGGCAACTTAGAAGCAAGCTGAGGAAACTGATATAATAATAAAGTTGTATTATCAATTTATAAAATAATTTGTGTACATGCAGAAGATAGTTCACCATTTCGAATAGTATTCAAGGCGGAAAGAGGAGAGTGGGGAGAGTTTTAAGGCTCCCTATGTCACCCCTGCTATGGGCGAAGCGTGAAGCTGCTATTTTTATATAATCAAATAATAAGTAGAATAGTGTAATGTCCATTAATGACTTGGAAGTTTTTAGAGAACTTAAGTTGTCCACAACTTGCGCTAAAGATTTGAGAGATTTATAGGTTAAGTTTTAATAACGTTAGTGTGAGATCGGTTTAAGAAACTGTTTTTTTGTATAATAATTAGTGTTCGGTTAAGTGTACTTTTAACACGACTATGTTATTTTATGACACAGTGCCCGTGGAGATATTGAGATCGTGAGAACCGTAAATTTGAGAAAGCCGGCCTATTTATGATTTCTCCATTGAAAAGTTATAAAAATTTTCACATTTACCAAACAAAGCACTTTAAATTGATATATTTTTGTATTATGAACCAATTGTGTGTAATTATATGTGTGTGTTATCGACTTTTTAGGGTTCTGCTACAATAATAAATGCCATTAGTAGTTATTTGCATACGTCTTCTGTTTATAGACAGCGGTATGATTTAGGTATATTTTTATTATATAAATATTGTACATTTTGATTTATTAGGGACAAATTTTTAAACAAACAATCTTTGAATCTAACCCAGCTTACCTACATTACAAAGACTGATAGTTGTTAACAAATCAATTATATAAGAAAAAGCAGACACGAAGCGAATCTGAAAATTTCTACCTTAACCCATTTTTTAAAGTAAACTGTTTATGCTATTCTGCGAAGCTAAAAGATAATGTAAACATAGTCTATATTTTTGCACTCATGAGTTTGTTGCTAAAATAGTTAGTAGTGGTTATCCTATATATAATTAATACAGTAGAAAATTAAATTAGTTCCGAAATCAATGTTAATATTTTTTGTTTTATCTTTTCTAACTTATTTATTCCTCCTTTATCTTAATTCCTTATTTTATTAGATGTAGATGGAAACTAGTACTAGCAACAAATATCATGTAATTTAAACTTTTTTAATGAAAAACTGCGCTTCTTACAAAAACTAGGAAACTTAACTAAACTAACAGACCTAATAAGTTTTAATTACTTGTTTGCAAATAATTAAGTTTAAAAGAGCTTGGACAATATAATTTAAATATTTGCCATCTCACTTTAAAATACTAGAAAAAGAAGAAGGTACTTCTATGCCAAAGAAGGAAGTAGCGCAAAGTACGTTTTAGAAACATTTAATTGTTTTAGCTGCAAAACGACCATCCACTCCACAGCACTCAGTGTAGAAACAAGAAATTAAAGAGAGCACGTACTTTAAGATTAATTAAAAATAATTGAGTGTAATAGAACTAGTACACTTTTAGAATAAGAACAACAAATGTAAACTTATTTAGCGCTTGAGGCGAATTTAATCAGAGGAAAAGAACGGTGGCCTGATTTTAAATGGTACACGATGTCGTAGATATTTCCTTGTATAAAAGCCTACGGAAATAGCTTCGTCCAATTTTCTACAGAAAAGTTATCGTACTCTTGAAAATATTAAAATTTATGGACGTTAAGACTCTATCATGAACGCGACGTTTGTGTTCAGTGGGAAAAATATATTGACAATGAAGCTTTAAATGAGAAAAATATTGTAACACCACGATGCAAGTGGTTGGAAAATACAACAGCAAAAGTGTTTTTGTTAATATTTTAATATTAGTTTAAACACATTTTCGTTTGATTGTTTCATGTTTGCTAAGGAAATAAGAAGGGAATACAGCGGGAACTTAAGGGCTATTATGTAAATTCAAATAATTATTCAGCTTTTCCTCGAAAACAATGGTTAATGTATCCTCTTGACAAATAATGGAACTGAAATTTCGACATTGTCAAACTTGAAAGCGCTGAAAATCTTCAAGAATTTCAAAAGCAAAGCGTAATTCAGAGCTTTATAAACGTTTGGTGCATATAATGCGATTGTGACACTCGTATAAATTTTTAGTTTACTTGGTGCATGAATGAAATTTCATATTTTAAGATATTTTTTGTAACTTCCTAGGTTATTATTACCATGTGTCAATATCTAAACGTAATTTTTTATATTTTTAATTAAAATATATAACATACCTGTAGTCTCAAAAATATCCTTAAACTACAACAAATTGCTAGGACAAAATCTAAGATTAAGATCATTACGGTCTTACGGCATCACAGAAAAATCCGGCCCAAGGGTGTAATTTCTGTAATTAGGACGTCACTGTATAGCGTGCAATTGCACTAATTAGTATAATGAAAGGTCTAATCATGATATTAGTAACATAGCTGATTATGTTTCTAGTGAATCTGGATGTATAGGTAGATATAAAAATATTTATGCTATTAATTTAGTATCTGCTTTAAGTATTTTTTGTGTTAAGTGGTTAAACTAATTTTTATTTCATATTATTGAATAGTAAGTAATTGAAAAGTAAGTAAGTATTATAACTTTAAAAACTTACAAATATTTTTTTTTAAATATGGTAATTATAACGCAAATCATTAATAATAAAAATATTTCAGTAATGTACAATTTGTTTATTTTCTCATTTTATTTATTTTTCACATAATAGATATTTAAAAACATGTATTTTGTAGACCGTTCTTATAAATAATCTTAATGCAATTTTGTAGTTACAATACAAAAGTTAAAATAATTATCATATACTGTTTTTAAAAGCATTAAGTAAATTTAAAATTAAAGCAGAGCTCTAAACTATTGAAATGTTCATCCAAGTATATTATAAAAACAAAATGTTGGCTACAGCATTTACCTTATTTATATATGCAGATATAATCTTCTATTCACCGTTTGCTTTTTATCTTGACACGAACGAGAACACAACACTGCACAGAATGAGTTTTCAACTATCGCGTATTATTTCAGCCGTTCAGTCGAGATGAAAACGGCGAGTACGTAGTGTTCAATTCACGCCGTCTTACGAGTCGGATATGAGGCACGCAAAGCCGGCTACACAATCTGTTGTCTTTCAATACATAAACAAACTGAGTAGACCCTGAAGCTAGCTTCGCATGAGCCGCTTGAGCAATCGGCACAAACATCACACTGCCGGTTTGAACTTCAGAGCGCATTTATTTCGTAGTTTACACATACAATACAAAAGTTAATGAATATTTACTATAGAATTGGCCAAGCACATGGCTATTGAAATATAGTAATGTAGGAAACGAATGAGATACTAAAATGAAGATTCAGGCGACTCCAGATTAGCGCTAGTGTGACGTACGTACAACTTGGGCGGCTGCGCGGTACGCGCGATAGGGGAACTCGATATTATACCAATTTGTGCACTGTATCCTTGCAACAAGGTCTATTTAAAATTGCATTGTGGCCCCTTAACAAGTTTACGTCTTAAAAGTATTCAAAATTCATCATAATATATATCAAAATAAGGTTCAAATTGTGTTGTAAGTGGTAAATTAAATGCTGCAAGCGGATATATCACGTGTGCTTAGGGATTTAGAGATAGGTGATTGCAGCAAGGTGAACAGTCAACCCCTAGCTTTAAACTAAATTCATGGGTAATCTAATAACGCTATGCAATACACGGTTCACATTAGAAGGCGCTAGGTTTGCAAATACAAATAATGATATTACGCTTCTTACGGTCTTAGCTGATACTGTCAAAGTAATTAGAGCCGAAACAGTTCTTAGTCTTATTTGAATCATATTAATACGTATGAAAACAAGAAATTCACTTTAAAATTTAACTGTTGTCAATTAATTTTATTGTATAGCGTATTAAAAGTAATTAAGCTAAAAACAACAGTATATAATGAAAAAAGTACTTAAAATTATACACAGTGGTGTATCTGATACGCGATGCTTATAACTTCTACCCACAATGGAAGGAGTTTTAATTTTGTTTTCGCTTTGTGCGTCTGTTTTAAGAAAATAAATAAAAAGTGATGATCTTAACTATAAATTCTCTTTGCAAAAAGGTTCAGAAGCGAAAATATATAAAAAATAATGTGTAAACACATAAAAAGTGATATATATTAGGAATTACTTTGAAATTCTAAAATGAAGTAGATCGTATTTATATAGTCTTTAACAATAATAAGAATACTAAAATATTTATGAAGATCTAAAAACCAATTCTGTGTGTACTCTTTATACCATTTATATTATTTTCATTTATATATTTCTATATATGTTTTTAATATACAAAAGTAGATTATTTGGGCTTGGAGGTATTATAGTTTTCTCTTATAAAGGACACTTTACGAATAGCTTCAGCAAAATCTAAGTAAATCTAAGAAAAGATTTTTTTCTCTAGAAACCGCCATTGTTTAAAAAAGAAGGAAATTGCTTGTTCCTGCAATTAAAAACTAGACCTAACATTACTCTAATGAAATTTGTTTGGTTTTTTAATTTCTGAAGATCTAGTTCAGGGATAGAATAGTCACCGTAAAACCGTCTTTTTTGAGTGGGGCTCCCGGAGATCAGCTGTAGCTCCTGTCCAAATAAATATTTTTACTAGTGCTGAGTCTGAAAATATTGTTTAAAGGTACCATAATATAGGTTCTAATATTTAGATCGATAAAGTTAAAAGACTTCTCAAAAAAAATCGGGAAAATTCGCCTTCTGTCTTTCGCTTGTTCTCTGTTCTCTGCTCTCCGTCTTTTGACGAACTCAATGCCGTTTTTGCCTAATTACCAGAGCGAACAAATTGGAAGTTAAATTATCCACCCTCCTCAAATGGGAATCAAAGACATAAACCATCGCGTTTACAGGCAGACACTTCGCCTCTGCGCTACCACGACTATTATTATATATTCTAAAATACAAATTGTATACTAAGGTCGCCGTGAGCAAGGATAATAATCTTGACTGTAACCATGTTGTTTAAGGTTCGATGAATTTGATCTTTAGTCTGGAAAATTCACTCTCTATAAATACTATTTACCTATAAAAATTTTCTTTTTTTTTTAGCTTCACGCTTTATCCCGCACATGGCAGGGTGGGCAGAGGGAACTGCAGAAACCATATGAACCTAGTGTTAAGACACTCTGTTGCTTAGTTCCTGCTTTCTCCGTCCCCACTTTCCGCCTTTTTTGCGTGTTGAGTGGCCGGAACTCAACGCCGCACTTTGTCTAGTTACCTATAAAAATAATACCTATAAAATACTATTTACCCAAAAAAAACCTTCTTTCAAAAAATCTAACTTTTTAACACTAGGCTCCCACGGTTATAAGTCTACCTACACGTTATGTCATTACTAAAATAACCTTATAAAAGAAGTGGTAAACAAAACAGAAACAAACAGAGCTGACTACATATAACGTGAATGAAATTCTTTGAATTGCTTTTTGATTAAACTTTGTAGGATTATAATTTTCGTTCTATTTTATTGCCAAGTGCTTTATATTATTGGGCCAATATACTTAATTCCATAAGCATTTTGCGCCAAACAAGCACCTACTGGTTTTTATTTTTATATAAAAACAGATGAAAATCGTGATTCATTCAATACCGTGCTCGTCAGAAGTTTTTCAAATTCTTTTCATAAAAAAAAGATCTGAATACAGTACGAGTACATAAATGGTATATGTAATAAATATAAAAATAACCTAGTGTTACGGCTCTATATATCTATCTATCTATCTATCTCTTCTTCTGTTTAAGGATATTATGCTATATTATGCGTTGTTCTATCTGGCTTGAGAAATAATAATTGAATCGAATTAGAAATCGAATACGACCATCGCAACTAAAGTTTAATTTTGTAAATAATAATATTTACACAAGAAGTTATTGAAGAAATGCAGTTTCTATAGACTCACGTTCATATAATAATTCAACTTAAATTTAATTTATTTTTCTAAAAATATCATTTCCAATATTACGTACATTGGTTTTAAAAAAATTTTTTATCAACGGTCACGGATAGTTTTGTATTAACTTTATAGTGAATTATATTTATTGAATAAAGTTTCTGAGTACTCAGTCTAATTTTATTTATAAAAAACACACAAGCATCCACCTACTAAGCACAGATATTTTTTTAGTAACATATAACAACGTCGTCATATGTGACAATACTAATGCGCTTTTATTCTTAAAAATAAGCCACAACTTACAACTTGTCGTCATGACAATATCAATATCTTGGACGTAGGATCTGAATTTTAAATATAGATGAGTTTTGTTATCCATGACAATAGATGATCTTTGCTGACAAGAAATCCTTGTAATAATTGCAACCGAATTGATTAAACAGAAAATACGTGGGTAGCACCTAAAGAAAATAGAATGTTAAGCGCTTCGGACTCTACATACCAATTTTGTTTAGTCTGCTGTCATTAACATCTTCATATATATCCTAGGGAAGTTGTCATGATTCTTACGTCTCTTTACATTATATCTCTTACTATTCTTTCATAACTGTTTCAACAAGTACCCAAATCTCTTAAGCATACGTGTTTACATTTTTACAACGACATCTTGTTCGGTGAATGAGATGATGATGTAAAAAATTTGGAACTAGTCAACAAGTGGCCTTGTCGCTAAGACAGCACACTCTTCCAGGCAGGTTTTTTTAGTTAAAAAGATGATAGATGAAGAAGGCAAAAAAATTCAGCCTGACAGGAAGAAGATTCATGATCCAGTCAGCCTGATCCTCCAAGTCGATAACCTCTTGTAACATAGTAAATCTTAAAAAAATTTAAAGGCGATTTAGATCAACAACTTTAGAACCCACTTCCCATTCGCATCCTTATATGTCCTTCCCTAAAATCCTTCAAATCTCAAATAAAAAAAACACTTCCTCCATATTGAATATAGTTGACCTAGACTCAATTCATCGTTCTTCTTTAGTTTGTGTATGTATTTTATATTTATTTTAGTGTAAATATGTATGTTCTATGTATGTTGGATGTATGTATTATGGACCTATATATTTAAGTATATATTTAAAAGTACAGTGATATGTATGTATATATGTACTATTTTAATATTTTTTAAAAATTTGTTTTGCTCATGCTATTTATTGAATTATGTTTAGACCCGTTGTTTGGCAATTATTATACCCCTCTATTGTAAACATACCTCTTATATGTAAATTTTCTATAATTACTTTTATGCAATAAAGAATATATGCATATATACATTTCATACATAATAACTGGATATGATGGCAAAATTTAGGTTTGTCGACGACGACGGTATTAACTTTAACTAACTAACTACTTTGTCGATTTAAGATAAATTAAGGTATAACAACTTAATTTATCTATTGAAGTTCTACATTAGGCCTTTCAGACCCTTGATTTTAATGTATAAAAAAATTGTCCATTCAGGATTATGCATATTATAGATTAATATCTCATGATCACGACTGTATGCACCTTAATATAAGCGCATGTAAATGTAAGGCAATTGAAATAGTAGAAGCCCATTTATATCTAGGAGTTAACATCGACAAAAGGTTTAATTAGGACAATCACATAGAACATGTTTGTAATAAGATTCGCCTTATAGATGCAAAGTTTCATATAATTAAGAATAAATTGCAATTTAAAACCAAATTACTATTATATACAGCGCTGGTGGAGAGCATAATTGATTACGATACGGTAGCTATGGGAGAACATTTAAAAGTCACCTCAGTAAAATTTACAACATACAAGTAAAAACACTTAAAACTATTCAGTGAGACAGAAACACAGCCACGACGAAGAATATTATTTAAATATTGCAATATACTATCAATTTATTGTAAGGTTAAATTTATTTTACTAAAAGAACACTTCTTCTGCATTAACAAAAACTTTGTTCAACACCAAATACGTACAAGGTCGATCTCAAATAATAAAAAGCAATAATTATTATGGTGAAAGAACAACAAATTTCATATTACCATTATTAATTAATGAACTACCGAAATCAATTAGTTATCCAATTACCTCATGTAATATTAAGCAACATTTTTTTTTCTTTTTTTTTTTTTTTAAAGCGTGAAGCTAAGCAAAAATTAAAAAAAATATTTTCTTTTAAATGACTGATTTATATAAAATATAACATATCACATTCAATTACATTTATACTAACTAAGGTAGGTGCGGCCAATAAGGCTTATCGGGTCATAAGGCCTAAGTAACAGAAACACAACTTTAAATAGTTCCCGCAAAGCGAAATGACAGTCATAGGTAGCAAACCACCCTAAATGGCGCCCCATACCTGTTACGACTCGCAAGCCCGCGTGCTGCCGCCAGTGCGACATCGCTCATTATGGCCGGCGGACACAAGTCTCGATTTATAATATAACGGTCGAACCAAACGTAAGTATTTTTTTCATTTTTACACTTTTCCACATTATTTTATAGTCAACCTTTCTATTAGTTAATGTTTTAAAGACCTGTATTGTACAAAACAGTATAAATTAGACAAAATAATAATATTTTTAACTTTTCTTGACAATGTGGTTGGTTGTTAATAAGGCCTATAAAATTTAACCATAGACCTTATTACCCTCCTTTATTAATATCATCGAGTGAATATTTTACTGTTTATTTAAGACCTTTAGAAATGAAATAACAACTGTTTTTAATTGATTTATGGTTTTCAGGCAAACCTCATAATCACAATGCCTCGCAAGCGAGCATTGTGTTCTGAAGATGATCTGGTGGCAGCACTCAGAGCAGTACAATGTGGACGGTTGAGTACGTACAAAGCTGCTGAAAGGTACAAAGTACCCAGAAAAACTATACGAAACCACCTCCAGACCGGCAGTTTAAAAAAACCTTGGGCCGAAAACCTTTACCTAATGAAGAATAGGAAGCTGAGCTTGTGACTAGAATTGTGAGGTTTGTGTAATAGTATTACCTGTTACTTCTGAGATTCTCCGCCGGTTGGTCTTTAAATTTTGCGAGACGAATGCCATCAATCATTCCTTCAATCAACAAGCTAAAGTTGCTGGTAAGGATTGGTTTAGGGCGTTTATGAAGAGACATCCGGAGATATCACGACGAAAGGCTCAGTTTATGAACCCGGCAAGGGCTCAAAAGCTTAATAAATTTATCGTAGATGATCATTTCCAGAGACTGAACGAAGTTTATGATAAATTGGATCTCAAAACTCGTCCTGAGAAGATTTACAACATGGATGA
Organism: Dione vanillae; assembly: GCA_037178615.1. Classification (NCBI taxonomy): domain Eukaryota; kingdom Metazoa; phylum Arthropoda; class Insecta; order Lepidoptera; family Nymphalidae; genus Dione; species Dione vanillae. Next base: position 523,251 of record JAZFAU010000106.1, read on the forward strand.
GAAGGGCTGCCGCCTAACGATTCACCACCAGCAGACTGTTTTGGCACAGAAGGGAGCCAAAAGAGTTCATTTACAGTCTTCGGAACACGCCGAAAGTGACACCATCGCCGGTTGTGTGTACGCACTTGGTACTATCATACCACCAATGATAATTTGTAAAGGCAAACGCTTGAAGCCTGAGTTATATGATAATTTACCACCGGGATCATTAGTAGAAAAATCTGCAAAAGGTTATATGATAAATGAACTGTTTAAAGAGTTTCTGAAGCACCTAGCCCGCTACAAAACTCCAGGCAGCTTGTCACTTAGATTTATCCATCGTGGAAGTTGCAGATTCACTCGACATAGCATTGTACTGCTTACCTTCCAATACAACCCATGAACTTAACTATACTATCAATTATATAAAAGCTAATACTATAAGCATCAATTAATATTTATAAAACATAAGATAATACTAAATGATCAAAAAGTGAACATACTGTGGCAAACTGCTTGATGCATACGCAAAATTACTTTTTTCGATAAACCTCACATTTTTGTTTTATTAATATATAACTAACTATCTCAAGCCTATTTGTTTTTGTTTAAACAGTAAAAACTGAAATAAAAAAAATGTGACAAGTACCTATTAATTAATAAATTTTTCAGTAAAACTGATTTTTATTCCGTATACCTATCTGGTAATTCACGTACAATGATTTGATATATATTTACATTTACTTTATAAAATAGTGTAAATTAATAAGTTTTAAAAAAATATTGAGTTTTACATGTTAAGTTAGTCTTAAGGTGTAGTGTATAGTGTATGAGAAATTTTTGGGTATCAATTGATTATGTATGAAAGTTAAAATCCACTGTATACTTTGTTGGCTTCCTAAATAAATAAATAAATGAAGAAGACTTGGACTGCCCATTATGATTGCTTGAGTCTTTTGGGATTCATTGTTAAGTCACTTACTTTGAGTGGTAATATTCGTTTGTTCCGTAGTTGATATGGAATGCGTAAGATCATGGATTGTAACGTTTTACAGGTAAATAAATTTGAAGGTGGTGTAAAGAAAAGATTGGCGAGGAGAGGCGCCACCTCTTTATCTCATATAGTTATGATCTTGGATTTTCAACATTTTATATGTCATATGTTCTTAGTTTACTTCAGTTCTGTTGTCATTTTATAATCAGTGCCCCAGATCAAAAGTTGCTTATTATGTCATTTTTTTACTGTAGCATTTCATCATTACTTTTAGTTCAGCTAGACTATCACTACCGCAGGTGTACTTTTAAAAAATAATAATAATAGCCTCGATCCTACTCCGACCTAGCAGCAATTGTAAGTTTAATTTCAAAAAGATAAACGAACACATAGGCAAAAGATAGACAAAAATTTGAAAATCATACATGCACATTCTATTAGTGTCCATACCCTACTTGGATACTCCTTTACAGACTAAGAAATTATGACCACCTCTCTGTTTTATGGCTCTCTCTAAAATCAATTTTTCATCAGAGCGGAGATTTAATCATAGTATAGATTGGTAGTTAAAAAAATGGAGACGCTGCGTACGTGCGATCTATTACCTGCCTTGCAAAAGTCCACAAACTAGAACATAAGAAAATTTTTTAACTGTCTCACTTAACAATTGGTATAGGCAACTAATCTTTAATGAAACGCAACACAATGATTTTATAGTTTAATTGAAATACATTTGAAACATTAATCGTATAGCGCATTTTAAACCAATTGACACACACTTACCTAGTGGCTTGGTCAAATAGCATTAAACTTACATAAAATTCAATAAAAACCTTATTCCATTTTAATATTATCTATTATATTAAAATTATTGACAGATAAAATTATAAAAAAGTCATATACGCATATGTATTTAATCTGTAATAAGTTATTCTAGAGAATAAATTTTATTTTCTGGCAATAAATATAACGTTCTATACAGTTTAAGCTTTTTTAAATAACAACTATCAATAACATAATAATATTGTTACTTGACTATTATTATCAAACAATGTTTCTTATATCATTTATAGTGTAAAATATACACAATCAACATATATATCATAATAATATATAAAATGGAATAGGTTTGAATTCACAAATTGTATAATAATAGATATTTGTAAAGTTGATAAAGAGATACATAATATATTACTGTAAAAGTGTATTGGTATATTGGTAATACTTAGATTTTAAAAAAGAATTAGAATAACATAAACTAGTTAATCTGACAAATACATAAGGGTGGTCTTAATGTTAAAAGCCTAAATCTTTTGTTTATAGTCTATATTAAATATAACATTTTCTTCTGAAAATACTTTGTTAAAAATAAAGTTTACTTTTACTTTAAATAAAGTTGTTTATTTTTGACACAATCTGTTATTACATTATCTATTTTTTTAAATACATGGTCTTTTACAGTAACATATATATACATATATAGAGTATAATAAAATTTATTATAAGCCGCTTAACATGCACAAGTCTAATAAACTTGATACCAATATTAAATACAAATACATTATAGTAAATATCTGAATACAGTCACACTGTTTATATAAATTTGTTTACTTTTTTAATGTAAAAAATCGATTCATGATATGATTAATATATTAAAATGTTTTATTCGAACATAATTGTTCTGAATAATGTATAAGGCATTCAATATAAAAAGAATGGAATTGTTATTTGTATTTAAAAAGTACTATCAATATTGTTTTTAATTTCTTCCATAGGTAGGAATTTACTGAAAATTCGAATCGCAATTGATAGTATATTGTACAAATAATATTATTTTAAGTGTTAAAAACTGAAATAAGAAAATAACATTAATCAACTTATACTAATGCTTTTAAATTAATATTCCTAGTATTAAATTATGTCAAAATGTACCAAAATCCCAATAAACTAAACCAAACAAAACATACTTAGGATAAATATATATTTTAAAGGCAGTGTCCAGTTGCTGTTGTATAATTAAGTCATTCATTTAATTTCTTAAACTAATTTAAATATTTTTATTTTGTGCAAATCAACTCTCGGTCTTATAAATAATTATAAAATCACATAACTATTAATAATCTAGCTGTTCCAAACAAAAACTATCAAATCAACAATTTATGCATTAATTTCTATTTAGAACTAAACACTAACAATTGTAAAAAAAGGATCTTTGTAATAATGTTACTTTTTATATATAAAGTGCATTAATACTTATACAAAGGTAATATTTATTTTTATAGGTAAGTACAAATAAGTCAATAAAAGTTTAAAAATTAAATGTAATATGTGGTACAATGTAACGAGACATATTATTTAGTATTTTCATAGTATAAGGGACTTCTAAGAGGGTGATATAAATGTCTATAAATGTATGTTCATAATTAAACATGTATTGAATTTATATAGGTATTGAATTTTATTAAAAATTGTAACAATATCTGATTTTATACATAACCTCTGTCCCTTAATAATAACTTTTAAATAAATATAATGTAAATAAATAATATATTTCCAAAAATGTTGTCATATTATGGCAATACTATAGCAAGCTCCTTTTAAAATTATTTAATATACCTAACATTTTATGTCTTAATAATAAATAAATGCAACTTTTACTTCTTTTCAACTAGATTCTTTGACTAGAAATGATTATTTGTAAGGTAATTTACTATATGAATGGTTTTACTCAGATGTTAGTGAAAATATATAAATTTTTCAATAAAAAGACGAAATATAAATAAAAATCAGTCTCAATACAGCTCTTTTGGCATCAATTTCCTTAATAGTAAGATAGTAACGTTCGTTTATTATAATTTATAGCAATATACGTTATTGACTTTATCAATTATATACCAGCTATTTGTAATATTTCAATGAATGAATTAATATTTCATTATTTTAAGTTTATTTCTCAGGAGTTAATCAATTCGTTGGGCAGCATAGCTTATCCACTTTATTTAATTAAAAGCTCTGCTATGTAATACAATTCTGCATTTCGTCAGCCTTCAAATATAAATATATAATATTTTAAATTCAAAAGATTTAACTATTTTCTTAGAAGTTTTCATACAAAAAAGTTAGCATTCATGGGGTTATACAATTATTTTAAATTTTTATATTACAATGGACCTACAGCCTTATTTCAATATACAAACTGTATATTGTTTATAAAAAATAAGGTTGTCAAGTTTGTAAAAAAAAGTATGAAACAAAATAAAAAGGTGACAACCCTAAAATCTCAGTCTAATTGACTTTCAATTTCAAATGTTCATAGTAAACGAACGCCACTGTACAAATAGAGACAATTCACGATAAAATATGAGGAATAAAATGGAATTTATCAAAAAGTATGATACTGTTTTAGCATAAACACAGTTTTCTATCTTGCTGCGCTTGAAGTCTCTGAAGGGACTGGCGTCGACGTCCTGATGCACACAGCATTGCATATTCCACTGAAGTTTCCATTCTGAAATAGATTAATAAATATGTTTTGTTAACCCTTTGTGTTGAATAGGGATTATATTGGATTATCTATGCAATGTCTTTAATCAAATTAAAGATGGTGCATTGCTAGCTTAGATTGTAATTTCTTACTATAATAAACTCGATCTGGTAGGCAAAATGCTATTTTTGGTAATAACTTTAAGCAAAATTTAAAAATGTACAACAGTCATTGTTAGATTAAAAGTGATGTCTACATTTTTTAATATGCAATTAATTACAGAGACATATTTTGATTACTAGAATAGTGATGATATATTTTCACAATTTACACTTTTTTTTAAGTCATACAAGTTCTCACTATGACAAAATGACATTTACTATTAACTAATTAGAAATAAATTTAATCATGTTTCTTTATTAGTTCAAAGAATAATCAAAAATGATACATATAAAATATCTCTTTTATACTTAAACAATCGCCATTAATCTAATAAGCAGGTTTAATATAAAGGAGTTATATTTTTCATAAAATACAAGGCCAAAAAATAAATTCCTCACCTATACATAATTTTATCAAGTAATATTTCAATGGCGCGATCAATATTCTGTCCCGTTTTGGCACTTGTTTCCAAATATGGCAAGTTATAATTTTTTGCAAACTCTCTTGCTCTGTTTTGATTTACTAGACGTTTCTCTTGGAGGTCAGTTTTATGTCCACACAGTACTATGTCTGGGTCATCACTTAGACTGTGAGTCTAAAAATAAAAGAAAATACAAATAAAGAACCGTCATAGCGTCTATCTGTAAACGCAACGATTTGTGGGTTCGATTCCCACTCAGGGAAGATTGATTTTTCTAATTTTATTTTTTTGCTATCGAAACTAGGCAAAGAGCGGCGTTAAATTCCGCCACCCAACACGCAATGCCTAAAGTTTTCTCTGCCTACCCTGCCATGTATAGGATAAAGCGTGAAGACATAAAAATACCAATAAAGGAAATTTTTAATCTTTATAAACAAAATTAAACTGATTTTGCTAATATTTAATAACTTATAAAAACATTAATATATAATTAATATTTATATTTGAGTGTACCTTGAGTTGTTCTATCCAATTACGTACTTCTAAAAAGGAAGCTTCATTTGTCAAGTCAAATAGTAGCAGAAAGCCCATTGCATCTCTATAAAAAGCTGTTGTCAGGCTTCGAAACCTGTAGACAATATTTTGAAAAAAAAATATAAGCAAAGAATACTAAATAAGTGAAAGAAAAACAAAGTAATTGCACATATATTTTAATATGTACATGATTCTGTATGCAAATTTGAGATTGATTATTTTTATTTTTATTTAAAATATTTCAGGATTTACAGCTTCAATTCTAGCACTGCCTTTGATATGTAATATAACAATCTGAACTGTAAAAAGTCCTGTATATATAACTTTTGCCTAAGCAGGATAAAATTGGCCAGGTCTGTTCATTAAAAGATACATCTTTGTCTTCCATATTTCCATGATATTATGATTAGCTTTTGAATATGTAGCTAAAAAATAAACACACCCATAATAATCCACCTGTTATCTCTTTATCCATATCTACCCTATCAATTATAGATTTTATCTTACTCATATAAATTATTATTATTTGATTTAACAGATAGTCTTTTTTATGATTTATATGATTTAGAATATATGTTAAAAGGTAGGGAAATAAAAAATATAAAGGTTCTTGTTAGGTATTAATAAATATAAAAAGTAAAAAATACCTTTCCTGTCCTGCAGTATCCCATAGCTGTAAATGTATACGATGTTGCCTTGCATTTTGTTGATATATCTACAAATTGAATAGTATTAAGTAAGTTCTATATGCTTACATTTAACTATTTTTTTAAACAAAAAGTCATATAACTTTTCAATAAAAAAAACTAATACAAACCACAGTTTTCTCTCTAAAATCAATTCCAACTGTTGATATAAACTGTGTATGAAAAACTCCATCAGTATATTTGTAAAGGAAGCTTGTTTTGCCAACTCCTGAATCACCAACACACAGTAGTTTTATAAGATAATCGTAATCCATATTGATACTGATGAACACATTCAATATTTATTACTCCATTAAGCTGTTTATGTACTCATTAAATATTAAGTATTTTTGAAACAATATTAAATAGAACCTACTGATATTTTTTAGGTGATAATAGTAATTAGCAAGCAAATTAAATACTTCAATAGGCTTGTATAAAAATCCATTCCTTAATATCAAAATATGGATAGGAGATGGGAAATAACTGATTTTTGTAAAGTGCTGAAAATCAATTCCTATGACTTTGACAATATGATAGCAGTCAGAGGAATTTTGCATACACGATATAGATTAAAAATACGACTGTAATTGAAAATCTTTTTCTCTGACTTAATATCGATTGTTAATTCTAGTTCAGGGTATTGAGATGCTTATTGACATATATAAACAGGGCTGGTAATATAGAAATATTTTTTAAGTACAAGCTAAAATATCAAATAAATTTGATTTATTTGTATTATTTTGAATGAGCATAATTACAAAATTGTGTTAGTCAAGCTACACCAACACTAGCTCAAAAGTGATAATTACTACGCTTTCACATAATTACTACGCTTTCACAGAACATCGTCGTGAAACAACAACATATTAATGCAATTGTTTTGTAAAGAGCATAAATGATAGACTAATACTACAGGAGAGCGAGAGTTCCGAAAGTCAATAGAAGGGTGATTGTTCTGGGGTTTGGATGGCAACGTATCTATATCCAAGTTGTAGATGTCCATGGGCGAGTGTCCATTTAATATCAGATGACCGTTCTGCTCGCTTACCATCTTATTATACATATAAAAATTAAATGTATTATAGTTTTTTTTTCTTAACTGACATTGTGCGCTTCTAACTTAAAATCTATCAGACTTAAGTCTGTCTGTATAATAATTGTCTTGTGTCATTCACTAGAAATAAAGTTAATGAAAAATAATATGACGCTACCATTATATTATTTTCGATCGATTGGATGATTGCGCTTCAATGAAACTAATTTCGGATATTTGTTCTTAAAATGTTCTGTGATGAAAAGGTTGATATTTTTCGTTACTGAATAGTAACAAAGGCAAAATGTTCTTTCCCGTTTTCGTGTAGCTATATTTTTTACCAATTTTAATAAATTATATTGGTTTACATATATATTTATTCAGAATTTTTAAATATTTTTTATAGCTGAATCATTAAATTGGTCAACAAAAAATCATTCACTCAAATAACTTAACTCGAAATACGTTATTTTAAGAATTTCTACTCGCGTTGTGTTTTTATCGAGTTAACCAACTCGATATCACTTTCCATTCTATGATCAATAATGTCAAAGCTGCTGACATCTGTGTACTCATTGCTGTCAAATAACGATTGTTTATATAATTATGTAACATTTAAAAAATATTTTATTGAACTATTTTAATGCTATTATTTATAAAAAATGTAAATTAAATAAACATTAAGAACAACAAAGTACAATAATAAATATGATTGATAAAGAACAGGTTTCGCAGAGGAGTACTAATGTTGAGATAGAATTTTGGTTAGTTTCTTTGTATATCTAAAATTTTATTTCATAAACATAATAATATTAAGTCATTAATCAGTTTTTTTTATAATAGTAAAGTTTGTGATTATGGAGGTCATTGCCTTGCGTTAGCTGAGAAAATAAAACAAGCAAATCCTAATGCAATAATTTTTTGCAAAAAAGGAAGGCAAGGTAAATTATTATTTTATCATTTTACTCTCATTCTATATTTTATTACAGTATAATTTTTTATAGTACATATTTATTTCAGGATCATTTGAGGTTGTTGTTAATAACAAACTTATTTACTCTAAGCTTCAAACTATGGCATTACCTAACTATGAAGAAGTAGTTGATGTGGTTAGTGATGTTTCTAAAGGAGCAGAACCAAGGGAAATAAAAGGGCAACAACCCATAAACTGTGCAATATCATAACATTTAATAAAATATCTTCTCAAAAACAGTAACATAAACATTTCATTAGATTCTTAATAATAGTGTAGTGCTTTAGCAATTATAATTCATAAAGGATTTCATTATAATTGAGCAATATATAAGTATACTTATTCTCATTTTAGGAATGTTTTATCTATATATATATTATGTAAATATATTTGACAATTGAAAACTAGTCTCAATGATTACTTCTCATAATCACATGTATAAAGTTGTTTAAGATATTATTAAATATTTTTTATTGTAAATAGTAGACATATTTTATAAATAAAATATTTGAATAACATTGCAAATATTTTATGTACTAGTTAGTATTAGTAACTTGGTAACCAATTGAATTAAGTAGAATCAACAATCAATATTAAAACAAACATCATATAAAATGTATATTCTTACCAAATATAGTACTCTGATAATAGTTTAATAAAGTTCAAATATTGTTAACTTTTTATCAATTACTAACTTTCATTTTTAATAGAAGGAATTACTTCAGAGTTTATTTTCAATACGCGATCTTTGCAACCGTTTACAGGCCCAATATATTTCAAATAAATACCAAAACGCAATTTCCCGCCAAATTCATTAGAAATTGTCCTTAATGGCTCAACGGTCTTTTCACCTGTCTTTTGATCTATGCATACCATTTGACATCTTGAACATTGCCCTTCGACCTGAAAGCAATATAAAAAACATTAGTAAAAAAAATGTTTTTTTTTATTTCCGTTTTTTTCGCGCTGAAAACTAGGCAGGCTTTCTATTTTCATTTTCTTCGCTCTGGCAAACTAGGCTAAGTGCCGCGTTGAGTGCCGCCACTCAACACGCAATGCCTCGAAAAAGGCAGAAAGCGCGGACGGAAAAAGCAGGGACCAATCAACGGAGTGTCTTAACATTAGGGTCATATGGTTCCTGCAGCTCCGTTTACCTACCCTGCCATGTGTGGGATAAAGCGTGAAGACATGAAAAGAAAAAATGAAAAAAAAATGTTTTGTTATTTTCATCATCATCATCATATTAGCCGTAGGACGTCCACTGTTGAACATAGGCCTCCCCCAGGGACCTCCAGTGCGCCCTGCCTAATGCTATTCGCATCCAGTAGCTGTCTGCAACTGCCGGTACGTGGGCTCCACTCGACAACCTTTCTGCCTCAGCGGTCTTCAGTTCTCCGTACTATGTGCCCTGCCCATTGCCACTTCAACTTACTAATTCGTTGGGCTATGTCGATTACTTTCGTTCGTTTGCGGATGTCCTCGTTGTGCACACGATCTCGTAAAGCAATTCCGAGTATAGCCCTCTCCATAGCTCGTTGAGCGACCTCGAGCTTCTTTATGAGGCCCATAGTAAGAGACCACGTTTCTGTGCCGTTAGTCATCATTGGTAACACACATTGATTATAGACTTTCGTCTTAAGGCACTGAGGTATTTTGGACGAGAAGATACTTTGTAGTTTTCCGAACTCTATCCAGCCGAGTTGGATTCGACGATTGACCTCCTTCTCAAAGTTGGACTGGCCTAACTGGATCGTTTGACCCAGGTAGACGTACTCGTCAACAATTTCGAGCTGCGAGTTCCCAACTGCAAGCGGGGTGGGCACAGCATGGACATTCGACGTGATTTTCGTCTTGTCCATGACATCTTAAGCCCAACCTGTTGAGATACTTGGCTGAGGTCCTCGAGAATAGTGCTTAGATCGTCAACGATTCCGCCATAACCACGATATCGTCGGCAAACCGAAGGTGAATGATGTACTCGCCGTTAATATTGATGCCGCACCTTGCCATTCCAAGAGTTTGAAAGCGTCTTCCATTGCGGTGTTAAATAGTTTCGGAGATATGACGTCTCCCTGTCTCACACCTCGTTGCAATGGAATCGCCTTAGTACATTGCTACTGTACTGGAACCGACATAGTGGCGTTCTTGTCCAAACACTTCAGCACCTCGATATACCTACAATCAATATGGCATCGTTGCAGAGATCGAAGCCACCGCCTAAGTCTCGATCGAATTAAAGGTTTTTTCATAGTCCACAAATGCTAAGCATAACGGCAGATTGTACTCTTCGGTCTTCTGAATAATTTGCCGCAGCGTGTGGATATGGTCTATGGTACTAAAGCCTTTTCGGAAATCGGCTTGTTCGAGAGTAAATAAAGTATACTATACTTGTAAATATAAAATATACTACACCATACGTTTACCATTGAAATAAAAACAGTACGCATGGAAAATAAAATTGTGTATAATTTTTCCCCATTTTAACAGGATATCGCCAATTACTCAAACAAAGGTCGCTCTCGCTCGCCGTTATTCTTGCGTGAACAAACATTGCTCAGTATTATTATATAACATAATAATACTGAGCAATGTTTGTTCACGCAAGACCTCAACCGCGGCTTTGTTCGTTGGCACTACACAATTATTTATTTAATAAACTGAATTACCTTTGTGTTATTAAATACTAGAAATCTGATGGCGCTTTAATTTAAACTAAATTGTTTTCATTTGGAAATGAACCGTACACTTAACGAATCCTTATCCAAATTATATATTTATTATTAATTCTTATTAATAAATAATTGACGTAATTTATATGTCAATTATTCAAGCCGTACCTAGTTAAGAACGTTTAAGTCATAGATAGTTTTTGCGTAAATTAAACCGCATTGGCAGCGTACTTTACGGAATCTTTTAAGCTCTCGTTCTCCGTTTTCGCAACAATTATTGTTGTTACTACATTATTATTCACCATAGTATATGCATTTAATTAGATTTCTTATTTTTTCTCTTGTTTAACAAAAATCCCTGACTTTAACTGCTATTTACATGTACCGCTGTATTTTTAATTTGTGCAAAAGATATGCATTTCATTAATATTTATAATTATTCTTTCGCGACGGTTTCTGGGTTCGATTCCTACTCGGGGAAGATGGTTTTTTCTATTGCCATTTTATTCGCCAACACGCAATGCCTCGAAAAAGGCGGAAAGCAGGAACAGAGAAAGCATGGACTAAGCAATGGAGTGTCTTAACACTAGGTTCCTATGGTCCCTGCATTTCCTTCAAGTCAAGTCAAGTCATAAAATTTTTTTTTAAGTACCTTAAATTCTTGCATTCCAATAATAACCTTTTCCCATTGCCTCTCTATAAGCTCTTCTGGCGACTCAATAACAAGATTCCCTCTAAATCTATCAACCATAGAATCTATATCATCCAGAAATGTCTCATCTTGTATTTTGTTTTTCAACCATCTAACAGTTGCTTTGTTAATTAACAGATATTGTGCTTGATTACTTAATGACAGCATAGTTTGGTTTGAGCTACCTTTTGCAGTTCTTTCAGACGATTGTCTTACTAAACGTAAATAGGATATTTCTAAGCAATTAGATATCCAATCGGCAACTTCGTCCCCACAGTCGTATCCTTTCACTATATCTGTGCATACTTTACTTTGACAAATCTGTGTCTCCTTGTATTTATTTTGTAACGTTGGAAATAATGGAATAGAGATGGAGGATTTACCTAAAATATGAAATATATAAGTATGTATTAGATAATAGGATCCAATTCTATTTAGGCATAAGACTATATTTTTTTTACTTCTTCAGCTTTTTTTTAGTATCTTAAAGCGTAAGTTAATCTCACGCTTTAATTTTCCATCGCCCACAATGGAATAATTTAAAATAGTCTATTAAAATCAAAAATCTTTGTTAATATCACAGTACAATCAATAAAATATATATAGACTAGTAAACAATTATAGCAAATGGTATTGGTTTGAATACTGTTTGTCATATAGAATAAGGAATAGGATAGGATATAGGAAAAAGAAAGTAAGCTTAAATCTAAAATTACCTTTAAAATGCAATGTAAGACATTGTTTCTCAAAATCAATGTATGGCTGTATTTTACACATGCGAGTGCTTTGCTTCTGAGTAAGACAGACTCCATTGTCTTTTATTATCATCCATTCTCTATCATATTGAAATCCCTTTGAACCTATCATCCATCCAGACTTAATTTTGAAGGCACCACAAGATTTTATTGGAAAAATGGCCATTTCAGTTAAAATTAATTTTGATTGTATACTTTGTATTTCAGGTACTGTTGAGTTAAAAAATTTGTCACTTAAAAGATTTGATATTTTTTCTATCAATGCTACTCCGTTCGTTTTTTGATCTTTATTGTAAGTTATCATTTGACGTGTTGGTCGTTTAAATTGTTGTCTAACAAAACATTTGGTAATCATTAAAATAAGTGTATCTACATCATTAAATGTGTTGTAATAGCCAAATGATACTCTGATAGCTCCTGTTGGTTTTCCATTTATTAAGTCGACTTCATCCCCACACTTATGTCCAGCTTTGTACATATTTTTCATTTCCATGTTGGTTACTTTAAAATGTCTTTGACATGCTCCTGAATTGCAAAAGCAACCAGTCCTTATGCTTATGTTAAATAAATCAGCCATATGCTGAAACTGTATAAGAATAACAAATATTATTAATAATAAATTGTGTAACTAGTAATATAAATAAACATAAATATTCAGTAAATTTCAAATTAAGACATTCTATACTTTAGTTGCTTTTTAAGTTTAAAATTTGCATATAAGAATTATAATATAACCAGTTTTGGTGGCATAAGAAGATAAAATGCTAGATTATAGGTATTTCGCAACTAAGTACATATTATGATAATTAGTTAATTAATAGTAATATTTTGTTTTATGTAAAATCTTGAGGATCATTATGAGAAGTAAAATTTTATTTGATTTATGATTTTAATTTTAGTAACACTGTGACAGTGCTTGACTGTTAACATGTTCTAGATTCAATTACCACTCAGGGAACAATTTCCCTTAATATAATATCTTAAATTTGGTGGTAAAGCATTATCTAATCCAATGTAGTGTCTTGACTATAAATATGAAATAGTGTGAAGCTAATATAAAAGACTACCTAACTTACCTCAGAATATCCAATATAAGATCCATTTTCCCTAACTAAATTAAAAGCGATAATTCCTCCCTGTATATTTATATCACTAAAATCTGAATCCATGTACAAAACTGCTGCTTTTCTTCCATTTTCATGTTGAAGGTTTTTTAATTGCTTGTACAAATCATGTGCCAAATGAAATGTGTGGTAAGATATGGTGTCCATCATATCATTATTCACTACTTTAGGCATGAGACTGTGTAATGTATCAAAACAATGTTTTAGGGCAATAACTGATAAAAATGGCAATGTACCATCTTCAAATCTAAAAATTAAAGAAATTTGACAAATATTATTAACAATATTCTTAAAGTAACAGTTTATATGCAACTTAATATTAATGATACTTATAAAATTATATATATAATAATAATTTGACAAGTGAAAATACTAATGTATATATTGTATAACACATAATATGTACTTCTATATACTTCTATAGTTAATACATTTAACATATGTTGCATATTAGACAATAAATATAGTAGGTTTGATATATCACAACCATTCTTGACTTTCCTATTATCAGAGATTTCATAATATTAAAATAATAATAATTTATGTTAGGAATAGAAAAGGTCTGATAATTTTAAAAACAGATATTGATTAAAATATATATTATGCATGACTAAGCAATTTTGTTAAAAAAGATATATTAAATGTAGCCTTGTGTTGTACCTTTCATGTAGAATATCTCTTCTCACATGATAACTGTCATTACTTAGAACTATGTCAACAGTTCCTCCCCCAAAGTAGGCCTTTTGACTTAAAACATTTGCACTACTATTTTTTACTAATAAAGCACCTAAGCCAGTTGGAAATCCAAATATTTTATAAAATGACATACAAATAAAATCAGGCTGATTTCTAGATAAATCTAGAGCACTTGTAGCAATGAATGATGCTGCGTCTAATAAAACATACCAATCACAATTAACAGTACATAATTTTTTCTTTAAAAAGCCACTAAGGCACCCATTTTTTATATCTCGTACACAATCAATGGGATATTTGTACCCATTAAAATTACTCTGTGCTGGATAAGCAAATAATGTATTGCTCTTATTATTTTTACTATCACAAGTTTTCATCTGATTTGCATTTTTTATTGATGATAAAAACTCTTTATGAGAAATGTGGATGATATCTGCATTCTTTTCTTTGGCTAATTCTCTTAGACCAATAACTGAGGTATGGCTATCAATAAGGTATAGGAAGGAACCTCTATCTTCTTCATCATTTTCATGAAACTGAAATGATTCTAGAACTAGCTTTAATGATTGTGTGGTGCCAGATGTAAATATCAAACTATAAGTTGAAACATCGGTTTTGAAATGGCTAAGGACAATATTTCTAACTTGCTCTATGCAATCTCTTGTCTCCTTATCTGTATGAGGATTTAAATAAACATTGCTTAAGAGATCCTCATTGATTTTATGCAGCAAGCATTGTGGATATAGGACAGCACCAGCATTGTCTAAGTAACATTTATCTGAAAAAAATAATAAGTAAACAGTAATAAAATGAAGTGAAAACTAGGATTAGTAAAAGTTCAAGATATAATATAGCATTGAATTTCTTCTTGTTGTGAATTTAATGTATGATAAAGTTAGTTAAATAAACTAACCTTAACTTTATTTATTGGATATTATTATTAAGTATTTGGTGCAAATTAAAATAATTTTGAAAAATAAAATGTGAGTCATTTAATTTTTGTAATATTATATTGTAAATAATAACTTATTTTCAATATTTACCTCCTAGCCTAGTAAACTCATTTCTTATTTTTTGCATTCCACGAATGTTGATTACGTTGCTTAGGACCGACATATTTTCTGTTAAAAATTGCAGTTTTATATAAACAGGTGCTTTCCTCCATATACTTCATAATATAACTGATGAAACGGTACCTACTGTTGCTTATAGTCAGCCTTGAGCATAATTTCGTAGTAAGTAGATAAAAACGGGAGCTTCATTATGTACACAAAAAGAGGAACGTCATGTAATTAGGTAAGTTAAGTTATATATATGTTTGTTTACTTGCTTTTACAGTTTATATTCGCATGTCGTTCAGCGTTGACGTTTTCTATTATAAACACATTGACAGTTTGAACTTTGAAGTAATATTTGACAAGTGACGTTGACATTTTTCTCTTGGGTGTTTTTGTGGCAACGGCGAATTATATTGTTCTTAAAAATTCGTGACATTGACAAGTGAAATGGCGCGCTGGTAATGCCATACTTAAGAACAATAAACAATCTTAAAAAAAAAACAATATTTTTATTTTGCGACGAATGTTATGTTCGGATCTAAATTGTTCAGTTAAACTAAAGTACATTTCTTTTGCATTCCGTTTACAATAACCAATTAAATAATGATTGTTATATTACAAATACTAGTATAATAATTCTGACTATATTATGACATAAATCTTACTTTAAGTAGAGAACGCAGTGTTTTAACACTAGGTTTCCTTTGCAGGCAATGCTATATTCGTCAAAAATTACCTATAATATTAAAATGAATCAGTTATTAATTAGTATTTTATTAATTAATTATACCACTGCAATAAAATATTTTACTTTAGTATTCTGCCCAATAGTATATAGATTTTATGTTTTCTAAAAATATTTTTCTTTCCTTTTATCAAATATATATAATAAAAGCAAACGTTGAATTCTGAGCAAATGGTGAATTCTGAATAGTAACCTGATATTCGTTGCAAGTCTATTTTTCATATAAAGATAAATTTCTATTTTATTTTTCAGTTTTAAATGTAAATATTAAACATTTAAAAGGTTTATAATAAAATATTGTTTTACTATAGTATTCAATATCGACACCTATAAAATTCTTTAATTTCTTCATTTCATTCTTTTATTAAGATATGTTTGATATACATACGATTAAATTGTATATATAATGTATTTTTTATATGTTATATCTTGTTTATTTAAGATATAACTTTTAAATGGCTGCCAAAATCTCACAAAAAAATTATCATTAAATTGTAATATTTTGCTCTTCACAATTTAGGAGGATGAACAAATTAAACCTAATAAGATTAATAATATTAAGCGTCGCTTAAAAATGTAAAAAAGTCCCGTCTTATTTTGCGCATTGAATAGAGGCAATCAATACCGTGCTTTGTATTACAAAACAAAAAATAATATAGTACATAGTGTAAATAGAATCCTTTTCTCAATCAGGATCAAAATTATAATATATAGCAATTTGTGATGAAAAAATAATTAGGCTTTTGTTTGTGTCTGAAATATTATAAAAATAACAATGCAATTTTATAAAATTATAATAAAATTAAATATTACAACAGTCTTTTGTAGTACATATTTAACGTGTTACGTGATAATATATATTTATAACATTATGTTCCCTTCAATATCAGTGATGCTGTACAGACGTAGGTACCCTGTACCACCTTTGACGGCATCGCCTTACTAAATTGCGTTACTTCAATTTAATTATTGCTTTTATGGAGGGCTTTTAGTAGCTTTTAGTATCAAGTGAACGTGATCGACTCTTATAAGTGAATTGACGTTCACGGCAGAGGACATTCGCTCCACTATTTTACTCTAGGTAAATGTTTGCCCTAACAACTTTATTTTGTTTGCAGTTAGCTATTAACTTTAAAACTACTTATGTGCACGTGCAGCTTTTGAAACTGAAAAACCTATTTCAACAGCAAAAGTTAATACGTGTGCCTAAAAACAACAGGCTTTATTAGAACCGTACTGTATCTATTGTTTGATAGTATGAGAACAATGGGTTAAAAGGGTTGTCATGGGCAAAGCATAGATAGTTAGCTTATAAGCCTATTTTGAAGAACCCGCATTTAATAAAATATAGTTACTTGCCTTTTCATTTCACTACACACGCACTGGTTTTTGATTGACATGAGTTACACTCATGACATGTCAAGATTTAATTAAACTGATTGCAGAAGTTTTTCTCGTAAATAGGAATCTTAAAGTATTTGTTATGAAAACAGACGTATTGTTGTAACTCGCAAACAATATCTAATTGTTTTATGTTGTTTGGAATGACCCGGTCACTCAATAAATAATAAAATACAAATATAAACATATATAAGCACTTAGCTTGGAATAAATTAAGTAAGCTCAACATATCAAGTATCAGTATGAGTCAGGTATGCGTTAAGTAAGTAAGACGTCTACTCCACCTCGTAATGTCGGGCTAAAATTAAAAAGGATAATAATAAACATTTGGACTTGAGACAACGTAAACATAATGTTTCACGTTATTTTTTACTATTTTTTATCTATCTTTTTAATAGCTCCACGCTTAATCTTATACCAAAGGGTAGGCAGTGGAAACCATAGGAACCATAGGAACATAGTGCTAAGGCACTCCGTTCCCAGTTTTCACCTTGAGTGGCGGAACTCAACGCCGAACTAGTCTAGTTGCCAGAGCGAACAAAATGGATTCTCCTCGAAAAAATCTAAATGAAAAAATCCATTCTCCTTGAGTGGGAATCGAACCCACAAACCGTCGCATCCACGCGGCAGGCGCTGCGCCTAATTTGTATGTGTACTGTATTTATCACATTTGTATATCAGCTTACTGTACTGTTCTTACATTGATCCCATGACAAAAACAGAATTTCATTTAGTTTTTGTTTTTACAAAATGTAAATGCACAAATGTAGTTAGACGATACTAAACCTGTGCATTTAAATTATGTTAGTTAACTGCGAGAATAATAAATCCACACAAATGAATATATAATTTTATAAATCCATAAAAATAAACAAAAAAACAGAATTAAATTGGAAAGTTATAAAATGTTGCTATATTTTAGTATATTAAAATGTGTTTGAAGTTTTTTTCAAACTTTTCTTTTATCTTAGTTTTTTGGATATTGGATATAATAAAGTAACTCTCCCAAATAAGAAGAAAATTTAGAAACTTGTTTTTTATTGTAAATTTATTCCCCATATAGGCCGGTTATCTAAAAGATATGGGAATGCCGTCTTAGCTCTTTAATTTGTTTGTGTCCTTTCTAAATCTTCGCTTCCTAAGTCTTTTATGCAATAAAATTTTATGAAATAAAAAAGAACTGAAATAATTTCAGTGAAAATATGTACGTACACACTTTACATATTTTTAAAAAAATGTGATTTAAAACGAAAAAATGTAACTTTTAAAATATATTTCATTCTCCAATATGGTTCAAAATGTACCTACATTCAAAATTTATTTTAACTAATTCAAAATACTCTTAAATAAGAGAGAATTTAGTTTGAATAATATTCTTTATAATTTTTAACGCGTATACGTATATATCTATACATTAAAGTTTAGATTATTATTCAATAAATGCGTTAGCGACCAGGTTATTTATATAGGTAATTTAGCATAGCTTATTATTTTATCCGATCATAGCATCAATATTATATCATATAAAAATATTTATTGATTTAAATATAATATGAAATAAATAAAAATAAATGTAATAATAAATATGTACCCATTATATCGGTGTAAGTTGTTTATTAAGTGATATAAGTTACAGTTGATTTATAACCATTTAGGTTAAGGTTTACAGGTATTTATAACGCTCAAACTTTAATCGTTTTTCAAGTATGGATCATTTATTTTATTCATTTTAAATTTTGAAAAAAAAAAAATCACTTGCATTGTAATATTTAGCAAAGTATTTTTTAAACAAACTTTGAAAATATAGCATGTCGTGCTAGAAACCAGTATCAACTTTTTATTTCTCCGTTTTCCGTTCAAATTTCGAATATGTTTTGTGCATCTTTACCAAAGCGGTAAACTAAAAGTAATTCACAACCCCGAGTGGATATTAAAACCATATCCATCTTCAGTTAAATTTCACGATCATACGTAAATGACCTTAAGAAATAATTGTTAAGTTATAAATTTTCCTTTAAAGTATCTTTTAAACTCATAAAGAACGCATAAGTTAGTCAGATGAGTATAATTGCCTTCCTTCCTTCTTTCCATAATAGCATTAAAATAACGTTTCATAATAAACAAAAACTATATTAGTTGCTGTTTTATTTTATTTTTATTTCTGTTATGATTTTTTTTATTTAACTTCCTTAAAAATGAAAAGGTTATTCGTTTCATTGTCAAGTTTCACGACTACTTCTTAACCAGTTTTCAAGTTTATTTCATTTTAAGAATAATTCTGACAGTCATTTGATATCATATCTTTTAGTTCCGTGGTTCGGGTAACATGTGATTTTCGATTATACGCGATGGATATTTTTAATGTTCTATATTATATTATAGTGTATATTATATTATGTTTATATATTAAAAAATCTTGTGGTATACCTAAGGCTAACAAGATATTTAAAGATCATTCTAATTCAGACGCTTTTTTGGATTCTGTGCAGCTGCTACAGAAATATAACTACTCTTCGGAAAACCACACCGTACTTACCAACGACGGGTATAAATTAAACGTATACCGCATACCGGGAAAGGGGGCACCTGTGTTACTAGTTCACGGAATAGCAGACACTTCAGACAGTTGGCTTGTACTTGGACCGAAATATTCGTTGGCCTACCAATTATCAGACGCCGGATATGATGTATGGCTTTCAAATGCAAGAGGTAACAGATATAGCAAAAAACATATTGATTCACTACCTCCAAAGTTATATTGGAATTTTAGTTACGAGGAAATAGGATCACAAGATCTGCCTTCTACCATAGATTATATATTATCCAATAGAAATCTCTCAAAACTAACGTATATTGGTTATTCCCAAGGTACAACGGCGATGTTCGTGATGTGCAGTATGCGCCCCGAGTATAATAATAAGATTGGGCATGCTATATTGTTAGCTCCTGTAGCGGGATTACGATATTTAAAATATCCGCTTATAAATTTTTGGTCTAAAAATTTAGACAGTTTAATGTCCTTTGCTGAGAGACATCGGTTGTATGAAATTTTCCCTTTTAATGAAAACTTCAACAAATTCCACAACAAAGTTTGTGATG
Source organism: Dione vanillae (assembly GCA_037178615.1). Lineage (NCBI taxonomy): Eukaryota > Metazoa > Arthropoda > Insecta > Lepidoptera > Nymphalidae > Dione > Dione vanillae. The sequence continues at coordinate 543,758 of JAZFAU010000106.1, forward strand.
TGAAATCACCGTGGAGAATAATTTGTGAATTGGAATATTTTACAGATTTTGGATTATTCCCCGTTACTAATTTATTGCCAGAAAAATTGCCAATATTAACCGCTCATATTCCAGGCGGTACATCTTCTAAGGTTTTTTTTCATTTTATTCAAGGATACTCAACACAAAAATTTCAACGTTTTGACTATGGTATAAGAAGAAATTTGAAACTGTACGCATCTTCATCGCCTCCAGAGTATGATGTGTCAAAAGTTGAAGTACCCATGACTTTATTCGCCAGTGAAGTGGATTGGTTTAGTGATAGTAAAGATTTCCAGATACTGTTAAGTAAACTGAAAACTGTTCAAAATTTAGTGTTTTTTAATGAGTCTCTTAATTTTTCACATCTTGAATTTGTTTATGGGTCCAGGGTAAATTCTTTTATTAATAAGCCAGTGTTAAGTGTTTTAAAAAATCTTCCATATTTATAACATTTGTATATATAAGGTTAAGTAACCAACATATAAGGCTGTATAAGACATAATTTTTTACTAGAGAGAGAAAAAGAGATGAAATATTTTATTTTCTATGACAATAACGTACCTGTTCGTCTGTCTTTTACGATATCGTAATTTGTGATTTTACCTTGAAAGTGTAATTTCCAATTTGTAAGGTCTCTTATGACGAATGGGCGTATATTAATGTCATTGACATTTCGTGGTGAACTATTTTGGTATTTATCTAAATATGGACCGATATTACGTTTGATTACGTGAGAATTTAAACCTTGTCTTGTTTCTATAAGGTCGTTAAGGACATATTTTTTATTACTATTTATTTTCTTCTTATAACGACCGATTAATTTTTACGAAAAATTTAAAAACATATATGTACGCTTATTATATATAATTACAATAAACGTAAGTATGAAATTAACTCACATATTAATTCTAATTATTGTACCTAAAGTGACTAATTGAAAGTATAACAAAATACGGCGTCAAGCAATTTAAAGGTTTTTGTAAATAAAGGAAATTGATATATAATTTAATCGCAGAATCTATAAACAATACTTTTTTTTTTTATTTTTTTATTTTTTTTTATTTTTTTTTATAGCTTCTCGCTTTTATCCCGCACATGGCAGGGTAGGCAGAGGGAACTGCAGGAACCATACGAACCTAGTGTTAAGACACTCCGTTTCTCAGTCCCTGCTTTCTCCGTCCCCGCTTTCCGCCGTTTTCGAGGCATTGCGTGTTGAGTGGCGGAACTCAACGCCGCGCTTTGCCTAGTTTACCAGAGCGAAGAAAATGGAAATAGAAAAATCCATCTTCTCCGACTGGGGATCGAACCCAGTAACCGTCGCGTTACAGGCAGACGTTGCGCCTCTGCGCCACGTCACTTCATAAGTATTTATCATACTAGTGAAGCAAAATCATTTAATATTTTTTTAAATAAATGTATCTATTAATGATAATAAAATATTAAATAAATGTTTTAATAATAATAAACATATTAAATAATTTTTTTAAATAAAATCAATGTAAATAAATGTCTATAATTTGCATGTCTTTCAGCTATCAATTTTTTTTTAAATTATAATACTTACTTATCTTGACACGGTTAAAGAACGCTCAGCTGAACTGTTGTTATTAAATATAATACTTAAGTATATTATCATTATATATGTAACTAAATCCTACCTAGTAGCATTTACTAGTTATATTTTTTTATACATACTAAGCAGCTATATTTTTTGGCCTGTTCTTGAAATTGTTTGAATGACCAATTAACAAAACATTTTACAATGTCAATGTCCGGAATAAATTTATACATTACGTTAGTAGAAGATTATGTATATTCCTCAAGGTAAAACCGAAAACATACGAAAGCTCGACATGACTTTGATCATCGAATTGGTTTCCATGGTCAAATTGACCGCGACTATGGCCTTGTTGCCTATACATTGACACACCTATATATTCTTTTATAAAACTTGTTCAAATAAGAGAACTTGAATGACAATATGTAGAAACAATAGTTTATTTTTTGTTGTAATAACAGATTAAACCGTCATGGCGCAGAAGCGTAGTGTCTACCTGTAATCCCGACGATTTGTGGGTTCGATTCCCACTCAGGGAAGGTGGATTTTTCTATTTCTATTTTCTTTGCTCTGGAAACAAGGCAAAGCGCGGCGTTAAATTTCGCCACTCAGCACGCAATCCCTAAAAAAGCGGAAAGCTGGGACGAAGAAAGCAGGGACTAAACAATGGAGTGTCATAACACTAGATTCCTATGATTCCTGCAGTTTTCTCTGCCTACCCTGCCATGTTTGGGATAAAGCGTGAAGATATATAGAAAAAAGGAAGAAAGAATAAAAACAGATTATACACAACAACGCGATAGATATAGTTCATTATACTTATAAGATTTATAGATATGGATGTATTAGCGGAAGTGAATTATAGTAACAATATAATTATAGTTTGTACTTTATTTATGTTATCACTTTGTTGTCCGTATGTCCGACGGTATGCCGTTGCGTTTGTCAATGAACATTTTTTCAAATGATGCGAAGAGCAAAATTTTATATTTAATAATAAATATTTTGAAAATAATCTACTTTAAGGCAACGTAATCACAAGATGTTAGTGTTAACACTAGATTTCCTATTAACCTTAGGATATTTCCCGTTGACCTAGAGTTAAGAAAGAAAGGAAAAAAAAACATTGCAAACTGGTTCATTTCATACAAAATATGTGAACACGCCTACAAAATTCATTACGTCGATTCTTTATAGTTATATTGCATTGGCCAAGACTAATAACATTAGACAAGATGTCAGAAATTACAGTATATATAAAGAGGGCTATCTCAAATTTGTACTTTTAACACAGAAAGTAACCATTACTAACTTTTATCTGTAGTCATTTTATAAAAAAATACTGTAATATGGCTGCAAATTTAAGTTTGTAATTTTTTATTTTTTATATTTTTCTGAGCGGGAAACCTATATTCTTAAAATAGTACAGAACCCACGGTGTATTAGTATTTCTCACACTTTACAGATTACGACATAATAATTCGTATCAAGGTGTTAATAAAAAAGTAATCCATATTTTTAAAACAAATAAAAATTATACTAAAAGGCCACATAAAACTTTTATTCATAAGCAATAAACACGATAGGTGGAGAAGATATAAATGTTAAAACATATTATAAATTTATAATTGAAATATCCAATGTATGCGATGCAAATAGATATTTAAATTGAAACGAGAGGGAATTCCAGCTTTACCTTTATATGATGTTACATCGAACGTATCTAATTGAAAAGTGGAGTTGGCAGCGGACACAATGTGAAAAAACGAGAGCAAAACAACACGGAGTATTGAGTCCGCATACCTGTGTGTGTGAACGCAGGACCAAAAATTAAAAAACTCGATCTGTCTGTCGGTGTCGGAAACAGACGTCCAGTTCGGATTGCCTCTCTACACTCAATTTAACGTGGAAAACACTCTGCTTTGTCCAGATAATAAACGCGACGGGCCACGTTGGCTCGTTAACAGCCTCTTCTTCATTGTCACCTCGACTATTGACGTTATAATTGTAGGCGTAAGCGAGCGCATTGCATGATTAAATGTGAAATCGGATTTCAATTATTGAAGCTATTACGCTTATAAATAGCTTATCGTGTCATTAAATATTATTTTTTGGTAATATTAAAAATTAACGAAAACATATGGATACCAGTTTATCTACAAAGAAATTATTCGCTGATATGTATGTAATGCAAACGTTCTTTTAAATAAAATGTACCTATACCTAATAGTTATTGCAGATAGACCTATTTACAAACGCAACTCATCGTTATTTTACGCTTAAAAACATTTCAACAAGTATTTATTAATGTTTATTCAATAAATTTTCAAATACATATTTTTGCATTAATATTCTCCTGATTATAATTTATGCATATCATTTTCTCATGCATATAATACTAACTCCTTGTAGTAAAAAAACTAGGTTAAATATTTTCCATAAGCGTAATAGACTGTAATGTACCTTCTTACCTAGCGTAAACCTCTATAAATGATAATGTCGGCTTTAAATACTGGCTGTGTTAGGATTTTTTCAGATTATACCAAAGTATTAGCATCTTGTGTGAAGTTATCGTGGTGCAATGGAACATTGGCTAAATAAAGAAGCAAAAGTTATATGAATTTGAGAAAATTAATTAATTTATGTTTTTCACTCTGGTAACACATATCTCGGCGTTGGATAAAGGTTAAGTATGCATTGTGTCAAAATTTTATGGAAAATAGAAAGTTAATTGGCTTGACTTTTCTTTGACAGAGGTTCTTCATATCTATTGTATTAAATGCGAAAGGGGCATTAAGCTAAAAAAAATATATATCACTTATTTACATTGTTTTACTTTTTATAGTAAGAAAACTATTAAATTAGTTTTTAAAAAATGATCAAATGTAACACAATAAAATATTATAGCAATTGTGATGTTATGTTAAAAAACAATTACCTACACACTAAAACAGATATTTTAATTGTAAACTTTTGTTATTATCTGTTTTAAATTACACCTACAAACATATTTTTATAAAAAAATATACTAAAAATTTAAAATATTTCAACACAGCTTACTAAAATAAAAACTACCAGGTTATGTTGTTTTTCGACCAAATGATCGACGCAACGTTAACCGAAAAAAAAGTTAACATAAACTGCAGCGCGTTAAAAACTCCAGGTTTACAATACATATTCTCGTTTCGCAAACCAGAGATCCGTGTTCTATTTCGATTACTGGAATATTGAAAATAAAATATAACCGCTATCATATTTCCACGCGACAGACGGAAATAAAGCCTGCCGACAAATCGACACGGCTGCGTCGCTTCACGATTTCGTCGACAAAGAATCCATACTATATATCTAATCTTTCATTGATTTTTTTAATAATATATTTATTGAGAAAACTAGATTTATTTATACGATAAGCAAAATATCAATGCTCTACGTAAACATTATCTATGTATATTCACTATACTAAAATTTATGTATAACTATGACATATATAGTGCTGTATACATATAATGTGTGACAAGATTTTCTTTTTTTAATAGCCAATGTTATTGAGTTTAAGAACTGTGTTATATTATGTTATATAAGATCAGAAAGAGTGGATTTAGAAATCAGCTCTTTTAAGTATATATACAAAAATCCGAAATGGGGCTCAGTAGAGATCGTGGGACTACCTGGAAATTACTCTAATTACGCCAATGTGCGATTGCTTCTAATTTTTAATCCCCTTCCATATTATTTTAACATTTTTTTAAATTATGTATATTTTAAAATTGCCTATCTATATTATTTATTTATTTTTATTTATTAAACCAAAAGAACAATACATTAATAATACACAAAAACGGTACAACACAAACCACAGTCGGTTTTCCTGTGCACCGCGGATTCAAACGACGATAACAAAATATTAAAATTATGACGAATTAACAATGAGTATGAGTAAAAATAATAAGTGTAACAGAAATACAAAATTGAGGGTAGAACTAAAATAATTGCTTTGTAATAATGGTCGACGCTCGCGCACTGAACTAGCTCCAGCGACGTGAATTAGTTAATTTATGTGGAATTTACAATTTGAAAAGCTACACTATACAGCATGTTCCAAATAGAACTTTTTTAATTTGTTTTTATAATTTTTTATGTTTAATTGTTTTTTTATATCATTAGGGATTTTATTAATTAGAGTAGGAATAACATATTCCAAAACTCGTTTGCCGTAGTTATTATTGTATTTAGGATTATTTAATTTTTGATTACTGACATTTCTTAATTGCATGTTTTTATAATTAGTATTTACTTTTTGATTTACATTAAAATTAAAATATTGATCTGTTAGTAACATGAACTCAATTTTAATATTAACTGGCATTACCTTGCAATAATTAAATAAGTTGTGATAATTAGTTTTATATAATTCTTTAATTTTTTTTGGTACAATTGCTTTTAACAATCTTAGCTGCAGTTGATAAATTTGATTAATATGTGTTCTCCATGTTAAACCATAGCTACTGAGTCCGTATGAAATTATGGATTCTCCGAGAGTTTTATACATCATCAATAAATTTTATTACGTAATAGAATAAATTTTGCTAAAAGGGCCAATTGCCAATTATGATTTTAGCTCTATCATACCGCTAAAGATAAAAAAAAAACAAGTTATATAAGTTTAATAACAAAAAAAATAAATATATATAAATTTATATCGTATCGTATATCGTTTTATTTATAAATTTGTCACGAAGTAAAAAATCGTAGAATAAAAATTACATCATAGGTAAAAATGTCTGTTCCTGTTATTATTGAGTGTTAAGCTCATAAGTTTCATAATATATTTGCACTTAAATGTTACATAATAATATTTAAAAACTTAAGTCACAAGATTATTAAGATTATACATATAAATAACCAAAATATACCCACAATAAAGTTTTATTGCTGTTGAAAGATTTGAAATTGTATTATAAAATGATTAGATTACAAATAAAGATGAGAATGAGATTCGGCACTCACTTTATTAGATGCTACATTAAGCTTTTAATGATTACTGTAATCCATCAATGCTTTAATATTACATTAAAGATTACATAATAATATAATTAATTAGTATAATTTAATATGCTACTTGTTCGCTTAAGGTAGTCTAAATATGTCCATGTTTAATTAACAAGCTTAATAAGCTGGTACCGTATAGAAGATGTAATATATACATTTTCACTATTTGCACTTTAAATAAATATAACTTAAAATTAATTTGTAAATTGCTAAAAAAAACTTTAATATACTTATTGTTTTATTTTTAAAGAAAGCTCTGAAAGCTTTGTCTATTTATTGAGTGTGGGTTAACACAATGAAATAATAAAACAATGTTTTATTTATATAAATGCCATATTTGTACAATAAAAAGCACCAGAAAATTATTTTCTGTGTTTTTCACTTGATTACGTGATGCAGAAGTGAAGTTAACGTGTTTATTTAAATTAGTCTTTGTTCAAGGATGAGGATATTTTGATCAAATTTAATCGATTTCAATATTTTTAATAACGAAGAGAATCTGTTTCCAAAACCACAGGGTAAATGTAGTAATTATGTTGATTTATTTATTAATATAACATTTCAGAACCAAATACAAATAGCGATCTATTAGCGGTATACAACGGGACTACATACATACATTTAATAATATTACAATTTAAATATACGTCTTGTAGTAAAAAATATTAATGTACCTTGACATGGTAGTAATATTTTAGCAATAAGAGATAAATTTACAGTACTGATTTCTAGTGGCGTTACTGCCAATTTTCTACTGTATGGAGGTTTTAGTTCCATACTTGCCTTGACTTGCGGTTGATATTTCAGGTGTGTCTGTCTCACATATTGGGAAATTGGTGTCCTGAAGAGAGATTTCTTAAGTTTACAGTTCAGCAAAGACTCTTAAGCAATGCATCACTTATCTTCTCTCTGTAACATGATTAGTCTGGAATCCACGCGTAGCGTTCATATAGCAACGAGGGCTTTTTTGACGAAAGATTGTTCTTTTTACTATATTTCTTTTGACTATGTTAAATATCCCGTAATTAAGGCACAAGCACATATAATATATTTGCAAAATGTTATAATTTATAAATATATTTGTATAATGCCATTTTTAATATTCAATTCAATTTGAAATGAAACCAAATTATTCTCAACGAACGAAATTAAAGTTACTAACAAAAATAGTTGCGTTTACATGCCCGGCTATATACGGTATAAGTTGGGAAGCTTATCATATATACTCCGCATGAACTTGAAAATAAACTAGAATCTGCCTAATAATAAATTATACATAATAAACACACATAATAAAAAATTATACATTACTTTAGAGAAATTTTCTATTTCTGTATTCATAGGAACGTTTATGACGATGATAACATATGGTTAAGCTCAAAGTGTCAACGTTTAATCGCTAAATATTGACACTATCGAGAGGCAGTAGAGGAGACAGTCCTACTACGACAAATAAAATGAGAATATATACATGGACTTTAGTATAAACGTGTTATCATATGTTAAATGGATTACTTAATACTATTTAAATATTTCTAGTAATCATTCCTAAAGAACTGCAATTTTAGCATTTTATTAGAATATTGAACAGTCTTCATTGGATGTGGGCCAACTGTAACAAAAGCTTCGTAAGCCAAACTTGCCAGCTTATAGGACATTTGGAAAGTTAAACTCATGTAAGGAAACTTTCTTTCATATATTTGAACAAATTTATTTCTTTAATAATCTCTTCAGCAATGCAGGTATTGTCCATAGTTTCTTTACATTTGATTAGTTTTTTACACATTATATTTATGCTAAATGAGTGAATAACCTGATTATAACTGAACCTGTTACAAGCTGTATGGATGCCATTTTTTGGAAACAAATCTTGGATATCGGTTAAATTAGAGGAAACTAAATAATTATTAAGGTTTATTATTTTACCTGAGTTATAATACACGTTTAGACTTAGCCTTTTTCTTATAATTATATTTGTTCTGTCTTTTGCATTTTATGCTTATCTTTTTTTGTTTGAAGAAAATCTATGTTCGTAATCGTAAATTAATATCGAACTGTTGTCTACAATAGACAGATGATAGATACTTTGATGTTATTATGATTGAATTTGTACCTATTAATATTTGAGATCAATGAGAAACATTTCAACCACTATGTAAAACTGTAGCACTCTACTACATTTAAGAAAGGTGCTTTAATTCGATCCTAAGTGTCTTTAAAATTAAACGTAAATATCAAATGAAATGTAAAATTTTATGTTTAAACTATATACCTATATAACAAATAGAACATTTTTATTTACTTCGTGATTTTTATGGAATTATAAATATTGATAATGCGTTATTAGGTGGTCTTGTAACAAAACTTACTGTTTTTGGTTGTAATCTAAGAACAATATTTGCATTAATCTGTGTCCATCTTGTTTACAAGAACATATCAAATTTGTTTTGTGTATTGGAATAGGTAGACAAATATTAATTATGTTATTTCGTGAACTAAAACTTACATTTTTCTTATAATTTGTGTGTAGTGAGTAAAAGTGTTCAAAATATTAGTATATATTAAATATATCATATATGTTGGCAATGAAAATTTATTTCTGAGAGTTATATTTGTCACGCTATGTATAAGGTGCTTTGCTCAATATTACGTTCTAATTTGTTTAACACGATCTTTCGGTTCACCGATCGTGTGAATCTTTCGCTTAATTACCCCTTTCAGGGGACTACCCTACTTCAAAGAGTCGTAAATAAAACATAATGTGTTATACATTGTGACCGATTGAACCGATGTGCTTAGTGAAGTGTGTTCTCCGCTTAGCTTAACATGTGGAATAGTAATGCTTTGAAATATCACCTTTGTAGTAAAATTGTGTAATTTGCTGTTTGTGATAGTTAACATACCTTGACATATATACTAAGAAGAGACCTGTTTGCACAAACATTTCACTTTGAAATTAACGTATAAAAATAAATATGTGTGTAAAGTTGTTTAATTAATAAATATTTCAAATGTAGATAATTTATTTACTAACTACGAAAAGTAATTGAAAATATTTCAGAGCTGATATAATGTTTTCAGAATTTAACATTTGCCAATTTCATGCTAATAAATTAGCTTAAATATTTTTAGACATATTATATTGCTTGTTATTATGATTACATAATAATATTAACATGTTTTTATTTATTCAAAATTTTTATTACTAAATTTGCCTAAATGTTCTCTCTATAACTTCTACTCACTTTCCATTGTTATGGAGTTGTACAAGAAATCAAAACAGTCTTATCTTTCTGGTACTACTGTAACATAACATATTGCGTGTTGAGTGGCGTGTCGCCACACTTAATTTAAATACATTGTAATATTATTATCCTCCTAATAAAAAGAATGTATATATTATTCATTATATCATATTCTGGGAAAATCTCGGGATGAGATTGTTACCTCACTTCCAAGAGACAGAAGTGTCCCAGAGCTCGAGTCAAGGCTTAAATTCCATAAGCAATTTATGATAGGAGCACAATTTAGTAAAGTAGGGTTAGGATCAAAGAGGAAAGTCCAAGACACAGACATAATAAAATCTTTATTCGGCAAGACGAGAACGATAAGTATAAGGTGCACGCAATGGGCTTAGAAATGCAAAATGAGTGGCTAACTATAGGAGACTTTAAAATGCGCACCCTAATTCACGACTGTTCTCCAGCACTATTAAAATTCTAGCTAAATGCGTTCCAAATGACTCTTCTAGATCAAAGTAATTTAGTAAGACGGGGTAAAGCTACCGATAAATCTTGCTACATCTGTAAAGAGGCAGTGGGGACAGCTAAACATATGCTGGTGGGGTGTAGGGTACTCTTGGATAGTGGCCAATGCTCGCGGCGCCATGACAAAGTACTAGAAATCATACGTGAAGCCGTTAGTCTTTCAGTAGCAAGAGCACAGAGAAACATAACAACCAGCAAACGCTCAATAGAGTTTGTGAAAGAAGGTTCTTATAAAAAACCTACACAAAAGCCTTTCTCCATATTAGATCCAGCTCCTGATTGGACACTTGTGATGGACACGTATGAGAAACAGTATAGAATCCCTGAGGATATTTGTGTTTCGTCAGCCAGACCGAACATTTTTCTTTACTCTCGAAGCCTAAAACGCGTAGTACTGGTAGAACTTACAGTTCCGTGGGAAAAAAATATCCCGAAGAATCACCACCTTAAACTCAATAAGTATTTCGATCTTACAAACGAACTGACCAGGAATAGGTTTAGAGCGAGCTTATATGCGGTTGAAGTAGGAGCGAGAGGTATAACAGCGAAATCTCTCTACAGTTTATTAAAAGATCTCGGCCTGTCTAGAACTATCACAAATTCATTTCTAGAACGCACTTCGAAGGCGGCTTTGGTAGAATCATTCAAAATTTGGTTAGGTAGTGGGAGGAGCTCGGACAGTGAAGGTGAGCGTTAATGCATTTTAAAGGGGCCTACGCTTGGGTCGCAAGTCCCAAGCGCTGCTCGGAGCTCCTCTTCCTACAACACGATGGGCCCGGCACCCGCACGGTGAATCCATGGAAAGCTAAGTTGTTTCTTCTCTGACACAGCATCTTTAATTATAGTGACTTTATTTGTCATAATGTTATAGATCTTGAATATATGTCAATATAATGACTGAATGACTATCTGGTTCAACATTTTTTAAAGGTAGAATATTATAATTATTCTTACTTTTGCTAACCTACATTAGTTCTTTATTGTTTGTGTCAGTTTTTATCAGCCCTAGCCTAGATCCTGGCTATATCAGTATAATCAGTCTGAGATTAGAGGTGCGAGAACAAATATACTGACAAAAATTAATTACTTTAATTATGTGCTCTATTAGTAGTAGTACTTGACCATTACCCAAAAATCAGGTTTGTTTTACAAATAAAATAAGATTTTCACAATTCGTTTTCCATCATCAGTTTATAAGGTAGAAACAATGATCGATGAATGAATGTAAATTGAAAAAGCTTTCAGTTAAATCATAATGGATATTGGAAAGTTTATAATAATTTATATTACCATATTTCAGAGTCTGCTGTACTGTGACAGAGTAATTGTTTTTAAAAGCTGTAGCATATCAAATAATCTATATATAGAATAACACCGTATCTTTACGTAACCATTTAGTCACTAGAACTGGCATACTCTATCAATACTAATATTATAAATGGAAAGTGTTAAATATATTTTTAAAATATTGTACATTAGAGAGTGTCTTTTAAGCCAATTTTTACCACGTTTTTAGATGTTCACAATAGAAACCAAATTCGTATACTTCAAAATTCATACATTATTCTTAGAAATTTATATACTTAATAATTCATATACTTAAAAATTTATGACTTAACCGATTGTTAGTGCTTAGGTTTTAAAACGCAAAGTCTGATTATTACTAAATTAGAAGAATCGTCTCGCTTTTTCTATAAAATTAACAGTTCCAATATTATGTCAAATTTTACATAAAGATTACTTGGTGATGACTTAGAATAGCTGACATAGGATTCCTTAAACTCATTAGCAAAGAAAAGAACTAAGATTTTACTTTTTATCTAACCTGCAAATGAAGTTACTAGCTACTACAACTCGCCCAATGAATATACCATGTGAAATAATATGAAAAGAAATTTCTTAGCAGTCCATGGATTCACCGTGCGGGTGGCAGGTCCATTGCGTTTTAACGAGAGGAGCTCCGAGCAGCGCTTAGGACTTACGACCCAAGAGTAGGTTTAAAATGTATTAACGCACACCTGTCCAAGCTCTTCCTATTACCTAAGCAAATTTTAAATGATGCTGCCTTCGAAATGAGTCCTAAAAATGTTTTTTTTAATAATTCTAGCCAGATCGAAATACTTGATAAGTGAGATGGTATTATTTTGAGATATTTGTTTCTCAGGGAACTGTAAGTTCTACTAGTACTATGCGTTTTAGGCTTCGGAATAAAGAAATATCCTAGTAGTCCTCAGGGATTCTTTGTTGTTTCTCACACGTGTCTATCATCCTATCAAGAGATGTATCTGATATTGAAAAAGGTTTTTGTTTATTATCCTTTTTTCACAATCTTTATTAAGCGTTTGCTGGTTGTTATCTTTCTCTGTACTCTTGCTACTGATAGACTGACGGTTTCACGTATGATTTCTAGTACTTTATCATGGCGCCGTGAGTAATGACCACTATCCAAGAGTACCCTATATTCCACCAGCATATGTTTAGTGTATAATATATTGATAGTATTGTAAAGTTATAATTGTACAAAAGCTACGATAGTGATCGAATAGTTTGTGAAGGTTTACAAATCCGCTTCGAATCCGCAATAATATTGTTTATTGGAAAAAAATAAAATCAACAAAAATATTATTTTAAAAGGATTTAAAAGCCACTTCTATAAATGTGTTGTAAGTGCACTTTCAGGCCCTATTAGTGTAGTTAATAGTGAAAAGTTATCTATAACCTATGAATACAATTAGTGATCGTGGACGAATATTGAATGGAAGGTTTTAAGCTATTTTAATTCATAACACATAAGTGAATATTGTTAACAAAATAATTTTCACGCCCAAACCTTATAAGAAAAAAAATGTGATTGTTTTAATTTTATTCTAGTTTCTAAAGTATTTTGTGATCTTAATAAATAATAGTACCTATATCAGACATGATACACATCGATGTCTCATGATACGATACATTAGCAAATAAAATAGCCAGACTTAATGTTACTCACATTATATTATTTATTATTTAATAAATTGTTTTTTTTTTAGCTTCACGCTTTATTCCGCACATGGCAGTAATCTAGTGTTAAGACACTCCGTTGCTTAGTCCCTGCTTTCGCCGTCCCCGCTTTCCGCCTTTTTCGAGGCATTGCGTGTTGAGTGGCGGAACTCAACGCCGCGCTTTGTCTAGTTTGCCAAAGCGAAGAAAATGGAAATAGAAAAGTCCATCTTCTCTGACTGGGGATCGAACGTCAGACGTTGAGCCTCTATGCCACGACGGTCCTCTTTTTTGTTATTTTTGTGTAATTACATAAAAATAAATTTTAATTTGTATTTAAATACAATAAAATGTGGGTAGTAAGAAAATAGCATTTGCAAAATGTTTTCCAGAGGATTACCTTTACTAGGATTACTAGGATACCTACAAATGTAATGAATTAATTTTCACCCCTATAAATTGAGAAAGTTTGTATAGTGGATGGCACACTTAAATTAAAACAGACTTACTTCTATGGATCTTTATTTCTGAATCAATAATATGAAAATATTTTTTAATAATAATACTTTATAATACGTGTAGTATCATATTTTGCCTTTTATGTGAAATAAGGCATTAGACCAAAAAAAAAAAAATAACAGCAAAGAGACTAAATGTTATAACTTCTGCTTTTTTTTTACATTTTTAACAGACTGTCGATCTATTATCACAAATTCGGAAAACATTATTTGATAAACTCAATTTAACACAAGTTTACATGTACCTGTATAAATAATAAGATTACAAATAAGATTTTTGCAATTCTTATTTGAGAAATTCACTTTGAAATACTACGATTCGAACTAATACCCTGTCATCTAGAAGTTGACCTTTCTGACATAGAAAGCTGCTGGCTTTAGAGCTGTAATACGATGACAACTTGGTGCTATCTACTTAAGCTCCAAAATATATTACACTATAAATTGTATAAGATTGTGCTTTTTATAGAAAACTTCGTTCAACAATGTTGAGTATAGAGATCACATATGTATATTTAATATTATTTTTTAAAAATACATCCATATTTATTTTTTTAAATTTTAAGGCCATTGTGGTGCAGTGGCGTAAACGGTGGTAATAACTTAGAGGTAAAGCACTCTATTTTCCATGATACCTTATTTCAATGCCCTACTTCATTGGTGGACTCAGCTTAAGGGCTTAAAAACCTCTAGCGACATCTTAAACATGTTTAATATATAATTTTTACTTACGTTCAATATATTGTATTATTAAATTAATTGTGGGGACGGAGAAAGCAGGGACTAAGCAACGGAGTGTCTTAACACTAGGTTCCTACGGTCCCTGCAGTTCCCTCTGCCTATCCTGCCTTGTGCGGGATAAAGCGTGAAGCTAAAAAGAAAAAAAAATAGTAAACTATATAATAATACATATTAATTATAAAATAGTTAAGTACGATGAAATTAAATGATATTTTTAGAGAACGTGTAATAATTTAAACGCGACCGGAGCTCAACTCAGAATTGGACAAATGGACAAAATTTTTATAATTTTTTTTAATATTAGTATTAATAGGAATTAAAAAAAACTATATATAATAAAATAAACTCGTCCAATTTGAGTGGCAAAGTATCTCAATCGGTAACACCTTAGCCCCTTGTTCAGACGTAAAGAGCATGTAACGCAGTATTAAGCGGGTTGATGAGGGCAGAGCACGTTCATGAATTATTAACAGGCCGCGACTACAGATGAGTCTACTGCGGCTTCGTTTTTAGATGGCTTTGAGAGCAAAGCGTGGTACCGTGTATTTTATGTAATGAAACTCATTAGATGACGTCCAGTCACGTGAAAGCTTTAATTTAAATATTAACACGTATTATATATGCGTGTGTATGTAAAGTAATATGTAAATAAAACATCTTACATTAATATATATTAAATTTTTAATTATAGTTAATATAATAATAATCTAACAGAGTCAGTAGAGAGAACAATATCATGTTTTTACATTTTATCTATTATAAGCAACACATTAAAATTTTAATAACAAACATTTTATTATTGTAGAAAAGCTCTTTGAGAGTCTGCACATCCAGAATGTAAAGTTTATAACACTGATAGTTCGGAAAACCTTTATCTTTATGAATACTTAAAACAGTTTACTCAACGGACTGTAAAGGCGTTCTCCACAAACATTAGGTGCCCTCTCAGGCAATGTATTTTATAGTATTTTAGTTTGAAAGTAAATAAGATTTTATATTATTTGTTTTATTTAGAAAACCGTCATGGCGCAGAGGCGCAACGTCTGCTTGTAAACGCGATCGTTTGTCGGTTCGATTTGCAATCGGGAAAAGTGATTGTTTTTCATTTTTATTTTCAACGCTCTGGCACCTAGGCAAGCACGGCGGAAGGCGGGGAGCGGAGGATCTTAACCCTTGGTTTCCACGATTCCGCCTCCTCCCTCTGCCTACCTTGCTATTATAAGATATAATGCGGAGCTATAAAGAAATACAAAAAAAATACACTCAACTTTCAAAAACATCATTATGTGTTAAGTTGCTGATATAAAGACCTCACTTTGCTTAGTTTGAACTTCAGCAACATTTATACTTTCTTACTAATATATGCAATTCTTATTGCTACTTTGTTAATAAAACGTTTATAACAGCTGCAATTTTATACCGAAATCAATATTTTTCTTTTATTTTCATTAATTAAAAGTTAAACACAAAAACATAAAAGAGCATTCGTGATTATTGTGTATCGAATCGAAAGTATTTATTTTCGTCGAGGAACATTCAGTTCATTCAGACAGTTCTAAGTTCTAAATAGTTCTGAATTACTTACAACGTATATTGTTACAGAAACATATGGTTAGGGAAAACGTTTGAATATACAAAATATAAAACGAATTTAACATATGACGAACAGTGAATTTATAATCGTAATAAGTTAACGTCGCTGAAAATATCATCGTAGTCTTTGTGATAAATCTCGTTTGTAAGGTTTCCTGTAACATCTGCATTCACCAATCCTGGGGCCGGGGTCCGGCGGCCGCGTTGGCTGCGGTCACGCTAAACCCATTTGCCGACTGACATTATCGGTGCGGCAAATTTTCTACAATCTCTTGTCCTTTTGTAACCGTAACTGGTCATGACATGTCAATTAACTTATCCTGCGAATTCGCTGAATTTAATATAGGATACGTACACACGGACGCGAATCCTCAAACGTTTCCATTTAAAAGGTTTTTGTTTTAGATCTTCGTCTGTTTTATGATTTAATTTTTCACATATTTCTTTTTCATTAGTATGTACTAATGCTCTCATATTTATATTTCTTTAATGTTATAATAGTAATTTATTATGCGTATTATTAATACTGCTATAGTATTATTTTGACATTATGAATATATATTTTGTACCTATGACTTAGTTTATTGAGGAGTAAACTAAATAGAAATTAATTTCTGTTGAAGCAAACAATACATATCTACTACACACGTACACCTTACGTTATCGCTCAGAAATATTGTTCTATTGGAAAGGTTTAAAAGCTCAAATCACCGTAAACATAGCTAACATGGTTATTTGTTACATAATAAAAGTTGTCTTTTATAATAATATCTCAAGAAAATTAATTATGAATTAATTATTTGAAAATTTATTGATTAATTTATTGAAAAAAATTTATGAATTAATTTATAATGATACTTTAGATGGATCACTAAAAATTACTAAATTATAAAATACGGTATATTTTTTTTTAATTATAATATAAAAATTATGCTCCAAAGTAACCAAAGTCCTCATAGACTTTGGTTACTTTCAACAAAAACTTTAAAAATAATGAACTATAAACAAACATTTCTCTTAAACAAAAACATGTTAATTAATGACGATGATAATATTATAAAAGTGGTAGTAGTTTTGGTATGAGAGGATATGCCGCGCATCCGCCAGGCATCGCTGGTAAACGATGAGTGACATCTTATTTCCTCAATGTGGAGCCATGTGATGCCGCCACTATACGGTAACGTGCATTATTCTGTTGAAAGTTAGCGGAAACCGCGGGGACGTGCTATTTTCAATAAAATTTAAGCCAAGTTTTTCCTCGATATTCTTATACAGGTATTTTGTAGGTAACATTTTGTATAAATACTAGTAAGGTAGTAGGTTTATATATACCTATTTGTTTTCAGTTTAGGCACTTGTTATTTGTTTGCATATTGTTTAAATATTCGCTGAATATACCTATCTAAAAAACGAGGAGATTTAATTATTGCCTATCTATTGAATGATTTGTTTTTTTTTTATTTGTTTTTTGGATGTTTTGCTTCTATTACATATTTATTTTTTGTTTGTTCTATTTCATGCATTTAATTATGACCAACCTGTTATAATGCTGGTAAGTGTAAGTTTTTGTCTGATAAAATTAACTATTACGGGTTATATACAGTTGTTTAAATATACATATATTATTATTATTATTTTTAATATATTTATTATATATATTTACATTTATTTAGTATGAGTATTACTAATATTGATTTGAATGTTGACTCAGACGTTGATAATACTTTTGTATCACTTTCCTCTTCGGCTGACAGTTTTCATAGTACTTACATCCCGCTTTCCTCTTCTCTTGATTCAACCTTCTCTCCTTTCCCAAAAAATTTTAATGTTGTTCATTTGAATGCGCAGAGTATTCCAGCTCACTATCCTGATCTCTCATCTTCCTTTGACAACTCTAATATTCACGCTATCCTTATCTCCGAAACATTCCTCAAGCCATCTCTTCCTTCTTCTTCTTTCTCATTACCTAACTTCCATCTTATCCGCAATGATCGAACTGGAAAAGAAGGCGGAGGAGTTGCTATTTATTTACGTAACCACATTCCTTTCACTATCCTAAATAAATCCGATTCCCAATACTCTGAATCCGCCGAGCACATACTCATTGAGGTTATATTTGGACACATTAAGGTTTTACTCGGTGTTTTTTACAGTCCATCGTTCCACATAGACTACTTCGACGCGTTCGAAAGTCTATTGGAAAATTCCTTGCCTAATGTTGACCATGCTATTATTATGGGCGACTTCAACACCTGCCTCATCAAAAATGACGCTCGTGCCAAGCGCTTATTGAACATCGTTAATAGCACCAATCTAAATTGTCTCCCATCGAATGCCACTCATTATTTTCCCAACTGCATCCCAAGCCAACTTGACCTATCCTTTGTTTCATCCTTGGAGCATGTTGAAACTCACGGACAACTACCTGCTGAAGCCTTTTCGTACCATGACCTAATATATCTGTCGTACAAAGTACGTCCACCAAAAGTTAAACCCACTGTGGTCATGCGTCGAAGCTTCAAGCATTTCGACAACGAAAAATTTATGCAAGATCTTAGTGGTATTAATTGGGACTTAATTTTAAACGCTTCTACTATCGATGAGAAACTTCAACTTTTTAACCCCTTTTTAAATGATCTCTTCGATAAACATGCTCCTTTCCGTCCCATCAAGCTCAAACACCTATCTGCACCTTGGTTATCTCAGGACATTCGGAAGTTAATGATGAAGCGTGACAGAGCTAACCCAACTATCGACAACCTCGTGAAATATAAGAGTTTACGTAATCGATGCCGTAAAGTATGTAGAGATGCTCAACGTAAATATGTTCAGGACAAGATTGAGAACAGCAATTCTTCTCAGACATGGAAATTCCTACAATCTCTAGGTATTGGACGTCAAGCATCCAGCATCCCTCAAACTGTTGATCTCAATGCTTTGAACGGATTTTTTTCTAATACTGTTTTAATGAACAACAGTGATAAAATTAGTACTTTAAATCATTTTAGATCCTTGCCCATTCCTAACAGACCCACTTTTCCCCAATTACTGCTAGTGACGTTAAGGCCAACATCCTTGCAATAAGATCTGATGCCACAGGATGTGATGGAATCAACCGTAGAATGATACTTGTTGTGTTAAATTATGTTCTCCCTATATTACTTCACATTTTCAATTTCTCACTTGTCAATAACAAATTCCCTTCCACTTGGCGTATAGCTCATATCCTTCCTATTCCCAAAAACAAAAATCCCATATCTTTTTCTCACTTTCGTCCTATATCTATCCTTCCATTTCTGTCTAAAGTGTTAGAACGTATTGTCCATCTTCAATTAACAAAGTATTTAGCAGAGTACAATGTACTCTCTGATTTTCAATCAGATTTTCGGAAAGGTCATAGTACTACTACTACCCTACTTAAAGTATGCGACGATATACGTTTTAACATGGACAACAGACATGTTAGTATCCTGGCATTATTGGACTTCAGTAATGCTTTCAATACGGTTGATTTAGAACTCCTGCTGGCAGTGCTACGGTCGATTAATATCTCTTCCGATGCATGTGAGTGGTTTCGTAGCTACCTGTTTGGTCGTCAGCAATGTGTACGGATTAATAATAAATTATCTAGCCTCCAATCTCTTTCACCTGGTGTTCCTCAAGGTAGTGTCCTCTCTCCACTTTTATTTTCCATTTTTATTAATACTGTATCACATCTCCTCTCGTCTTCCTTTCATCTTTATGCTGACGACTTGCAGGTCTACGTTTCTGCTCCCTTAACAGGTATCGGAGGGGCTATTGAGAGACTGAACGAGGAATTGCATAAAATTTGTACTTGGAGCAAGACATGCGGGCTTCTTGTTAATCTAGATAAATCGCAGGTAATTATTATTGGCAGCTCCAAACTACTTACTAAAGTTGATTACGACAACTTACCTGCGATCATCTTTAACAATACGCCTTTGTCACTTAGCAGTTCCGTTAAAAACCTTGGTCTTCTTATTGATAATATCTTTTCCTGAAATGTGCAAGTTGCTGAATTCAGTAGAAAAGTTTTCGCCACATTTCATTTGTTAAAACGTTGGAAACACTTTCTGCCCTTTAAGACTAAAATCTCCTTATGTCAAACACTTCTACTTCCTATTTTGGACTACGCAGATTGTTGTTACACAAATATTACTGAAGAACAACTCAATAAGCTAGAAAGATTACAGAACGTTTGTATCAAATTCATCTTTGGTCTACGGAAATTTGACCACGTCTCCGTATATCGGGCGCAACTTAGGTGGCTTACTATTCGACATCGTCGCAACTTGCACATGTTATCCCTTCTTTACTCTATCCTCTATAATCCTCTACTTCCCGCGTATTTGAAGGAACGGTTCTGTTTTGTGGGTACTGACGTCAGCTATCCACATGAACTGCGGTCACGCTCTGACAATAAACTGTCACTGCCGGTCGCTCATACCCACTTCTATAGCGAATCCTTCACGATGACAGCTGCAAAGCTATGGAATTCGCTCCCCGCTGAAATTCGTCAATCTGAGTCAATTTATATATTTAAAAATAGGTTACATAAGTATTATTTATCTATTCAATCTAAGTAAATACTATTTCCTATATTATCATATTATTAGTATTTATTTATTTATTAAGTATTATATTTTATGTGCGTATTTTTTTTTAATTTTATTTTATATGTTTAGTATAAATTTCTGTTATATAATTTTATTTATTTATTTGGTATATATGTATTTATTACACTTATATATTATGTATGGGGGTCCCACAAGGGTCTATTCTTGGTCCTTTCCTATTTCTAATCTATATAAATGATCTGCCTCATTTAGTTGGAAGGGACCATGAGATAGTATTGTTTGCTGATGATACTTCATTGATTTTTAAAATGAAAAGACAACTAAACGTCTATGACGATGTAAACAATGCTCTCTCAAAAATAGTACATTGGTTTAGTGTTAATAACTTACTACTGAATAGTGAAAAAACTAAATGTGTATTATTCAGAACGCCAAACACAAAAACTGTTAAAGCCGATGTACTTTTGAGTGGTGAAACTGTGGAACCCGTCGATTCTACGGTATTTCTAGGTATCACCATTGACTCTAAATTACAGTGGGGACCTCATATTGATGGATTGGCGAATAGGCTCAGCTCAGCAGCGTTTGCTGTCAAAAAAATTAGATTGTTAACTGATGTGGATACGGCTCGCCTTGTTTACTTTAGTTACTTTCACAGCATTATGTCATATGGCATTTTGCTTTGGGGTAATGCAGCCTCTATTAATTCCATCTTTGTTCTGCAGAAGCGGGCTATTCGCGCAATCTATAACCTAAATCCAAAAGATTCCTTAAGACAAAAATTTAAGGAAATAAATATAATGACCGTTGCATCACAGTATATCTTTGATAATTTAATGTATGTAAAAAAAATATTAACGATTTTACTAAAATTAGTGATGTACACAATATTAATACAAGAAACAGGCATAAACTTACCGCGCCTGTAACTAGACTAAATCGCATCCGCAATTCTTTTATGGGACAGTTTGTATGCTTTTACAATAGGATCCCAGAAAACGTCCGAGATTGTTCTATATTACAATTAAAAAAGTTGTGAAACGACGTTTGTGTGTTAAGGGTTATTACCATATTAATGATTTTGTAAATGATAACACACCTTGGGAATGAAATGCTCGCTCCAGTCTAGTTCAAGAGTATCGTTGTCAATAATAGGAATTGTGAAATTGTAAACATCTGGAAAATAAAAAAAAAAAAAAATAAAGCAGATCAAGTCCCGCTGAGTTTCTTACGCCGGTTCTTCTCAGGTCTGAGGCATTAACTTTAGCGAACCGGTGGTAAATTAAATTAATTATTTGACGTTCAAAAAATGAAACTTGTACTTCTTATTTTGAATAAAATTGTTTTGACTTTGACTTTGTATATATATTATTTCTATTATTTAAAATTTAATTTTTTAGTTATTTAAGTAGAATAAAACATGCTTGTTTGCACCATCCCGTTTCACACAGACAAATTCTTCCTCTAAAGGGTTGTTTGTAAGAGATTGCTTTAAGCAATAAGACCGCCTTTGCACTCTTCTCCTGTTGTTATATTTACTTGTAATGTACACTGTATCTTTTGTCTGCAATAAAGTGTTATAAACAAAAAAAAATAAAAATAAGGTACTACCGTCTATTGGTACGTCAATTTCTTGATCGTATTAAATTTATACATTATATTGTACATTTACCTTATATCAGATCTGCTAAAGTATTTTATCTACCAACCGGAGCGAGTAGATAAATATAAGTTGATGTATATATGAAGTTATTAAGACTGTTGTAACTGCTACGCCCACAATATAAATGGCAGTCAAAGAGTATAAAGAGAAATGTCACTCCGTTTTCTAATGAAACAAGCTAAAAAATAAGTATTATAAAAGAAATAATAGTAATATAAAAAAAATCGAGGACCGTCGCGGCGCAGAGGCGCAACATGTGCCTGTAACGCGACGGTTACTGGGTTCGATCCCCAGTCGGAGAAGATGGATTTTTCTATTTCCATTTTCTTCGCTCTGGCGTCTAAGGAAAAGCGCGGCGTTGAGTTCCGCCACTCAACACGCAATGCCTCGAAAACGGCGGAAAGTGAGGTCGTAGTAAGCAGGGACTAAGTAACGGAGTGTCTTAACACTAGGTTCTTATGGTTCCTGCAGTTCCCTCTGCCTACCCTGCCATGTGCGGGATAAAGCGTGAAGCTAAAAAAAAAAAATATTTAAGAAAATATATAAAAATTCGTACGCAGTAGGAGTTAAACTTGTGCCTCTTGCAAATCGCAATGCGTTTCAATTTTTATATGAATTCTTTAAGTATTTTTCTATATTTAATGTAAATTAATATTTTAAAATCATAAAAATAATATATTTTTAACAGGTGTGTAATTCACAATTGTCACATGTGTCTCTATGAGAGACAACGTTATTGTTTCGCAAACGCATAAAGAGCAACTGCATTATATCTAATGCACGATAACAAAGTGTGACTAATGTAATGATGGGTATAAAATTAAACATCATAGGACGCGGCACCTGGAAGCTTAATGGTCGTGGAAAATGACTTTACAGTCCGTTAAGTAACTTGTCGATTTGTCCACTATTTGTATATACAGGAATATTGAACTATCGAGACTTTTATATTTTCATTCAGTGTCAATCAACGTTAAGGATAAAAGGAATATATGTAAAGAAATTAACGCAGCGGAAATTGAACCCGTGTCTTAATGGACTTAGTAAAAATTTTGGTTTCGTTAATATGAATTTATGATAAGGTCAATTGCGAGAAGTATTCTTGGACGGTTTTGTACCAATTTCGTGACTGAAGGTAGAACTCAGAAAAATTGACAGTCTTAAATATTTTATATAAATTTATTACTGATATAATTTTAAATAGTTATATATTATTTTCATTCTGCAAATTTTAAATCAAGGTCAATGGGAAGTATGACGTGAATTTCAATTACTTAGTATCACATAACATGCTGCAAAAACTTAGCAATCTGAATATTTGATATAAATGTCGGCTCGATCTCGTCTTGTCAGACGGACATTTTTATAATACCTTTTTGCATAGTATTAGGTAAGATTGTTACGATCCCACACAATCCTGGTATCGCTTAGTCAGATTTTACATAACTTGCTCAGTATATTGTATCAGATCCGGAAATTATAGAGGCCTGTTATTTAAAACGTAGAGTCATTTTCACCTATTTTGTTAATTAATGTTAGTTATAGTTTTAAAATATAAAAATCACTCCGCTGCCACTGTACTTCATTAGATTGTATAGATATTAGGTGGTTTTGTTTTATTAGAGGCAGAGATATTCAACAGAAAAGAATCCGTTCATAGTTTCTTTCTATATTATTTCTAGATTATCGGTAAAACATCAAATTTTGGAAGGTTCTAACGTAGTAATAACTTTTTCATTTCACGATAAATTAGACTATATTTCAAATGGCAAGCGGCCAACACTAATATAGAGAAACAAAGCTGGAGAATATTTATCCAGGTACGGATACAGGCGCACGTGTATCATTTCAGTATAATTGCTAATACGGCAGCTGACCGGTAATCGGTCTCTGCCTCTCCTAACTCGACAGTCAGCCGCTACGAGCTCAATATATAACATATTCATTATTCAGAGCCGTTTTTCAATGTTTAATAATTTAAATCTATCCGTAATATGTTTTAATATAATATTATTTATAATTTTGCTGCTTAAATTACTGTGGATACTATCTAATTTTAAATAGTTTTTTATTCATTAAAACAATATTATATACTTTAGTTATATACTTATTAGTAGTAGTAAATAGATTACGTTCGTTATTTCAATAAACTAAAGTAAGGGATTTTTTCCATTAAGGGCGCTTGATCGTGCAGAACTTCCATCGTAGCGTGTGCTGTGTGGCACGTAGCGCGGTCCTGCCGTTTGAGGCCAAAAGAAGTTGGTTATCATCGACCGGTATCGCTCACCATTGACGGTGACGGCCACACCATTATCGTTTTCGAAAAAATACGGACCAATCACGTCTCCGGCCCAAAATCCGCGACCGTAAAACGGGCGAAGTGCGCGGAATGTTGCTCGAACTGACGACCCATTTTCATGAAACAATTTTATGATTTGCACGTGCTGTTCGACACTATAACCTGCCATGGTGGTTTGGGAGGACGGAATGAATATAACACACTGCATTTGACAGTTGTCACTCAAACAACATGGCCGCAATCAGCTGTCAAAGTTCAAGCGTCCCTATTGGAGAACCTTATATATGGTATGTTTTTGTGTTTTTAACACAAAATAATAGTATAGAAATAATTAAAAATGTATCATAGGTGTAAAAGCAGCTATTTTTTAAAAAGACAGGGATGTAATCAAGACTAACAAGCTATCTAGAAGAACAACATATCAAGACATTATTGATGACAAAGGTGATCCAACCAAAAGAAAAAAGAGAAAAACAAAAAACTAAACAAATCGACATAAATTAAAAATCTACATCATTTAATTACTCCAGCTCTGTTTAAATATAAAAGTAGAGTTACGATGGCATTTAAACGAAAGCCAAAAGTCTATGGTGATGATAAAGAACAGACAAGAAATAGAAATAAACTCTTTAATTTTTTCTTCAGTTATTACAACGATTAAATAAAACACATTGTAGCTCCATTTGTAGCAATTAGAAATGCAAATAAATCAACATTTAGGTTCAACTATGTTTTAGCACATTATGTATTCGATAGTGAATTGTGGGTGAAGCACAATTAAGCGCGAGATTGAATTCAGTTGAGGTAAATTAAACTTGTTAAACAGGATATGTAGAGCAATGTGCAATTGCACAGTTTCTAATACCTTCGTAGAAACGAAATATATGTTTTAAGATAGAATCTCGAACACGGATAAACATTATTAGAGAGTGTTTAAGTGTGCGTGTAAAAAAATATTTAGTTTTTAGTAATACTCTTATTTTATATTACGCAAAACAGCTAAAATAATGATGAATAAAAACATGAATGTATATTTAGGTAAAGTAAAATAATATAAGTCAAGTGTGAATAGGTAAGGGAACGGATTAAATATTTCGTACCAGTTTCATAATTTTAGATTTTCCTCTGAAGATAATACAGCATATAAAATTGAAAAACTTAAATTTACAGCTGTATCCACTCATTTTGTACGAAATGATGAAATGAATGAACATAAAGATATCTGTACTTTATTTTTCTGAGTTATACCTATATATTTCCAATGCTTTGTTTGTATACCCACATTACTTTAGTTTTAACTCATTATCCAATTTCATAACTACAGTACAGGTCTACGAAAAGCACCCTGTAAGTATACTATATATGAACGCTTATATTTATTATTAATATCTTCATTGATTTTGAGAAAATAAGATTGATTGATTGCTTAATTCTAAAGTAAAGGATGATAGCACGTAATGTTTTATACAATAATTTTAATCATTTTATTTTTCTTATAGCAAATCTGATAAGATTTTCTTATATAGTGTAGGCAAAATATGAAACCCTATATAGTAGCTTAGACCACTTTAGGGATTTTGACGAAAGCTTTTATTAACTTCAAGTAAATTACATGATATCTTTTTTATTTAGCTCTCTTGTAACTAAATCTTTAGATAGATATATTCAGTAAGTCGTATTTTGCCTCAAAACTGTAAGCCTGTAAGTTCTAACAGTGTAAATATTTTACTTATTCGGTAAATCTTCTCTACAGAATGGCTTAAAGCGCAACTAATTCGAAGGTAACATAATAATTAAGTCTCCGATGGAAGCACCGGAACATAAAGCCAAGGTTTAACTGCGGCCAGCTGCGCCACGGGAATTGTAAGCGTTCGATTAATAATTCTTATGTTTCTATGAACTGGATTTTGTTTTATTCTCTTAAAGATGTTTATTTACATATGATATTATTATGTGAGTAAATGTAATCTTTTTTTCTAAAAAAACCAAAGATAAAAATGTTATTTAATAACTTACATGCTTACTTATTGACAATGGTTTTGATATAAATGATTCTAGGATGTTATGATTAAGGATTAATCGTAAGGTTATATAAAAACAATTTCGTCACTAAACATTTCAGTAGATCTGTAAGGTAGATATTTGAAAAATTACTTTTTGTATTTGTAAGCAAATATATCACTTGATATTATCATTACATTTATTGAGACTCAATTTTTGTCTGAATTTGTCACATATCACACTTTTTGGACGCCAATAAAAATTATTGCCTTTGACATATTTACTCTGCTATTGTACAGTCTTTTCTATTTCACATTTTTCTTTAAGCATTTCACAAAGCCAGTTATGGCGTTCTGTGTTAACTTTGTCCTAGTTTCTTTCATGTTAGTACATTTTGTCTATTCTATGATATGTTCTACAACACATAAATAGTTGTTTGTGAATAGTGAAAATTAAAATTAATATAACTAATAAATGCTCTTAAAATACTTGGGACTGTAAATAATTTTCGTTTCTGCGCTGTGGTACGCTTTGAGTGGCAGGTTTCAATACCACACTTAGTGAAATATGGTGATGAATTCTGCCACTCAAAGCGAAATGAGAGATGGAATGTTTAAAGCCTAGTTAAAGCCTTTCGTTTGCCTACCTTGTTAAATGCTAAAGGCTAAATAAAATATAAACTGAATTTAAATATTATTATTATTATTTTATAATTAAACACGAAAACTGAATCTAAATTTGCAGCCATGCGGTCGGTAGAGCAATATTAATTTGATTAAGATTTAATTACGAATAAGAAAGTTTTCGTAAAGTTACAAATTCTCGTAACTTTTGATCATAGCAAAGATAGTTTCCCTGCAAAGTGAAATACACTGTTGGTTTACATTTTATTATATTAAGTTGCTAATATATTGTTTGCTAACAACTTTGTTGCGACATTTTCAACCTTGTTTTATGATCAAATTATTTGACTACCGTGACATGTTGTGCCTAGAAAGACGTATATTAAAGATTAATAACTTTTATTAAAAAGTTGCATAAAAATGCCGCCTAATCTAGTCTAATTAAAAAATATGTTACATCGATTTTAGTTATTTATTTTTTGTAAGTTACGTTCACATTAATCTGTACTCAAGAGACGATATTTTAAGCCCTTAGGTACATAACATTTTTAAACCGTTTAAAACATGTTTATTCTCTTAAAAAAATATCTAAAATAATTTTAAAATATTACAAACTTTTACTTATACAAAACTGCTAATAGCTACAATTTTAGAAGTTTTAATTACACAAATTGCAGCTAATTTAGTCTTTTGTGGGTAAAAAATGCTATCTAGAGATTTCACTATCTAAATGATGAAAGGATATGAATGCTGTTATAGGGTAACCTCGGTTGCCTAGGTAGTAGTAAGAACTTAGTTACAGTGGATGAGGCGAAATCTGAATAGTATTTGGAAGGGTTCTCTGTGAAGCGTTGTTTGTGAGTTATTTAAAGAAATAAGAAATTATCGTACGTAATTTTAATTAGATCAATCTTACAGTGCTTACAGTAATCATGCTGATGTTAAAGCGCATTATTTCTCCAATGACGAATGAATTTCGTTGACTTGTTATATAATCATTATTAAATAACTATTATTAATGTAATAGTATTGGAATGCTATTATTTTCGTCAATTAAATTTTCACTTATATATTTTAGTGATTTTTAGTATTTTATATTGAGTAAAGCTTAGTAAACATACCTTTTGTCACGCGCAACTTTTTGGGGTCTGCATACTTTACTTGATTTAAATGAAATATTTTGTTATTTAACTGATATATAACCATTACAGACTCAGTGGCAGCACACCTACAGTAAATATAAAAATGGTTCGATTGCAAAAATTGTTGATCGATGAGCATTTTATGTTATATATAAAATGTATTTTGGTTTTCGCGAAGCCAAGATAAAGATTTTCCAGTGAAGTATAAAAATAAAAAGACTGTTAAAATGTGAAGAATTGAAATAAGGAACGAACTAAAGGACTATTTACTAGTTGATTGTTACTCTGTTGTTTTCGTATCGTGTCAGGTGTAAAATGTTCTAGTCGGAAAATTTGTAAAATTAAAAAAAAATTAAAAGTATAATATATTTATATGGCGATTATTTTTAATTTTTTAATCTTATCTCAAATTATTTTCAGTCACTTCCTTTTTCAAAATGTTAGCAAGTAACTCCTACCTAAAACACTAAAACTATAGTAGTATTATTTTTTTCAACTAAATTACCAATTACTGTGTACATAAAATGCATATACATTAAGTTCATTTTAACTAAAATCAAGCTTTAAAAGCTTCAGCCACAAACTATTATAAATTTAATCAATAATACAATGTAGTAGAATAGAATATGTCGAAACAAAACAGATAATAAAATCTCATCAGGCAACGTTATATAGAGCACAACACGTAAATTATGACGCTCTAGCGAACATTGAAAAAAGGCAATAGGAGAGGTGAGCTTTATCCAATAATAATTATCACTGATATCACTCGTCGCATCATTTGGCTACTGTTGCAAGGTCACTTTTTGGGATAAGATTAAAAAAATATATAATTTAAATTAGATAATTTAAATTATATAATTTAAATTATTAAATTAGATAATTTGAGATAAGACTAAAAAATTAAAAATATATTGTAAAAGAGAGAAGGAGAGGGGGAGAGAGAGAGATTATACACCTTTCATTGCGTTGAAATTATTTAATGAATCTTGTCTTGTCCCGGAATTTTTCTTTTTTCTGCATATTTTGGTAATAAATATATTTTGATAAATTTCTTCACTTAACTTACATTCTTTATTATTTTATATGAAACTATTTAGTATTTCATGTATTCGCTGTGCGGCTGCAGGGCCCATTGTGTAGGTGTAGGAGCTCGGAGCGCTGCTGGGAACTTGCGACCCGATTGTAAGAGACCTTTGATAAAATTAGATTAAAATGTAACTCGGTTTTTTAGTTTGTAATGAACTTTTCATGTTAAATTAGAATTTGCTTCTTTTGCTGGCCTCGTCTGCAGAGGTACACTAAGAATATGTTCTCCATATATATCATATCAATATTTTACTATGATGAGTTTTGTAAAGGTGGTGTAAGTGATATACATACAAGAATTGGAATTTTTAATAGAATCTTACAAAAACAAAAAGTTACAATTGATAATGCAATTAACAAACGAATTCAGTTATCGTTAACTAACACGAAGGTGCGAAGCTCAGAACAAAGAGCTTTACGTATCAAATATAAACGTTTGTAACGTGCAGGTGGTGTGTAAAAAATCGTCTCACTGACTGCACTGCTAGAGCCAAATGCTGTTTCCGACTAACACAATTACAGCTTCGAGGGCCAACAATCTACAGCCAATTCAATTAACATCAGCTTTTAAGGATATATCCATATCTAGGCTTTGTTTGCAGAAATATGTTACGACATTTTTGCCAAATAAACATAGAGGTTGCTTATAGTCGTAAAAATAAGTCTTAAATACTTTATTCTATCGTCATTACTTCATTAAAATATATTAAAACCCGTATTGAAGTTATAGCGTTATATTTTAGTATATAAAAGTAAAGTACTTTTTTATTCTATATAGTGAAAGAAACATAAAAAATAATATGATAAAATTTAAGAGAGAGGTAATGTTTATAATATACATAGGTATTTTTCTTTTGTATTTTTTCTATAAGACGCCGAAAGAGGATGAATAGTGTATTTTCTTCGTCAATAACCAAAGAAAACTTATTTTAGTAGTAAGCCGAATAATAAGACTAAATAACATTATTAACCGTGGTGGCGCAGAGGCGCAACGTCTGCCTGTAACGCGACGGTTTCTGGGTTCGATCCCCAGTGGAAGAAGATGGATTTTTCTATTTCCATTTTCTAAGCTCTGGCAAACTAGGCAAAGCGCGGCGTTGAGTTCCGCCACTCAACACTGCTTGCAATGCTTCGAAAAAGGCGGAAAAAGGTACAGTACAGCTTAATGATACGTAGCAATTTTGTATAAAGAATTTTTAAAATATAACTATATTGTAAAATTAAGACCTAACTTTCCTATTTCACATCATACTATTCAATATCATTTTCAAGTAAAAATCGAGATAATTGCATCAATTATGTGTAGATCGGCTTTAAAAGCTGATGTTTATTAAATTTCCTCTGGAATGCTTTCTGAGGAGAACTGCACTTAAGCACTTACAATGACTTTTTATATAAAATTTTAGAGTACTTTATAAGTTAATACGTAAAACGATAGGAAATGCAAAGTTTATAATTGTTTTTCCAAAATAATACAGATATAAGCGTTTTTTATCGTTGCATATAGTCTTGAATTTTTGTGCTTAAAAAGCAGGTTTTGAATATTACTAGTTTGTTAGTAATTCGGAATTTCATTATTAATATTAGTAAATGCTACTACACAGTAAAGTTAAAAAAAGTTTTAAAATCGTAAAATTCAATAGATTTAATTTAATAGAAATATCATTCCTTCTCGCCAAACGGTTTTTGTATTAAAATCTTTAAATAAATTAAGTAGCGGAAATTCTAAAGATCTTCCTACAGATAGACTCACAACGCAATGAGTTGTATAAAGCATATAAATTTCGACATATTAGATTTCGCAAGAGGTGCGGGTTCAAATGCCGCTGCGTTCAGAATTTTTACATGTTATTTTAAAAAATGCTTTTCTATAAAAATATGTTAAACAATTAAATAAATATATCATGACATGAACTTAAACTTCAACTTTCTAGAGCATTGTTTATATCTTTAGAACATACAAATCGAGTTAATAAATTCAAAGTTTCCAATAAAGACATACATTTGTGTACTAGGGTTTGCAATGTGTGTTTCACTATAGCCATATTCAATATCAATGATGCGACGAGGGCAAGTAGAGCGGCTCGAATAGGAAATTTTATTTGATAAAGCTCGCTTACTCTCATAGATTTATTTTCAATGCTTCTACTACTACTTGTTCTTTCTTTAGTACTCGCTTGAGTGTCATAATATTCATTTTGTGCTTTATTTCATTTCATTTCATTTACTTATTTTCTACTCTATTCATTAAGGCCAGTGTCTACTTGCTAGTAGATATAATGATATTAAATAATGTATACACTATAAAAGCGTGTTGGAGTATAAATAAACTGTGGCCGTGGCGCAGTATATGACTGTAAACGTAATGATTCGAAGATTGAATTATTATTATTTTCCTGATTTAGTAGTAAAGCGCATTCAATATACCTCTAAATTGTAGTGGAAAACGAAGAACATAGAGTACTCTATGTATAATATTGTATGACTATTTGAAAGCATTACTATTATATGCACTGTATTGAAATGAGGGACGGAGAGTTTTAGCACTACATTTTTTCTATACACTCCCTTTCTGAGCGTCGAACACACGAAACATGAGAAAAACGTATCATATACAAACTAAAAATATATATATGCAAACGATTTTTTTTTATTTAACGTGCGATGCAAAGCTAAAAACTACTAGGCTAAATTCTTTATTGACCATACATTCGTATTTGAAATCTAAAACAAATATACTAGAATAGTGAAATAAACGGGGACGTATATCAATTGAATAGAAGTATACATATTCTGGTCACGTAGACGTGCGGCGCTGTAGACAAATACGTAGCCGGCGCCGGCACTTATTTGCTCGCTAATTTTGTTACTTTCCTCAATTTGAAAAGATTTATCCCATTATATAACGCTAGAATGGTTCTATTTTCTTACGTTCTAAATGATTCGTTTTTCTTTAGGAAATAATTTAAGCAGGTGGTTATTTATAATTGATATTTGTGACTTTAGTTCAATTATTTTTATTTGGAAGTGATTAATATTTTTAAATATGTTTATATGAGCTTTAAGTCAATGCGTTTTTGTGAAATATTTTAAAAATTAAAATTATTTTAAATGAGTTAATGTGGCTACAGAACTTAGTTCATACAGAGAGTTCACATTTTTCGAAATGATTACTATAAGTAAAGGAAGAAGACTTGTTATATTTAATGTATTTACAGAAATATCGTTATACTTACGAGTAATAGCCCAGGTGTATTTACCAAATCTAGGTTTAGTTCCCCCTTTCGGTATCCACATAAACCGATTACAACTATAATCGTAAGACCTATTCCAAGAACAGGTGGGTAGGTAGAAATTCATCAATTTCACGACTGTCTAAAATACAAACGATTATGTAGGTATGTTATATAGGATTGTTATGGGCTTGACATTAGGAGACCCACGTTTGAAATTTGTATTTAATTTTATTAGGTAGTTTTTAGTTCCGATTAACTAAATCTATAAATAATGTATTAATATTGTTAAAAAATCTATTTATAAGTGTTGTATTTACTAATTACTTTCAAATTAATTTTAATTAATTAATTTTTTGGTTTTTTCATTGGATTAGTGAATACTTAGTGAATTAAAATTTTATAATTTGATTATTTTTGTTATATAGCATGCTGTGTGCATTTTAAAAGTTTGTGAATTTAATTTAAGCATTATTGTACTTTTTTTAGTTTTTTTAAATAACTTCACACTTTTTCCTAAGTGAATCATAGTAGACAGACGCTGTCAAGTCTTTGCAAGCAGTTTGATCATTTTTTTTTGATTTTTAGTATCGAACAACAATTGGAAAAAAATCCACAATCATCATATTTATAGTTAAACTGTACTACTGCGCCATGACGGACTTTATATTATTAAATTGACAACTTTTTTATTCATTCTTATTAAGATCTAAAATTAAAGCTGAATAAACAATAACTAACAAAGTTAACAATAAACTTAAATATAATTTATACATTTCATTCATTCATTTAAAGGAATCAATGTATGCAGTATTTATTAAAAGAGATTTGTGGCGCAGAGGCACAACGTCTGCCTGTAACGCGGCTAACTCGACGGTTTCTGGGTTCGATCCCCAGTCGGGAAAGATGGATTTTTCTATTTCCATTTTCTTCGCTCTGGCAACTAAGGCAAAGCGCGGTGTTGAGTTCCGCCACTCAACACGCAATGCCTCGAAAACGGCGGAAAGTTGGGACGGAGTAAGCAGGGACTAAGTAACGGAGTGTCTTAACACTAGGTTCATATGGTTCCTGCAGTTCCTTCTGCCTACCCTGCCATGTGCGGGATAAAGCGTGAAGCTAAAAAAAAAAAAAGATTTATACAAAAAAAATCATATATTGAGGAAATGGTGATAGACAAATAATCGAGAACTTATAAGTATTAATTGTTGTAGAATATGTTCTTGATAAAATTTATTCTTATAGTACAGCTTTTGTATTATAGTGTGTAAATTGCACTGTGCACGTAGTAATTATAGGTGCTTTTAATTTAAATATTTATTTGTCTTAACATATTAAACATAGAGTACGCTGACGCCATTTTCTGTAAAAAAATAATAGATATTAATTTGATATAATTATAAATTTTAACATATTCTACGTACGTTAAATTGTATTAAGGATCTTTTTCACTTACCTTAGAAAATGTTTGCACCGACACCTCTTCAAAGCCTGGCACTGTAAGAGGCAGAGGTCTCAGAGATCTTTGCATGATCAATACCAAATAGGGCCTGATCACTGGACTTGCATTCCAGAAAGGTGTATCCCAGCAGGCATAGCATATAGAGCTGATCTAAGCCAATACAAAACTGCTTAAATAAGTTAAGTTTATATTAAGTATAATTAGTAATTTTTCTTCTATTTTTTTTCAAGACTTTCCTAGTAAGTAATTACTGCTATGAAAAAACTTTGTTTATATATTATGTTTAATCTAGCTAGGGCATATCGGTCATCGGCAGAACATGGGACTAATCTTTAACTTATGCTTAGTAGTATCGCGCAAATAATTATATTCACATTTGTTTTTGAAAAAAGGGCAGTTAAAATTCCTAAAGAGTATCCTTCAAGTAGATTTTAAGCCAAACCAGTTCTTAATCTACATTAGAACATTTATTTAGAAAACATCATATTATACTGCTAGAAAACCAGAAATGGCTAAAGATCACATTAGAGTTTATATTAAAATTGAAAAATATCGAAACATAAATAAACCACATATTTCGAGCTTATTTGGACAGAGAACCTGCGTAATTGTTGTAAACTACATAAGTCATTTTATATCAATATTCTCTTTCAATACGGACCGTGGACTAGCTTACAATTGCGATTAGCATAATTGACATAATTTCATCGCTTTTGTAGTCTTTATCCTCTAAGAGTATTCTCTTTTTTTATGAGGTTCCTAACTATTCATACTGGACTGACAAATAATGAGACCTTACCTTTGTTGATAATATTGTACATAAATAGCTCGGAATGAATAGTAATACTACTGCAGCAACACATAGAAGTAACAACACAGCATTGAATTCACCATTTCCAGATGTCTTTAAATAAATACTTAATGCTTTATTAATAGTCACAAAATATACTTTTTTTTATGACTTCACGCTTTATTCTGCATATGGCAGAGTAGGCAGATAGAACTACAGGAACCATAAGAACCCAGTGTTAAGACACTCCGTTGCTAAAAGGAGGAAGCGGGGACGGAGAAAGCAGGGACTGCTTTTTTCGAGGCATTGCGTGTTGAGTGAAGGAACTCAACACCGCGCTTTGCCTAGTTTTCAGAGCGAAGAAAATGGAAATAGAAAAATCCATCTTCACCGAGTGGGTATCGAGCCCACAAACATAGCCTATAAAGCACAGTATCTATGAGACATATTACTACTTTTTGATCGCCTGTATGACAAATTGTATATATGTACCTATAATTTAGCATAATGGGTATCCCATATAATAAAAGTCAACAGTTCACAACAATAGACTTATCAAAAGTACGCAGTTTCTAGTTGTGAGACCCTAGATATTAGTATCTAAGCACTACACCCTAAATACTAAAAATTGTGAGGAAGTTTTGGGGAACTCAGAGGCATAAATAACTATCATTTTCTCTCTAAGGCCATTTGCGGTTGTAAGTTCCATCATTTCATCGACGACAGAGTGTCTTGACACTACGTTGTAGATTATACACAGTGAAACTGAAGAAAATATATTGTAAATTCAACCTTACCACATAACATGAATAGGCGCTTAAGCAAACCACTGGTGCAGATACTTTTTGTTCAAACATCAATAGTTTCTTATAAACTTTAGCGTAGTATTTTAGCAGTCTAAAAATTGAGCATACTTTAATAACTTTATTTAAAAAAGTAGGAAGTTTATTCATGCTACTTTTAAAAGTTAAGTTTTAAAACTAGCAATTTCTTGCATGCTTCTTAAGTGGTGCACAATATTTATGATCAGCTTAAATGAAAACCTAAGAGGATAACGTATGAGCTTTTATGTTTTTAGGGTTACATACTTCAAAAAGATAAACGGTACCCCCGTAAGATTATTTTGTTGTCTGTCTGTCAGTCTGTATGTCAAGACTATTTTCTTAAAATTACGTTGAGTCATTTAACATCACAAAAGCTGCAGCGGATCGCAATAATAACAAGCTACATAATGAAAATATACATCCAGTCGACCAAGAACTATAAAATTTGACAAGAATTACGAATTATTTTTTTTATTTTTTTTTAGCTTCACGCTTTTCCGCACATGGCAGGGTAGGCAGAGGGAACAGCAGGGACCGCGTTGCTTAATCCCTGCTTTATCCGTCCCCGCTTTCCGCCTTTTTCGAGGCATTGCTTGTTGAGTGGCGGAACTCAACGCCTAGCCTAGTTTTTGCCTAGTTTTCCAGAGTGAAGAAAATGGAAATAGAAAAATCCATCTTCTCCGACTGGGGATCGAACCCAGAAACCGTCGCATTACAGGTAGCCTGCGCCACGACGGACATTACGAATTTAAAGTACGAGTAAGGGATAATAATGACAATTATCAATTTTTTTTAAATCTTTTTAATAATTGTACTTGCTGTTGACCTACTGAATCATGAAATCGGTACAAAATTGCGGGATCAGTGCATTAGTCTAACTCGCACTTGACCAATATTTTTCCAATTTCTTTTCAAAAAGCTTCATTTAGAAAATTTATTGAGAATGTTTATTTTCTTCGAGTCTTCACACAGAATAAACTTTTAGTTTTTATGAAACATTCAAATGTGGCTTAATTTAAATTATAACTAATAAAAAGACTATAATTACCTAAGCATAGATTGGTGGTGTTTTACAATATCACTTAAGCGATTCTTTAATATTCTATCGAAATGAGCTTTTTCTTTTTTGTCTTGAGTAGGTCGTATCCCATCCATGAGATCTTCAATAGACCATATTATAATATCAGCTTTTGTAGCTATTTCTCTTACCCACATTATTTCAGTTACTATCATGACTATAAACAATATTTTAATATTAATATAGGCACAGAAATAAGTCTCGTAACTTGAATTTTCCTTATTATCGTCTATCTGCCTTTCTCCAGATAAACGCTAAGTTAAACCATACTAGAGAATACCACTCAGTCATGTGCTTTAGTTATTTAAGCAAAAACTAATTAATGATAAAATTATAAATAAAATAGTTATTTTAAATAATATGAAGTCTTTTCTTTAAAATTATATGTCCACGATGATTTTTGAATAATTCTTTTTAATGTAATATTCTTATTACATTAAAAAGAATTATTCAAAAATCATTCAACAATGACAAAAATCATTCAACAATATTACAAATAATTCAACAACGAAATAATTCCATAAATATTTCATGACTTACATATATAATTTATAGCATAAGCAGATATGCACATGCAACTGTAAATAAAGGTGATTTCATAAACAGGACTTGCTCCAAAATCTATAGTGAACATCCAAAACGGGAATAGTAGTGGCCGTTTTCCTTCACCCGGATTATGAGTAGCTATGAAGAATAGTAGTGAAAATACGCCAAATGATATCATGCCCACGGCTACACCAGTGGTAAAAACCAGTGTAAATTTGCATATTTTCCGGGTAAATATTTGATTGTAGAAAAATTTTTTCCTGTTCAAAATAATATATATTTTACTTTCACATATTGTATCGACAGAAAGTATTAATGTGCTTGCTATTTCTCTAAGGATGTAATTTTAATAAAACACCAATTGTGTTTTATTCAAATTACAATTAACGAGCAAATGTTTCTTATTTTTTTTTACTTATTTGTCAATGAATTGATTTTGGAATTTGTTAGTTTTGTTATTGTATAATAAGAATGAGTTAGTTACCTGTATCTTTCGCCTATTGTACAAGCATATAAAAAATCTTCTCCCATAATATTTTGTAACTGATGAAAATCGTAAACGTTCAGCTTAGTGCATAAAAGTATAATTAATTTGTAGGACATTACGAAAAAATAAGTTCCAACTTCAGTTATAAACGGTATGTCACGAATCAGAACTCCATGGTAAAAGCTTAAAGATAAAAGAACAAGAGCCGATATTGCGCAGAAAATCATAATCGCTTTGGCCAAATACCTTGAAATATAAAAAAAATATATTAAACTTTTGTTCAAAATTTTAAAATATTTAAACAAAGGAAACGCAAACACTGACTCTAAGCGTAATATTTGTAAGTCTGATTTTCACTCGGAGAGTATGATATACTTTTATTTTCTTCTCTATAGTAACAAGACAAAGTGTCGACGTGCAATATCTCGAAAGGCACTAAGTAGGGAAAAGTGTCTCAAGAATAAGTCCCCTAGATTCCTAAATACAGCATGAAACTGAAAATAAAACACTTACGTCCATTTACGAATTGGGGCATCAAGCACCTGAAAAATTCCCAATACAATAAAATTTTGCCGATGAAAATTTTCAGGTCTTATTATTCCTTTGGCGCAATCATTATATTCTTGTTCAAAAGTTTCTTTTAATTTAAACATCTCGGATACTCTGCTTGCTGTATGTTTGACGCAAATTAATATTATGAAAGTTTTTCTTCATATATATGCCATGATAGCGTCCAATTAAGTATACTACTTTAAACACTTTTTTTTATAAAATATAATTTTTATTTCAAACAATTATGATGTCAAAAATGTATTTAAAAATGTATTTATCTGTAGGAATCATACATCTATGCAGATTAGCTTACGCATGAAAAATATATATCTAGATTTTAACGATCAATTTCTTTTAAGACCATGTTTTACATTTATTTTTAAAGATTTGAGAGGTGCTACCTGCTGGTCATATTATGTTTTTGTTGTTAATTTCATTTTACTTAAAATTAATATATAAGGTCATGAACGTCAAGCTTAATTTAACTTTAATTTGGCGATGACTTAAGCTAAATAAAATGGTACTACTAAATGATTATATAAAGTTGGCAAAATCAAGCTAAAATATAACTACTAATTACACTAAAATTTAATAAAGTGAACCATTAAACATATTGCGATAAATGAAACATAATGTTGTAAGCAATAGCAACTCTTTAAGCGATCTGTAATAAGGAACTGAGCGTAGCAGTTATCGCCACAACTAAGAGTGACAATTTGCTAAAAGTCTTGTCTTTTATTACCAGCACTCAACATTTTCTGGGTCATAATTTTTAGTTCCAAATAGCGTTTGCCGCATCGCCTTGAGCTCTGACGTGTACACACGGCGACAAGCAGGTTTACCTTAGCCCTTAACTTAATAGAAATAAGGCATTTAATGCAATACAATGTTAATCTATTGTATCCAGTGCTCGTAAAATTGAGTATTTTGTTGCAATTATTTGTTTCATGAAAGGGGAAACGCTTAAGCAAATTGTAGTTATCTTTTTCTATTAATGGGTAGAAGCAATAATACTTTAAAAACGGATCATCATGTCTTTATGGTTTCTTTTTAACTGAATACAAATGTATGATTATATAAAACTATAGAAATGGTTTGAGTTCATATTGCAATTTTAAGGTAACAGAATTTTACCGACGGGTCCATGAGATTTTGACTATACTTTGTAACCGAGCTTA
Source organism: Dione vanillae (assembly GCA_037178615.1). Lineage (NCBI taxonomy): Eukaryota > Metazoa > Arthropoda > Insecta > Lepidoptera > Nymphalidae > Dione > Dione vanillae. The sequence goes on from JAZFAU010000106.1 coordinate 583,549, forward strand.
ATCTCTCAATTTGTTAAGATATTTAATAATTTTTTTATACCATCGAGCTGAGTGATTTTCAAAGTAACAAAAATTATCCAAAATAAAGTTTTGGAAGCACACTACACATACGTACCATTTACTGTTTAAGTTTTATATTATTTTTACACATTTTTTTAATGAAAAATTGAATTTCTCTATATTTCTTTTAACAAAATAATTTTAATTTTACGTGTTTGTTTAAATTTGTCCTAATTCAAAAATTACATTAAAGAACATATTCCCGTCCACTGCCGTATTCTGAAATGGCTACAAATATTACAATGATTCCATTTCCTTTTATTTCTGTCATTGTAACGACTTTTTTTATCATTCGTTACTTTGTTTTTATCTCTGTAAGGAGATTTTTACAATTTTCCGCTACCTATATTACAATGTACAGTCATATGGCAAAAGTGAATGCTGTTTTTATTAAACATATTTTTGATTTTTAAAGTAAATAAGTATATAAGAATTTCCAGCCTGATGAAGGACGATGGCATAGTGGATTCAGATTTCACATATTTCTATCCTTATTGTGTATGAACTTTATAACTTTTTAGAAAAAGTAGCGAATTTCATAGGGTTGATGATTATGTCAATGACGAAGACGCATAGATTGATCAGTTCTGCAATCAGTTTCGCTCAGGTAAGGCAATATTTGTACCTACATGAATAAATGATTTTTTGATTTTGAACACCTTTTTTGTATCATAAATAAATAAAACAAAAATTAGTAACTTTATCAACTTATACGCTGGAAAAAATATTATAAGTAATATTTTTTCTAGCGGAATACTTACAATCTTAATAACGGTATAGAGCCTTCGGAGCACGGGTACCAACTGTACTCCGCTGTTATTTTTATTAGGTTTACTTATTTACATTTATATAGTACACAAGTTAATATTGAAAAGCACAAAGTTTAAGAATTTAGGAAATTTCACCTTGGCTTTACTATGCCTACTCTACCATGCCATTACAACATGAAGCTGATAAAAAAATATATACAATATGTGAATTGTACATTGATATAGGCAACTATAGGATTTCACGATAGAAACTTATTCTTATTCGAAAGGGAAATTATAACTTTATTTTAGTAGAAAAACAATTTAAAAATAAGAGGCCCTTTTAAATAAATATATGACGACATTATTTGGATAATTTAAACAAACAATTTAAGCTGAGGTCTGGTACTTTACGCCTATAGGGCGACATAATAAATACACAATAATACCAATCACACTGAACTATATCCTTCTATCTTATTCTTATATTAAAATGCTACATGAAATATTGGACTATGAACATAATATTTAAAAAGTTACTATTATTTATGGTGGTTTATCGCCATCACAATTCAGTTCAAATCATTTTATACGTAACTAATTGGCGTAGACTAATATTAGCTTTTATTCTAATTATATTATTTCTCTCCGCTACTCAGTGGATTAGCAAACTACATGTTAGCTTTCGTTTATCATAATAATAATTATTATTAATATATTAAATCCTAAAACAACTGAAGTTGTTTTGTAGTAGGTAAGTAAATTACATTACAGTGTTTTTAATTTAATAAATTACATTTATTAAATTACAAACACGAATTTAACGAAAACTTAATTAATAAACACTTATCTATATACGACTTGTAATGGGTTGACATTACGAATTTTAAAGACTTTTGTTAAATATTTTTTGAAAAAAATATTTTATAATATACTATTACTTGTATATTCTTTCATATTTTATTTTATAAACATTTAAATTTATTTCTGTTAAATAAATTAAAAAAAAAGATAAGACAAGTGTCAAGGCTACATGCATCACATTTATAAAGTTATACTTACTCAATATTCCAGCATTGCCATTGCATATACATAATATGTATCCCTTTGAGTAACTTGGAAATAAAGCGACTTTTATTGTAGCGAAACGCAACTTCAATATCGTTTTGAAGTAAATATTTACACCTTCGGAAATATTTGTCACAGTATTGATGAAATGGTTCGCTCACATTCACGCTACGGTGCTAGTGAACGAGTATCTGCTGATTTATTCTTCTGTTTTATCAAATCATATAATAATATAATCACATTGAGGACCACCATGGCACAGAGGCGCAGCGACTGCCTGTAAGTGCAACTGTTTATGGGTTCGATTCCCACTCGAGGAGAAAAAATTATTCCATTTCCATATCTGTATTATTTCTATATTAGGCAAGAGTTGTGAGTTAACACGCAATTTCTCGAAAGGCGGAAAGCAGGGAACGGAGTGTCCCAAAAATAGGTTTCATGGTTCCTGCAGTGTGGTCCCTCTGTCTATCCTGCTATGAGCGCGATAAATATGAAAAAATATATTTACATTAGAATATAATAATAATAGATATTAATGTTTTGACACTAAAGGGCTTCACACTTTACAGATATAGTAAATATGATACGCGTCATCACCGCCCAACTGTTGTCCGTCTTGTGTCTTGCTTTCCTTTCATCTTATGTCTGGTACTAATGCAGCGTTGGTAGAGAATATCCTTAGCCCTTAGTTACTTGTAGTACTGACCTAAAGAAAGAGAGGAGAAAATTAAATAATTTATTTTCATATAACTTATTCTATGGGAATAAGTTGTCTTTGAAAACCGTCGTGGTGCAGAGGCGCAAAGTCTGCCTGTAACGCGACGGTTTTTGGATTCGATCCCCAGTCGGAGAAGATGGATTTTTCTATTTCCATTTTTTCGCTCTGGCAAACTAGGCAAAGCGAAGCGTTTAGTTCCGCCACTTAACACGCAATGCCTCGAAAAAGGCGGAAAGCGGAGACGGAGAAAGCAGAGAAAAAAAATATATAAATATAGCTCAATTACTTTTGGTCCGTTTACTTTAACATACAGCGTACAACAAAATGAGTGACATCTTATTTGCTCTGCAAATAGGTTGAAAGAGATGTGACCACTGTGGTTACAAGCATTATTATGTTGAAAGCAAAAACCACAGGAAGGCTTAAATGCGTAAAATTAATGTATTTTGTAGTGTACTAGGGAGATAATGTTATTATAAATTTTAATTAAGTGATACGCATCCATATTGTATTTTTTAATACTTATGTAATAGAAAAATACAAAATAGAACATTCATAGAAATAAAATTTTTGTACTATTTCTTATTTAAAATAAATAATGAACGTACGCATATATTAAAATATTCATGTCTAGTGTTTATGTTTACATTTAGGCTGATAAGCATCCATAAACAAAGCTACGACAGTCAGTAGTAGAAGATCTTAACTTGACCTGAGATGGCCTGAGCATCGTCCGCTACTGCCTTTACCTTTGAGTAACTCTTCGAGCAATGTATTATTTTTACTTATTCTCTAATCCAGGGGCTTTTGCTTTGATATTTTATTATATAGAGAAATACTTATTTATTATTATAAGGTACTACTCATATCTATTATTTCATAAGCAACAAGTAACTATTATTCTACAAGACTAGATATTAAAGCTACCGTTACATAAATTAGGATAAATCCAATAAACATTCTTTAAAAACACCAGCTGACGGCTGAAAACGCGCATTTGCTAAGTATGAGCCGCACTACTTCAGCCTGCTCCGCGTAGATAAGTCACGTATTCATTACACGAACTTGGGATGAACCTGTCTCAAGCTGGCACACATGCGGATATGTGAAAACGATGCTCTTAATGTGTACAAAGGAATATCTTAAGATCGTAGAATGTTCCAGACTTTCAAAGTAAATCATAACTTATATACTATATAATAGCTTACACTCTTTATATGGGAAAGTGACTCAAACTGTGACGCTAATGCAAAAGTTTTCACTTTTGCCCAGGATATAATATATAAGAATTGTCTGCATGTAATTTCAAAACAACTAGGTCTTTTTAAGTGCATAGAGCTATTTATGTTACTAAAACATTTGTCATGTTTGTCTGCATCTGTTTGTCTGGGTTAATCTCGAGAACTGCTAACTCTATTTATATTCAAGTATATTTATGTGCTCGACTTAATTTCCACAGGATTAAAATTGAAAAATTGACCTTGCCACGCGCGAGTATCTTACTATTTAAATGATGTACTTATGATAAACATATATTCTTTATAAAATAGGCAAACATTTATGTTTTGTATATGATTATAATTTCAAATATTTGTATATCTACGGTATTGCTCCTGCGCTCGGTACGGTATTGTCCAAAATCGGGATATACTTGAATCTTATATCGCTTTATATTGAAAAATGTGAAAGCCATCAAATTCTTAGGATCACCAACTTAAACAAACTTTATATTATTCTTTTCTTCAAGGTCTGTACTTGCTAGAATTTCTGCTAAGTTTTTGTAATTTAAAGATGGAAACTTCGCGACACCCTTAGTAATCTTGCGCCGAAGGTTTACTCCATTCCATAGCATTTTATAGTTTTTCATACTATTCCTAGTTCCTATGCATTAACGGGGGATCAGCTCTAGATCTGACCCATTACCTATGGTTACTTAGCAATGGAAATTCCAATTGGTGATAATTCAAAATTCCCTACATATTGTCTGTCCTGTGCCCCCTCGCAAGCCTGCCGACGCACCAAGCTCGTTTGAACCCAAAAAAAGTCTAACCACCAATGTGTTTACGGTATAGTACCTTATTTGGTAAGCGTGAAATAACTAGATGCAGCAGGTATCAAGTCTGTTTAATTGAGTATTTATTACAATACTGAATGATAAAATTATATGACATAGTATTTATAGTAGGCACACCAGCTTTGGCGCCACCGTTGCCATGGGCACGTTGTGCTTTTATTTCATTGCCTAGATATTTATGGATTTTTAGTAAAAAAAATATGATATGATACGGGAGAACCGTTGTGGCGCAGAGGTGTAAGCGTCTGCTTGTAAACGCGACGGTTTATGGGTTCGATTCCCACTCGGGGAAGATGGATTTTTCTATTTCCATTTTCTTCGCTCTAGAAAGTAGGCAAAGTGCGGCATTGAATTCTGCCATTTAACACGCAATGCCTCGAAAAATGGCGGAAAGCGGGGACGGAGAAAGCAGGGACTAAAGCAACGGAGTGTCTTAACACTAGGTTCATATGGTTTCTGCAGTTTCTTCTGCCTACCCTGCCAAGTGCGGGAATATATATAATATCTGTGAAAGACATTTTGGTGTTGTCTGAGATATTTCCACATATGCTTGTATTACTTTGCTGCGTATATTATGAAAAGTACGAAGTACGGTTAAATATTACCTCCACCATCTGAATGTGTCGCTCCTTTAAGGTCCACGTAAATATTGTTTTGTTAAAAAATGTAGAATTGTTGATTTTGTTTTAATAACAAATAAATCAATATTCAAAATTAATATTTGTTTGCGTAAAAAGAAAAAAAAATAAAAGAGAATAAGAACATACACCTTTATCTGGTAAATTAAAACAACGAGCACTCCATAATATAAGGGGCAAATACATTTAAATTACTATTGGGGAGGTAAAATTGCCACAATCGATTAAGTGAAGACATATATATATATATATATATATATATATATATATATATATATATATATATATATATATATATATATATATATATATATATATATATATATATATATATATATATATATATATATATATATATATATATATATATATATATATATATATATATATATATATATATATATATATATATATATATATATATATATATATATATATATATATATATATATATATATATATATATATATATATATATATATATATATATATATATATATATATATATATATATATATATATATATATATATATATATATATATATATATATATATATATATATATATATATATATACTTAGTCTGGCCATAAATACTGTTACTATTCAAAAAAAGAAAATATTACGTTTGAATTTGGAATCTGTCATTTTTATATGATTGCTTGATGTGTTTTCTTATTTTCGCGCCATTATATTGTTAAATATTTTGTTATATTAAAATGGAGTGGGGTGATAAAGAGAACCGAATCGCTGTGATTGCCTTACATAAAGTAGGTATGGAGAAAAGTGCAATTTTTAAAACCCTCCACCCGCTTGGTATTAGTCAAATGTTTGTTTACCGGGCTATTGATAGGTACAATGATACCTCCTCTGTTTGTGACAGAAAAAGATCTGGCCGTCCACGTACCGTTCGTGTGAAAAAGGTGATTAAAGCAGTTAGGGAAAGAATTCGAAGAAATCCTGTCCGTAAGCAAAAGATTTTATCTCGGGAGATGAAGATAGCTCCTAGAACCATGTCGCGTATATTAAAAGATGACTTAGGACTTGCAGCCTATAAAAGACGTACTGGTCACTTATTAACTGATAATTTAAAGAAGAATAGGGTGGTAAAATCCAAACAACTACTTAAGCGGTACGCAAAGGGAGGTCACAAAAAAATTTTGTTTACGGATGAGAAAATTTTAACAATTGAGCAGTATTTTAATAAACAAAATGACCGTATTTATGCTGGAAGCTCTAAAGAAGCTTCGCAATTAGTAAACAGAGTACAACGTGGGCATTATCCCACTTCAGTGATGGTTTGGTGGGGTGTTAGCTATGAAGGGGTGACTGAGCCATATTTTTGTGAAAAAGGTATTGAAACGTCGGCACAAGTTTATCAAAATACCATTCTTGAGACGGTAGTTAAGTCTTTAACTAACACCATGTTCAATAACAAAGAATGGTGCTTTCAACAAGATTCGGCACCGGGTCATAGAGCTCGATCCACCCAATCTTGGTTGAAAACTAACGTTCCGGACTTTATCAGCACTGAAAACTGGCCGTCGTCAAGTCCTGACCTAAATCCATTGGATTATGATTTATGGTCAGTTTTAGAGAGTAAGGCTTGCTCTAAACGCCATGATAATTTGGAGTCCCTAAAACGATCCATTCGGTTGGCAGTGAAGAATTTTCCTCTAGAAAGAGTTCGTGCTGCTATTGATAACTGGCCTCAACGTTTAAAAGACTGTACTGCAGCCAATGGGGACCACTTCGAATAAACATTGTATATTTTTAATAGTTATATATTGATATATTAAACTAACTCACTATGAAAGGAATAAATGTTACGTATAAAAAAAAAATCGTGCTTTTCTTTATAACAATATTTATGGCAAGACTAAGTATATATATATATATATATATATATATATATATATATATATATATATATATATATATATATATATATATATATATATATATATATATATATATATATATATATATATATATATATATATATATTGTTACTACAACTTTATGATAAACATGCTCCATTACGTCCTGTTCGATTGAGACATCTTCCGGCACCTTGGTTGACTGAAGACATAAAATCCCTACAAAATAAGAAAAATGCAGCAAAATTACGCTATAAATTAAACCCGAATGATAAAAATAGATTGAAATACAAAAAAGCTCGTAATCATTGCAACAGGGTGTGTAGAGACCAACAACGACGCCATATTCATAAATCTGTAATCGAAGAAAACGACCCTTCGAGAGTATGGAAATTTCTTGAAACAATAGGAGTAGGTAAAGCTCGTCAAAGTGTAAATCCTCAAAATATAGACTTAAATAAGCTTAATAAGCATTTCTCCTCTTCTAGTAGCATTGATGATACTACCAAGCAAAACACACTAAATCAATTTACTGCTTTGACCTCTCCTAACGTTCCTAGCTTTTTCTTTAATCAATTTACGGAAAGTGATGTTGAGAGGAATATTATGGCAATCAAGTCTGATGCTGTTGGAGCTGATTCTGTCAGTCGTAAAATGATCATCCCTTTACTTGATATATTATGTCCTATCCTGACGTCCATGCTCAATTTTTCCATTAAAAGCTGCGTGTTTCCTTCAGCATAGAAGGAAGCACAAATCATTCCCTTACCCAAAAAGAATAATCCCACCTGTGATAACGATTATCGGCCAATTTCCATTCTCCCTTTCCTATCTAAAGTCCTGGAACGCCTAGTGCAAAATCAACTTACACATTTCCTTTCTAAAAATAACCTTCTCAATCCTTTACAATCTGGTTTTCGTCCTGGTCATAGCACGACAACTGCACTTCTTAAAATTGCAGATGACATTAGAGAAAGTATGGACAGAAAACAGCTCACAATATTCGTTTTGCTAGATTTTAGTAATGCTTTTGGTACCGTCGATTTTGACATCTTGCTTGCCACTTTAGCTTCTCTTAACATATCTCCTAACGTAATTGATTGGCTTCGTAGTTACATGTATGGTCGCCGGCAGCGTATACGAATTAACGATTCGTATTCAGACTGGTCACATATGAGTGCCGGTGTTCCACAGGGTGGCGTGTTGTCTCCTCTTTTATTTTCTCTTTTTATTAATAATATTTCTCATCATATCTCTTCTCTTTACCACCTCTATGCAGATGACTTACAAATTTATTGGCGTTCACAAGTATCTGAAATGCGTGCTGCAATTAATTTTATAAATTATAACCTATTAAACATATCCAGATGGAGTAGGTCTTTTGGACTGCAACTAAATCCAAGCAAGACACAAGCTATAATTGTCGGTAGTCCAAACCTTATTTCTAAACTTGACGTGAGCACCTTGCCTGCTTTAACTTTAGAAGGTCAAATAATACCGTTTCAAAAGACAGTTAAAAATCTTGGGATTATTTTTGACCAAAATATGTCTTGGGATCCGCAGATCGGCCAAGTTAGCAGAAAAATGTTTGCATCAGTTGGGAATCTTTTTAGATTGCGTAATTTTCTACCTATTCCAACTAAAATTACGTTAGCACAATCTCTCCTTCTACCAATACTTGATTACGCTGATCCATGTTATCTGGATCTAAAAGAGGAGCAGTTAAACAAACTTGAGCGGTTACAAAATCTTGCTATTCGGTTCATATTCGGGCTCAGAAAGTATGACCATGTCTCAGAGATTCGTAAAAAGCTCAAGTGGCTCCCAATCCGTCTTCGCAGGAATACTAATATTCTCCATCTTCTTTTCTGTATACTCTTTGATCCATTTACCCCTCCTTACCTCAAAGAGCGTTTCCAATTTCTAGGACGCTCTCATCCCTGTAATCTCCGCTCAGACCAAAATTTGACACTAAAAATTCCCTCCCACTCTTCTTCCTTCTATGCTAACTCCTTTACAATCACAGCTTCTCGTCTCTGGAATGATTTACCTAGTAATATCAGACGGGCCAAATCATTTTATACTTTTAGGAGACTTTTAAGACGACATTTCCATGCCCTTTGATCATCGTTTATTTATATTTACATCACTGCCAATGTTATTTTGTAAGTATATACTATGTGTATGTTTGTATGTATGTATGTATGTATGTATGTATGTATGTATGTATGTATATTTGTTTGTATCTGTGTGTATATGTATATGTGTATGTATGCGTATGTATGTGTGTATGTTTTTTTTTTTAAATATTTTTATTGTTCACATCCCCAACCCTTGTCCTTTCTATATGTCCTATGCCTTAAGGTTGCCTGGAAGAGATCGCTATTTTAGCGATAAGGTCGCCTCTTGTACGTCTCTTATTTTGTTTGTTTACTTTCTTTGTTGTTTTCTTTATGTGTGTACAATAAAGAATATTATTATTATTATTATTATATATATATATATATATATATATATATATATATATATATATATATATATATATATATATATATATATATATATATATATATATATATATATATATATATATATATATATATATATATATATATACCTTTCTAACTTATCATGTGAAGGTGTCTTTACGGAGATATCCTTTACAGAAAAGAGTTGAGGTAAATAACGTAATAGCAAATCGTTTATCAATATAAGGCAGCCGCGAAGAGCTCTCCAGTAGAATTAGAACGACGTGCCACTAAAAGGATAAAATCCTTTAAAAGCATGAACGTCTCAGAGCTATAATGGAACCACGTTTCATCTTGGCAGATGATAAAATGTTTATAATTATATTATGAGGTTAATTGTTTAAATAAACACTGAATTTTTAAATACTGTTTAAGTAAGAAATTTTTCACTAATTTTTGTAAAAGATATAAAGAATAATATTTTCTCTTATATTTGTTATTTATAGTTTGAAAAGGTACCGTTTTCGAAGAAATGCTAGTATGCAGTGGCATATTATATATTATAGAGAATCTCTTTGATATATAACATTGTTTGCGTTGACTTAAAAGTTTAATTTTTTTTTGCTGCAACGTAAATTATTTAAGGTAAGCAGCCATGTGTCAACGTCAAAATCCAAGTTACCAACTTGGATTTTTGCGTTTATCAATTAAATTTAAAACTTGACTGACGGACAGTCACACAGAAAGACAGAGTAACGATTTGAAGTAAGTGACCCTAAAAATTAAATAAATGAAATAACGAAAAAGGTTTTCGTTTCAATATGGTTTATAAACAATAAAAGTATTTAATATTGATATATGTTATGCCATATCTATGAATTTTCATACATCGTGACCGCGCTACGATCACGTGCGACGGGACCATACTATCTCGCCGGTAGCCAACAAATTGATATTTTTAAGATACTAAATCTTTGTTTCAAAAAGGTCTTATCTTACTAGGTACTCACAAAATTTAACCGTATACAAATAAACATACTTGATTTTATGAATGATCTTGACTTAGGTATATAATATGATAACTATCACATAATTTATATAATTTATATAGGACCGTCGTGGCGCAAAGGCGCAACGTCTGCCTGTAACGTGACGGTTACTGGGTTCGATCCCCAGTCGGAGAAGATGGATTTTTCTATTTCCATTTTCTTCGCTCCGGCAAACTAGGCAAAGCGCGGCGTTGAGTTCCGCCACTCAACACGCATTGCCTCGAGAACGGCGGAAAGCGGGGACGGAGAAAGCAGTGGCTAAGCGACGGAGTGTCTTAATTCTAGGTTCCCATGGTCCCTGCAGTTCCCTCTGCCTACCCTGCCTGTGCGGGATAAAGCGTGAAGCTAAAAAAAAAAATATGACAAATATTTATTCAGTATTTAATTATTGTTATTAGATTTGAAATTTGAGATACTTACACATAATAAATGTTAAGCTCTTTTTAGATCATTTCAGTATTTATACAGAAGTGATTACTATCAGTGATAAGGAACCATTTTAAATTTATACAAATGTTACTCTGCACAAGCACAATAAATATATGTTTTACTTAAGTGTGCATTAAAAATTTTTTAGGTTCATTTTTTATCTTAAAAACAAAAAAGCAAAAAAATGTAAATAACTGTAATAAATAGTATATGTTAAAAAAAAGAGTGAAACCGTTAAATATCTGATCTTAGATCAAATAAATGACAACAATATCAATTTTGATTTCGATATCCATTGGATTTCGATAGAAGCTTATATTGATAATGCTATTCAATTATAGAGAATGTTAATTAATCATTGGATATGACATCTAGATTATTGCAAACACTAATTATGCCTATGATTAGACTAAATGGGTGGTTTATTTTAATTCAATATATGCATTTTTATAATAAATTATCATACTCGTACCTTATTAATATTGCAACATTTTATTTCAAAATCATTTTAGAATAACGTGTTTTACAGCGGTTCATCATTGTGTACTTCTAATTAACCATTGTTATTACCAAAGTACTTAAAGGAAACATACAAATTTTACCGCAAGGGATTAAAATTTGTATTTTTTAGCTTCACGCTTTATCCCGCACATGACAGGGTAGACAAAGGGAACTGCAGGAACAATATGAACCTAGTGTTAAGACACTCCCTTGCTTAGTCCCTGGTTTACTCGTCCTTGCTTTCCACCTTTTGGAGGCATTGCGTTTTGAGTTGCGGAGTTCAACACCGCGCTTTGCCTAGTTTCCATACGAAGATAATGAAAAAAAAAATTCCATCTTCCCTGAGTGGGAATCGAACCAACAAACCGTCGCGTTTACAGGTAGACTCTACGCCTCTGCACCACGATGTCCTCAAAATTTGTATGTTTATAAGATTTAAACTGGCTGTCCGTCCGTGTGTCTGACCACTAAGCCATATACTTTCAACACGATAGGTATATATTGCGTTGTTAAGATCTATAGGGAGATTTTTACATTTTTGCACAGTGTTTTTTTCCTTGAGTACTCAGCTTCTAACCTTAGTATAGATTAACACCGAAAAATCATAAAAGTAACTATTATTCATTTTTCCTCACGCTAGTGCCAAACCTATCGTAGGTGATAGTTTAATTTTTTTTTTAATTATTTTATTTGGTTTTACAGTGTTATCAGTTATCTATTAAGTTTTTACTTTAGCAAACACCAATTATTCGAAATCGAAATTAACGTATAATTTTGACTTTTTAAATTTAATTTTAAAAGTAATTCTTTTGTTACTTTAGTTTTTGTTTTATTTAAATTTATTTTTTGCTCAAGTAACTTTTTTAACATTTCTACTTGCTTGCTTTTTTATACTTTCCCAACTGCAACATAATCTACATACAAAAAAGTATAATATAAATTGTACCTCATGTGAGTAACATATTAGTATGCAATTAGACTTCTTTACGTCGCAGTTATTCATAGCCTAATTACTTAAATTTACTCGAGATACAATCTCTTCAAGAGATGTATGACTTGTCATCATCAGATGAAGATGATACTAATAAGTTTCTATAAAAAATGGAGAGGTATCTTGATTTTCCAGGAATTTGCTCATCAGACACTAACAATGAGGCCACCTTTAAGGTAAAGTTATAAATTAAAAAAAGAATTACTCAAATTGTTCACAAATAACTGTGAAATCGAGGGCCATATTTAAAAAAAACAAATACTTATTTTTATAAGTAGGTTACGATTATCTTACATGCGTACATACTATTGAGAATCTAGTTATTAAGCTGTATTTTATAAATGACTTAACTATAGCAAAATGTAACGAAAATTAAAAGCACATGGCAAATGATAATTCAATGAGATTTCTTTCCAACTAGATCGCAAATAACACCTATAAGTATAATGTGTTTCAAATTATTAATTTTATTTTCGTTATTTAATTTTGGAAGTAGCATATTTATTAAAGGAGAGATGCGATATTAAAATTAATAAATAATTAATTTACTGTAGGTCAACTATTTATTTATATTCAATTACGTGAAATCGTATGTACCAAATAGTAGTAATAATATGAATATTAGTAATAGTACTAAATATTAATGATAGTACGATTACTAAATATTAGTCGGTTAGGAAAGAAAGCGGAGAACACGTGAATAAATTGACTAAAAAAATCTACTGTCGTGAAGTAACCCCTAACCTCAAATAAGAGAAGTGGAACGAGTAGGATATGGTCTTTTGATCTTGCACCCTTTTCTTTTAACTTACGATATACAACAGTGAAATGTGAGTGAAGTTATTTAAGTAAATTATTGATCTCGTAATATAGGAAACTGTCAATTTTATCTTAATCTGTAATAGACTTTTTGTCGATGAACGCAGATTTGATTTTTGGTGGTGGGAACGTTATAAATTATTTAAATTTAGAGGTATTTGATTACTTTAGAAATGATTCTAAGCTATGATTTACTCAGTATATTTTTAGTATAAAGTGGACTTCGTGTCGAATTAAAAAATAACAAGTGCTTTTTTAATAAAACAAAATATAATTATTTTTAAAATAAAACAAAATTTAAACCAGCAGGTTCAAATTTTAATGTATGTTTTTATAAGTATTTTTCTATCCTTTGTGTGGATTTACACTTAATTAATAAAAATTATTATTTTTTTACATTTCATCAAAGACAATGTATTTAAATTATACTGTACAAATAAATGCAAGTACCGTTTTTGGTTTCGTGGACCGAAACTAAATGGCAAACGAAATAGAGTAATCGCCATACCATAGACAACTTATCAAGTAATATACATTGTTTGAAGATCACTCAAACATCTTTGCCAGTAGGAGGTATTCTGTAAAGTTGTGCAAGAGGTGCATTTGTACCGTTAAATATGTCTTTGTCGTGCTCATTCAAAGCTGGGATGCACCGGCCATATAACTGGGACATTAATATCAGTGAAACATTGTATGTAATTTATATTACATTATAAATGTAATTTGCAATTCTGCCTGTAAATATGACTATTTGTGGGTTCGATTCTTACTTGGGGATAATGGATTATTTTATTACGATTTTGATTTTCTTTGCTCTGGCAACTAGGCAAAGGGCGTTGTTGAGTTCCGCCACTCAACACATAATGTCTTGATAGGCGGAAAGCACAAAACAGTGTGTTTTAATACCGTCCTCACTTTTCTTGCGGTTTCCTCTAAATACCCTGTTACGAACGAGGTAAAGCGTGTAATTATAAAAGACTATCAATATAGATGAAAATTTTGAATTCTTAACTTATTTAAAATTAAAAATTACTTATTGCAAACCCTATGTTTTCTTTAGATATACGTTAATATAATTTAAAATCTATTATTTCAAATCACAGATTTGTATATACCATACAAATTTATGTAGAAACTGCCCTGAAATAAATTTTAAAAGAAAATATAACATGCAATAAAGGAAAGTCTATATAGTAAATTTTGTAACAAGAGCAAGGAGGTTTTAATTATTCGCATTTAAGTCGTTTGCCTAAATAGGGCGTTCACTGCAGACGCTTCATAAAAGGTTGTAAAAAAAGAATTCCTTCGAGTCGACAGAAATTAACGCAACACAAAGTGTTCTTAAATAGTAGAGACGGTAATTTTAAATTTTCCTCTCAATAAATCTATTTTTATTAATATCTACTTATGAAAAGTGACTTTGTAACTTGTTATAGGTGCCAAAACTAGTAAAAGATATTGTATTTAATTGAATAATTTTGTGTTTATTAAGATCTAGTACATCAGTAATAACTCTTATTGATATACCAAAGGTAATGTAAATGTACATATAATGTAGGGCACAAAAAACAGGAATTTATTTTAATTAATAAAGCTCATCCGATTCATAATTACCACGAATAATATTAAAAATAACCTTATAAAAATAATTAGCTTGACGCAAAAGCTTTTGTTTTTGTATGCCGTATTGAAAGGTAGGAGGAATCTGGCATTAAGATATGTCGCTCCCGCTTTATCAATATCGAGATACAGCGTGGTGAGATACCAGTGCGATAAAAAAAATAATTAATTCTTTCCATGTGAGAATCGATGCCACACTCGTCATGTTTACGGTCGGACGCTATCACTGTGCTACTACAACTTCTGATAATAATCTCTATGCTCTAATTATTAAGCACTTCCATTTAATTCAAAATTCATAACACAAATTCACGGTGGATGGCTGGATATATATCGTAGGTAATGACTGCGGCTCGTTCGCTATTTGTTATCAAATATCAAAGGGGCATCGATAGTAAGTTGATAAATTATAATTCCATTTCAGTGATCAAGTGACATAGATTGGGGTCGACCAGTGATTTAAATAATGACATATCAAACAGTGGACGCTCGATACAGTTGAAAGTGATTATATTTCCCACATGAACATACAAATATGAAATGAATTTTGATTTAAGTATAAACTCGCAATCTAAATTCACAGCGCAATCGTTTGAGCTTCCGCGCATCGGAACGTTGAGTAGTTTACAATTTTTAATACGTGATAACTGGATTTTCCGTCGGTGAAGGAAAACATACTGTTATTTGTGTACCATAAAATAAAATGATTTAATATTTCTATGAAAGAAATATTGTATATTTTTTACCAAAAAACATATTAGGTTTTGATAAAAAAATCATATTATAACACCATTATAGTGCAATGCGGAAAAGTGAAATTATGATAGTAGTGAGTTCGATTTGCACTTAGAATATAGCAATATAATTTAATATTTCTTTACCTTATCAGGTCTCTTTAATGTCTATTTAATGTTTCATATATTTAGGATAGTCTATCCTACCACTAATTCATTCCGCCTTCTCTACTATATGGATGTGCAAATAATCTGAGATACTTTGCCATATATAGTTAGTTGTTTTTGTAAAGTATCATATCATATCAGTCAATTGTTAAAATGTCAAATACGCATTATCTGGAAGCTTTTCTACGATGTCGAATATAGAAATACTCCACTATACTTAAGAGTCTTTGAGCTAGGTTCTCCTCGCTTAATAGTTTTGACATAAAAGTAAACCTAAAACAAACTAAAGTTACTGTTAACGTATTTAGAAGTAAATTTGTTCTATTTCTAATTATTAGAACTGAAACTTTTGGGATATTTATAAAAGTTATACAATATATAAGTATTTATGGAAGATAAGTATAATATTTTTGTTGTAGCGAGCAAAATTAAATACAAACTTCAAATTTCAAAGTCAACTTTAATACCAAGTTCTTATAATATTCACTTTTAACTGACAGTTTGAAAGATGGGAGAATAAGAAAGCGCGGAAAATGACTTTAAAATGTGGCAGGTGGTTTACTTTAGCGAAATTTTATCTATAGCTATGTTACTTCAAATATATTGAATTTAAATAGCATGTTTTGCACTCATTGAGTATGAATTACACTGTTTTTCATTTTACTTTAATTTACTGAAAGTCTTGTATTGTCATTTTTTTGTATCATATTAATATAAAAGATATCCACAGAAGCAGGTTCTAGCGAGGAAGTTGTAAGATCTTGTTCTTCGACTAATAATAACTAATTCGGCGTTGAATTCCGCCACTCATCACGCAATGCCTCGAAAACGGCGGAAAGCGGGGACGGAGAAAGCAGGTACTAAGCAACGGAGTGTTGTACTAGTTTCATATGGTTCCTGCAGTTCCCTCTGCCTACTTTGCCATGTGCGGGATAAAGCGTGAAACGAATAAGAGTATTTCATTTGTTAAGATGCTTTGAGTATAACAGGATAAGAGAAAGAATGAAAGTTAAACACGACAGTTTGTGGGTTCGATTCTCACTCGTGGAAGATGGATTTTCCATTTCCATTTTCTTCGATCTGTTAAAGAATCATCATTTTTATATACAATATTCACAGATGTGAAACATAAATTAACTCAAAAAAAAACCTCTTTTCATATTTAAATAAAGGTAAAAGTAAGGTATTTTTAATGAAACACGTTATAGTACTTTTAAATAAGTTTTAAATCAAAGACAACGGGTCGTCATTTAGAAAGCTTTATAAAAAATGTGTAACTTCGTTAGATTTTGCTTTAGAAAACTTCGAATAAACAAGACAAAGGTTCCTTTGACCGCTTTTATATTTTGCTTAAGTTATTCTCAATATGTTTTTAATGTTGAAACTGGAATAATTTAGCAGTAATTTTAAAAATGTACCTAGTTTAAAGAGTTTTCTATTCAATACTAGCAACTAAGTAAATTTGTTTTTTTATGTATTTATATCCGTGATTATTGATAATCGTTAGTTGACCACGTCAAAGCACTCCCAGTATATGTTATTTATATATTTATATAGTACATAAATAAGCTAATATATTTTTAATTATAAATACTCTTGTATTCTTATCAAAGAAGCTCTTATCATTGAGCTAAAAACAAGTTATATTGACAATTTTTGTATATCTTTAGATGTTTTAGACAATTTTTATTTTATTCAGCTATATAAAGTGTTATTATTAAAGTGTGGCGGTACTAAGTGCTACTGCAGCGGGGAAATAAAAATATTTAATCTAATCATTCCTACGGGTCTAGATCGAACGTATAGTCATTGTATTTATAGTAAGACGTTTTGACGGTTAACGAAATTTGAAGATTGAAAGAAACGGTATTTACTGCTCTGTTAATCAGAATTATTGTGCATCAATTATTGTACATAAAATACATTCATATCCTATTGTTTATATCTGTACCTAATTATAATGTGCAAAAATGTCGTATACAATTAAATTTGTTGTTGTATATTGAAGAAGAGACTTTCAGATCAATATATATAAAGCGTTAGTAACACCTAAGCACACCAGGTGGTATGGTACTAGAAATCATGATACAGGGCGGTGGTTCGCTTTTCAGTAGCAAGAACACAGAGAAACATAACAAGAAGGCTCATTTAAAAAATCAACTGTAAACTCTTCTAATTGGATGCTTATGTTGGTCATACATGGAATATGAACCAAACCGATTATCTACTTTTATTTTGCAAGCCAAAACGTGGTCAGTTTAGTTTGACTTTTAGTTGCTTATTGACATTTAGAGCGAAAATATATGTACAGTGTAATTTGATTTAAAATACGTGGATATAACTTAAAATTTTTTTTGACAATGACACTAATACAAGTATTCTCAAAAAGTGAAAAAAATATGTGTGGTTTATGTATATAATATTTTTTAATTAAGACATTCTAATAGTGTTTGAACATGTGGTCAGTAAATAATTTTGATTATTTATAGATAACAGTGTTTGCGGTAAAATAATGGAGGCATAAAATATAGTGACAATGAAGTTGCTATCTTGTATGCATGGCGGGAAGCTCACGGGTGATTGAGCCGCATTCGAATGCAAACAGAATGTACTATATTGCGCGATAACGTATGCAGCAACATTGTTGCAACAGTCAAAATTAAAATAAAATAGAGCATTGAAATGTTATTAAAAATTCTCTATAAATATTTGTTTAAAACTAACAGTACAAATATTTAGGTAAACATTTTGGTTTGAATTAATATTAATTAATTTATCAATAAATGTTAATAGCATTTTTCTGTAAAAAACAATCAAATACTCGTAAATAAGTTAAAAGCTGTATATAATACTAAAAGAATAAAATTACTGTATATAATATAAATAGGATAAAAGTTAATACATAAAGTTAGTTATACAGTTTTGATGCTAAATTGTCTCTTGTTTAGTAAACGCGAGCATATTTTCAGTTCGGCCAGGAACATTAAGGAAATGCGATTACAACGGAAGCGGAAGTTAGTTTAACTTCGGCGGGCGAGTATCCGCGCAGTATCCGCATTTTGTGGGGAAACCTCTGCTCCATTAAAAGGAACTCTTAATTTTAAACACATTGATATATAGTAGCTTTATAATTATTTTTACATATATTAGAAATATGTTTACCCATTATTTTCCCAACATGGATGTTGAACTGGATTTGCCTTCTTATAAGTTTTCCGTATAAAAGTGAGACGAACCTAGTGTTAAAACACTCTGTTGCTTAGTCCCTGCTTTTTTACGTCCCCGCTAAAAGAATATTAATAAATAATATGAATGAAATATATGTAAAAAATTAAATAAAATAAATGTATCTTTATGTCCATAAAATATAAGATATGCGTAATAGAGTAACAAGAAAATCGGCACATTCCATAATTTTAATCAAGTTATTATCAGTTGCAAAAAAGTGTCAAGAAACTTTACTAAGTGATAGCTTTCCAAAGTTATGATCGCAAATGACGTCCCCGTTTAATGGAAAGCTCTTGTTTATAATGACATTGCGCTTAATGTCTTTTATCAGTTATTGTAGAACTTAGTAAAACAGTCCAAGCTTGTAATTGTAGTTTTATTCTGTTTTTAATTTTAATAAAACTACTGTGTTGTACTGACACAAAATTGTTATATTGAATTATAATTGTAAGCAACTTTCTTGTCATGCTTTAATATTAGAAAGATTTTATTGTAATCACTTAAATTATAATAGATAAATTATAAACTACGGGAATAATTCCAAAAATTTCCTATTTAAACTTTAGTTCTTTAAGTATTTTTCTATCCTCAGTGTCAATGTTAATTTTAAAAATCATAAAAATATTTAATGAAAAAGGCATTCTCTCTCGATTAACGACTGTTCTTTGTATAATCTTTGAGTAGCGGAAATTTGGATAAATCTCCCTATAGAGATGCTGACAAGTAAGTAAGTTTCATGTAGTCAGAGCGCACGGTTCGCAAGGGGCGGCGGGTTAAAATCCCACTGCGTTAATTTTTTTTTATATCTTCACGTTTTATTATTATTATTACTTACGCGTAGGCAGTGGGAACTGAAGGAACCATTAGAACCTAGTGTTAAGATACTCCGTTGCTCCGTCCCTGCTTTCCGCCTATCAAGGTATTGCGTGTTTGATGGCGTAACTCAATGCCGCACTTTGCTTAGTTGCCAGAGCGAAGAAAATGGAAAAATCTCCATCTTCCCCAAGTGGAAACCGAAATTACGAACCGTCGTGTTTACAAGCATACGCTACGCCTCTGCGCCATGACGGTCTTCAAATTTTAAACATGATTATAATGTGTTAATTTCTTGCTCGTAGGAATTATTATTATTTCCTCACTCTGGTGAACCAATTGTGGCGTAGAGTTTCAACACTCAATACGCAACGTCACAAAATATCTTACACAAACACTTATCTTACAATTACTCTTACACTATCTTAGATTACTTCTGCCTATCTTTCTATATGCAGGATACAACCGAAACGTTAAAAAATAAGGCACCTTGCTAATAATAGTTTTTTGAATGTAAGTAATCTGTCGTACATTTACATATTTATACGATTTTTTTATTGTTTTTATAACTGAAAAAATTTCATAATTGTAATAGAGTTTCGTGGATGATAAGGAAATGAACTCTGACAACTAGGCAAATCGCGGAGTTGGTTTCCGCCATTCAACACGCAATGCCTTGCAAACGGCGGAAAGCAGGGAACAGGGAGCGCCTTAACACTAGGTTCCTATGTTTTCTGCGATTTCTGTACCTACCCTGCCGTTTGTGGGATAAAACGTGAAGCTAATATATAAAAAAATTGTAGCCAAATTAACTCTTACAAATTCTCACATTTCCAAAACATTCTATTTTGGTATTATATTATGGTTAAATACACTGATCACAGAAGAGAAGAGTTGCAGTGAAAAAATATTAATGTGTTACAGTCTACCTATAGAAGAACACTATGTTACTTGTAGCTCACTTTACTTTTTAAATAATATATCCTTTGTTACAAACTCTTTGTTATTTTAATTTGAATATACCAGTAAAGCCTTCAGCTTTACTGCCAGTAATTATTATGTAAATTATTCAAACAAATCTACTAAAATAACAACAGAAACGTATATCTTTAATTTACGCTGAGATAGCAAATCTATGTTACTATTGCGAGTGCTGTGATCGATTTGCGGTGTGACGAATAGACATCATGTGTAGTCTCGCGTGTAGTTTCTGATGTACCCCTGCAAGTAATACCAATGATGTACTTAGGATATATTAGTGTGTATGTAGTAGAGTACTTTAACATTTTGTTAGTATTTGTCACGTTTAAATCGTTATAATAATTTAATAAACTATAGCTTCACGCTTTATCCCGCACTTGGCAGGGTAGGCATAGGGAACTGCTGGAACCATAGGAACCTAGTATTAAGATACTCCAATTCTTAGTCGATTCATTGCGTGTTGAGTGGCGGAACTCAACGCCGCATTAGTGTTAAGACACTCGGTTGCGTAGTCCCTGCTTTCTCCGTCCCCGCTTTCCGCCCTTTATGAGGCATTGCGTGTTAGCGGAACTCAACGCCACGCTTTGCCTTAATTCTATTTTTCATAATATACAATCTGTGCTTAACCAATGAGTTCTTTGTAAAGGATTTAGTATAAAACGTAACACACGTGATGTTAGAGAAAGTTAGCTGGATTTATGTCATCCCGTAAGGTAATTACATATAATAAAGTAAAACGAGGCTGCTATATAAATCTTTTTAAATATAAAAATATATATCCGAAATAAGTACATTAGTGTTATTAGCTGGTGTATTTAAATGAAATCATACAAATAAATTGTTTACAGCTATAAACATATACGACAGTTAACAGTGATAAGGCTTCCTAAGTAGTGACCTGACTTACTGACAAATCTATTGTTATGCCATTTATTTTCCTAAAAAATGTAGGTGGCTTAATTTTTTAATGGTAAAAAATTGTTGTGCGTTTCATTGATTAACATAATTTTATTAATGATTAATTTATATCTATATACATATATATATATATATATATATATATATATATATATATATATATATATATATATATATATATATATATATATATATATATATATATATATATATATATATATATATATATATATATATATATATATATATATATATATATATATATATATATATATATATATATATATATATATATATATATATATATATATATATATATATTGTAACAGCAATATGTTTCTACTCTAAACATTACACATCACATTTTTACATTAGTTCACCATATATACCAATAGATGGCGTTAGTTGTATTTTAAATCGCGCTAACGTTGTAACAATGTGAAATGTATAAATATCCGAGAATAAAATTGCATTGTATCGAGCCTTAGGGACCTTGATAGTGGCATAAATACTGCTTCCACCTTGTTGGGACATTATTTTGAAAGCTACCAAGGAATATCACTCTTCTAAGTACGATTTCCGTTGGCTACTTCCACCCTGTTGGGATAGCTCGCTGGCGTCGTAGTTAGAGACCTAGTCGTCTAGTTGTCAATTAATCTTCACGTCAAAGACTCTGTATTACAACTGGCGCCCAACGTGGGGCCTGTAGAAGAACTACCGCGACGAACTTATGAATAGTGAGGAAAAGTTCTTTGACACAAGTGAAGAGCACAATACGACAAGAAGACAAAGTTTCGGCTACGTTGTCACTAAGTTCGGAAGAGTTACTACGACAAAGAAGACCAACCCCACGAAAAGAAAAATGGCTGTTCAACTAACCAATGAGCAATTTGAACGACTAATTGCCAAAATTGGTTCTACTACTACCTCAGCAAAGTCGACACAGGGGACGTTTACCACATGTAATTATTTTTACAATGGCGAAAGAAGTTCCGAAGTTGTTGAAGCTTTTCTGTCTGCAATCAATATTTTCAAACGGTCGGAAAATATTAGTGACCGAAACGGTTTTTACCAGATCCCACTCTTGCTTAAAGAAGAAGCAGGTGTCTTGTGGCAAGGTGTTAAGGATACCATTTCGTCTTGGGAGGACTTCGAAAATCGTCTGCGAGATAATTTTGCGCCCAAGAAAGAAGCCTACCTCATATATGCTGAGTTACTTCAGACAAGTCAGGAACCCAACGAGAGGACTGAAGATTTTATTAGGAAAAAACGCTTGCTATTCAGCCAGCTGCCAGAACCAAAGCATCCGGAGATTCAGCAGCTAGATATGATCTATGGCCTGTTGTCCTTCAAGATTCGAGATAAAGTTCCGCGCTCGGCCATCTTTAATTTTGAGGAGCTCTTGAAAGCAGCACGCGCCACCGAACATCTTCTTTGTGAAAGGAGGAAAGAAATAAAGCCCGCAGAAGAATCCAAAAGTGACGTTCCAGGAGTCACTAAATCCCGCCCTGGCAGGAAAAGGTGTAGGTTCTGCAAGAATCTTGGTCACGATATTGAAAATTGCAGAACTAGATTAAAAAAGGAAAGGTTAAGTATGACCGATACAACTCAAACCAGTCATACTCAAGCTACTGAAGCACCAAGCCAAGTACCATCGCCTTCAGCCCCAAAATTTAGCTGCTATGGCTGCGGCACGCCTGGAGTTGTTCGTAGTAATTGCCCCAATTGCTACAAAAGTAAATCAACCGTTGTCACTAAAGGTAACAATTCAATGGAACATATTGGATTCTGTGCTGTGAATACTAGCACTGATGCCAGAGATAGGCCTGTGTTATCAATTGAAATTGATGGTACTAAGGGTACGGCCTTTATTGACACTTGCGCCAAGAGCAGTATAGCCTCGTACGAGTTATATTGCTGCCTGAGAGGAAAAGGATACAAATTCACCGATATTGATGTTGGAGTTACCTTAGCCGACGGTATTCCCAAGAAACAACGAGTCATGGTCACTAATGCACCCGTGACGATCAATGAGCGTACCATAATGACGACATTCTTGGTACTACCCGACTCACACGACAATAGAACCCTTTTAGGTGTTGGATTCATCCAGGATGCTCACATCGTCATTGATCTACCGCAATTTACCTGGTGGTTTCTGGAAGAGCCAAATCACGTCTTTGAACTGTATCGAGAGAGTTTTTTAAAATACCCCGATGTCACAGTATCATCCGTTAAGACGGACGTACCAGCACTTCCAGAGAGTACTCAAACTCAAGTATTAGCGGAACGACCTTACGGACCTCTGATCCCCATAACTTTAAGTCCTCTGAAAAGGCAGCGCACTGAACTCTTCGATGGTTACTCTCCTGTCCTCGACGCTCTATATGAAGACGCCGTAAGAAATTTAGAGGACTACGATGAAGAGACAACAGAAATATTTTCTATCGAGACTGAACGCTTAGACCGGTTACTTATTCAGAACGAAGCCGTGTTTAAGCCTAATGGGAAACCAGCCACTGAAATCGAGCACGTAATCGAAACTGGCGATCATAATCCGATTTCCGTTCCACCATATAGAATGTCACCATTAAGGACAGCAATTCTTAAAAAAAGAAATCGCCAAAATGTTGCAAGAAGACGTAATTGAACCTTGTTCATCGCCATGGTCTGCTCCAGTTATTATGATACCCAAGAAGAACGGCGAGCAACGAGTTTGTGTCGATTATAGACAGCTGAATGCTATAACGACCCCAGATGCATACCCGCTTCCTAGGATCGATGACTTGCTGCATAACGCAAAACCATCACCGTACATGAGCGTTATTGATCTTCGCGCTGGATATTGGCAGATTCAAGTTAGAAAGGAAGACCAAAACAAAACCGCTTTCGTCTCTCCATTCGGAATGTACCGGTTTAAGAGAATGCCTTTCGGACTACGTAATGCGCCGGCGACATTCCAAAGGTTAATGGATAGATTTCGAGTATCCCTCAGTCATATCAAAATACTTGTTTACCTGGACGATCTGATAATAATGTCTGCAACTTTTGAGCAACACCTGACGGACTTGCAAGATGTATTTCAACGACTCCTAGAATACAACCTGACCATTAACCGGGAAAAAAGCAAATTTGGGTGCTCTCGAGTAAAGTATCTAGGGCACTACATTGTTCCAAATGGTCTGGAGGTTGATCCAGATAGGGTGAGCGCAATAATGAACATGCCTCGACCCCCTAATTTAAAGCACTTAATGAGTTTTATACAAATGTGCTCCTGGTACAGGAGGTTCATTCCCAATTTTGCTAAAGTTGCGGAGCCATTGACGCGTCTCACTAAGAAAAACGCCGAGTGGACTTGGAACAAAGAACAGATGGTTGCATTTGAAACTCTGAGAACCCTATTAACTACTACTCCTGTACTGTCACAGGCTGACGAGACTAAGCCCTATATCATCAAAACTGATGCTAGCAACTTTGCAATTGGAGCGGTCTTAGTGCAGGGGGAGGGCGAGAATGAACACCCAGTTGAGTATGCTAGTCGATTGTTGAATAAATCTGAACGGAACTATTCAACTACCGAGAGAGAAGCTTTGGCAGTGGTGTGGGCTGTCAATAAATTCAGAGGTTACATAGAAGGAACTAAAATTACTGTATTATGTGATCATCAAGCTCTCAAATGGCTCATGACCTTAAAGACACCTACTGGCAGATTGGCACGATGGGCTCTTCAGTTACAACCCTATGATATTACAATAAAATATATACCAGGCAAAACAAATGTTGTTGCCGATGCCTTATCACGTCCAAGTTGTGAAGCCGATACAGAAAAAGATTGTGGAGTATGCACTGTGATAATTGATATGCCAAGGAAAAGTAAACAAGAAGTAAGAGAGACACAGCATAAAGACGACGACATAGTCAAGATAGTCAAAGATCTGGAAGGCAATAACGAAGAAAAAGCTCAATATTGGAGTAAGAAAGGATATGTAATGAATGATGGACTACTATATCGTTACTGCACTGATACAAATAAGGATGACCACACTTCTTGGTCAGACAAGCTACCAAGCATTCGATTCGCGATGAACACAGCTAAATCTTGCTCTACTGGCTTTACACCTGCTTACCTAACATTCGGACGAGAATTAAGAACAATTGATGATGTTGAACACGATCTGCGAGATATTGTGCAAAATGAGAACTTCATCATGGAAATTACACCAAAACTATTGCTGATAGCTGACACCTTAAAGCAAGCAAAGGAAATACAGGAAATGAAAGAGGAGAAGAGGAAGGAATACGTTGATAAGACGAGAAAAGCCTGTCCAAACTATCGAGAAGGCGATTTGGTATTAGTCGACACGCATACTCTTAGCAAGTCTAGTCAAGGATACAGCTCAAAGTTAGCACCAAGGCGCGATGGACCCTATATCATTACTAGACGTCACGGTCCCAGCTCATTCCAAGTTACCAATCCTCAAACAAAAGAAGTAGCTGGGGTATATCACGCCTCTGCTTTGCGTCGCTATAAAACATCCGTTGACGCAACCTTACCAGCACCTTCTCAACCGATAAGAAAGAGAGGTCGACCAAGAAAACAAATAGTTGGCACTGAAACAACCAGTACCTGTGGACCAAAACCACGTGGTAGACCACAGAAGAAGAAGGACAACTAGTTTTCTTCCCTGTCTTCCTCGTCGAGTCGCCTTCGTAGACAGAGGGGGAGACTGTAACAGCAATATGTTTCTACTCTAAACATTACACATCACATTTTTACATTAGTTCACCATATATACCAATAGATGGCGTTAGTTGTATTTTAAATCGCGCTAACGTTGTAACAAAGTGAAATGTATAAATATCCGAGAATAAAATTGCATTGTATCGAGCCTTAGGGACCTTGATAGTGGCATAAATACTGCTTCCACCTTGTTGGGACATTATTTTGAAAGCTACCAAGGAATATCACGCTTCTAAGTACGATTTCCGTTGGCTACTTCCACCCTGTTGGGATAGCTCGCTGGCGTCGTAGTTAGAGACCTAGTCGTCTAGTTGTCAATTACTCTTCACGTCAAAGACTCTGTATTACAATATATATATGTATATATATATATATATATATATATATATATATATATATATATATATATATATATATATATATATATATATATATATATATATATATATATATATATATATATATATATATATATATATATATATATATATATATATATATATATATATATTACGAGTAAATAGTAGTGCTGTATAAATATTGAAGAAGTGAGTAGAGGGTGTCGTGGTTGTGAGATCAAATTCTTGAAAAGTAAACTGAGTACGAAGCTGAGTTTTGTTAACACTAGATTTTCTCTTCCTACCCTCCTAGTATATATTGAATATGGACAAAGGTAAAAAATAACGATCAATAACGATATTATATTAATTATATTAACATAATTACGATTATATTAACATAGTGTATTGTAGAAGACAAACATATTTGAACTAATTATGTTAAATAAATAAATAATAATTGAATACTTAATAAATGTAACAAAGTATACCGACATATGTAACTTAATATAGCCTGCAAGAAATTCTGATTATCTCTGTACAATGTTATCCTTTCCAACAATTTACATAAATTGGACCTTCGACTTATCCCGTATACCTTATTATTAATATGAAGGAAGAAAGAAAAACTGTTTCAAAGTAGATAATAATAAAAACTTGTTATTTTTTTCAAGTTTACTCTGTATTCTGAATATGTCATAACACTAAATGCTCTTTGTTAATATAAGTGTTCACACACTTAGCTACCAACTCTCCTACTCTTACGTACCCAAATACTATCATTAGAGATTTTTTAAAGATGAATAAAACATACATACATTTTTTAACGTAGTTGTATTTCAACCCGCACCGTCCAAACGTTCTGACCACTAAGCTATGCTTTTTCTATAACGTTTTGCGTTGTAAGCACTTGTGTAGGGAGATTTTTACAAATTTACGCTACTCTAAGATTATTACAAAAAACAATAATTTGGCAAGATTATTAAATATTATTTATTAAATATTTTATGACTTTTTATTAAATATTTCATGACTTTTTAAAGTTATATTCCACACTAAGGATAGAAAAAATACTCCTTTACCATTTAGTAGTGGGAGTTGACGCCGCGCTTTAACTACAAAGCGAGAAAATGAAAGAAAATAATAAAGTGGGGATCAATCATAATCAAACTCACACTGTCACGTCTACAGTCAGACGCTGTCTCACTATATTGGAAACTTGTGCTAAATATTTTAGTTAACAAGTTATAAATAATAATTTGTTATGATGTGGTGTAAAAATATAAATTAATTAAATAATACGTAAAAATATAAATTAATTTAATAATAATTAAACAATATTTTTATTATTAACTCGAAATATCGGATTACCAAAAATATGCGCGAATAAGCCGTATATTATTTAAAATATAAATTAATCTGTATAATATTATTCATTCTAAAATGTTAAATGTGAAAAATAAATAATTAAACGCTACGTAACATGAATGAGCGAACTACATCGGAAACAAAAACCAACATTTGGCCTATCAGCCTGTTGACACGCTGTTCTCACAGCGACTACTTCCGTGCTCCGACCGACGTGATGCAATGTTTCCATGCAAATTTCGTTGAGGTCCCACCTCCAATGACACGTAATTTGTTTACTCAGGAA
The DNA here is from genome assembly GCA_037178615.1 of Dione vanillae. NCBI lineage: Eukaryota > Metazoa > Arthropoda > Insecta > Lepidoptera > Nymphalidae > Dione > Dione vanillae. The sequence goes on from JAZFAU010000106.1 coordinate 612,188, forward strand.
ACCTGAGCGTAGGCTATTAAACATTTTGAGGGTTAAAGAGTATTGCGAAACCGATGAATCGGCTTTTGTGTTTTAATTTCGACTCTGCATATGAAATAAGCTTTAAATATTAAAATGAGTATATTAATACAATGAATATTATAAGTATGATATAGAAAATATTATTTTTTACATAATAGTATAGAATAATATAGTATCACATGCATGTTTTCATACAACATATTTACTCAGGCATATTTTCATACAGCGTATTTAGTTTGCAACTTCCGTGCGATGTTCCGCAATGATCCCGCGATGTTGCCATAACAACCTTCAATGGTACCTAATTTATTTATTCTCTGAACACACGCTGTTATTTACCCACAGCGGGAATTAAAGCGACTTGTGAATTGCCGTAAGTGTTTTTATATAATTATTAGTACAGTTTGGGGCTAATGAGAAGATTTACGAATGAAATACTTAATTAACGGTTGTTTTCAGCAAAGTATGAAATTTGAATAAAATTATCAATGTAATTAAGATTAATATGTTTCAGTAATTGTCTGATGTTTTAACAGTAAACCAGTTATTTTCTTAAATTATGTCATTTCAAATGTGTGTGTGTGTGTGTGTATGTGTGTATGTGTGTGTGTGTGTGTGTGTGTGTGTGTGTGTGTGTGTGTGTGTGTGTGTGTTGATCACTAGTCATTTCTAGAATGTTATATAAAAATGGTTTGACAAACAAAATAGTTAGTAAAAAATTTAAATTTCTTAAATTTCAATTTCTGTTCCGCGAAAATAAGCTAAATAATAACCTACCATGAAAACTAAATAAATTATAAATGGTTACGCAAAATATCATAAAATAACAAATCAAATGTGTCAGTTTGCATCGGCAATACAATTCATTTAATATGCAACATTGTTTGCGATGAAAAATTAAACATAAGTATAACAAATGACGCGGCATCATCCACTTCATTTACACAATGATTCGGTTAGGTTACCGAATTGTCGGTTTGAAATTTTTATACATCACAACATAGATATATTTTTTTACAAACTTTTCATTAAATAATTTTCTTATATTTTAATCTTTCTTTTGAAACACTGACTATTGATAAAAAACACAAAGTTTTTGTTTTGTTTTGCAGTTTTTTATGGCTATAATTGTAAAATTTACGCTTTTATTAATGCCAAACCCTGCTAAGACTCTAGTTTTGATATTATCATATAAATTTTAAATTATAATTACAATTCACAATGAAAACTTTAATTCTAAATCTATTGTAACACCACATATTTTCTTGTTTTCGTTTTAGTTGTGGCGTTTTGAACGTTTACAATAAGAGTTCGATGCATTTTGCCGTTACGAGGATAAGGAATACAGAAAGAACTGGATGCAAAAAAAATACTGACAATTTTTTTTTCAGTATTAAGTAAGTAGAACTATAGTAAAACTATACTTAAAAATTATAAGTGTGTAATGTATATTAATTCATTTGTTTGTATAAAATCATTACATTAAAGGAATTATACGCAATTTGAATATTTTCATTGGTTATGTAGTTCGTAAACAAAATAGTGAGATGCGGTACTCGAGGCGAGCTACTATAACAATAGTAACGGCGGCAATACACGTTACTTGCCAAGCAAATACAAGTTTAGCTGTGGAAAAAAACCGGTTGTTAATAGTTTAATGAAAAAATTGAGATTCAATTAAAAAGGAATAATCAAGATATAACCCGTTCTTATAGTTATAGTACCTACTTATAAAAAAATAACCTCTAAAATTTATATATATTTCATAATTTAAAATCAAATTTTACGAAACTAGTTAGCTTCAGTTTGTTATTATAACATACTATAACACTCAAAAAATATTAATCTCTAAAAAACACAGTAATCTTCGTATTATTCATAGTGAAGGCACTTGCATTCTTTAAAAGCTTACGCGGAGGAGAAGAAAATTTTAAACTGCACAATACACGACCGTAAAGTTGCATAATATGGCGCGTGTTCAGCCAAAGTATTCGTTATGGTATTTGCTACACCTAGCCAACCGGGGCATATGTTTCGCGATATGACGCCAAACGTCAGGTGTTCATCTCATCTGTGGTAAACTACATTACGTTCAACGCACTCAAATTAAATTTTAATCTCGCATAGCAAGGTGATTGCGATATAAGCCAGTATGGAAATGATGTAGGGAAAACCCTCCCTCTCCGAACGAGCGCTGCCAACTGTGAAGAGTACTTGAGACTCTGGCGAGAAGATCAGAACGGCGATATTCGCGGGGCCGGGGGATAGTTCGCTGCATCCTTTTTGCTCTCGGGAGCGCGCAACGCTAGGCGGGCGGGAGGCCCCGGCTCGGCGTCACTCACGTCGACTCGGTCTCCTCGGTCGTGTGTCCGAACCTCTCCTGTCCGTGACGTACGATCTTTCCAATCCTACCGGTACTAAAGTGGACCGATTCCCGTTGCATTATTTTGTTAAGTAAATTATAACATTAATAAATAATTAAACTGTTTTAACCCATTAATAACTAGCCATAGCTCTATTTGTAGTTAATACGTTTAGATACTATTCTGTGTATAATATATAATAATAAATAAGTAAAAACTCTTGATAGTGACTATCGTCTGAACTTTTGTGGGTGAAAATAAGAGAGTCGGATTGTTGGAATAGTGGAAAGTGATTCGAGTCAAAGGCGCCAGTTTCAAGTTGCCGTTCTCATTTACATCTTTTAAGTAGGTAAGAATTCGCATTCGTCTGCTGTTTTTAAATGACTGCTTTTCAATCTTCATACAAAAATGTTTGAAAATAATTTGCTTTTTTGCTAATACCTACTATATTTTTGTAGTTACTCTATTTAATTAGTCTTTTGTGTTATTATTTAAAAGTTATATATTTGTGTTACAAGCATGATATATATACTCGTATTAAAAGTAAAACTTTGTTCAAAATAGTTTTGCCGTATGCTGAGATAAATATATTTTCTTTTTGGTATCATCTTCACAAATCGAGTCAGTAATTAATACTATCGATGTTATTGCGCGGCAATTGACATTAAAACCTCAATATGACAAAAACAAATAGCTCTGTCTCAGATGTACATACTGTTACGTCCTGTCTGACATGATTAAAAGCAATTTTAGGTTATTACATTATTGATTTCAGCTTATTTATATATTCATTTTTTTCTCCTTAATAATTGGAATAATTTTTATATCCCTCAAAGTATATAGACACTCTATATATTTATTATATCTTTATAGAAATAATAAATAAGTGAAGGGAACAAGGAAAAAGTAAAATGGAAAACTTTGGCATAGAATGCTTTTAAATGTTTGCGAGGCTCCAATTGATATAAATTAGAAAGTATTTCACTGGAAATTACTTTACTTTAAAAGTTTCGTTTAAAGGTTGTTTTTGTATATACATATAATTTACATCAGGTTGTATTTTATTTCAACATGAAATTTAACATATTTAGTTTAATTTAAAAAAGGAGCCACTGTACGCGCAGTTGGACAGTTCTGCTGTAAAAGGGACGACTACGAGTTCGATTTCAGCTCGGCGGAATATTTATATTTCTAGTATAATCATGTCACTATTCTAGCGTGAAATGTGGTAAAATTAAGATTTTACAGAATATGGCTAAAAAAGAGGTTTACAAACTTTTATGAGAGCCAAATTTTCATTTATTGACAAAATCATTTTATAAATTAAATTCAATATAATAGAATCATTTATTTAAATTAAGAATAATAAAACTATTAACAACGACATCTGATGTTGGGTATTAAAAATATTTGTTAAAACAAATTAACTACTAAGTCCGAACTTTCAAACTTTACTGAAATACACTTAGTGCGTTACAAAGTTTGTCCCTTACGGCCTTTATGTTTTAAATTATATACGCTGGGGGTGCAAAAATGGAGACGTATCTTCCTATTGGGACTCGGGGAGCTTTGTTGTCGACCTAGATAGCCCTACTACAGTGGATATTTTATGTCATTCATATTTTATACACAATGACGTGTTGGAATTATAATTTATTCAATAACTGGGACACAGGTACAGCCACTTTGCTGACTTTTAAAAACAAGAGAGTGCCTCCGTAAGGACCTGTTCTTGTAAATTTCAGTGCTTCAGTTTTTGATATATCAGGATTTCATATTGACACGAGAATAGAAAAGGAGAAAAAAGAATAGTGGTTTTTTTCTTCTTTTTTTCTCGTTCTTTTATATTGACCACTACATACATCTAGTAAAGTATAAACCCAATTATTATTAAAAAAATTCTAATATTTTATTTTTTAACTAAATTATATAGAAAGGATTTCAACATCCAGGTAAAAATTATTAATAATTGTTTCAGTTTAGACTAATGAAGATAAAACACAATTAGAATAATAATAAATGTATAAAAAACACTTTGACGTTATATAAATAAAACTAATCTGCTACTTATTTTATTTAAATAAAGTTGTCTCATCTCAATAAAAGAACATTTGTTCAACGAGAAAGTAAAACAAACATTGAAAAATATCATGAAGTTTTCAAAAAGACGTACATATTATGTAGCTCCAAGTATTCAGTGTTTAAAGCAGCGTATTAATATTTATCTTATAAATAGGACCGCCGTTAGTACTAAAATACATGTTACAGACTTATTAGTTCACGCGTTGTTGTAATTTATTAGGTGTTCTGTGCAACTATTTCCTTGTAGATTATAGGAAAGGTGTTTACAAATATAATTATTATTTTTGATTTTGATTATGTGTCTAATATATAACATAACTATTTTTTATATTATTTTATTCGATTATTATATAGAAGAATATCTGAAGTGAATATTAACACTTCGAATTTATAACGCGTTTAAATATAAATTCAATATTTTTTATTGGCCTCTAGCTATTACCATCAGTTTTGCCCGCGTGCTGAATAAACAGTGACTAAGGTAAGTCTGACTTTGGGTATGGTAAGTATACAAAAATAATGTTTTGATTTGATGAACATGTTGTTCTTGAGATTAGTGCTTTAAGCCAAAAATCTCGTCAGGTAATATAATATAGATATAATAATAATATAGATATTCAATATAATTTTGTTTCACGCTTTATTCTGCTTATAGCAGGGCAGATAGAGGGAACTGTAGGAACCGTGGGAACCTAGTGTTGAGACACTCCGTTCCCTGTTTACCGCCTTTTTTGAGACATTGCGAGTTTAGTCGTAGAACTCGGCGCCGCGCTTGCATAGGCGATCCAAGGCATTTAGATGTCAGAGTGAAGAAAATGGAATTAAAATTCCATTCTCCCCGAATATAAATCGAACCCAGAAAACGTCGCGTTTACAGGCAAACGCTACGTCTCTGTGCCACGACGGTCATCAATTCAATATATGACGAACGATATATAAGTAACCCATCAAGTAATTGGATATGTAAAATTGTATACGTATTCCAATTTCCCTCTTTGTTGTTCATTTTTGTGTTCACAATTATTGCCAAATGTACTTACCTCCCAACTAAGATCAAATGAACATCTTTTATTGATACTTATTGGCTTCTCATTATGAGGGATATAATATTTTTTGTGGTAGTAAAAAAATATTGTGGGAATTTTAATTTCTTGCTACATTTGTATGATTTTAATACATGAAGAGGGAACGACCATTTCATTGTTATGATATTGTCTGTAATATTTCCTTCATGGAAGATACATTATAAAATTACATTCATACAAACGTTTTAAGTAAAATTTTAACCACAAAAATATATATTATTGTAGAAATATAAAACAAAGTAATGTAATTAATAACTCAAAATAATCTTTGGCAATATATTCTACATTATATTTTAGTCCACGACATGTGTAATGTACAAATAGTAGCTGTGCTAGCGTGCACTTTAAATGGCATGTCGTCGAAGCTAAATCAAATATCTCAGAGTAACTGGCGCGACGAGACGGACGGTCCGGTGAAACCGTAGCTACTGTGAATTTAAAGCCGCAACGCGACTTAATACCTTAGTTTTTATTCTACATTACACATAGAGGTTTATATGTACGATCTGCATCAACAACTTAGTGGAAATATTATACACTTTAAATTATCAAGATTATTTTGGCTTGAAGTGTTTTTAGCAGCAGCAGGGTAGGCTAATATCAATTTAGTATATTCTCCTTACATTTTGAACGTAAAATTACAAACAACATATTTATACACTTACAATCAAACACACAAACTGCTGATGATGGCAACGCCATTTATAAATATATTATGCAAAGTTATTTGAATGCACGCACTGTATTTATTGACTTTGTACATTATCAGATACAGAAATCAGTGTAACGAAACAAAATATATCTCAAGACAGTCTATTGGAGCGTAGTACACGAGAGACTTTTGACAACGTTTTTGCTTTGTAAAACCGCTCTTCCATAAACTCAAAGTTTTCATCTCATCAAGTTTGAAGTATGTTATAAAAACGCTTTTATTGCTTTCAGAACATAAATTTTCAAATTCTATGAATTTCATATTGATTGTGAGTTTGTTTGGGGGGAACTTAAGAATCTTTGGGCCACCGGTCAAGTACCTACTCTTAGTAAGAATTTTGCACACAAAACAACCTTATTTATTGTATTTGGTCTAATTAAATTTCAATGGGTATTTGAAAAGATTGAGGTAAAAATTTACTTTTATATTATAATTACGGGTAAATTCTCTAATATAAAAATAATATGATTGAAAGCGATTTCTAAAAATATAATGCTAATTGCCCCTGCTATTCATATTTTTTTAGCTCTTGGTCATGTTAGATTTTATTTAATGATTACATGATTTTTAAGTTTTTATATATATTTTTAATTAAAAAAATAACTTTATGACACGTGTTTCTATCTAATAAGTTTATTGCAATCTGTACTAAGATATAACTGTAAGGGCAGCTTAGGAAGACGACAGTGTGAACGACCTAAGAGATATCCAGCCCTAGACAAGTTTATGGAGGCAATCCACTTGATCCGTTATAGAATTAAACTGGTTACATTCGAGGAATTGATAGATGACGCATACTATGAGTATGCGTCGTCATATCACAAAAATAATTAATAGTCTATATAAAGACAAGAAGACAAGGATGATCTTTTCTATGGAGACAATATATGAACCTTGATTGTAAATATCACTTTCACAAGATAATCATAACTTTATCACGATACTTAAATTATTTCTATGTCCAACGGCTACCGTAATAATTGGGTACCATTGTTGTTTTTTAATTATTAGTAGGAAAAATATTGTAAATATCTAAACGAGGAAGCTATTTTAAATTTTTTTAAGTCTATAAAAAGAGGATTCTATTATTCACCAAAATAAGTTATGAATTCTATTGATATAACGACCCAATAAAACGGAAAATTAATTTTACCTGCTACTGAAAAAATGTAACAAAGTTCCTGCCAATTTATTTATGTTAAATTTATGTGATCATTTCATAAACGAATACATCAGACAATCCTTTTGCAATCAATATGGATACCAATAACTTATTGAATAATTGCGATAGTGACCACATTTTACGTCCGCAAGAGAATTATTTATATCATATTACGATGTTCCGTGGTTATTATAATATATCCGGTTTTAAATATATTTACATATCACTTAACATTACTCACTTGCATTTTTAATTATGGGATTAAATTTTGTAAATATATAATATTTTATATTCTTCTAGGCCGTTGTGGCGCAGTGGGACAACGTCTATTTGTAAACAAGAGGTTGTGAGTTCGTACTTTATGTATTCTCACTCGAAGGAATTTTCATTTCTCTACTCTGTTACACATATATTTTCTAATATAAATTAAAAAAATTGTAATAGTGCTTGTATATCATAACGTAAGTATATCATAATTTTATTTTAAGCATTAGGTTTATCTATGAAAACTATATATGTTGAAACGAATTATTTTTATATAGTATTTATACTATTTTAAATGGAAAAAATGAGTAAGTATTATCTCGTACCTGCTGTCGTCTATGATACATTTCGAAATTCTAAAGCTTCAGCTGAGTGGAGCTTGTTAAAACTTTTGTATGACGGTACATAAAAGTTAAACAAAACAAAATTCTCGGCTAACATTATTGTAAGATAGAACCGAGTATAAAATATATAAGCTGCAATATCACGAAGTTGGTCATAATTTCATTTTTAGCAGGTGAAATTTTTGTTTATCTAATATTATTCTTTAAGAAATTAAGTGCTTCGTTAGTTCAAATATTTAATGCTCTTTGTTTCAGTAATTTTAACATTGTAAAAATTTTAAATAACACAATAGTTGAGTACAGAACGGTGGACTTATCTCTATAAAAGATATCTTCCAGCCACCGGTTGGCTGAGTTAGTAGCAGTGGGTGAGAAGAGCGCAAATTATAGATCATATATCAGTAACAAATACATATATGCATATACTTTATATCTACACATATACATATTTTGTATATAATACGACATAGTATAATAAACTTATAAGCTGTATAGAAGCATTTATAAGATGAATAATGCTACTTCTGAATAGTTCTTACCTATTTATATAATTTCCTAGAAGATATTTTATTCTTTAGTTATATTTCTTTATTACTCGTATATTAAAATTCTATTTCTATTGGGACTAATCACAAGCATCTGATTTCTAAAAGAAACGGGTCTTGGTGACGTCAAACCCACGTCCATGTTACTCCACTAATTCTAGCATGCACTGCTTTTTCCCTTAAAATTTAAGATAAAATCGAAAACAACATATCGTACCAGTAATGTATGGAAGTTATATATATTTTTACTATATATTATAAAACAATAAAATTTATGATAATAAAAATGAAATGAAATAAGACAATTTTCTTTTAAAATATGTAATATCGTAATTACTGTTATGAACAAATTTACAAAGTTTTATTTGCTTAATGAGTATTAGTAGGAAATGGGGAAAATGTGCAGCTATCGGTATCGTAGCCCCAGTAATCAACATCCAGTAATTGACATTAACAGTTCACTTAATTATTAGCACCTAATATGAAATCAACGGTCAGAATGTCCGGGTGTAAAATCTATTTTATTTTATAAAAATATATAAAAAAATGTGTATAAATTAAATAACCTAATTTTTATTTAAGAGCACTAATTCGATAGTTAATCATTAAAACAACTTAATTCAAACGTATGGTTTATCGGTAATATCTGTTAATAACTGGTCCCTCTAACTATGTCCATAGGGAACAATAGTTTATTGAAATTTGTTTTTTTCTCCAATAATAATTTCTAATATTTTATTATTCTATATACTTATTTAAATATAATAAAATAAATACAAGAAGTTATCATAGCGCAGTGTGGCAGCGTTTTTAAAAAAAAACAGAATAGCTTCACGCTTTATCCCGCACATTGCAGGGTAGGCAGAAGGAACTGCAGGGGCCATATGAACCTAGTGTTAAGACACTCCGTTGCTTAGACCCTGCTTTCTCCGTCCTCGCTTTCCGCCTTTTTTTGAGGCATTGTGTGTTGAGTGGCGGAACTCAACGCCGGGCTTTGCTTAGTTTCCAGAGTGAAGAAAATGGAATTAGAAAAATCCATCTTCTCCTAGTGGGAATCGAACCCTCAAACCGTCGCGTTTACAGGCAGATGTTAACGCCTCTGCGGCACGACGGTCCTCATCAATTAATAAAATAAGATATAATTGTGAATATAAATGCTAAATATATCTTATATGCTATTACGTAATGGTATATATTTGATTTTGGATACCAAATTGTACTTTTTTATACTTAACTTAAATACATATGAAAATATTGCTTAAATACTTTTTAATGTATTGAAAGTGAATAACTATACCCACATTATCTGTAAAAAAATTACGATATATAATACGATATATGTATGTTTAAAAATAAACATGGCTTTTATGAATGTCGTCCTACACGATATTATAATATATAGTGATGGATTGACATTTCAATTTAGTAATGAAGTAACTACTGTACTAGCTGTCTATAAATTTTAATGGTTTCATATAGAATTACAGGAAACACGGACACACGGAATTATTTATTTTCAAATACCTAAATGAGTCTTTTGTTTTGAAAATTTTCATTTAACCTATGTTTGTATGAAAATAACCTGCGCTAAAAGGATTTTTGTGATGAAAAACCTTGATTGAAAATAACCATGTTTCCGCATGAGCAAGGCGAATATTGCATTTTCGCTCGAATGATGTGTCGACTGCATTTTAAATAACTTAGCGGGCTTCGGGCTGACGGACGTTCTGTATTGATTTGGACTATTATCAGCAAATGCAGCCAGACCTTTCATTTAATTTTTTTCTAAATCATTATTAGCTGCTTTTGTTATCATTATCTATATATTTTTAATAATTCAGTTGTAATGCTTTAACCAAGTGGTCAGTCCGTTGTAAGAAAATCCAAAGGCGAGACGACTTGGAATGGCAATATAGCTGGAGGAGACCACAATTATGACGCCGTAAAAGGACATTAACATTCCATAACGCTCGGAATACAGCTACCCTTAAGATTGTCGTAATATTATCACGATATTTTTGAACAGACATAATAATAAAGTAAGCACATTTGTAATGTAAATACAAAATAAAGTAAAAGATTTCTAGACTATCTTAATTTAAATTACACTCTAAAGTAAATTAAATTGTAATTTTGACAACTAATATTGAATTTGAAGCCTGTACTTATTTTATAATAATATTTTACTATATTACTATTTAACATATATAATTTCGTATTACTCAAGTTTTTTATTACAACACTTGACCATATATAATTGCTAGGTGAAATGGTATGTAAAAAATATATAATAAACATATATCGAAGCGATTTTAATTATTACGATTTTTATTGTGTTATTTTATGTAAAACTAGAAGAAGAAGAAGTAGAAGTAGAAGAAGTAGAAGTTATGTTTTAAATCACCACTTTGTAAGTTTTATATCGTATGACAGTATAGACAAAATATTAACGAACATAGTGGTATCAAAATTTCAAAAAGCTTTTCAATTTCAAGAGTCAATTTGCTTACGATAAGCAGCCATTAGTAAAATATAACAAGTTGTGTTGATATGCTCATAATTTGGGTCACGGTTATAGTCTGATAAACGTTTGTGTCCAAAATGTATAGAAAAGGTTCCAATTTCATTTTATATTTTCCTCGCTTGTCAATCTGGCACGCGTGAATAGGCCGCTCTTTCGTAGGTACGCACCCCATGTTCGCGCTTCATTTGCACAGCAGGACCGAATTTGTCCCCAATCGTGAACGTTAATATAAATTTTATCGATAAAAATATATATCGTTTGATTCTCTTCAATAACAAATATCATTGGTAATTTATGGAAATTTGTAAATAGTAGGTATATTCACCGAATATGTTTAATATAAAATTTATAATAAAGCTTCTAAAAGCTTTCAGTTTATCTCTATTAGAAGAAAATATAATAATTTTATCGATACTTATACGCAAATAAATGAATCACTATTCTATAAATTGACAATGCATAAAACAGTTTTATTTGAAATCAAATATTTCCCTGTCGAGTTTTAGTGTATACACCCCAAAGTTTATCCAAATCCTAAAATTGACTGGTTAAAAAACTAACAAACTGCAGCTTTTAGAGAGAAATTACAGCACTCACAAAATAAAGTGGATTTGGTCGCTTTCGATGTTTCATCTTTGTTGCGCGAAAATCCCTTTGTATTGGCAGAGATTTTTTTTAATGGAAACGACAAATAGCTGTAATGGAAATTTATTTTATTATTAAAGATTTTGCAATTCATTTTATTACAATGCTTTTAATATTCTTTCGTTATTTGTTTGAATGACCTAATTTAGATATATATTTTTATAAAAGTATGTGCTTGATTTAAAATTTGTATACAAATATACTTCGGAACGCCTTTACCGTAGAACAGAACAGAACAGTACAAATATAACTCTAAATGCATAAATTTTGCAACCAGATGTTACAAATCATCATAATATATCTCATTATTATAATATTTTTTTTGTATATTCTATGAAATCTGGTAAATAATTTAACTATATGTACGTTCATCAACTTAATTTTTAGATTTTTACATATAATATGACATACACACACCAAGATACGAGACATACACACACCAAGAGACTCGTATGGCTGTTCAAATATAAAATTGCTATTAAAAAAAGTGAAAGTATATGTACATAAATAAAAAAATGTTATGAAGTATCTTGTAAGTTTCTGAAAACCGATGCAAAGGAAATTTTCTTCGTCAGACTTGATTTCCGATATGGAAATTTGTATTTCAAACGACTTCAAACATCTAATAACAAAATTTATAAAGTTTTATAAGGTTTTAGGCCAGTGCTATAATGACCTAATTTTTACTAAATCCAGAATAAATTAATTATTCTGTAAATTTTAAGTCCATCTTGTAAATTCTGTAAAGTGTTTATAAAATAATGTTTAATAAGTATATCAATATAAATAATTCAATTTTAAAAGAAATTTTTGCTACAGATCGCTAACACCTTGGGCAAAAGTTGTGATAATCGTATTCTGTTTGGAAATTCTATTTCAAATTACGCAACATTTGAAATAATGCACTAACATTCTCTAACCACACGTTCTTCACTTGGACAGTTCAGACAGGACTAGAGGCGCGAATTTGAGACCACGGTACATTCAAATATCTCTACAACAATTAGTAAAATTGACAATCTATAAGACATTAATTTGACTGTGGTGCTTGCTACAAAGCAACTTATGACATTTTAGCTCTGTTTTATTTTTGTAAATTTCACGTACACAAGTATTATCGACAAATGTTCTACCAGTTTACATCTTTATTTATAATATATGATATCACAAATAATAAAATATATTGGTGTATATTACTGTTATTTTAGTAAGTATTTAAACTGTGCATCAAACTGAATGCCTAAATAAAATTATACTTTCATTTTAAACCAAGTGACATTAATATTTGAAACAGATTTCCTCAGATGAATTAGTAGATTTGTTTTAAATTTATAGACCTCGCCAAGTAAATCCCTATATATTATTATTTAACTAGCTGTCGCCCACGCCCATATTTTTAGTGGTATGCCTGAGCTAAAGTATCTTAGTAATTTGTAACATTTACCTATACAGTCTAAATAAAACTAGGTACTAAATACTAATATTGTAGTTTACTTTGGACCACTTACAACGTAAATAAGTAACATTTAAATTATTATGAAAAAGGAATAATTATTATGACATAACTGTTTTTGAGTTTTTTAAACCTGAAATAAATGATTTTTATATTATTTTTTTGAGTATATTATATTGTGAAATGCTATACATATATGTTTAATTATATTTAAAGGTGTATTTGGTAATTCGCTATAACACAATAAAGTAAGATTTTGATTATCTATTTATGCAACTGAGGAATGATTCTTCTCGTTATGATTCTTTAAACCGGTAACCGTCACAAAACGAAGGGCACAAAAACTTAGAAATGTAAACAGTAACAGTTAGACATGTACACAGCTTTAATTTTCATTGCTTCAAAACCGTCGGAGTTTCATAGAAACATACCACCCGTGGGGGTGGTATGTTTCTATAAAACTCCAACTCAATTTTTCACTCTCGGTAAAGCAGAATTTCCAAAAGTCCTTATTATTTTTTTTATAGCTTTATCCCGCACATGAAAGGGTAGGCAAAGGGAACTGCAAGGACCGTGGCAATCTAGTGTTAAGACACTCCGTTGCTTAGTCCCTGCTTTCTCCGTCCCCGCGTTCCGCCGTTTTTGAGGCATTGCGTGTTGAGTGGCGGAAGCTCAACGCCGCGCTTTGCCTAGTTTACCAGAGCGAAGAAAATGGAAATAGAAAAATCCATCTTCCCCGACTGGGGATCGAACCCAGAAACCGTCGCGTTACAGGCAGACGTTGCGCCTCTGCGCCACGACGATCCTTATTGTGTCATTCTTAATTTTTAACCAAATAGCCAAATATTAAATTGAATCGAATTAACTTCAAAACTGACGGAGTTTCCTTTTTTCCCCTTAAACAACAAATTTCCAAAAAAAGATAGCCTATATGTTACCGAGGACTAATAGGTATATAACTAAAAAGTTTCATCAATATTCATCTATTGGTTCCTGAGATTAGCGTGTGCAAACAGACAAACATATAAACAGACAATTTGTTTTCCAATTCTTGCTCTTTTTTCATTTCTCAATAACCCTACATATTTTATTTTGTAAAAATATTTTATGTACACGATATTTTTACTGTTTTATTATATATACAGATAGTAAGTTTACACTTGTAAAAGTCATCAAGAAACAACATGGCGTCCAATTTGAAAATGTCAGGTTACATTTTTAAGACAGTCATTGATTGAATAAAAATTTGGAATTTCAAGCTGCTTGACCTATCAAAGGGATAGGATCAAATTAACTTATCAAAAATGGAGTTGAGAATTTAATTATAATGATTGTAGTTCTATAACGTCAAAAATAGGCTTAAATTTTATGTATTTTCATTTCACCTTTAAAATTGATGAAAAGTCGACATTAAATTTCGCAACAAAATATATATTTTTATAAGTAAATTAAAGATAAGGAAGAGAATTGTGAAAAGTAGAAGATGCTTATAGTATATAAAAAAGTAACTATAAAATGAGCTGTTTAACTACCTCATCAGACATGATATGACTCAACAATTTTTAATTTTTCAAGTAGGTAGTTAGGCTGCCTCACATCAAAATTACGGGCCAACATGTCGTCGTACGACACTCAAAATGTGGTCGAACATGGCTACAATACTGTGTGCATGTAATCTAATGGTGTGGTAGAAAAGAAAGAAATATATGAATATAAAATGTTTTTTATTTTGTGATAAAACATTAAAAAATGCGTTATAACGTACATATTTACTAATCTAAACGAGATTTGATATCCATTTCTATGTATTTACCAATTTTTATTTTCGTAATTTAACAATTTAATACACGTGAACAAGTCAGTTGTTTTGTAGAACTAATTTTCACAGTTCACTGCTATATTTATTTTTGAGCACGACTGGGTTATCAATTTCCAAACAAATATAAAATTGAGATTAACCAAACTTTGAAAAATATAATATTTATAGTTAAATCCGTCTGTTACTAATTGCTTATTTGTATTTCTTTAATTAAAATATTAATACTTTAAGAAAAAAAAAATAACGAAGCAGGACTTGAACCCCCGCCGCTTAAAAGCTCTGACCACTTAGACACTAATAGAATTAATTTTCCAGAAAATTTTACATTATGTGCTTAATGCACAAATATTAATATTTCTTTCTATTTAATAAAATATTTAAAAACAAATAAATAAAATTCATATTCAATGCCTTTAGCTAATTATGATGGCAAAACATTTATCGTTATACTTATATATACAACTTAAAGTATTACATTTTATCATTTACTTGGCTATTCATAAGTTATTTAAATTTATATAAATCATTAGACAAACTACTACTATATACTACCAAATATAACAAATAAAATTTATTGAACGATTATGATTGATTATTTGTCAGTACAAAGTAGAATTTATATAAAAAATCGACCTGCAGAAACTCTTTTACCATAATATTTCTTAGCTTCACGCTTTATCCCGCACACAGTAGGGTAGGCAGAGGGAACTGCAGGAACCTACGAACCTAATGTTAAGACACTCCTTTGCTTAGTTCCTGCTTTTTCCGTCCCCGCATTCGGCCTTTTCGAGGCATTGCGTGTTGAGTGGCGGAACTCAACGCCACGCTCTGCCTACTTTCTAGAGCGAAGAAAATGGTAATAGAAAAATTCATCTTCCCCGAATGGGAATCGAACCCACAAACCGTCGCGTCGTTACAAGCAGACGCTTACACCTCTGCGCCACGACGGTTCTCCCGTACCATATCATAATTTTTGAACTAAAAATCCATAAATATCTACAGCAGCTACAAGTGACATCAATTGGTAGACAAATTTTCTAAACATAATCAATTAAGAATCGAACTGGAGTAAAACAATTATATAAGTAACACAAACATTAATAAATCCAATTATAAGACTAAGATCGATGGGGAAAATCCGCCATATTGTGTACTTGGGTGGGCGACTTTCCATATAGTCCATTGTAATAAGGAGCTCCATTCGTAAATCTTTATCTGTTTATAGAAAAATAAAAAATACAATGCCTTATTAAAAACTTCATTGAGAGAATAAAAACTATTTTGTTACACACATCATTGAATTAGAACGATGCTAATATATCTTAAATATGTTTATAAGTAATAGGTTAAATACTGGGAACCATCGTAGCACAGTTAAATTCTCTCACGATGAGAATGAATTTTTCATTTTCTTTTATTTGCTCGGGCATTACTGCAAGCGTGGCCTTGAGTACCGCCAACAGTGGAAAACAGGGAACGGAGTATCTTAACACTAGGTTTCCACGGTTCCTGCGTTCCCTCTGCTTACCCTGCTTTATGAACAATAAAACGAAGCCAAAAAACGTTAAATACTGACTGTTGCGACAAAGAGTTCGAATTCCCTCGGGTAGAATGAATTACCGTCGTGGCGAATGAGGTGTAAGCGTCTGCCTGTAGACGCGACGGTATGAGGATTCGATTCCCACTCGGGAAGATGGATTTTTCTATTTCTTCTAAGCAACGGAGTGTCTTAACACTAGGTTTACATGGTTCCTGCAGTTTCATCTGCCTACCCTGCAATATGCGGGATAAAGCGTGAAGCTAAAGAACAAATTAAAAAATAAATATGTTTAGTTTGTATTTAGAAATAGGTAGGTTTTGACGCTTACTGCTGCATAAAAGAAGTTCATCGACTAATAGTTCATTAATTTGATCGTACTCGTAGAGTACCATTTCAGCAAATACTATGGCACAACACATCAACGTCGTGCCCACCACTGCTTCAAAGAAATATGCTACTTGATATAGCTGAAATCCCTGTAAATATAATTTATTTAATCTTTCTTTTTATCATCCCTTTGTACAGATAAGTAAATTGGGTTATTATAATTTATAAAGCTTACCACATTAATGAACTCCTTGATGTTAGAATAAATTATATAAATAATTTTAAATATATTGAAGAATATGCCGGAAAATAACTGGAAACAAAAATAACAATAAATAGATAGTTCTATAAAAGCCAGATATTATTATTGACTTCTTAAATTATTCTAAAATACATTTTAATTTACTTTAACTTGTACAAACAAGTTATTTCTACAAAAATGATTAAATTTAAAGCTGGTTTGTCAGCTTAATATATAAATATATTTATAGACTGAACTTGTAGGAAGATACCGTTATTCGCACACCAGGGATAGCAGCATCGACGCTGTCTAATAGCATTTTGTACACATTATTAAACTTCTTCATAATATGTAACTTGTCTTCAACATTTAAATTTTTGTCACTTAATTTCATAATAAAGTTTTTTCTTATAAACCTAAACCGTATGTGCAGTACGTCAAACATCAAGTTATTGCCTAAATAACTTAAATAATTGGTAGTGTTTATAAAATATGTAATTATAAATATTATGAAAGCATTTTTTTCATATTTAAAAGCATATATCGATATATATTTAATAAATAACACAATAAAGAATAATGTAGGACTCGCAAAGGACCTTTCACTGAAGTCAAATTTGATAATTTTGTCAATAATTGAAATATCTGAATAAAAATTAATAATAAATTTGTCTTTAAAATATAATGAAAACGATATATTAGTACACATTCTCAACAAGCTCGTAAATATGCCAAAATAATCCAAATAAAAATATAAAAAAATTACTATAATAATAGTATTATATATCACACAATATAACTTTGCGAATAGACGGATGATCTTAGATGAACTACAATCGGAGTAGTGTCCAAAAATCAATTTAAATAGTAGCAAATTTTTCAAAGTAAATAACTTTCTTCGTAACATGACTACTATGAGCTATGTCCGATTCAAATGAACTGGAAATGTCCACAAAACATTAATTTCATACTTAGCTGATGAAAAATTTTATGGTGTACATATAGCTATAATGATAAATGAAAACATATTATTATGTCCACTTGAATTGTAAAGTAATTGGTTTTTAGGGTTCAATAGTTATGACATTTTTTGTGACTTCTGTTTCATAAGTTATATTTTTTTTTTAATTTCCCTGAAGTATTTGTTATTATTTAAATTTACTTTATAGAACTTTTTCTAAATTGCAAAAAGTTAATAGAAACATTTCATTATTATTACATATTGTAGACCAAAAATAATATATTGCCACGTATGTTTAGAAGCAATATTAACAGATAAGCTTGCTGGTAGTAAGAGCGCAGAGAAAAATAACAACATATGATCAATTAAGTCAATAAAAAACATGATTTTAAAATTAATGATACTTTGAATTTACTAACAAACTGATCAGAAATAGGCCTTCCTAATCTATATGCAGTAGAAATAGAAGCGAGAGGTGTTACACGGAAATCTCTCTAAAGTTTTCTAATATCTCGTCTATCAATTAATTTCTAGAAGCAAAGTCATTTTTAGTAAAATCATTTCGAAGTTGATTAGATAGAGAGAAGAAAAGGTTATTGAGTTAATATGAATTTAAAACGGCCCCTCAATTTAACAAGAAGTAAGACCTTACAGTTCTAACTTTTTTATTTTTTTTTTATAATATAGGTGGCAAACGAGCTGACAGATCACCTGATGGTAAGTGAATAATGCCGCCCATAGACATTTGCAACACCAGAGGAGCTACAAAATGCGTTGCCGGCCTTTTAAATGGGAATACGCTCTTTTCTTGAAGGTCTGCAGGTCGTATCTGTCCGGAAAAACCGCATGCGGCAACTCATTCCACAATTTTGTGGTGCGGGGCAGAAAATTTCTGTTAAAACGTACAGTAGTACTCTGCCAACTGTCAAGGTGGTGGGGGTGGTAGAGTTGTCGCATAGATCGATGACGGAAAGAGGCGGCAGGGATCAGTCCGAACAGTTCTTCAGAGCACTCCCCATGATATATGCGGTAGAGAATGCATAGCGAGGCTACATCTCTACGCAGTGCCAAGGTGTCGAGCCGATCAGAAATCTTTTCGCAATCGACAATTCGAGTCGCTCTCCTTTGAATGCGGTCTAGAGGGAGAAGCTGGTACTGGGGAGCCCCTGCCCAAAGATGTGAACAGTATTCCATGTGAGGCCGAACCTGAGCTAAACTTATTGTAAAATTTCATAATTTTAGTTCAACGAGAAGTACTCCTTAGGTTTTAATTTTTCATACAAAATGCAATAAATTAAGCATTATCAATTTAGATATAATAGTCCTGACGTCTCACAAGCGGAGGGACAGGATTCAGACATTTTTCATTAGAGGTAAGGAACCCTGTAAATCATAATAAATAAATAAATAAAAAGCCTTATATTTCTTGCATTCCATAGTTCATTTACAGTGTACATGCATAATAAATAAACAATCAAATAAATTAGATTAATATTGAATTTAATTAAATTAAATTAAAATTAAGTAAAACAAAAATAATATGATTATGATGATATGAACAAATAATTAAATTAGATTATAATATAAATATATTCAAATTCATAACAGTTTTTGTAATTTTGTTCAATAGATTATAAATACCATTAATTAGTTATTGATTTGATATTGCAATTGACATAACATAATATATAATTTAATTGATATAATATATAATATGTTTTTTTTTATTTGCAAAAACCCTCTCCATGAGAGGTAAAGGCCTCCTCCAGAGAAATCATATTTTAAATAACACTTGAATCATGAAACTGTCATATAATAAATCATGTGAATATTAAAAATATATACATTCCTTGAAATTATATTATGATAATCTGATATTTGAAGTAATTTACAAAGAACAGAATTATACTTTATAGTTATTTGGATGAAAATTTAAGCTGTATCTACTGAACGCTTCTTGCATTGCGACATTTATGAAATAGCGAGACGGCTATGGATGCCTTATTTTGGCAGTTCTGCATTCATAACGAATAAGGAGCTTACTCCAAACATTTTGATGAATACCTGCTAAGTATTGCAAAGACAATTGCGTTGTTTTAAACGGAAACATTAAATCTGACAAATTTTAGTAAATGTCTCTATACTTCGTTTTAAGAGAAACGGGACGTTTTGTAGAAAAAGTATTAAGATTAATTATTACAAATTATAATATTTTTTAAATTTCACGACGGTTCTATAGTAAAATCAAATACAATTTTCTTGATTGTACTTAGGCAAAATAAATAAATAAATAAATTCTAATACTTTTAATTACAGTAATCAAAATAAATTCCAATTATTACATATATTTCGTTTTAAAATTGAAGAAAACGTCGTATCGATAACTTTATTATTTCTTCAAATAGTCTACTATCAGAAGTCAATTCAATACTATACTATATAGGATCATCATTCGGCATTTTCGCAAGAAAAAATGTAAGAAATGTTCATTGAAGAAAACATGCTCTAATGTTATAGTATTAAAGTATATAGACTATTTAAAAATATTTTTTCACACATTTTGGAATTTTTCGTATATTATAGAGTATAATATTAATTTACAGTACTTCTAAATACCACTGTACAAAGCTTTTATTATATACCGAGCCGCACACGTCGTGCTAACGAGCTTGTGAGTTATTATAACTGTGATAGTGATGCAAGAAATAAAGTAAAGTACCTACCTACTATTCAAAAATAAATTACGTGTATAATTCAACTATTTTGTTCCACTGACTAACGACACCCTTGTCCTCGTAGAGTGTCCCGCGTATCACAACGGTACATAGAAAGGCTTTTTATGAGTCATCGACCTACTCGCTACCATTCATATATGTAATTTTGATACTGGAAACGTTATGAAACCTCGCTCAGCTATAATTCTATAGTAAAAATATATATTAATAAGCCAATTGTAATAATAATTTTAATAATAAATAGTGAAACAATAAATTCACTAACGTACAAGGGATGCCACGAAGATTTTTATTTATTTTTCATATATTATATCCGACAATGTTACGGCCTAGTTACCAAGATCTGCGTATATTTTTAATGAAAACTCTAAAATATCTTTATCATAACACAAAAACACTAAGGCAATGCTTTCAGGCATTTTGTAAGCCATGTCTACGTTTTCTGCACATATTTCTTAAATAATACTTTTCTTCTTGAACATTTTTGTTTAACCTAATATGTGATAAATTATTATTATAGTTTTTCTAATTTATTAACACTTTAAATGAATTAACTTAACTTTAAAGGAATTAACTTATACAATTAAAACATTATAAGAATATTGTTAAATATTTATTATGTAGTCATTTAAATTAATTTCGGCTGAGGTATGTATGAGGTAAGGAAAGTGGCTTCTAGGAAAATAAATCTTCGTACTTATAAAAGGTTCGTGTGGAAATGTCTGGTTACAATGAACTCTACGTTTTACTTAATTTTAAACCTTAAAGTTGGGGTGTTGAAACAAAAGTCGTCTGCATAAGCTTTTATGAGCCTAGTATAAGATCCAGCTTACGGACTGAAAACAAATCTACCTACTCACCTCATTAGTTCGTATTTTCTTATTGCGTGGAAGTAGAAGTTTCTTGAAAAATATTTTACAAGTTTTTGTTTTGAGATATTAAAACGTATTTTCCGTAGTTTAATGACTTCCAAATATTTTAAACAAGTAAGCAACTATTGTGTTATTCTTTATATATAGCACAACGTACTAGGTGTTCATCGTTCACGGGACACTTTGGTTAGTGGACACACACTCTATTACATTACAGTCTTTTTTTCAAGATTTTACTTAATAAATGATAGACTCTCTTGGACTCTATCCAATGCCGATGTATATACCAAAATGTGCCAAAATTGAAATTGTTAATATCAATTATATAATTTATATAAAATGGCTTTTAGAAATGAGGATAGAACCAGCAACACTTACAGTGATAATAAACTAAATTTAGAATATTTTTTTAAAAGACTTTTCAAATGAATTTCTACACATTCCTACTTAAATAAGTGATACATGGAATATAGTGCTTTGCTAATGTAGCTTTAGGCTAAGCCAATTTTACCATAAACTGTTTTAATCTTCCACAATTTCAAAGTCATTATGAATGTATAATGGTAATATGCATTTTAGTAAACATGAAAATAAATTTGAGGGTGATCCATAATATTTTGATATTTTTTTAATGACGGTATATAAAAATGTACTCATTAGAAATATTTCTAGTCATCTATGAGGCGAGCCGAGTATTTAAATAGGTGATGTTTACCATGAACATTATAAACAACGAGAAACACTCTTGTAAATTGCTATTTCTCCCTGAAGCACTAGTAATATCTCACATCCCGCGGGATATTTAATACTAGTTTTTTATTTATGATAAACAAATTTAAGTATTTTATAATATAATTTTAGTTTAACTTCGCCGTAGCTTATTCAAGTGCAAAAGCCCCATTGGAATTTCCTTTAGAAAGTTATATTGGAAATATTTGGTTTTCTAACTACACCAGCTTCACACACACTTGAATTAAATATCTCGAATTGCTTCTTTGTGTACTCAGTAATGATTTAAAAAAATTAATTGATTTTTTATTTAAAAAAATAATTGATTTTTCACAAATCTATTGATTGAATTCAATCGATTGAATTTAATCAATTGAATGGAAATTGAGCTTTAAATGCAAAGCGTAGCGTCCTAGCACTTTGGTTCTCATATTTTATCTAGATTTAATCAAAGATGTGAAAATTGGAATAATAATATGGAATATTAATAAATTAATAAATGTTATTAGTTAAATTTATTAAAAATTATATTAAATAAATTTATTCATATTAAATGACATACAATAAACAGATTGTCGGGCACTCGGGCTCACATCAATGCCATATGAAAATTGAAGATAAGCCTCAATCATTATAGTTTGATGCAGGCAGCTTTTAAATGATTGCTTTAATATCTATATTACTAAGGTAATTAATAATATAAATAATAATTTGTAAATTGTAAATTAGCGCTTAAATATAATATTTTATATATATTTTGGGTTTAAAATAACCTTAATTGCAATTAGTACAAGCAGAGCACGAAATTGTTTTTTTTTTTCTTTTTTTTTAACTTCACGCTTTATTCAGCATATGGCAGGGTAGGCAGAGGGAACTGCAAGAACCATAGGAACCTAGTGTTAAGACACTCCAGTTTTAGTCCCCGCTTTCCCCGTCCGCACTTTCTTCCTTTTTCGAGGCATTGCTTGTTGAGTGGCGGAACTCATTGCCGCGCTTTGCCTACTTGCCAGAGCGAAGAACATGAAAATAGAATAATCCATCTTCCCGAGTCGGAATTAAACCCAGAAGACGTCACGTTACAGGCAGACGTTGCGCCACTGCACCATGACGGTCTTCAATTTTCTTTTATTTTCTTTAAAAGGTATATATACTGTTCGTTACATAAGACTTAAACTGAAATTCATCACAGAAGATTAAGAATACCAAAAAACGATAGTAGTAGTAGATTTATAATAAGCTTTTAAACACACTGAAAATTTTAAGTCAACAATTTTGCTCCTAACTCGAAAGACCTACAGTAAAAATGGTTTATTAAGGTAATTTAAAAGTTACTCCTTGATTATAGAGTATTCATTATATAATTTTAGTCAAAATTTTTAAAGGGGAAGATAATTTGTCATGAAAATATAATTTAATTAATTTATCTATAATCTTAATACTTCTTCTTTATAGATAAAATAAAAAATCGAAAACAGAGTAGGTGTAAAGCCATCTTTTGCGCAAGAAAATACTCTACGACATAAGAAAAACGCCATACTAAAAATATAAATTTAATTATTTTTTATGCTTAACTGATGTTATTTATTTGGGCTTATTATAAAACTGGTAAAAGAAAAGACATAATGTCTTTTCTTTTAGTATGAGTCATTATATCAGCCGTAGGACATAGGCCTCCCCCAGGGACCTCCAGTGTGCCCTGTCGCATCCAGTGGCTTCCTGGCCGTCCCACGCTGCGCTTGCAGGCATGAACAAATATTTCGAAACATTGCTTCAGAAATATTTTACCAAATATATATATATATATATATATATATATATATATATATATATATATATATATATATATATATATATATATATATATATATATATATATATATATATATATATATATATATATATATATATATATATATATATATATATATATATATATATATATGTATATAAATACATATACATATAGCACATAATCAAAAATAAGGTTATACATAAATTTTATTTGTAACGTTTTTCTTTTGTTACATTCACTAGAAATTCATAAACATAAATAAAATACGACCGAAAACAATTCAAAAGTTTTAAACATCAAATTCAACTACTACATCAAGTTACTAATGTAATGCATAAGTGGTAGCTGTTTTTTACGTTCAAATCAAACCAACAACCACCTTCTTTTGTTAAACACAAAACTACTACTCACCGATGACGTTAATTATGAATTTTAAATTATAAATTTTAATTTCAACCTATAAGCATATTATATAATGGAAAAGTTATTAAATCAGATATATATTTCGAAATATATATCAAGTAGGCTTCAAAATACTTGTGACTTCTTAACGATGATTTTCAGCTTTGTCTCTCTTTGTTCCACCCATTCGCTAATAACATTTGCAAAATTAATTATACCGCTTGATGTGCGAGTTAATAACAGACAATTCGCCATCCTATCAGATTAAACAATAAATTGAACATAACTATTTAATGAGAGCTTTAGCGACCGCCATTGTGTAATCCCATATAAAATCTTAACGAGGCTTTTACCCGGGAAAAATTTAGGTAAATTTTTAAGTGGAATATAATTTTATCTGGAAATAAGTCCGCTGATATCGTATACTTAAAAGGTATATTTCTAATATTATTTGATATTTTATTATATTTAGAAAAAAATTAGGTCATTTTATTACTTTTAGTGCGTTAATTACTACACGTTTCAGGCCAACAAAATCAATCACAAGCCTACATCCGTTCTAAGTTGTCCAACAATCTAAATATTTAAATATTTTATAATATTTTTTTTAGCTTCACGCTTTATCCCGCATATTGCAGGGTAGACAGAGGGAACTGCAGGAACCATATGAACCTAGTGTTAAGACACTCAACGGAGTGTCTTAACACTAGGTTCATGCTTAGTCCCTCCTTTCTCCGTCCCCACTTTCCGGCATCGCGTGTTGAGTGGTGGAACTCAACGCCGCAATTATAATATTAAATTAAAAATATCATACAAGTTACACTTACTGTGCATTTACCTGTTAATGATATCAATTAATTATAGCTTAATTAATGAACCAGCAATTTTGCATCGAGGGATGTATTAACATCTTATTAAAAATAAACAAAACGAGGTTATTTGGAAAATAAAATTAAATTACTTTTAGAATCTTAATTATAGTAAAATAACAGTTTACGATGCAATGAATTATAATTAATAATTAATTACATTGTAAATGAATATAGTATAATATTTCAAATAGGATCGTTTCAAGTTAAGCGTACTAAAGCAGGATTTTGCCTTTGTTAAAGTAATTAAATAATTATTATGAAGAGGTAGATTTTGTCATTTCTGCATTGTATCGAAATCCTTTGATACAGCTCATCATAGACTAAATTACGTACGTATTTTGTACGTGAGACATTAATCAATAGAGTATGATTAATGAAAGCCTGTGATACTGATCGCTTGATGGATTAGCACCCCATATGAGTGTTGATAATTTTCTATGTGCTTCCACCTGTGGCCATTCAATTATCTTATTTGTTATTATACATTAGTACCCGTGTTACTATATTTTTAGTTTTAATTTTTTGTGTTTCTCTACATGTTTTGCATTAAAAAAAATAATTAAAGAACTTGCGATAAATTAACATTAGCAAGTTAACTTTTAATGACATAACTGATAATCTTTTTTACAACTTATTTGGACTTATATAAAATCATTAGAAATCAATTAAAAAAAATATATTGGCTATCTTAAGTAAATGAGTGAAGTAATCTAATGTTTAGGTAATTATTTGTTTAGGTAAGTATTAATCTTTACATAGCAAATGACGTCGTAGCCTTGCGCTATGGTGGACATCGCCGATCACGAGTATAAGTATCGATACATACCTTAAATAAACTGTATCTTAATATTCATAAAAACTCATAGAAACTAAACAACCTTTCTACGTTATTTTCTTTGACGATTTTACTTTAGATACATATTGATGCGATTCTGATACTGTTTCTTTTTTGTCCGTCCGAAGTGGAAACTACAACTAGGTCTTACAGCGAGATTGGCAACCGCCAAATCCTTACAAATCTCCACAAAAAAGATCCTTTCGCTCCTGAAAAAACATAATCGTATCAAAGCATGGGGCTAAAATATATGCTAGGAAATTCCGTCACTAAAGTGAATATCACCTTTGTGGCGATATTCAGTGGAACGCTGTGTATTTTATATTATAAAGAAAACGTAAGCTAAAACGGTTTTGCAATTTGTATGAAAGGAATATTGTGTTATTAAAATAATAATTTTGAATTTTTCGCATACCTAAATAATAGTAAGTCTACATTTTAGTGTGACAATATGTGTATTTTATCTAAAAGTTCTTAGCCTTACAATAACATTTCTAACCTTTATTATATCACTTGAAAATAAACAAGTTAGACTAGAAATATGTAGCTACGTATGTTTCATATTTTATTACAAGCATGCACTATTTACATAATTTTCTGGTAAAAAACTTTAAATAATGAAAAAATATGTATAAACAGTAGGAATATACAATAACCGTATAATAACAAAAACGGTTTAAACGGTTTAAACGGTTTAACAAGTATACAAAAATCTTATTTTTTTTACATTATCCTGGATATTTTTGAGAAGCCATCTGGTCAGTCCTATAAAAATATTTTGACATCATCAAATTTGAAAACATGTTACAAATTTCAAGTCTGTTTACAAAATATAGGTATATAGAGATATCTAAACAGGTATATAGTTAATAAAGATATGTTGAAAATGACCCACAGTAACTCTCGGGAAGAACTAAACAGGGCAGGATGGAATAACTACGGACTTTTTTAACGCGGGAGGTAAATTTTTTAAATGTCGATCGTAATTCGTAATTTTTTTTACGCTTTGTCCCACATTTTTCAGGGTAGGCAGAGGAAACTGCAGGAACCATAGGATCCTAGTGTTAAGGCACTCCGTTGCTTAGCTCCTGCTTTCTCCGTCCCTGCTTTTCGCCTTTTTCGTGTTGAGTGGCGGAACTCAACACCGCGCATGCCTAGTTTCCAAAGCGAAGAAAAAGGAAATAAAAAAATCCATATTTCCTGAGTGGGGATTGAACGCACAAGCCCGACGGTTCTCAATCCCTTAGACAAATTATTCAAAATACTACCTATGCCTATTTGTAGACTTTAAATAGCTTTCGATATAAATAAGACTTGTGCTGTTCTAGAATTCATGCCGAGCTCGTGCTTTATCGTAGGTTATATGAAGCTGCGACCACAACCATTCAAATACAAAATAAGATCAGACCAAAGAAACACGGGGAAAGGCAGAGAGTCTCAAATTTTTGAAGTTCATCTGACAGATATTACATATATAAATCTAAAATGTCACACACACAACATGCACATAGAATCAGCATGATGGAATGAAAGTGGGCTTGCTGTGTCTCCAGACATACTAAACATTGATGCAACCAATACGTGTTAGAGAGTATGATGTTTAGTATAGTCATATCCATTTTTAAACGAGGTAATACACACGACCTTAATAATTTTCGACCGGTTTGCCGGTGCTAGTGAAATTTTCCTTTAAATTTTGTTAAATTTATTTATTTTGTGAAATTTTTTAAAAAATATATTATGAATCAAATATTACAGCATGTAAATAACCTATGCAAGATAAACAGTATGTAAACTACACTGCAGACGCTGGACTCGCTGTCATAAGCAGTGTCTACGAGGATTGGGAAAGGTCATAGGAAGCCTTTGGAATGTTCTGTGACCTGTCCGAGGAGTTTGATTGCGGGCAGCACTCATTATTACTGATGCAGCTACATCACTACGGCATAAAATGATGTGCATGTGATTTTCTGATCTCTTATGTATCTAAAATATCTCGGTCGGTTGATGTGAATAGCAAGAAATTACCTGAATCAGTGTAGGAATTCTACAGGAATTTATTTTTGATCCTTTTTCTCCTGTTTTTAATATACATAAAAAACTTACCCTTTTTAGTTGAAAGGATCATTGAGATAGTACTGTTTGTTGATGATACTTCAACAATTTTTAAAATATAAACACAACGAAACGTATAAGGCGATGTAAGCAATGCCCTCTCGAAAGTAGTACATTGGTTTAGTGCTAATAACTTAGAATATAATAGTTAAAAACACCACAAATGTTATTTTCATACCGCAGCCGCCGCAGCTCAAGAATTGTTACTCTTAAATGATGAAGCCGTTAAGCCTGATGATTCTACGGTATCACCCTAAATTACAGTGCGGAGCTCAGATGGATTGGCGAATAGAAAATTAAGTTAAGTTAATTATCGTTATGTAACGTGGAAACCGATATATACCAAATTTTTGTTTTGCAGAAGCGAGCTATTCACGTAATCTATATTCTAAGACCTAAAAATTCCTTTAGGCTCAAACTTACAGCACCTATAACTAGGTTGCAATAAGTCCTCCAGTCTTTTGTAGGGATGGGTATACGCTTTTATAATAGAATCCGTTTTATAGCCGTTCAACAAAATAACTACTTTAAATAATTGTAAAGAAACGTTTGTGTAGTTAAAGAATATTAAATGACAACAACTTTGGGAATGAAATCGCGTCAGTCTATTTCAAACATATCATTGTAAAAAAAATATAATTGTAAAAATTTATAATTATTAATATATATCATATTAAAAAAATCGGTGGTATATTTTTGACGTTCAAAAAATGAATCTTATACTAAGAGTATTTGGAACAAAATTATTTGTATTTGAAGATGATTGATTTGATTGCTTAGGTCGCTTGATCGCTATTTAGAAACGCGAATTGATATCCAGCAACGTTCGAGAATATTTATTACACTCGAGGTTTTATGCCTACATTTATTTTTGTATATTATGACGTTTAATAACATTGATATTTTACATTATTAAATAATTGTTTCCTTGCCAGACGGTCGCCGCGTGAAATAAGAGCCAAAGGTCGTTCAATATTCGTTCTAAGTAAATATTTATTTAGGTCATGTAAATGCTTGTTGCTCCACTCAGTTCAATGTCTGTGAGAGCTAAATACATTGTAGGAAATGTCACCAACATCTACAATGAGAGGAATAACTGATTACTTCAAGCAAAATTACACTGATCTGAAAAACACATATGGCTATAGATACAACGCAATTTTTATAAATTCTTTAGAATTTCTACAAATTTGATTTTTGATTTATTGAATTTTGATTTATTGAATATATTTTAAAGTCATGTTTCAATACTGTTAATAAATTAATGTTAAATGTGTAAAAATATACAGAATATAATGCCTATCTATAGTAGTCAATGGCTTTTAATCCAAGAAACTATATTGTACTATATAAATAATAATAAATAATCTACAAATATCCATTAGTTAAAAGGACAATCGTGGAAAAACAACAGCTTATTCCAATCATAATAGTACTCGTACATCCATGACAATAAAAATAGACTCGAAACAAATTTAGCTGTCATTAAAGTAAGTGCTTCGGCGGACCTATGTTTTATAAAGTCCAGCGTTTTTCATTTGCTGTGAAAGCAATAACGTAACTGAAATACAGACATCCGGACATCAGGAAGTATTTGCCAGAACTTGTTTCACTTACAGCCCGTTTTAAACTAAAAGCCGGGCAAGTGTTAATCGGATCTGAGTATTCAACGTGAAATTTAACATAACTTTAGAATTCACTCAGAATAAGCTTTTATAATTGATATAGAGACAATTATATTGTATTATATTTCTGATAATACAAGCCGTCTGTCGTGGCACAGTGGCGTAGCGTCTACCTGTAAGCGCGATGATTCGTGGATTCTATCGGTCGGGGAGGATGAAGGAAATTAGGCAAAGCGTGACGCTGAGTTCTGCCACTCAACATGCAATGTCTCGAAAAAGGAAAGCAGGAACGGAGAAGCAGGGACTAAGCAATAAAATGCAATTCCTGCAGTTCCGTCTGCCTACCCTACCACGTGCGGGATAAAGCGTAAAAGTTATAAAAATATATATATATATATTTCTATAGGTCTTGGTATGTGTTAACAATAAAATTAATAAGTAGACGTGTGATGGTCTACTTATTTTAAATATCATTTTCAACAAAGTAGATTATCTCGTGATAAATCTGCCCATGATGTTCCCCATAACTGAATCTGTTAACTGATAGTAAAACTTACAACATCTTACTTACCACACGTTTTACGTATTTATAATATTTCGTTGCTTTAGGGAGGAAATAAGTCGATAAACGAGGGATTTATCGAATTCCCTTGATAATAATTAATACTACTTATATACACCTACTAAATTAAGTATTACATTTGTTTGACTAATTGTAATATGAATATTTTAATAACATAGATTATATTAATTACAAAATTAATTGATATGAAAGAACGATAATATAAGATTAACAATACTAAATTCCTTAAATTTCAACAGCTTTATTCATTCAATTCATTTACTTATTAGCACCGACATGTGTATATTAGTATGATATACATTGGTACATACATATTTAGAATACGAATCGTCAAATGAAGTAGGTACTCATATAAGAGAAACATTTAAAACAAATCAATCACTTTGAGTAGAAACGAGCTACTTTTCGGTCCCATTACTATTATTTAATGGATCTAGCCTCAGCTATCGGTTAGAAATCGCTACACAGCATGTTAGTAGTAGAATGTACCACGTTAATGCTAAACGTATATCGATTCAACACTACGTAGTTCATTATAATTAAAGTAAGTATAGAAACATTAAGGCCGTCGTTGTTAAGTAAGCAAGATATATTAAATGTACTGTACTTGCATCTTATACGTGAAAAAAAACACATGTATATAAAGGCAAGCTTAGCCACTTGTTGAATATAAAATTTTATATCCAGCAGAAATATTAAATTTCAACATTTAATCACGCCTTTGTTGATATACAATTTTACAACAAAAAGCAAATAGATAGGTACTGCTTTTAAAATACATTTTATTTTCACGACACGAGTCAAAATTTTACTTTTATATAAACTAATTAAAATATCCAATTACGCTGAAGCTCAAATTCATGTAAGTATAGAGTGGGGCATATCGTATATACGTAACATTTCATTGAAATAAACGTGTTTTTTCGTAGACAAGTGTTCTCTGGAAGTATAATTGGAAAGAACCATATACTAGCCGCAATAAGAATAAAGATGTCCAATATATGTACAAGTTTTATAATAATGTTGATATAATCTCGTTAATGTGTAACATAAACTAATATATATTTTTTTAAAATATACAATATTTTAAACTTCACATATTATCCCACTTGTAGCACAATAGGTAGAGAAAACTAAATGTTAAGAAGACACTACGTTTATAACATTCCTCCTGAGCTCACGTCATTGCGTGTTACGTGGCGAAATTCAACGCTGCTTTTTAAATGTAGAGATTTTCATTTGCCAGAATGAAAACAATTTACATTTATTTTGTTACAATACATCAACGTATTATTAAATTTAGACACGGTAAGTGCTAATAAAAATAAAATCATTAGTTCGAAAGTAAAGTTTGTAACAATGTTGTGTAATGAAACTTTGCCATGAAAAATATTTTTCCTATAAATTTAATAGCCCGTCATATTTTACAACATCTTACAAAGTATTTCAGGTTTTCAATTATTTTGTTTCTAACATTAAAAATGGAAACTGTTAAACTGGTATTATAAATTGATTACAATTTCTTAAATAAATGACAAGATTTTTACTTTTAAGTGTATATAATTTTTAAAGTACTCATATTTTCAACTTAGCTTTTCGCTAGTACTCATGATTTCGCCTTTTGGGTACTCTGACCGCAAGTACACTGATTTACAACTCTGTTAAGTATTGTATGTCTCTGAGATTTACAAATAAAAATAATTTTCCAATCTGAAAATATCATTCCTGATTAATACTTACACCTTTTTCACTATCGCAAAACAATGTAGAAAGCTATTTAATATTGAACTTGATTAGCAGTAATTGACGCAACAGATTTGTAAACAGTGCACAGCCTATTTGCCATATATTTGTGACTGATCTTGCTTGTTTTCCATTCACATGTGACATAAACAAATATTTGCTTATTATATTAAATATGGAAATTAAACAAGTTTTAACTATTTTTTTTCGTTACATATGAACAACAAAATCTTGAATTAACTGCTATGCTTACAATTGTATTGCAACATCAATTGTATTGTAATATGATTGTCACGTTGGAATCTCATCATATATTTTTTTATTTTTTTTTGATATTAAATGAATATGTTAAACCTTAAATCTAAGATATTTGGTATTAAACAAATATTTATCTTTGAAATAATGATCTAAAGTTATAAGTATGAGTATTTCCTCTCTGTACCCAGAAATCTTCGGAATAAAAGTGAACAAACGAATTGAGGTTACAAAAAAAACAGAACTTATGTATGATAAGTCATAGCGTTACTCAGTACTGGCCCCGGGGAAATAGAATATAGAGCTACCATTCATTTAACGATCATGATTTTTTGATATTTCGATATGAGTTTGTATTTCGTAATGAAGAAATGTTGAAGTCATTTATAATTATTTTACATCAATTTTGTTTGTGTGTTTTAATTATTTGAAGAAAATATTCAAGTAGTAAAAATATGAAAGAAAAACATCTTTTTGTCTTGATTTATAATTATGTTATATTTTACAAACATATAATAATGAAGTTTAGCTTTAAGTTACCTAATATTAGGAAATAACTGCGAATGAAGTATAAACACAACGATACTAGAACAATAGATGTACGATGATTTTATTTAATATTTAAATTATTATTATTATTTATTATTATATATTGCTAGAGCGAAGAAAATGGAAATGAAAAAATCGATTTTCCCCGAGTGGAAATCGAACCCACAAACCGGCGGGTTAACAGGCAGGCGCTGCGCCTTTGTTCCACAACGGTCCTCTTTTTTTTTTATTTTTTTTTTTTTATGGGAAGGACAAGGCAAACGAGCGGTCGGGTCACCTGATGGTAAGTGATCACCGACGCCCACGGCCCTGTGTAACAGCAGAGGTGTTACAAGAGCGTTGCCGGCCTTTAAGGTGGACGTAGACGCGCTTTTTGAAGGCACCCATGTCGTATCGATCAGGAAACACTGCCGCAGGTAGGCTATTCCACATTAGTGTGGTGCGTGGAAAAAAGTTCCTACGGAACCGCACAGTAGAAGAGTTCCACGTGTCCAGATGGTGGGGATGATATCTTAATTTGTGTCGTACCGTGCGGTTGGAGAATTCAGCGGCAGGCACCAGATCAAAAAGTTCTCCAGAACACTCCCCATGGTATAAGCGGTAGAGAACGCACAGCGAGGAAACGTCTCTACGCAGCGCCAAAGTGTTTAGCCTTTCACAGATATTTGGGTCCCCAACGATACGAACGGCTCTACGCTGTATGCGATCAAATGGTTCAAGTTGATACTGGGGTGCCCCAGACCAGAGATGTGAACAATACTCCATGTGTGGCCGAACCTGGGCTCTATACAGAGCCAATCGGTGTGCAGGCGTGAAGTACTGTCTCGCTCTTCCGATGATACCCAGTTTCTTCGAGGCCAACTTGGCCTTGCTATCCAAATGATCGCGATACTGACATTCATTCGAAACGCTGAGCCCCAATATACTGATAGTAGGCGAGGCTTTAAGAGAAGTGTTCTCAAAAACTGGTGACACGACAAAAGGTTTTTTTTTAGTGGTTAACGCGCAAACTTGAATCTTCTGGGGGTTGAATTGAACAAGATTCTTTTCACCCCATAGTAAGACATTACTGAGGGAGGTCTCAATAGAAGACACAAGTTTCATTCGGCAATGGTCAACGTTTTCCCGAGAAAGACCTGCACGGCCGGAGTATACGGCGTCCACAGTACTATCATCTGCATAGCAATGAATGTTAGAATCTTCTAACATGTCATTGATATGCAGAAGAAAAAGCGTGGGGGACAGCACACAGCCTTGAGGGACGCCAGCATTTACGGGAAAATAATCAGAGCAAAAACCGTCGACAGCGACTTTAATGCTACGCCCGGTAAGAAAGCTAGCGACCCACATGCACAAATTCTCGGGAAGCCCATACGATGGAAGTTTTGCTAAGAGTGCTCTATGCCACACACGATCAAAGGCTTTCGCCATATCCAGACTAACTGTCAGGCCTTCGCCTTTGCTTTCGACAGCTGCAGCCCAACGGTGAGTAAGGTAAACTAGAAGATCATCAGTTGAACGACCATGGCGAAAGCCATATTGACGGTCGTTGATCAACTGGTGATCCTCTAGATAATCCAGTAGCTGGTTGTTTATTATACTCTCCATAACTTTGGAGAGCAGGGAGGTGATAGCGATAGGCCTATAGTTTGCCGGATTCGAGCTGTAGCGGAGCACTAAAGGAGAAATGCCATCAGGTCCACTCGACTTGTGGATGTCCAAAGAAGAGAGGGCTCGCCGAACAGCCTTTTGACTGAACTTAATGTCCAGCATTGAGCTCAGACATCTCGGGATTGTTGGCGGTGTCTTACCTTGGTCACAAGAGTCGAGTTAGAGGCAAAGAGAGTTCCCAGGAGGTCGGCTTTCTCTTTGGCCGTATGGACGAGGATGTCATTCTCTGTGCGTAACGGCGGAAACGAGGGTTTATACGGTTTTATACGGTTATGTTTAAATATACGCACGTTTTTACTGTACATTTTTTTATTTCAGGTAATGCTATGCTGGTGTAATAGGTGAATACAGGTTGGCTCTTTTTAATTAAGAAACTTACCTGTCACTCTTTCTAAAGATCTTTCAAGAACACTCCATTCTCTGTTCTCCTCCCGAACTCAAGACATCGCTTATTGGGTGGGTGGATTTCAATGCCGCGTTTTGTTTCGTGAGAGCAAATAAATGAAAATAATTTACGGTCATAGACGTCATGAGTAAATCATGAACATTTTTTTAATTTTTATTACGAAAGAATATAAGAATATAATACTCACTATAAATCTATTTAACTCAATCACACTACAAGTCACATTAGGTTCTCTAACTTAAAAGAAGAAGAAAAAAGGACAGAGGGTATTTTACAAATATAATTATATTTAAAAATACGATGAAAAGGTCATCTATAATAAATTTATTAAAAATAAATATATTTTCACAATTTTTTGTTTAAGAAATACTTGATTGCCAAGTCGTTAACTAAAATAAATATGATAGATTTATTCATATTAGATTAGTTAAACAATTTTATTTATTTTTCAAGACCACATAATTTCAAATTTATATTTTTTTCGGGAAATAGGCAAATATTTTCCTATAACATAAACAAAATTAAATCAAAGAAAAAATAAAGATAAAAGGAATGGAGTCTAAGTAGGTGTAGGTAATTCAATTAACAATTCATGGTAGATAAAATAAACAGAATGGCAGCCCGAATTACATTGTTAACGTTCGTTATTACGTGGTCAGGTGTTAAAAGCACTTGTTTGTAATATTCCGGGACACCGTCCGCTAGTTTAATTTTGTAAATGCTATCAACGTGTGCCTCAGCGTAGAGACACAGTATACAACATCAAGTATAGAACTTGTATGCATTAACGTATTAAAATGTGACATGAGGATTTTTATATTTGCTAGTAAAAGTAATGGCTTGGAAAAGAAGTTCAAATGAAAATGAAATATATATATATATATATATATATATATATATATATATATATATATATATATATATATATATATATATATATATATATATATATATATATATATATATATATATATATATATATATATATATATATATATATATATATATATATATATATATATATATATATATATATATATATATATATATATATATATATATATATATATATATATATATATATATATATATATATATATATATATATATATATATATATATATATATATATATATATATATATATATATATATATATATATATATATATATATATATATATATATATATATATACTAATTTCCTTTTATTCCTGTTTTATCCTGCTTTATAGCAGGGAGTTTTTGTTTCTTATGTTGCTGCGCAACCTCCCTTGTGTTTTTAGGAATTTTAAGATTAGGTGACACAATTTTAAGATTACGTGGTACAATAGTACGTTAAGTTATACTGTTTTATTTTCGGGTAGCTTGATTATTCACAACTCATAAATTTGACAAATATAAAATAAATTGTACAAATATAAAAATACCATAAGGTGTTTTAATTCTTAACGTATGTGTCAATGCCGCTTCCAGTATAGTTTTCGCTCTTAGTTTACGCTACGAGACGTGCATACATGACGTAGTGCTGACCCACAAACAAGCTATAAAGGCAACTAATTAAGCGACAGGCGGACATTTCAAGCATCAAAATTAACCGATAATCCCTTTGGATAGCAACTCGTTGGGTTTACTTTGACAGCGAATCCTGCACGATTCATATTTCGTTGCAGCTCCGAACGAGCTTTTTAATTTACTTTAAATGTACAGGAGATACTAATTGATCTATTCTGTTCTAGTCTTAAATCCAAGCATTATTGTCTTATTCCACTAATTTTCTCTAACAATTATAATAACAATTATAAAGTAATAAGTTTTTTAATCTTTACATATTTTTTGTCAATTTACAAATTTTCTTATTTAACCTGCACATATTTATTATATTTATTTCACAAGAAACAAAATAGCTCCTACGTGTAAAACGTAGAACGTTGTGAAATATAGTTAAAATGTAACGTTATTTTAATTAAGATGATTTTCAAACTTCTTCTACCGCAAATAAAGTAACAAGTTGTCCGACGAAAATTGCAAATCTGACAGGAAACGGTTTAATGACAGCCCTTCGAATTTAAAAGCCTTAACTTTAAAAGTTACTTTGCACAGCACTATTGGCAGAAATTCAATTCAATACAATATATGTACAAAGATCGAAAGACGACTCTTATGAGTCACAAGAGACTTACAACCGAAAACGATATCTGATGCTATACTTTTTTAGCTTAGATCGCTAAATAACGAACCAACTTCATAAATAGGTGAGTAGGTGATCTTCATCGAGGTCGACTGCGGTGTTAAAGGTCCATTAAGTGTTCCATCGGGAGCAGTGTGACTTTTCGCAATAAACACTAAACTTTATTAGCTACAAAATGAAAACTTTTATTTTGCTTGCTGCAGCTTTTTTAAGATTTTTTATTGGTCTTAAAAATACTTATATTTAATTTTCTCGTTTTAAATCTAATTAGTGTTTAAATCCGATTCTTAAATAATTGTTATTAATACTGGCAAGTATCAGTTAATTGATGAAAATAATAACTTACAACAAAAAGTAATTAAAATAAAATAATTAAATATACGTATTGTTTTTAGCGAATAAACAAATATGAAAATAAACTGTTTAAACAAAAATATTGAAGTATTGAACGATGAACTGCTTGCTAATGGAAATAAAATATAAGCTTAAATATTTTATTATATTTCAGGTGGTTAATTAAAACTTTCTATAAAGTTATATTGTTATTATGATGTTGGTAGATTTTATGTTTTTTTTGCATTTAAGTATTATAACGTACACGTAATAACGTTATGATAATACTGTATTAGTTTCCAAAGCGAAGAAAATGGAAATAGAAAATCCATCTTCCCCGAGTGGAAATCGAACTCACAAACCATCGCGTTTACAGGCATACGCTACGCCTCTGCGCCACGACGATTCCTCTTTTTAGATATATTAAGCATATTGAATTTAATTTGCATAACTTAAGATTAAGATTTTAATTACATCTAAAAATATTGGTTTATCCCTGATCATTACTGTTTAATTAATAAATTCAAAAATTGAGCAGGAATTCATCCGTTGTTTATAATTTGGTAATTAAAATAACAACATAGTTTAGCTAAGGTTGAGGAGAGTTTCAAAGGATAAGCTGGTATAGTCTACACATTCAATAAAGTAGTGTTTTGTATAACTTAAAATGTCACATACATTTTAATTAAAATATATATTAAGGAGTAACGTATATAGTATATTAGTTTAGTTTAGATAATTTAGTTCAGAAGATAATATATTACTATAGTATATTAGTTAATTAATTTTTCGTACCCTAAAAGTTATGATTGCTTTTACGTTTTGGCCTGTAATATTGTATACATCGACATGAAGTTAATAAAAAAGTGTTTTTGATATATAGTCAAGCTCTCTAATTAGCCTGTTATATGTGAGACACAGAAGAACATTGAAAATATAACAAAAACAGAATTTTATCTTAAAATTGTAACATAATAATTATTGTAACTTAATTAATTATAATTATGCAAATAAATTTTACAATAGAACTAGCTTTTTGTGGAGTAGGTAAAATAGATTTACAAGCAATCAGAATCTGAACTTTTATGAACAGTCCACATGACCCAAATTTGAAGCACTACGTGGTCGTTGAAAAAGAAGTCAATCACTCAATTTAAATTAAAAGTTTTTTACTAGTTCCTTCATTTTAGTTCATTATGTACTGATACTTGTAAGCTGATACTGGAAAATATATTTATGATTTTAAATAACACTAACAATCAGGCATATACTTTCTTATTTTATTTATCCACACTGAGGAAAAAAAAATACTTATAAAAATTACGTTTCATGTTTGACGATGTCTTTAAGTAATTTTTCATTTTACATTTTTTTTAGCTTTACGCTATCCCGCATTTTGCAGGGTAGACAGAAGGAACTGCAGTAACAATATGAACCTTGCTTAAAAGGTAATGAACTATTAGTCGATGAACTTCTTTTATGCAGCAGTAAGCGTCAAAACCTATATTATTATTTTTCAAGCTTTCTCTATCCCACACTTAGCAGTATAGGCAGAGGAAATTGTAGACAGAAGAAACCTAATATTAAGACACTTTATGTCTTTCGAGTCATTACATGTTAAGTGGCGAAAATTAACGCTACGCTTTGCCTACTGGCCAGTGTGAAGAAAATGAAAATAATTTGTTCTCTTTTTTTTAGCTTCACGCTTTATCCAGCATATTGCAGGGTAGGCAGATGAAACTGCAGGAACCATGTAAACCTATTGTTTACATGGTTCATTCAACGTCCCCACTTTCCGCCTTTTTTGAGTCATTGCGTATTGCGTGGCGGAACTCAACGCCGCGCTTTCCCAGCTTTGCAATTTCCAGAGCGATGAAAATGGAAATAATAAAATCCATCTTCCCCGAGTGGGAATCGAACCCTCAAACCGTCGCGTTTACAGGCAGACGCTTACGCCTCTGCGCCACAACGGCATTCATTTTACATGTTTTCTTTAAATATTTTTTATATACTTTCTTTATATTCACAATTTATTCTACACACAGCAGGATAGGCAAGAATAACCACTAGGTGTTGGATTGATACTAATCAAGATACTTGTTTCTCTGCTGTAAAAAAGTTTGCCTGATTATCATCATACTATATGTTGAATTCCACTGCTCATCAGCGGAACTTAACTTCACCCTTTGTCTTAATAAATACCCCTTCGAAACGCGATCGAATCTGTAACTACCTCATTTACACTTAGCCACTGTTCCACTGGGCCACTATATACTAATGGATCTATTAAAAACGTTTACATTCCTAACAACTCAAGCCCGGTGATGCTTGATGAACGTGGCATTCGGTAAATTAAAATTGTTTTTGAAGGTAACGCTACTCCGTCGAGCTTGTGGCGCTTTCATTTTTATTATTCCTATTTCAGTCATTTTGTTTGACTACATTTTCTTATAAAAACTGAATTTAAAGAATTGTTATGAATTTAAAATAATCTTAGAAAAGGATTTTTAGTTTAAAAAGATATAAAACATATAATCTCATACATAATTTCATATAAGCTGTATCATTACACTTTATATTGGTCAAAAGCATTTAAGTAATCAAACCGGAAATATGCAATATTTTTTGTTATCCTACATATTGCCTCTTTTGTGGAACAGCCAAAAAAATATTTACAATTACACTAACAAAATAATTAAATATTGATATCTAAATGATTCTATAAAATAATTATATGTTTTTTATGTTAAATACGTAATTAATTTTAATTAATTATAGTTGCATACAACATATAATGACGTGATTGCACTGTAAAATCTTAACAAAACATGACTTAAAACAAATGAAATTAAATATAATATGGTATGAGGATTATAATTAAAAAAGTTACTGTAGAAGTTATATTATTATTAACTCTTTAGAGAACTAATTTTCAACGTGTTAGAAATTACTTATTTGACATGTTGGAAATTGATTTCATTTAACATATATTTATGTAAAAAGGTAAAATATGACCTTGCGCTTCGCTAACTATAATATTTTTAGAATAGGTTTGGAATAGGCTTAACAATGTGATAATTGCACACGAAAACTCTCTTAAAATCAGAGCAAAAATGATTACTTATTTTTGATTTACATATTCGCTCTTAGTTTTTGAAAATATATTTATAAAAGTATTTCCTTACAAAAACAAACATTATTCAGGCGACGGTTTTCATATTAAGATGGAAAAAGGTGAAATATAACTAACGAAAAGTAATCTTCAAAAGCATAACGCAGGCGGAAGGACTCACTTGGGACTCGACGACCATTTTATCAACTGCCCGTATATATGACTACGACAGCCTTTTTGTTTAATATTTTGTAACGTCTTCTTACTGCATAATCAGAAATTCAACTGTCATAAATTTAAATTGACATAATATAATAATTTTAACAATAAATAGCATTTACGAAATACCCCTAAAGTAAATATAAAAATTCTAGCATATAAACATTATTTTTTATACATTTCTCAGTATATTTTGTTATATCAATTTTAATTGTAACTTAAATATTTACGAAATATACATATAGATCTTCTGTGATTTTAGGTCCAACTTGTATCCCAAATATCCCAGGGTAGACAGAGGGAGCCTAGTCTATCCTTAAGATCTTTTCATTATTATTGTTACATATTATTGAGTGGTAAAGTTCAGCACTATGTTTTAGCTTCTTCTCGCAACGGGGACTAAAAATAATTTTGGACCACCTCTTTTCCCCTTCAAATGTTTTACTTTGTCATATCGATCATGTATAGGTATCTAGAACTTAGTTAATTTATCAGTATTTTTTTTCTGTTTCTATACAAATATTTCCACATGTTATCTACATGATATGTAGATATTTTTTATTAATGTCATTTTTCATATTCATTTGAAAAATTGGTGTTGGAGAGTAAAACATATTCATCTACATTTGGGTCCAAAGGGATTACAAGAATAAACTGATGGGGAAAGTTGCAAAAGCATAACAAAGTGAATGTGTTAAATATTCTATTTCGTTGATGAGCATTCTTTATAGATTCAGTCAATGGTATGGAAAATTGTTGTTTGAAATGTATATTTACAATGTGATGAAACTAAATATTTAAATATTGTTATTCTTCTTACATGGAGCATTCATAAGATAAAAAAAATAACTGCGAGTGGATTTCTGTCATTATTTCAGTTTTAGAACATTTTATTTGCTATATATAACTTTTTTTACTTAACATTACACAAATTATTGTACGTACCATATATTTACATATATGTAGATTCACACATTGTCCTGCATTTAGCGAAGCGTATAGAGTAGCAAAACTCAACGCAAAGCTTTGTCTTGATACTAGAGCGACAAAAATGAAAATAATAATGTTTCATTAAAATGGGAATCAAACATTAAAGATAGTCGCGCCTATATCTCAATTAGGTACTATTAAAATGTAGTGCCGCTGTTCCACTCGACTAAACGATATCTGATGCTATACTTTTTTAGCTTAGATCGCTAAATAACGAACCAACTTCATAAATAGGTGAGTAGATGATCTTCATCGAGGTCGACTGCGGTGTTAAAGGTCCATTAAGTGTTCCATCGGGAGCAGTGTGACTTTTCGCAATAAACACTAAACTTTATTAGCTACAAAATGAAAACTTTTATTTTGCTTGCTGCAGCTTTTTTAAAATTTTTTATTGGTCTTAAAAATACTTATATTTAATTTTCTCGTTTTAAATCTAATTAGTGCTTAAATCCAATTCTTAA
This sequence comes from Dione vanillae, assembly GCA_037178615.1. Lineage (NCBI taxonomy): Eukaryota > Metazoa > Arthropoda > Insecta > Lepidoptera > Nymphalidae > Dione > Dione vanillae. The sequence continues at coordinate 654,764 of JAZFAU010000106.1, forward strand.
ATAATTGTAATTAATACTGGCAAGTATCAGTTAATTGATGAAAATAATAACTTACAACAAAAAGTAATTAAAATAAAATAATTAAATATACGTATTGTTTTTAACGAATAAACAAATATGAAAATAAACTGTTTAAACAAAAATATTGAAGTATTGAATGATGAACTGCTTGCTAATGGAAATAAAATATAAGCTTAAATATTTTATTATATTTCAGGTGGTTAATTAAAACTTTCTATAAAGTTATATTGTTATTATGATGTTGGTAGATTTTATGTTTTTTTTGCATTTAAGTATTATAACGTACACGTAATAACGTTATGATAATACTGTATTAGTTTCCAAAGCGAAGAAAATGGAAATAGAAAATCCATCTTCCCCGAGTGGGAAATCGAACTCACAAACCATCGCGTTTACAGGCATACGCTACGCCTCTGCGCCACGACGATTCCTCTTTTTAGATATATTAAGCATATTGAATTTAATTTGCATAACTTAAGATTAAGATTTTAATTACATCTAAAAATATTGGTTTATCCCTGATCATTACTGTTTAATTAATAAATTCAAAAATTGAGCAGGACATTCATCCGTTGTTTATAATTTAGTAATTAAAATAATAACATAGTTTAGCTAAGGTTGAGGACGGTTTCAAGGGATAAGCTGGTATAGTCTACACATTCAATAAAGTAGTGTTTTGTATAACTTAAAATGTCACATACATTTTAATTAAAATATATATTAAGGAGTAACGTATATAGTATATTAGTTTAGTTTAGATAATTTAGTTCAGAAGATAATATATTACTATAGTATATTAGTTAATTAATTTTTCGTACCCTAAAAGTTATGATTGCTTTTACGTTTTGGCCTGTAATATTGTATACATCGACATGAAGTTAATAAAAAAGTGTTTTTGATATATAGTCAAGCTCTCTAATTAGCCTGTTATATGTGAGACACAGAAGAACATTGAAAATATAACAAAAACAGAATTTTATCTTAAAATTGTAACATAATAATTATTGTAACTTAATTAATTATAATTATGCAAATAAATTTTACAATAGAACTAGCTTTTTGTGGAGTAGGTAAAATAGATTTACAAGCAATCAGAATCTGAACTTTTATGAACAGTCCACATGACCCAAATTTGAAGCACTACGTGGTCGTTGAAAAAGAAGTCAATCACTCAATTTAAATTAAAAGTTTTTTACTAGTTCCTTCATTTTAGTTCATTATGTACTGATACTTGTAAGCTGATACTGGAAAATATATTTATGATTTTAAATAACACTAACAATCAGGCATATACTTTCTTATTTTATTTATCCACACTGAGGAAAAAAAAATACTTATAAAAATTACGTTTCATGTTTGACGATGTCTTTAAGTAATTTTTCATTTTACATTTTTTTTAGCTTTACGCTATCCCGCATTTTGCAGGGTAGACAGAAGGAACTGCAGTAACAATATGAACCTTGCTTAAAAGGTAATGAACTATTAGTCGATGAACTTCTTTTATGCAGCAGTAAGCGTCAAAACCTATATTATTATTTTTCAAGCTTTCTCTATCCCACACTTAGCAGTATAGGCAGAGGAAATTGTAGACAGAAGAAACCTAATATTAAGACACTTTATGTCTTTCGAGTCATTACATGTTAAGTGGCGAAAATTAACGCTACGCTTTGCCTACTGGCCAGTGTGAAGAAAATGAAAATAATTTGTTCTCTTTTTTTTAGCTTCACGCTTTATCCAGCATATTGCAGGGTAGGCAGATGAAACTGCAGGAACCATGTAAACCTATTGTTTACATGGTTCATTCAACGTCCCCACTTTCCGCCTTTTTTGAGTCATTGCGTATTGCGTGGCGGAACTCAACGCCGCGCTTTCCCAGCTTTGCAATTTCCAGAGCGATGAAAATGGAAATAATAAAATCCATCTTCCCCGAGTGGGAATCGAACCCTCAAACCGTCGCGTTTACAGGCAGACGCTTACGCCTCTGCGCCACAACGACATTCATTTTACATGTTTTCTTTAAATATTTTTTATATACTTTCTTTATATTCACAATTTATTCTACACACAGCAGGATAGGCAAGAATAACCACTAGGTGTTGGATTGATACTAATCAAGATACTTGTTTCTCTGCTGTAAAAAAGTTTGCCTGATTATCATCATACTATATGTTGAATTCCACTGCTCATCAGCGGAACTTAACTTCACCCTTTGTCTTAATAAATACCCCTTCGAAACGCGATCGAATCTGTAACTACCTCATTTACACTTAGCCACTGTTCCACTGGGCCACTATATACTAATGGATCTATTAAAAACGTTTACATTCCTAACAACTCAAGCCCGGTGATGCTTGATGAACGTGGCATTCGGTAAATTAAAATTGTTTTTGAAGGTAACGCTACTCCGTCGAGCTTGTGGCGCTTTCATTTTTATTATTCCTATTTCAGTCATTTTGTTTGACTACATTTTCTTATAAAAACTGAATTTAAAGAATTGTTATGAATTTAAAATAATCTTAGAAAAGGATTTTTAGTTTAAAAAGATATAAAACATATAATCTCATACATAATTTCATATAAGCTGTATCATTACACTTTATATTGGTCAAAAGCATTTAAGTAATCAAACCGGAAATATGCAATATTTTTTGTTATCCTACATATTGCCTCTTTTGTGGAACAGCCAAAAAAATATTTACAATTACACTAACAAAATAATTAAATATTGATATCTAAATGATTCTATAAAATAATTATATGTTTTTTATGTTAAATACGTAATTAATTTTAATTAATTATAGTTGCATACAACATATAATGACGTGATTGCACTGTAAAATCTTAACAAAACATGACTTAAAACAAATGAAATTAAATATAATATGGTATGAGGATTATAATTAAAAAAGTTACTGTAGAAGTTATATTATTATTAACTCTTTAGAGAACTAATTTTCAACGTGTTAGAAATTACTTATTTGACATGTTGGAAATTGATTTCATTTAACATATATTTATGTAAAAAGGTAAAATATGACCTTGCGCTTCGCTAACTATAATATTTTTAGAATAGGTTTGGAATAGGCTTAACAATGTGATAATTGCACACGAAAACTCTCTTAAAATCAGAGCAAAAATGATTACTTATTTTTGATTTACATATTCGCTCTTAGTTTTTGAAAATATATTTTATAAAAGTATTTCCTTACAAAAACAAACATTATTCAGGAGAAGGTGTTCATATTAAGATGGAAAAAGGTGAAATATAACTAACGAAAAGTAATCTTCAAAAGCATAACGCAGGCGGAAGGACTCACTTGGGACTCGACGACCATTTTATCAACTGCCCGTATATATGACTACGACAGCCTTTTTGTTTAATATTTTGTAACGTCTTCTTACTGCATAATCAGAAATTCAACTGTCATAAATTTAAATTGACATAATATAATAATTTTAACAATAAATAGCATTTACGAAATACCCCTAAAGTAAATATAAAAATTCTAGCATATAAACATTATTTTTTATACATTTCTCAGTATATTTTGTTATATCAATTTTAATTGTAACTTAAATATTTACGAAATATACATATAGATCTTCTGTGATTTTAGGTCCAACTTGTATCCCAAATATCCCAGGGTAGACAGAGGGAGCCTAGTCTATCCTTAAGATCTTTTCATTATTATTGTTACATATTATTGAGTGGTAAAGTTCAGCACTATGTTTTAGCTTCTTCTCGCAACGGGGACTAAAAATAATTTTGGACCACCTCTTTTCCCCTTCAAATGTTTTACTTTGTCATATCGATCATGTATAGGTATCTAGAACTTAGTTAATTTATCAGTATTTTTTTTCTGTTTCTATACAAATATTTCCACATGTTATCTACATGATATGTAGATATTTTTTATTAATGTCATTTTTCATATTCATTTGAAAAATTGGTGTTGGAGAGTAAAACATATTCATCTACATTTGGGTCCAAAGGGATTACAAGAATAAACTGATGGGGAAAGTTGCAAAAGCATAACAAAGTGAATGTGTTAAATATTCTATTTCGTTGATGAGCATTCTTTATAGATTCAGTCAATGGTATGGAAAATTGTTGTTTGAAATGTATATTTACAATGTGATGAAACTAAATATTTAAATATTGTTATTCTTCTTACATGGAGCATTCATAAGATAAAAAAAATAACTGCGAGTGGATTTCTGTCATTATTTCAGTTTTAGAACATTTTATTTGCTATATATAACTTTTTTTACTTAACATTACACAAATTATTGTACGTACCATATATTTACATATATGTAGATTCACACATTGTCCTGCATTTAGCGAAGCGTATAGAGTAGCAAAACTCAACGCAAAGCTTTGTCTTGATACTAGAGCGACAAAAATGAAAATAATAATGTTTCATTAAAATGGGAATCAAACATTAAAGATAGTCGCGCCTATATCTCAATTAGGTACTATTAAAATGTAGTGCCGCTGTTCCACTCGACTCGTTCCAAAAATGCTCGAAATGTCACCTAAACTTTGGTCCATAACGTTATTTAATAATACTTACTTGAAATAATATATTTTTACAAATTTTATTACGTTCTTGTACGTAGATAAAAAACCAGCGTGGTATAATATTAGTTATCTCATTTAATTTATCATTCAGCGCTAACTTCTCTTTGGCAAATGTATAGAAATAAAATTATATGAAAGCATTCGGACCACTCCATGGTACTGGGAACACTTTTATATTGTACGTTTAATGAGCGACATTTAAATATTCTCTTTAAACCTAACCTGCTTCAGCATTGCTAAAAAAGATAAGGTAACGTTCATTACAGCTGAAACCATTATGTTAAACGATCTTTTAGGTTAAAATATGCGTTCTTGTTCATATATTCGAGTATGAAGCTATTCTAGTTATTCTACATGCAAATTTTATATTCCGCCTACGGTAAGTCCAGTTGCCCTTAGCCTTTGTAGATATATCTTATATCAGAAGATTGTATAGAATCAATTTAATTAAACAAATACCAGCCAACCGTGATAACTATAGCCTTGTATTTAGATAGCGGAATGGACACGAATTAATAGTAATTTACTGTCTATTACTATAAGTAAACATCGGATAGTACACGTATTTCTCCATTAATATCATATGCATATTACACATAGTCATATAGTCAGTTGTTGGTTTGCGGTCGCCGCTGACCACAGGCTATCGGGCGGAATACGCTCATGTTCGAACAAACACGGCTTGGGTAACTTAATATCTAATGTATTATGAGAAACTTTTGTATTTCTCCTTACAATACATATATTTACTGATTTAGCTTGTTGACAATTTAGAATAATTTCTATTTGGAAACATTTTTTTTAAATTGATACCTAAAATATATGTAGTAAATATGAACATTTTAAAAGTATAATAGTTTTTTTTAATGAGATACAGTGTAAATAAATAATATACATATAAAGCGATAAAATAATATTTTATCTCATAAATTAGACTTAACACTAAAACAAAAATCTTTGTAGTTTCAACTTAGAGTTATTGCTGCCGCAAATTTCATTTGACTTTCTATTTATATGCTAAAAACAATATTCTTAAAAAAAATTTCATAAATTATGAAAAAGGATGCCTAAGTACATAAAAAGCCACGTGGCTCTTGTTACATTCTGCTTAAAAGCGTTATAGCAGAATCTGACTCAATATCCCCTCGAATTCAACTTCAAACAGACTGAAGAGGTTTTGAATTTCATTACCTCAGCGTACTCTGTTATTGAATTTTATGTAACTGACTACAAAGAAAAAATAAGTGTGTGTTCGTTCTTGTTGAATTTAATAGAAGTTATTGGGTATTTAGCATTTCTCAGGTTGAAAGTAGCAGTCAGGTAGAAGCCTTGTTAGTTCTCTTCTCTTTTTGTAGATATTCTATATTTTTAATTAATAATTGAATCTAAAGGTTTTATTTAAAAATAGGCTGAGCTAATTGTTATTTGATTAAATACTTATTTAAGGCCGTAGAGCGTCTGACTGTAAACTTGACAGTGAAGATTGAGTGGAAAAATGAAAATAATTCATATTATAACAATGAGGTCACACATGTAAGTTGTGACTTCGATACAACGTACATGTGTGACTTTTCTCCAGTATCTTTGATACTGTGTGTTCGGACGTCAACTGAAGTCTCCTCTTACCTCTCTACGATTAAATTCTACTTGAAATTTGGTTCAGAACATCTTTAAAGTATCTAAAATTATATTTATCATTTAACATCCCTTGTTAAGCAGCGACGTACTATTTAGGTATTATGCAATTATTTAAAAATGTATTTAATAATGTTATTAATATCATTCTAATTCTCCTTGTTTGGCCTTATGTACTATTCATAAATTACACTCTGTAAACGATCATAGCATTACTAAAAAGCGTTATATTCGTTGGTCGTCCAGAAGCTACATAATACTTTACAATTACGATTCTTATTTTGGGGTCATTTATAATAATTAGCGTTGAAAAAGTACTAATGGTGACATTACCCGGCCATTTATACATTTCTTTCCTCATTATATTCAGGTCAATTTTATTTTAACTAGGACATTTTCACGTTTTTAGACTTACATATGAATAAAACACAATATTATACGTAACTGATTTGCAGATTCTCGGTTTTTTATATTACGTAAAACATGTTTTTAAATATTGAACTTGTTTTAATTATTGTATACATACTGATTATGAGATATTATGCTTATTAATTATGGGCTTAAACTGTATACCTACCAATAACACATGACCATAATATCAATATTAGGCGATAATTAAAAATAAAAAATACAGTATTTAATATTGAATTTTATGTAAAAAATAACAGCACACAAGCGAAATTTTTAATTAAAAAAATCTTTTTAATAATACAAATTGATTGTCACAGACGTTTTATATTTCAACGAGATGACATTTCCACGATGGTTAGCCGCACGCTCATATAAACCGTTGTCCGGGCTTGAGCGATAATGTGAAGGTTGAACCTTTATCATTTGTTTACGACATGATTAAATTTACAGGGTTCACGGGATTTTCTATTCAATTAATTCATGGATTTAATTTTACACATTCTACTTCTCCGAGTCTAAAGCTGATTTGCATCCACTTTGCGAGGTATACAAGATAAGGGTTCGAGTGATAAACTGTGTACAAAAAAAAAACATTTGAATTCATGCAATCTGTTAATTAAAGAATACATTTTCTTGTTTCTGTAGGTCTTTTTTAAAGTAAATGAATTTGTGAAATGCAGTTTTAGTTGATGGTCTTGGTGAACTGGACCAAACAATTTCGTGTATCCACTTTCTTTTTCTGGTTAAATTTAAGATTTATTTTTTTATCCAACTGGTATGTGTATCAAAATTTAAAGAGTTTAACCTTCTGTATATAAATTACAAATCGTTCTACGATGTTAGACTAGTTAGTAGTCACTCAGTACTATACTATATAGTGCACTTGTCGTGACATGCATAGAAAAATGCACAAGGTTGCGTACGAGCTGAAGGATTTTCAAAAGGTTATTAATTTTTCGTGACGATCCTGCGGTGAATTCATCCCAGTTTTATTGAAAAACTGAATAGCCTTTCAGATGGTGATACAAAGGGATCTGAACAAGTAGGCAGCATTCAACTTCCCGTCAAACATCAAAGATTCAAAAAGTTTTATACAATATTCAAAATCTTTATATTCTGTCATAATTTATTTTAAAGAAAATATATTTGAAAAATATTTTCAAGACAAGGTTTTGAATGTACGTACAATATAATTTTTTTTTATTTTATATCTTATAACTTAAATTCACGCCTTATCTCTAGCGGAGTAGTCAGAGTGATTGTATAGATTACCTCTTTTTCCTTGTTTCATTGTCACTAACTCATGTTTTACACGTGACGTGCCTCCAATATTGTCTAAATTGCATTTACTAAAGCTAATAAAGGTCTCCTCTTCTCTTACTATTGACTTTTGCTTCATTTATCTTACTTCACACATGCTCTCCACGTGCCTAAATCAGCTGAGTATGTTATGAGTATATATGAACTGAGTATTCTATCTCTTCATTCCTTCAATTAAACTGACTATGCATGGATTGGAGAATTCGAAAAATATCGCATCTCCACATAATTCATCTTTCTTATGCCATATATGTAAAAGTTTGGCGCCAGAACGGCCAAACGTGCGTCTACACTGACCCTCTGTCGTCTCACAAATCAGTTCAAAGTAGCCAATACGCCTTTCCAAATCCATTTTGTAACTTTATTATATCAACTTAACATACTTCCTTCATTTTTGCCCTTGTTCTTTTGTTAACTTATAAATTAAAAGTATTGGCTATAATACGATTTAGTAATATTACTTGTTTCTGAGTAAGATTTTTTTCCAACGACTGATTATAGACCAACATACAAATCTTGCTGTATAAGCAGCTAAAGCAAAATTTGTATGTTTTCATTTGGTCTTTGTCAAGAATATTCTACGAGGAGAGTTGAACAACAATTATTAAGCTCATTAAAACCCAGGTCATTGAAATAACTAAAGTTCTCGGAGCTTTAGTAGGACCCTCTGAGACCTCCCCACAATCAACACGCCGCAAATTTCTCATTATTATTCATAACTTTAGTATTAGTATTTATTTTGTTTCTTATTTCCTATGAGCCATTATATTTATTATTGTACTAAATATGTGATACAGAAACAAATACTAGAATATTTAGTTTATATATAGATTAAGGCGCGCTTCATATTCTATGTCGTCTTAAAATTTATATTGGCACATTTGAAGAAATAAATTGACGTTATTCACGAAATTTAGTCCATTTAAATAAAAAAAATACTTACATATGGTACATTTCTTTCGAGTTTTGCTTACAAACACATAAATATTATAAGAGAAAGACTAAGTAACTTTTAAATGTAAGACTCATTTTCAGAACTGACGCAAGTACAACTAGGGAGTGCAGTAATAGAATATTAAACTAGACGTCAGGAAGCATGAAACTGTTCCTACGCCGTGAATTGAAGCAGATTATTGAATAAGTGCTCCACGACATATAACGTTGGTTTCATACATGGATGTACAGCAAAAAACTAGATGTGATTATACACTGACCAATTTGCATAACGATTTTTGCATGCAACGTCGAGAATTAAAATGTTTTATGTAATAACGTTTGTCACTCCACTTTTTCATATTCCACATTTATAGTCTGTAACAAAATTACAGATTTATCAGTTTTACAGTAACGAGTTTGATATAATATTTTTTATTGTTTATTTAAAATAAATAGAAAAGAAAGGAAATTTTTAAATGGCATGTAAATATAGTGTAGTTCTAGTAGGTCATCCGTGTAAGTAAGTAAACCTGTTAGTAGACACGTGTGTTTGTCGTAAGGGTTCTGTAACGTACTCCAGCTTAAGACGTCTGCTGTGTTTTAATGTGATCAAATATACTTTATATATGCTGCATATTTGATGACATTTGAATATACAGTGTAATATTTTTACTTATACGCGTTTTTCTTATGCTCTTTTCCAAAGTTCAAAACCCGCTGCGTTAAAATTTTTATATGTTTTTTTTAATTATTTTTTCCATCCTCAATGTGGATTAACACTTTAAAATCATAAAACATTAAAATAGTATTTTTGGCTACCATTGCTTCGACATATAGAATATCAATGCCATATTTATATTTTGCCTTGAAGCTCCAACAGTTACTTATACTTAGTCTTCCAGATAACTAAAAATTTTAAAGTTTTAAAATGAATATAACGTATAAATATATTATTATATAATAAAAGTACGTTTATAAAATTTGTAAAGATACAAGTTCTTTGTGAAAACTAAACACACTGCATTGTTAAAACCTTAGCTTTTCACATTCTTATCGTATATTTTTTGTTATTGTAAATTTTTTAGTGACTGCAAGTGTTCACATATATATGGAGTTAGCATTCTTCAATCAGGCACACAATTGTTTATTTCAAGCTACCGCTACACCGTGCAATTTAATTTAAATGAATAAAAAAAAAATGGTTGCCTGTAAAGTGGGTTTTACGGGCGAAAATTTTACGTGACAACGTCTTTTTCTCGGTAGAATATTTATTGATATGATTAATAATTATAATATAAATTGCACAAATTTTAACTATAGAAAATATATTTTGTTTACTAAAACATTGTACATGTGTCAAGTGATACGCGCGGCGGACCGATCATAGTTCGGTGACAGTTGACACATCGTTACGTTACCGGGCGTTACACTTTTTCATATGTGACTCCGAGCCGCAACCTAATTTAAGACGTTGTCGCGTCAAAAATATTTACAAAAATATTTGATAAAATTTGATCGTGTATCGAAATTCGGACTATTCTAGTTTTGTATAGTCTTTGTTGCAAGTAACCCTGTTAGGGCAGGTAGGTTTGCAAGACATGAGGATTTCATGGCGCACTGCAGATCTAGACATTTTTCACGTTTTACTATCTTACATTAAGCTGTACTACAAAGTCATTCATACTTTATTTGTTATAAAATACGACTATCAGTGTTTTTATCTTATGTTTTGTGTAAAAAGTATAAATTCATTCAAGAACTCTGATCTGTTTTGTTTAGAATTTACTAAAAAGATATAGTATAGTATATAAAATATATCTTGCTACTATAAATCTTATTAAAGTTGACATATTCGATATTATTAAAGTATGCGAAGCTGTATAAAATATGTCATACACGTTCATTTGCATATTATGTGATAATTAACCTTGTTCCAAGGTTTGTTGAACACACAAGCTTAGCTTATGGAATGCTTTGAAAATTTACTTTAACTTTGCTGGTTTCTTTTGAAACTTCTTATAAACATGTATTTTCTTTTAATGATTACTGTAGATTATTTATAAATTTCTACAATAATAATAATATGAATACTATAATATAACAGAAAATTGGCACCCATTCTTTAAATAATTAATTACTATGAACATTATAAATAAGAGACTAGTAGATAGCTTAGTTGTTTGTCTTTTTTATTTAGTAAAAAAAAAAACAAAATTTATTTATGTTGAAATTGTATTGTAATTGTTCTGTTTTACTCTTAACTAAGTTCTATTTCATAAGACTTGTCTTAGTCTTATATTTTTATACTTTTTTAATGTAACACTTCTATATAAAGATAGAATATCAAGCGCGGCGTTGAGTTCCGCCACTCGTCATGCCATGCCTCGAAAGAACTTGGAAAGCAAATAATGGAGTGTCCTTTCACTAAGTTCGAATAAAGAGAAATAGCTTCACTATAAAAAAACATTATCTTTGTTATTAAGATTAAAATGCAAGAAATTTCAATCACTTTAAAGCCAGAGGGAGTACAATGAAATATTTAAGTGTTTAGCCTGCTTGTTACAAATATGAAAATTAACAAATTCAGTTATTAAAACATCTTTAATTTAACTGTTATTAAAAGCAAATTGGTTACTAAACAGTGAATAAAAAAGTAACCTTAAAATAATTTGAAGAAACATTCAACATTGTACATGCACAAATGGCGTATCCACTTAATATTATTCTTTTTTGCCATAGGGTTGTCACTGTGGTGAATATTGTAATGTTATCTTTACTTCTAGGTTGTCTGTACTGACATAGGTGCAGTGTAGGAAGAATCAATTCGTCGATCAAAATTGATTAATTCCTGGTCTGAGATGCCATATGCTGCTCTTAGTATACGTCGACGCTAACACAATTTTGATGTTAGAGGGACATTTTTTATAAGGAAAACACACGCTTATATTAATTCACTTATTTTTGATAGTACAAAACTGACAACAACAAAAATAAAAAATGTTCATTTTATATAATCCAATATGTGATTAAAATACGTTCAAGATTTATAATCTACATAACAAATAACATTACCTTACAAGTAAGTTTTACTAATTTGAATAATTAAACATAAATTTCTATACTCAATGTTTTCGTAACAATAAAATACTAACACATAAAAATATATGTGAATATTTAGCAGTAAAAACAATATTCTTCTTTAAGTTGCGCAGTCTCGCTAAAAGTACGATGAGGGTGAATGATGTTATGGAATAACATCAGTCTATAAGCTTGGTGGTGGTTACTTGAAGAAAATTCATCGGTATGATTTTCCTGGTCTGAAAAGACAAAGTCAACACATAGTTGAAGTCAGGCTTAAAGTATAATCATGATAGGAGAGTGATCTTGAAAATATTTGTTTAAAAAACATAAATATGATATTCATTTATATAATATATATTTGTAATATATGTACGCTTAGTATACATAATTACTAAAATGGAAGTAAATCTTAGTATCCCATTTCAACATTAATTATCAACCCTTTGTGAGTCCACTTGGCTTGATAAATCCAAAGGTACGGTTGGTTGGCTTCGTTTGCTAGGCTATAACATGTTATATGTATAGTACATACATGTAAATTTCATATTTTGCTTATTCACAGCAAAATATATATTTTATTTTGTTATACACACCTACAATTTCATGGGTTTACATTACAGATAAATGGGCCACTGTCCTCCATTGTGCAAATATTTCAACAAATCGTGTACAAAATTATTTAATGTCTCTGCCTGCAGGCCACAAATATTTGAGTGTAATCTTAGACACGTACCTGCAATATTAACATTTTATATATACATATATAATAAATCCTAGAAATTCTTTACCAGATAGTAATTTAATTAAGAGCTCTTTATATATTGTTTTGATTTTATCAAGTATTCCAAGAGTAATAATAGCACACGTAAAGCTTTCCTATGTTTCCTAAACTGTAATTAATGTTGACGTTAGCCTCGGTGCAGAATAACATTCGTTATATTGATACGTTATAAATTGTAATCATATACTTTCACACATTTACATCGTTTAGTAAACATTTAAAATTAAATGAAAACCGAACCGCTTTACAATTTAATATTATACTATTATAAAGGTTTTTTGGACGAAAATATAATTTTATAAAGTATTAAATATAAAATCAACACATTAATACTATTATTTAACAACATATAGCAAAAATAAAACATATTTTTTATTATATAATTTATTACTTCTCTACATTTAAATTTATTAAAATGAATGTCACGCAATTGTTTCATAGTGTATAATATCGGGTTTCACCTATGATTCAGAAAAGCTTTGATGAAAACCTCAGAAAGCGTTTGTCATATTAATCTATGTTAAGTATTTTTCCTTTAGGGTACTATATTATTATATAGTATCGTACTGGAATATTTTTGATATAAATAGAAATAAAATAAAAATAAACAAAAATATATTTGCCTATTTTTAGTTAGTGAGTAGGAGGAGCTGTAGCAGTAACTTCATTTTAATTTTCAATACATTTAAGTCACAATTTCTTTTTATTTTAAATAACATTTAACTTATAATTTATTCCATACTACGTAATGACAGCACTGTGGCTTTGAAAGATATTACAATCAAACCCTTTTGATGCAAATGACATATTAATTTCCTTACAAAAACTTCAAAGTGTCCTTGAAAAGTTCTACAAAATTCAATTTCAATTTTAAGAAAGTAATTCGCCGACGAATCGTAGGCAATTTAAACGACGAATATTCAGCGCTCTAAGCGGCGTGGCTTCGCGGTCTACGTGCGGTTGTGTTCGGTTCTAGTGCTTTTTACAGTCTGTTGTAAGGAGGAAATACTTATTTTTTAAACATATTTGTATAACATCCTCCTTAGTACATTATATAATGAATGTATTATTTTTTGTGTGCTTTTAAATAGTAAATGTTTCATAATTAAGATAAAAGAAATGTGTTCATATTTCTGTTTTACTTGATTTTGTTGTTCTTGCTCTCACTAATATTTTCCTGATAAAGGAGATAGATTTCCCACGTCTCAAGAAAGGCGCGGGATCAAATTTCATTGCGTTTAATTTTTTATACTTTTTTTTTAAGGTTTCCTTTTTAATTATAAAAGTGTCGAAATAATTTATTTATTTTAAATGATAAAAGATTTTTTTAATTTTTTGACTTAACTCAGAACTAAATTTAGTGGCCTTATTAATATCTATTATATTTTTTATTCCTGCAAACCATCAACTTATTACCATAATATAATTTGCCAAAATAAATGTAGAGGTATTGTAATCAGACCCATCCTATCTAGAGGAAGGTAAATTAGAGCTCATCTAACTTATTAAGGCTCATTTAATGCTGCATCAGTCGATCAAATTATTGATTACCCTGCGGTAATATAATTTGTGGTAACGTATTACATATTATATACTCGAATTTCAAATGTACTGAGATACTGTAAGATGTAAGCGTAATCCGATTTTGGTTTGTATGTAACAAATAATAAATGAAAATATATTGAAATATATAGATTTAAAATTCTTAGGACTTGAATTTCCAAGAAACGCGTGTTTACGCCTTGCTAGGTTCAACTATTATAATATTTTTATAAATATTTTGTATCAATAACAGTTAAAAAGAAAAAAATTACAAATTATTTTTTATATCATTTAGTTGCTTGGTTTTCTCAACTAACGTTGCTCAAAAGATACTAAAATTAAATAATATGTGAAATCTCAAAATGTTATATATATATATATATATATATATATATATATATATATATATATATATATATATATATATATATATATATATATATATATATATATATATATATATATATATATATATATATATATATATATATATATATATATATATATATATATATATATATATATAATATATATATATATATATATATATATATATATATATATATATATAATATATATATATATATATATATATATATATATATATATATATATATATATATATATATATATATATATATATATATATATATATATATATATATATATATATATATATATATATATATATATATATATATATATATATATATATATATATATATATATATATATATATATATATATATATGAGTACTGTGAACTATAATCCTAATCCCAAACCAAGCAACCTCTTGCATCTTCCTTGCAAACATTACATCAGGTCCTATATATGTCGCTGTAACTTACCTATTCATTTTGAATGAAGCAAACCTGCACTAGAGCCGCTACGCGCGTAGCATTCCAATGTATCGCACTATTTTCGTGTACGTGCTATGTGTACGCAACGTAAATATTAGATTTTAACTTATTGTGTGGTCATATATTATTAGGTGTAATTAAATGATTTATAGCGATATATAAGGGATGCATGTAACAAATGAATATAACAAACATTAGTTTATTTTGAAGCTTGGTCAAACTACATTATTTTATTTAACTGCATAAAAAATACAAATATGATTTAAAATTAAAGTAATGAAGTACATTACTTAAAATTAACAGAGTAAAAACATTAAGGAAATAAAGCTAAAGTAAATTTCATTTTGTATAAAATAAACGCTCTGGGAGAGAGAGAGATTCGTTTGAATGTTAAAATAATTCTAAATCTGTTTGGGGATTTCACAATAAGAGAAAAGAAATGTGGGATGACGAGGTAATTGTATTGAAATTTTAAAAAATCAGTCACCAATACGCATATTTAAAAAAAATACTTTTTGATTACTCATTTTTATAGAGAGACCATAGAAATTAAGTACATCATACTATTAGAGTACTCAAAAGCTCTCTAAAATCAGTAATAATACCAATACACTCGGCATGTCATAAATTACGTCATTGTCCCGTATTAAATTGATGGATGTTCACATTAAATGTCAGCTATACACTATGTATTCTATGCCTACTTTCACAGTAAACTTAATATATTATAAATTTTGCATATTATAACCGCCGTTAAAATAACGTCAAGTTACCATTTTTTCACTAGAATAGCTAACGACTTGAACCCATGGGCTGTACGTGCCTATGTTTAAACGCTATCGATTAATAGGTATTATAATAGAACCCGTTTGGTATTAAAAGTAAAAAAATTATACATTATGGATGGCCGGAGAGGTACAGCCTAATTCAAAAGGGATTAACTAAATAAAAAACCTTGTTGAAAGTATAGTCCCGTTCATGTAATATTTTGGGCATATCACATTATTATATAAACTTTAATAATATGTAATTAAACGATTGATCGAAAGATAAATTTTCTTCCATTATCTGAGTGATTTCTTCTCAATAGAAAAAATAAATAGAATATTATTATAAAGCCTATGCTTATACCTAAAAATCCCAAATTCTATAATTTGACTATGGCACGTCCTAGGGCTTATTACAAATTTAGGGACATCAATCTTGTTTTAGTTGAAAACAGTATACTTGTTAAGTATATTCAAACATTAAATAATACAAAGGTCATGTAGTATTAACGGCTCAACTTTACTTGTATATTTGATCAAGCATACGCATTTGGCTCAGCAATAAACAACTTGGTATTTTACGTATCGGAAATTTCCCTTTGTTCGTAAACTGGCTACATTTACAGATTTTACGTCGACTTTCTCAAATGCTAATAGAGGGTGTTCTCTTTGTATTTTTTTATAAAAGAAGAAAAAATATTTCTTCATAAAATATTACACTACAGAAGCTTAATTTTTAAGCTCGTTCATTTCTTTTTCTTATAATAAAAATTGGTAAATTTTACAAAAAGAATAATAATAGATGCTTATTTTTCATCAATTTCATTTAGAATATAATGTTTTCTATTATATTTAAGAGGTCAAAAATATTTATATTATGAAAAAACATTTGTTTAGTAAAGTTTACTCCAACAAATTAGTAAATCTGAAAGTTTTCCTCAGAAATATTATGAACTACAAACAAAAGCGTATATATATAAATAATTCATATTGTACGTACACTATGATCCTACGTATAGCTCATATCGCTTTGTTGTTCCTGCGTCAATTAGGGCGGCCTTACAGAGACTAATTCTATCTCAAACCTACAAACGGGACGTGTGCTTAAAACGATATGCGACTTAAATTGTCTTATTCCTGTATATTATAAAGTTTTAAGTGAAAATGATGTAAAGTTGACAAAGAAAATATTTAAATAAAAAAATTGTCATAAAGAAAGGCTTAGTTTATCTTTTATACGATTTATTTTATATACCATTTTCGTAGGATTGGTATTGATTGGTTGTGTATTCGATTTCTATTCGAGAAAAAGGACCTGACATAGTCATATATTGTACATACTTCTTCACTTAAATGAATACATAGAGGAGAACAAAGATATCATATCGAAAGAGATCTCGATCACTCAATGCAGGAGCAGTTACAATAAGTCCTTTAGATCAAGTAATAAACAAACTAATTACATATGCATTTCTTTATGCTTTATATGTAGCAGGGTAGTCAGAGATTAGACCCTGCATACCTCTTTCGCCTCGTCTACTGTCATTAGCCTCTTCATACACGCTCTCCGAGGAGTCCTCATACTTTTTACGTGACCGTTCTTCAGTATCTTCGATACAGTGTTTTTGAAAGGCATCCAAAATCTCCCCTTACCTCTGTTAACACTAATTTTTACTTCGTATATCAAAGTAATTCAAAAATATATAAAAAAAAATATTAATTTAATGGCACATTAAGTGTCTAAGAAAGCTTTATTTGCAATAATTTATACATCGGTTTAATACGTAAACTAACAATTTGACAATGTTTATATATAAAAAACTTTATTCAGTAACTAGATGAAGTTGAGGACTACACAGGTTGAAGTTGCTGTCAAGGAACATTCTTAGTGGCGAAAAGCATAGCTGAAGCTAATGTTAAAACCTTTTTTGCACATTTAGGAGGTATGAGGAGGGGATATTGTGTGTTGAGTGACGGAGCTCAACGCTACACATTTGCTTTCTTGCAAAGAAAATGGAAATAACTTATTCTTTCCGATTGACATTTGAAATGCCATTTTTAACATCCTTTAGTTTACGTTTACGCAGTAGTTCAGGACTTTAAAATCAATTCTACCCTTAAGTCAAGTACTTAAGTCTTGTTTAAGCTTTTAAGATTAATTAATTTATTCATTTTTCTCAGCTTTTGACAATTTTGACGTGACAACGTCTTAAATTAGGTTGTGCGGCTCGGAGTCAAAATTGGACGGAGTGAAAATGGTAACGTAACGATGTGTCAACTGTCACCGAACTATGATCGGTCCGCCGCGCGTATCACTTGACACATGTACAATGTTTTAGTAAACAAAATATATTTTCTATAGTTAAAATTTGTGCAATTTATACTATAATTATTATTCATATCAATAAATATTCTACTGAGATAAAGACGTTGTCACGTAAAATTTTCGCCCGTAAAACACACTTTACAGGCAACCATTTTTTTTAAATATTTTCGAACACTTTGCTGTAGTCTGCGGTCACAGGTAGATCATATTCGTCTTTTAATTCGTACGTTTATTATATTAAAGTACCGTAAACGATTTCTGAGATGGTTCGTGTACAGCCTTGAATAAATCTTATATGTATGTATTGCAAGTCACAAAAAGTCCTAATACCCGTCAATTTGAGGTTGTTGTACACAGCTTTTACACATGATGAGTGACTAATTGACTAATAAATATCATTATAGGATAAATTTGACACAAGGTCAAATATCATATTTCTAAAACTTCACGTCTGGAAGTAAAATTCTTAGATTAACTCTTACTTAGGTTAAAATCAACTGTACTTATCTCTATTTTGAAAATTTCATATTTTATCAAAATAAAAACTAATAAAATAATAAGCTTCAAACACAACTAGCTTTGAACTAAGACAAGGTTTTGTATGGCGTAACTTAACGCCGCGTTTCATATTTTTATTAAAAGTGTCATACACAACCATCGCCTTAAGTCAATCAAAAACTGTACAGTCCGACATTAATTTAGCATTAAGTACAAAATTAAACATTAACTAGCATTGCATAATTATTTACTTATATACCTGTTTACATATTAAAGTTATGCTTAGCCTAGACTAATCTCATGTTATACCTAAGTAAGAGGGACCACTGTCTAAGTTAATTTCCTTGTTATTCTATCAATATACACATATATAAATGACAGTACGGTCTAATATATACATATATATATATATATATATATATATATATATATATATATATATATATATATATATATATATATATATATATATATATATATATATATATATATATATATATATATATATATATATTTATATTTATATATATATATATATATATATATATATATATATATATATATATATATATATATATATATATATATATATATATATATATATATATATATATATATATATATATATATATATATATATATATATATATATATATATATATATATATATATATATATATATATATATATTTATGTATATATTAGACCGTACTGTCATTTATATATGTGTATATTGATAGAATAACAAGGAAATTAACTTAGACAGTGGTCCCTCTTACTTAGGTATAACATTAGATTAGTCTAGGCTAAGCATAACTTTAATATGTAAACAGGTATATAAGTAAATAATATATATATATATATATATATATATATATATATATATATATATATATATATATATATATATATATATATATATATATATATATATATATATATATATATATATATATATATATATATATATATATATATATATATATATATATATATATATATATATATATATATATATATATATATATATATATATATATATGTATTTTATAACATTTCAGTTCGATTTCACTCCATAAATTAGATATGGCGTTTCTAATTAGAGTAGACTAGTTAGACAAATCGGAAAAAGGATAATTTTATCTCTAAGTACTACGTACCTATACTGTCATACGCAGATAACTAAATAAAAAACGTTATGTAAAATTGAGTCTTCTAACTTAGTTTGTTAATCTATGGTTATATGTTCAAATATTCAACAATCACAATAGTCTTAAAAGAAGGAGGTAAAAGTTACAGAACGTAATTCTGTCAAATAAAAATACCATTACACGATATTTATACAGCTTATTAACTATTTTGAATTATAAATAATAATAGCAACGTTGTTATTTTCAATTTTAAAAAGAACCTAATGAAAATAAAGATCAAAATATCATCATTTCCCCGACTTAAGAACTACCTTGTACATAATGTTTTTTTTTTTGAAATTTATAAAAATATATAATATTTAATTAGTACAAAAAGATTTGCTGGAAATGCAAAAAATATTCACAGCAAAAGTATTTTAAAACTTATTCGTATTTCTTGTTATTAAGTATTTTAATGGTGAAATTTTCCTTGTAACAACTAAAAGTCACGATTCACGAATGATACAGATTATGTATATTAGAATATTATAACTTAATAACATTAAGGTTTACGATCTACGTAAAGATTTTAAGATTTTTCATTATTTACATAAGATCTTTTCATGTTTAATTATAAATATCATTTCAGTTTTTCAGTTTCAGTTTCAGTTTTCTAGTTATAGTGTGAGACGTCAGTAGGAAGTATATTAAGCTTAAAATTTCCTGTAAACTATTAAATCTATTTGCAGTGGCGTTAAACCGCAGCTCAAAGTTATGATAACTTAGCAAAACTTGATTCGTAACTCGGATGTTAGGTCTTAGAATACGATAAATTTTCATTCAAACGTCACTCGCTTACTTAATTACTGCATACAATTTGCGTACGTTAACGTTTAGCGTATATTCGTATAATTCAATACAAATCAAAATTTCCTACAATGTATAATAGCAAAGTAACTGAATTTTCAACGAGCTATTGAGGCTATTTACAAAGAAAATATAAACAGCGCATTCAGTTGTAAATAAATTTATTTTATTGCATCTCATCGTTGCTCGTTATCTACACTTCGTTGCCCGACAAAATGTAGATTTGTTTTGTAATAATTTATTGGTTGCATTTGCAATTAAGCGTAATGGTTAATATTATGTACATATAAAATAAAACTATCATTAAATTAATTAGTATAATATATTACATAACATTTAACAAATACGCACATTACATAGAACATAGTGCATAACAATGTGTCACCTACCTAAGTGACATTATTGTACACACTCGTTCTTTTTTATAAGACTTATTTCTATAACACTTACCTTGCTTTACCTTGTTTGTGCTTATTTCGCATAGCATTTTATATATTATTACGTTATTACAATTTTCATCGGGTACTTTGTATGATGATATAATTTTTCTATTTAGTATTTATTTCATATAAGTATTTTGAAAAAACGATTATATGTAATCGTAACCACAAAATATTATTTATATATTTTAAAGATATACCTAAATAAATAACGATAGTAAATAAATAAAAGCTGCATTCAATTGGTAAATTCAACGCTTTACCTCCAATGTAATTTTACGTAAATTTTCAATTTGACAGAATTTTCATATAGGTACAAATCATAATTCAACATGTGTTATAATTCAACATACCAAATCATAATTTAACATACATTGTTTCTTTTGCAGAAAACACAATACTTTTCGAAAATTTTTGGTGTATTAATGTTCATTGGGTTCTTGTTTCAAATAAGACTTTTAACGTGCCACTGTTGAATAAAGTCCTCTCTTGCAAGGAGAAAACTTAACCTACAACGCTACTCAGTGTTTACAGTTTTAAATGGTAAATAAGAATTTAGATCTTAAAAACGAGAACTGCAAGTCTATGCTTTTATTATGACCCTCTTCAACTTTTCTAAGTACTAAGCACTAGAAATATGCATAGCTTCTAGTCATTATTATATCTCATTAGCGTTCACTGATTAACGTACAGATGAATAATATAATTTTTGCTGTAGAAAAAGTGTTTGTAATTTATTTTACTTAAAATTATGACAGTTAATTAACCGAAACCTGCCTGAAATTTCAATTATAAATGCTTAAAATTATTTAATTTAGATATATAAATTTAATATTCTCAAAATTAACACGAAATATAAATGTTCACAGCGTGTTTTCCTTCACCGCAGTCTACATTACCCACGTCCATCACAGTACAGCTATGAATAATAAAAACGGTTGAACGTTTCGAACGGGGCCGCGTATAATATTTTTAATTAGTTAGATTTGTTTGTTCTTTTAATTATCATTCAGAATATTTGCCGGGTGAAATCGCTTGACCTCAAAATTGTTAGAGATATTGTTTGTTTCTCTCGAGAGGGCATGCCGAGAACAAAGCTTTTTTGTAAACAACCTGCGATGGGAGCAGGTAATGAATATGCCGGAACAAAGAGTCGAATGCGGAGCCTCATTAGCCATTCAGTCGCTGTACCTTCAAAATCATTTACTGAATCCTTATTGGATGTAACTTATGTATGTAATGCCCAGAGGAAAATCCATACATATTTATTTTTAATTGTTTTTACATTCATTTATTAATCTGTAGTCTTTTATGCATTATTTATGAAGTAAAATAATATTTTTGCGATGAAATAAAAAATAAATGTTAACTTATTTTATTTTCCCGGTTTATCTAATAATAAGCTCTGCGGGAGTCGCATAATGTTATAAAATTATTTAGCTGTGAAATAATACGTAATGTTATGATAAATTATTTTGTAATAAAATTTCATAGAACAAGTCAATTAGTACTCTAGAATTAACTATACTCAAGAACTTATATAAATAAAGTACTTCGCACAAACGAAAGAAATATAAAAATCGTTATAAATCGTTATAAATTTAAAATTATGTTCTCACACTATTTGTACTATATGCAATATGCATATTATCTGTATAAACTCTTACTAGAAAGTAGTAGCAGCATTTTTTAGTGTTTTAAACAATTAAAATATTTGAACCTCTGTGTATTTTATACGATTATTAAGGTGTTATAGCCAATAGAATGTACGAGAAGTATAGAACCAATTGTATCAGCTCAACATTTAAAATAAATCAAAGATATATGTCAAAAAGAATAACTGCTTAAGACGTTTGCTGCTTACGTGATGCATACAATAATGTTTAAGATGTTCGTATTTAAATGTTGTGTTTGTCGTATATACTATTTGAAAACACAAAAATAGATTTATAATATAAGGATATTCACTGTGCAAAATTAAGTTTTACTTCAAAAAATTTAAATTGTTATACAAATATTATATATTACTAGGTATATTACCTACACAATACGACCTGACAATACGAATAATTCTAAAATATTATGCTGATCACGATGAAGTGAAAAAAAGTACTAAAACAGAAAATCGTATCTATAAAGTCCTTCTATTGAAAAAGCGAGCGGCAGCTAATTAGGTATTTATTTTAAAAATATTCACCATTGTTTGGGTAATTGTCTCTTGAAACGCGATTAATTGATATTAATTAAGATTTAAACGAGATTATTCTCCCAATGGAGCGTGACGTAACTGAATAAGATTTGATCATTCAAACTTTGGACGAACAATGGCTGGTACAGTAATAATGAACAAATCTAAGTTTTATTATTTTATTTTCACATACCAACTGTTAAATTATCAAAAAAATCGTTATACTGTGTAACGACACTTAATATCTGCTAAACGTACTCAAAAGCTGCAAAACGTTTCCCATGTAGATTTAGTACAAAATAATATAAATATAAAAGATTACAAAACTTTTAAAGTAACTCACTGTCGGTTCGTGTTCAGATACTAACTGACTACTGCGATATCTCAATAATGACGTACATAAAAAGATAATCTATAAAATATATATAGTAATAAAACTCTGATTATGATATGTAAAGGGGAAGAATATGAAATAAAGAACAATAAACTAGTAAAAATGTAAGGGGTTGATGTAGGCCATACGCCTATCAAGCTCGTAAAACCAGGGGGTTAGTGTGGGCCGTACATTGGGCCTTATGCAAATGTAACGATAACACGCCTTTAGGGTCAATAAACCTACTCAGTTTTATGACATGATAAATATTTTTCCGATATTATATGTCCTCCCGGTAGTTTAGAGGATAACTCGAAGAACTTACTTATTTTTTTTGTTTCAGATTGAAAACAAATGTAACAAAGGTACGATCCATCATGATTCCGTAAGTAAGAAATATTACCTTGTTGATAAACTTTATAGCTTTATAAGTGTTTCTTTAGGCTTAGTGAAAAAAATGACCTTACACTTTGGATCAATAAGGAAAGTAGTTTGAAGCATAGAAATTGATTTTACGATAAATCTATTTGATTTAGTAATAGCTTGATATATCATGGAGGGTAGTATGTAGTCACAAATTTTTGCCAAACGAATATGAAAGACATGTTTGACAGAAACAGCAGATATGTGAATCCTTGGTTAGCTGTAATATAGATATGAGATAGAAACGTGACATACAACGAAATGTTAGCAAATAATTGAAATAAAAATATACAGCAAAGAACGAAAAATCGAAGGTAAGCGAGTTATTATTTATTTATTATTTAAGCTGTATGTTATTGTGTTAAATAAAATCAGCTATCTTTATGAAATATTATTTATATACAGGATACACTGGTTCTCCGTAATTTGTTCAATTTAGAGACATTACAGCGGGAGCAAGAAAAAAATCATAATCCGAGTATAAATCGAATCTAGAAACGCCCCCTTACAATTAGACACAATGATTATAAATTACAGATAATTAAATATATAGAAGCATTTATTATAAATCAGGCTAAACTTCTGACAGATCAAAGATGCAAGTATTTACTTAATACATAAATCTTAGAACCAGATTGAAATATCAAATCAAACAGTTAATAGCTTAAACCTTTGAGTAGGTCAAATATTCGCAGGAATTTTGTATTTAATTATGACTGTATTTATTAAATTATGACAAGGGTATAATAGTAGTGTTGGTAGATGATTGTTTAAATAATCTATTGCATGATGCAGGTTTAAATGTAGCAATTGTGATAGCGACCTGACCATTTAATTTGTTAATTAACTTAGTGGCTTCCGAAACTATATTTGGTGTAACAAAGATAGGCAAACGGGGGTGACTAACTAAAATAGGATAATTTAATTTATTTTAACTCATTGATTGAAATCTAAATAATTTTATGTCTGTAATATAAAATTATATATATATATATATATATATATATATATATATATATATATATATATATATATATATATATATATATATATATATATATATATATATATATATATATATATATATATATATATATATATATATATATATATATATATATATATATATATATACATATATATATATATATATATATATATATATATATATATATATATATATATATATATATATATATATATATATATATATATATATATATATATATATATATATATATATATATATATATTCCTTTAAAGAGATGCCAGAGACATTATAACTAATACAGTGAGAACCTCTAAATAATTATCTTAATTTAACCACAACAATCAATTCAAATTATTTCGCACGACAAGTATTTATCAATAATAAGTAAAAATCTTAATCACATAAACGTCATTTTCCATATTTCATCAAACTTTGAATCAATCATGTGACAAAGGATGTTACTGTCGGTCAATATAGGATCTCAATAAGCCTGTTCCAATCTGTTCATCTGAATAGACTTTACTAACAGCTGGCATACTCACTAGGGTCTAGTTCAATTCTATGTAAGTCACAGAGAATAAGCAACTCAAGTGGCTTAATCGCATTACACAATATCATGTACATTATGTATTCAATTATTATGTTGGAATATTAGCTAATTGCTAGTACTTGGTCATTCTGTGGTTTTAAGTTACATAGTAGATATTATTAGGTTAGATACCTATACATATCATACAATTATATATGTATAGGTCCACAAGTTATTGTTCATTTAAACTTTTATTTGGGGGCAAGTATCGTTCAAATTTCTTGTTATATTTATCTTAAGAAAAATCTTGCTAAAAACTTTACGATAATGACTTGTCAGTACTAGGTTTAACGAGCTCATTACTATTGAATCTAAGTAGTTGACAAACAAATATAAATGTTGACGTCATAATCATCATTAATGAGTCTTTAATAGATTATACTCAGACTATAATTATTTAATCTGTGGATAAAAAATATTAGTCTATGTTTATAATACAAAAAAACATACTATTGAAAAAAAATCGTCTTATTTCTTTAGATAATATCTGAAGGAGTTTCGGGTCCCTAATATTATAACACACGTGAAATAGTTTCCGAATTTAATATCCGGTACAATCAGTAAAACCCGTTCATAATTCGTTTCTGAAAATAAGTAAATGAAATATATTTTGTGACAGGATCATGAAAAGCTATATTCGAAATTCACGAAAACATTTTCTATAGAAATACGGGGCTATTTATTTTATAAATGTAAAACACTACTGTCATTTATACAAAAAATGTAAAGAACATTTAAATGATTATAAAAATGGAGAGAACATTAAAATATATTACAGCAACAAAAAATATATGAATACAATATGCGGAAAGTATATCGTGTCTAGAAACTTTTATTATTTTCTTGTCAAATAATAACAGATATTGCCTCTGGGAAAATGATAATATTTCATGACCATCACATTAAATTATAATATATATGTGAAGGAAAACAATCCATCAATCAAAATAAAGTTGTACTTTCAAAGAAATACACAATAAAAACAATTTTTACTTTTGAGTAGTTGTACTAGATGGGGAAAACGTTGAAATGAATTCACTCAATGGGTAGGGTAGATGAATAATACTTTTACTTTATTTAAAGAACCTATTTTATCTTAACAACTTTATCATAAGCATCTATGGAATTTTCTTTCTATAGATTTTTTTACAGTTCATTAAGGGAAAATAAAATACTATAATTACACAAATTTCTATTTCGTTTCATATTATTGTGGACTTCAGTAATTAAAAATTGACTAAATTTGCAAAATTTACTAGAATGTTACTTATTGCAGTAATAAAGTAACGTCTAAAGCCATTATAGGTCAAGGGTACCTCACTCACCATACAAAGATATATATATATCCATTAGGTACAACATGGATGTAGAATATTAAATTTGATGACTTATTTTAATTAATTGAAAATTTATCATAAAATTATAAGACTTTTCGATAAAACAAAGCGCAGCGTAGAATTCTAATACAAGTTATAGTACCTATGCTTATATTTTTAATTTTAATATATTTATTTTTTAAAATATCCAAGTATGTACCAAAACGTAGAATTCATTTTTTTCTCAACAAAAAATACGTTGGATGTTTTACAACTTAAAAATAAATTGAAAATTAATAATTATTTCTAATATTCACCTTAATCTACTAATATTCAAGCAATTTCATAATATTCACGCTTTATCCCGCACATGGCAGGGTAGGTAGAGGGAACTGCAGGAACTATACGAACCTAGTGTTAAGACACTCCGTTGCTTAGTCCCTGCTTTTTTTCCGTCCCCGCTTTCCGCCTTTTTCGAGGCATTGCGTGTTGAGTGGCGGAACTCAACGCCGCGCTTTGCCTAGTTGCCAGAGCGAACAAAATGGAAATAGAAAAATCCATCTTCCTCGAGTGGGAATCGAACCCAGAAACCGTCGCGTTTACAGGCAGACGCTTACGCCTCTGCGCCACGACGGTCCTCTGACCGGCCTTTTTAATAAATGCTTGACCAAAATATCTTTTATCTGGTTGTAGTAACAACTGACTAGTAATTATCTAGATAACTATTGGAATATTAATAATTTCGTCTTGAGGAACGGAAATTGTGCCATCAGCATTTTAAAGCTTATGCGCATAAAAGGGGCATCGATCGCAAGCCGTATGGAGGGTAACTTGAGTATGCTTTATTATTAAATTATATATTTTTTCCGTAACACAATTTAAAATATAACCTAATATATATTAGACTGGCAGATTCCCGTAACTTCGTTAGCATGATGGCCTTTATGATCCTTATCACCTCATTTCTATTTACCGGTTTATATGACCGGTAAATAGAATTTTAGCTACATGCTTTATCCCGCATATAGAAAGGGTAGACACAGGGAACTGCAGGAACCATATGAACCAAGTGTTAAGACACTCCGTTGCTTAGTCCCTGCTTTCTCCGTCCCCGTTTTCCGCCTTTTTCGAGGCATCGCGTGTTGAGTAGCGGAACTTAACGCCGCGCTTTGCCTAGTTTCCAGAGCGAAGAAAATGGAAATAGAAAAATCCATCTTCCCCGAGTGGGAATCGAACCCTGAAACCGTCGCGATTACAGGCAGACGCTTACGCCTCTGCGCCACGACGGTCCTCTAACAATAATTAACATAACATAAATAATTAGCGAAATACTTTCATCTGTTCACGAGTGATGCAATAAACATTCATTTTTTAATAATTTATATGTATACAAAGAAGATGACCTATACTTTATAAAGTAGGTTTCATGTATCATTTAAAAAAATACATATTATCATTATTACTAGTATGAGACGAAAACAACATAACAATTGCATTAATTTTGTAATACCTTTTTTAAGTTTTTATTTTTAAGGGTATTCAGAACAAAAACCCCTGAAAAAAATCATGCAAACAATGAAATGTCAAAATGAATACTGTTCCAATAAACAATGTAAACCAATCAAATATAACACTTGTAACTTTACAATAAAGTATGAAATGGTATAGCAATTTACATTTACACGTGAGCTTCCGTGGCCCCGGTGGGTACCGGTTTAATTAAAAGATTTCAGTCAACCGTACTCGCAATATTGGAGCGTTTGTCCTTGCTACGCTCTCGTCACTTTGGATCTAAGTAAGACAGGTTAGACAAATTAAACAAATAAATGAAATTTTCGCCAAAACATTCTTGATTTATGTAGCAAAGTTTTATGTATATTTGACGTAAATTTACTTTTATCATAACTTATATAAGATTTCTAAAGCCTTTAACTTTCAAATTAAAATACAAACACAGTATATGATTAGAAATATATTTCACTTCTAGCTTCATTATGATTATGATTTTTATGCATAATGAAATCATTTAAATCGATGCAGACACAATAATAATATAATAATAGCAATATTTAATTATGAAATAAAACGCACCACATATGAATATTGGCAATATTGCTCTTAGCCGCATCATTGAGCTTATTGTCGTGTTTCAAATTTTCTTGTAAAAATACTTTGAGCTTCGATAGCGATAACATGGTTTGGTGCGGTAACAAATTAGAATTTGCCCGTATTCACATTTACGGTGCTTTTTCTTTATATATATTTTTATTTACCTCTTGAACTGTTCATACTACATTATTTTTGTTTAAAGGCAACTCTAGTCAGTTTTATTTTCTTATAACTCCACTTCAAGACTTAAAAGCTTCTGAGAAAAGCCTAGTTTTTCTGTAATAAAACGTGATAATTATTCTTTTGCGATTTTAAAGTAAACAAAGATTGACTTCTACTTCAAATAGCAAAAGAAATCAAGTGAACATTTTGTCTTCGACTTCCATCAGTATAAGTAGTATAATATAAACTTGATATACTTTTAGTACGTATATACGCTTAAGTAGCACTATCGAGCTGCATTTCAGTCTTGGTAGATTAAACGCAATGTCAGTGAGTTCACAAATTCAGCAAAATAATACATTTTGTACTTAAGTTCCAAGTACTAAAGCAGTATTGCATCTAAGAGTTAAATAAATTTTTAAGAGCAACACTTATGTGTTGCTTTTTAAAATCTTTATTTTACTTTAAAATATATCTAATATAATATAACCTTTCTTTTTATATTAATATGAGAATATTAACAGAGAACTTAGTGCCCAGACACTCCGTTATTCGCTATCTATTCGAGAGACGGCGCGATATACTAGAACTTAAAGCGCTTTAAGTCAGACATTGCATATATAAATAGATAGGTAGATGAGAGTGAAATATATCTCCAGATGTAAAGTAGTTGAGGAATAGTCTCTTGAATTTATAATTGAATGAATATAGAAAAATATGAACTTAGGAAAATTATGTATAAACGTACAGTATAAAAAATATACTGCCGAAGAGATGTCACGACTAGACCTCGTAATATTTTAATAATATATATCTTGATATGTTTGTCAGTATTTGTGTAAGACGTTGTAAAGGAATTCACTTTTATTTAGATTCAAGTGCATGAAATAATTTTTTTATTCATATTTTATAAGTATTTTATATATGTAAATATTATATGCATTTATTTCAAATTCGTAGAAAAGGGGTGTGAGTAGTGTAACGTACATGACATAAGCCATGCGAGGGACTACATAGGCTGTAGAAATGACTTCAGAATAATTTAGTATTAGCAACATTATAATTGTTACTTATTTTTATACTTATAACCTTCACTTTTTCCTTTTTCTTTTCAAAGAATGTTTCTACGCACTTTACAATGGAAACAACACAAGGAGACGGATCCTACGTCACTGTTTCAGAGATTTGTACTTACGCTCTCATGTCCGTCGTAATGGAGGGACTGAGGACTCTTAACCACGTTGTTCCATTTTAACAATGGCTTAGTGACCAGAAAATATGTTAAATGGTAAAAAACTAGCCTAATTATGTAAATATTCTATTTAAGAAGAACGTAATAAATATATACATTTAAAAAACACTCAAGCGATTAATTTTAATGAGTAAATAATTATTTTTTAATTGCTTATTGTAAAGTACAAAGGTCATGCCCTTGTACTAGGAAAATCAAAATTAATTTAAAATGATTGGAATCGTTTCGTAAGAAATACAATTATATATCTTAAGAAATATTTCCGCATCTATAGATTGAAATATTAAACTACAATACAAATAATACATAGGGTAAACTTGCCTAATTCGTACCACTTAAGGAGAACCTCAAATATTTTGGAAAAGAAGGAAAAATACATAGTTATTTATATAAAGTTATTAACTATAACTAATGTTCTATAAGTATATCAAAATAAAACAACGTAAATCTTTTAAATTTCTAAAAAATAAGCAAATTTCAAAAACTTAAAAAAAGTACGATTTAAGAACATTCGTCTTAAATCGTACTAGTATATTCTTAAATCGTACTTTGAGATCCTATCATTGGTTTACAATATTAAAATTAAAAATCTTAGTAGCTAATGTATTGAATGCTAGTACATTAGTATTTAGTAATACAGCCAATGGTTTCTGCCAATTCAGTAACATTTAATTTTTTTTGTTGTTCCTGCACATAGCTTATGTATCCATAATTCACAATTACTGCATTTAATCATGTTTTCTTTGTTTCTGTTGAATAATGTTGTAATCATCATCCAACAGTCATTTTCATCTTGTTCTTGTTTCTATTTCTTGTTTTTTTTTAGGTATTTTCGTTTTCTTTACATTTAGCTTCTTTGGTATGGTCTTCTTCTTGGTTTCTTCTACTTTAACTTCAAGCTCTTGTTTATATGGACTTCCTGTAATAACAAGAGTGCCTTTGGCTTTTCTTTTAACTGGTTTTAATGTCCCAGAAGTGAATTTATTGACAACAATACTCCAAGTGTCTCTAGAATTAGCTTTGAAGAAAGAATGTAGTTATTTTTCTTCTATATTACCTTTTAAACATTGATCTTGCTGTTTTTTTTGACATGTAGCCCTAAAATAGTAACAAAATAATTGGATACAAATAAAATACAAAAAATAACTAAAAATTAAAATGAAATTATAAATAGTTATCCAAAATCGTACCGGTACGATTTAAGAAGTTGCTGCGAGTACGAAATAGGCACAAGTGTCAACTGAATTTCAAATCTGCTACAAAAAAAAATGTCAACAAACAAGGGAGTTTTATTTTGTGAAATACATTCATAAATATACGCATAATTATATTATAATAAGGTAAACAGCTTAAGAACGATATACTTATAAGACAGTTCTTGTGAAATATGCGAAAAAACTGTTCAAAAAGTAAGAATAAACTTACCTGCTTTATATTTTAGTCGGGACCAACGTAGCAGATTTGTATTTGTCATATGGCAATATGACCACCAGTTCTTAATAACTATTACCCAAGCCGAGATATAGAGGAGGTACGATTTAAGCGCAGGTACGAATTAAGCAAGTTTACCCTACATATATTATTATATATTGTAATAACTTAAAAATGTCCAAAATAAGAATCGCAACATAAGCTTTCACGCCTGAATATAGAGAAGAGAAGAAACTGCTTAGCATTCCATGGATTCACCGTGCGGGTGCCGGGCCCATCGCGTTGTAGGAAGAGGAGCTCCGATCAGCGCTTGGGACTTGCGACCCAAGTGTAGGTTTAAAGGGGCCCCTTTAAAATGCATTAACGCTCACCTTCACTGTCCGAGCTCCTCCCACTACCTAACCAAATTCGAAAAGATTCTGCTAATGCCGCCTTTGAAGTACGTTCTAGAAATGTATTAGTAATAGTTCTAGACAGGCCGAGATCTTTTAGCAAGCTAAAGAGAGATTTCGCTGTTATACCTCTCGCTCCTACTTCTACCGCGTATGAATTTACTCTAAACCTATTCCTGGTCAGTTCGTTAGTAAGCTCGAAATATTTATTAAGTTTGAAGCTATGACTTTTAGGTATATTAGTCTCCCACGGAACTGTAAGTTCTACCAGTACTACGCGTTTTAGGTTTCGAGAATAAAGAAAAATATCAGGTCTGGATGACGAAACACCAATGTCCTCAGGGATTTTATACTGTTTCTCATACGTGTCCATCAAAAGAGTCCAATCAGGAGCTGGATCTAATATTGAGAAAGGTTTTTGCGTGTGTTTTTTAACAGAACCTTCTTTCACAAACTCTGTTGAACGTTTGCTGGTTGTAATGTTTCTCTGTGCTCTTGCTACTGAAAGACTAACGGCTTCACGTATAATTTCTAGTACCTTGTCATGGCGCCGCGAGTATTGACCACTTTCCAGGAGTACCCTACACCCCACCAGCATATGTTTAGCTGTCCCCACTGCCTCTTTACAGATGTAGCAAGATTTATCGGTAGCTTTACCCCATCTCACTAAATTACTTTGATCTGGAAGAGTCATTTGGAACGCATTCAGGTAGAATTTTAATAGTGCTGGAGACCAGTCATGAATTAGGGTGCGCCATTTTAAAGCTAAAGGGATACAAAATTCTCCCAGAGTTAGCCACTCGTTTTGCATTTCTAACCCCATTGCGTGCATCTTATACCTATCATTCTCGTCTTGCCGTATAAAAGATTTTATTATGTCCATATCTTGAACTTTCCTCTTTGATCCTAACCCTACTTTACTTGATTGTGCTCCTATCATAAATTGTTTATGGAACTTAAGTCTTGACTCGAGCTCTGGGACACTTCTGTCTTTTGGAAGTGAAGTAACAATCTCATCTCGTGATTTTCCCAGGATATGTGTTTTGGCAACTCTTAGATGTTTATAGAGCTCCGATGGTTTCTTTAATCTCAACCCAAAGTTATTTTTTTCCCTAAATAAGGTTGAGGTGTCTGCCGAATGCGCTAGCCCAAGCCAAAACTTCAGTATCTTTATGACGTGAAATTTCTTACAATATCTGAAATAGTATAGTAAAATATACAGTATACCAAAAAGAACATATATAAAAGGTCCATTAAAACAACTTTAAATAAACTATGCTGTTGTTCTGATTAAATAATTTTCATATAAAATACAAATTAGTGACAAAACATGCAAAACTTTACTAATTGTTATATACTGTAATGGCCGCGGCTGCTAATTTTATGCCATATTTTGTTTTTGTTTAACAACAAGTTTTGTGGTCGTATTATCTGATTTTATCTACTTAACAATATAATTAAATACGTGCAGTTAAGCTTCAATTACATATAGCGCTAAACTATAGAATTCTCATATGCTTTCCTTATTCTACTTAGAAATATTATATATAGCATATACGAAACATGGTCCGACTAATATCAAAACAATAATATATCAATTATCTACAAATTTTAATAAAGATTTTACACAATAAAACAATATATTTACTAAAATTAAGAGTACAAAATCATTAATTGGGCCGTCGTAGCGAAGTGGCTCAACGTTTTAGTGTAAATACAGTTGCAAGTTCGATTTCTACTCAAAGATTATAGATTATTTTCATTATACTCATTCTAGTAATGATGTGAAGGTATAAAAATGTTGTATCTATTATGTGTTTATTGTTTATTTTATTATGTCGGTGTAAAAAAAGAATGAAATTTATTTTTAATCTTATTATCGTAGGCATAAATAATATTACCATAATTAAGATCCATTCCAAAATAATTGAAGCTCAATATATTTTTATATAATTAAATTTTGCTGTAATGATCATTAGGGTGCGGTAAAGAAAAGTTTCTTATTCTTTCGTGCAATTTCCGCAAATGTTTCTGTGGCAAAGTGAACAAAACAGCGGTTGCTTGCAGTAGATCGTTCTCGCATTCATTTAGATAATGGACCGTGAGTCTAAACTTCCCCAAAACGGTAATTAAGATTGATCTGATAGAGCATTGACATTTTGCCTGTTAGGCAACACTGGCTATTACATTTATACGTCTTATGCCCGACGGCGAATCACAGTGTTATTTATGATGAACATGACAGAAGGTAACTTTGTACCAAGTGTTTCATTACTTTATATTTTAGGTATGATGAAAATGTTTAATACCTTTAAAAGTAAAATTTTAAGTTATTTTTCTTCTAAAATATTTCTGAGGCTTATGCTCCGAGTCCTAATAAAATAAGCATACTAGTAGAACCTAAATAGATTAAAAATGATTTTTTATATCCTTAGTTCCAATTCTATATTCATACATTTAGGTATATAATGGGTATATGTGACAAAAACTTAGTCAAGGACTATTAGTAGTTTTAGAACAGGATTTCATAATTTTATTATGTGCTGTGTAACGCGTGAGGTCGTCTTGTTTATATATAAAAGACGTAAAGTTTTAGGAAGAGGCGCTCCGTGCAGCGCTTGGGACTTGCGACCACGTGTAAGTTTAAAGGATCCCCTTTAAAATATATTATTGCTCACCTCACTGTCCGAGCTCCTCACAGTATCTACCCAAATTTTAAATTATTCTACCAAAACCGCCTTTAAAGTGCGTTCTAGAAATGAATTTATAATAGTTCTAGACAGGCCGAGATCTTTTAGTAAACGGAAGAGAGATTTCGCTGCTATATTTCTCGCTCCAACTTCAATCGCATATAAATTGACTCTAAACCTATTCCTGGTCAGGTCGTTAGAACAATAGTGATTATTAAGTTTTAGATGATGACTTCTCAGGTTTTAGCCTTCGTAAATATGGGAAAATATCAGTTCTGGATGACGAATCACCAATGTCCTCAGGAATTCTATACTGTTCTCATACGTGTCTTATATATAAGTATAATCTGGAGCTGGATCAAAAATTAAGAAAGGCTTTTGTGTAGGTTTTTTACAAGAACCTTCTTTCACAAACTCTATTGAGCGTTTACTGTTAAATTTCTCTTGCTACTGACTGAAGGCTTGACGTATGATATTTAGTACTTTATCATGGTGCCGCGAGTATTCACCACTATCGAAGAGTGCTATACACCCACCAGCATATGTTTAACTGTCCCTGTTGCCAGTTTACAGATATTGCAAGTTTTATCGATAGCTTTACCCTATCGCACTAACGATAGAACGCATTTGGATAGAACTCGAATGGTTAGTCTCTCGTTTTGCATTTCTATGTCCATGGCATGCACCTAATACTTATTTTTCTCGTTTTGCAAAACTTTAATATTTTTATGACACTTGTGTCTAACTTTGCTAACAAGATTTTATTAAAATCACATACGAAGAAAGGACAATTTAGACGTGATGTTATAAAATTGTCATAAAACAAAACAAGCTTTTTTGTCATTACTTATAGGTTGATGGTCTTTACAAGAACCTTCAAAAAGCTGTCGACTAGTACATCTAAAAGTGGAGAGCGGCCTTTGTATCTATTTTTGCCGCCAATTCAAAATCCCGGATCGTATGAAGTATATTTAGTATTTTATCTTCTCAGACATAAATAACGACTTTTACTAAGTTTTCTACATCCTCATTCCTTTCGTCCACTTAAAAAACTCGTCTACTTCATTTAATAGCAGCAAGAATTGCTTTGGTTTCCTGTTAGTATCGCGGGATCGTTCGCGAAAGCAAGAATGGATTCCGTGTACTTATTATTGGAATTCCATTATTCTTATGTTTAATTAGACTATCTATAAGAATATTAATAACAATATTAGATTATATTGTGAATGAATAAGTATTTCTTTCTCATGCACTAAAAAATAGCCGAATAAGATAGATATCTGTTTACTTACTTATTTTAATGGTGTTTTACTTCGAAATAATTATTTAATTATTTACTGTGTCTGATCTTTTTATTTTCTTTTTGACAATATCACTTTTTGATATAATTTTACCAAGTTTATAAAGATTACTTAAAACTATGCATTAATTTAAGTTCATATAAAACGACATCCTGAATATGTAGGTACATGTACATATATATAACTGAACAGCATTTATAATAAACAGTGCACTGCTGTAAAAAAAAACAAACACAGAGTTTAAAACTAACGGCCTTATTCATAAAAAAGTCTTATAGAACGTTTTAAGCATATTTTAGTTAACACGCTCTTTAGGCTTATAGAACGTTCGATAAATGTTTGTATTCATAAACGCTCTATAAGCCTTCTTAAACTTAACTTAACTAAAGTGTCACTAATTTGATTTATACGTTCACAATGTTGCCACAATACTGAAGTCGGTCGACTTGTTGCCGAAAATACCAGTAAATCCACAGATGATAAGTGACAAACGCATTGACATAGTGTGACCACAGATAATATTACGTACAAAAATATATTATTGGATCTGGTTTGACATATACCGGCTTGATTTACGTCGTTGTTATCACAAAAACACGAATGTTTATTTTATTTTAGTTTATAAACTTACTTAGTTTTTAAAAAATAAAGTCAAAAGAAGTAAAACGACAAAGAATTGAAAATTGTTTATACGTGGACAAGTATTACCTATGTTCTGTGCACCTTTCTTATGTAGAATTTATTATTAATAAACTTGTTTATAACTAAATATAGTTAATAAATATCGAACAAAATGTCAATTGTTATATTGTTTTATTTACGAAATTGAAATTGACACTCTTAATGACAAGTGACTCGACGACGTCATATCTATGCTCATATTAGTATGAGCTATAATCAGCTGTTATATGAATCGGCCATCTTTGGACGTTAAAACACTCTTATAGTGGGGTTCTCGGTTCTATAACTTTATGATAGGTTTATAGAACTGATTGGCACTAAAATGCTGTTATGAATAACGTTTTTTGACAACTGTACTATATCGAGTCTTTAAGCGTGCTATAACTTTTTATGAATAAGGCCGTAAGTGTAAGAGTGTTTGTCGATTACCTAAGACGTAATAAGTTAATATAACATATGTTCAAACAAAACGAAAAAAAGTGATGTCTTATACTGAATTTACGTAATCATAAAACATTAAATAATAATTATATTCAGAAATAGCATTCATAATTTTTACATATTTCCTAAAGGAAAAAAAGTACGAAAGCTAGGAATTCTGTTGGAATTCTTATCAAATCTACCGTCATCATTCGTAGCTAAGGGTTGTTATAATATATTAATTGCACTTTTACCTTTTCCCTCAATAATATATCATCTGTCAAGTCAATGGGAATAATCTCAAAGTAGTGTTGCGGATCGCAGGTTTACCTTTCCGCTTTTGACGTGGATTAATGGCTTGTTTGCTGCGGTGAATGCGAAACATGTACCACTTTACGACAACTTTACGCCTGCTCTGCATTTGAGCAACACATGACAGTTTATTAAGTGTAATATGTGTTGTCTACATATGCTAATATGTAACATTACTGTATTAATATTTAAAAGTTTCTCTAATATAATGGAGTTCGCATTGCTTTTTGTCTGCCTGTAAATGCGACGGTTTGTGGGTTCGATTCCCATTTGGGGAAGATGATTTTTTCATTTTTATTTTCTTCGTTCTGGCAACTAGCGTGGCGTCTCCGCCACTTAACACGCAATACCTTTAACAGCGGAAAGCGGGAAACGGAGTGTCTGAACGTTAGGTTCCTACGGTTCCTGCGGTTCTCTCTACCTACTCTGCTATGTGCGAGATAAAGCGTAAAGACATAAAATTTGTTTTTTGTTACATAATATAACGTTTTATTATTAGATAATATTACTAACACATAGGATCTGGTTACGATGAGAGGATGAATGATGAGATATAGATGAGATTCTCACACTTACATCGTGTAAGTGTAAGTAGCAACATAGGTACAGGTAGTGTTTCAGAATGTAAAGTAATTATATTGTAGGAAGGTAAAGAGTATAATACCTTTTTATTAGGTAGGAAAAAAAAGTGGGGACGGAGTAAGCAGGGACTAAGTAACGGAGTGTCTTAACACTAGGTTCTTATGGTTCCTGCAGTTCCCTCTGCCTACCCTGCCATGTGCGGGATAAAGCGTGAAGTTAAAATAATAAAATAAAATAAATAAAATATTAGGTAGGACGAGGCAAAAGAGGTATATAGGACCTAACCGTTTGGCGGTCTGTTATATTACAAAACTTCTCCCAAATTTGTCCATTTAAAACGGATTTAATACTCATACTAAATTTTACATTGAATTTCTTTGTTTTAATATTGTAACAATATATTTTAGAAGAAACTAAGAAATAATTCGCCATTATAATATTTTATTATGAAGCATAGAATAATATTATGAAAGGCTACTTACATTATACAAACGTATTACATGTTTTTCTTTGTTTTACATTAAAATTTGCTGTAACTTTTATAATAACTTATCGTGTTCGAGCCAAAAATAAACAATAAAATGAATTAGCCCATTTTATTATTTTAAAATATGCATTAAATTCGTACGTACAAGTAACACTATAATAATAATTAAATATAAAGCAAACAATAAGAAAGAAATTTTCATGTAACGATAACCGTAGCACGTTCTCGTAGCATCCTTCTACGCTTTATTTATTCGTAGCATCCTTCTACGCTTTATTTTTAGTATTGTCTAATAACGCTATTATCTAATACTTAAAAAAAACTACTTAGCAAAAACAATCTAAACTTCCATAATTATTAAATATATATTTTAGGTGACAATTGTCTACTAATAATTACTTAATTGTTGACTTACTTAAGTTTAACACAAGTAAGTCAAAACCATTAAGTGATTGTTTCATTCAAATATTACAAAATATTCTAGATTATTTCATAATCACGTTTTATAGACCGACCACAATCACGAAATAATGACTTTGTCCACATTATTTCGCTCGATACAACTATTGTACCACATAATCAACACGCTGTTTAATATTAATTACACCCGAATATTGTTT
The DNA here is from genome assembly GCA_037178615.1 of Dione vanillae. Taxonomy (NCBI): domain Eukaryota; kingdom Metazoa; phylum Arthropoda; class Insecta; order Lepidoptera; family Nymphalidae; genus Dione; species Dione vanillae. The sequence continues at coordinate 694,284 of JAZFAU010000106.1, forward strand.
ATTTGAAACTAGATAAAATTAAATTATATTTATTCATAAATTATATTTCCTTTTTACGAAGTATATTATACAATTTTTTATTGCCAATGGTGACTTATTGGTACAGAATTGGCCTATTATTACGAAGGCTCCGTGTTCAGTTCACGAGAGAATCAATTCTTCCATTAGCTTATTATAACAAGCAAAGTTAACAAGAATTAGAGAAACTAAAAGGAAATAACTTCACGCTCTATACCTAGCGGGGTAGACAGAGAGAACGTAGCGCCAAACGCTGCGGTCCCTGCATACCTCTTTCGCCTCGTCCACTGTCATTAACCTCTTCATGCATGCTCTCCGGGGAGTCCTCATGTTTTTTACGTGACCTTCCTCCAGTATCTTCGATATTGTGTTTTCGAAAGTCAACCGAGGTCTCCCCTTACCTCTCTTACCACTCACTTTTCCATCGTATATCTTTTTTACCATTCTTTCGTCACTCATTCTTTCGACGTGCCCAAACCACCTGAGCACGTTATTCTTCATTCTTACAGTGACATCCTCACTGGTACCTACCATCCTGTGTACCTCTTCGTTGCGGATTCGGTCAGCTAAGCTGACTCCGCATATCCTTCGAAGAGATCGCATCTCCACAGCATTCATCTTTCTATCATGCTTCTTCTGTAATATCCACGTTTCACTGCCATATAACAGCGTCGGAACCAGAACTGCATTGTGTACGGCCAAACGTGCAGCGACGCTGACGTCCTGCCGTCTCAACAACGCAGCTAAGGCACCGTTCATTCTGTTACCGGCAGCAATACGTCTTTCAACATACATTTCGTATCTACCATCTCTACTTAACATACTTCCCAAGTATACTACTTCGTTCACTTGTTCTAATAATTTTCCATTATCCTTACCTCGTCTCGTGTTTGCCACAAACGAATTCCTTTCCTTGCAAAGTTCCAAAATGAGCTTTCTAGCCTCATTCACTCTTCTGTCACCATATTGACCTAACACACCTTCGTAACCACTTCTCGCGGTTCCGACCCAGCCATTCATATCCCTGACACTCTCCCAAAACCCCTCAAGCTCGCTCAATGAAGCTGAGGATACCGGCGCATATGCCACCAACAAGAATATTCTTGTAATCCCTAGCTTGAAGCGAACCCAAAGCAGTCTAGGGTTGATCGCCTCGTACTCTACCACTGAACTAACCAATCTAGAGGACAATAACACACCTACACCTTGACACTCGCGTTCGCTTTCTGGAACGCCGGCCCAGAGAGAGACGCGGCTGCCCGGCAAATCGGTTGCATCATTACCATTTCGCTTGGTCTCAGTCATACAAATGACATCTAAATCTCGCTCATCCATCACATCTAATAGTTCATTCATCTTCTGGTCCATCCCTCCTCTTACATTCCACGCAGCTATTTGTAGCTCTGTCCTTCACTTCCCGCCGTTCCGGACATGGCGTGCTGGGTGGCGGTCCCCAACGCCGCATTCGTCTCCACTTTTCACACCAGCGGGGACGCACTAGTGCGCGTCGCCTCGGGGGGAAGCCCTAGCAATGTGCTCCCGTATGGTGCTCGTGGCTGATGGAATGTTGCAGCCCTAGCTAGGGCTGGCAGGGATCGCTGCGTGCAAGCCTTCCATCTTCGACCCCCAAAATAAAAGAAAATAGCAACGGCTAAAAGGAATTCACAACGGATATTTCTTTATTTGAAATACATCTTACAATACTATACCTATTTTGCTTTGCCAGATTTTCATCTGTCTCTTAATGTCAAGAATTTGGTTCTTTATATTGTATTTGCTGTCAAGTCAAATAAATATGAATATTTTTAGATACAAAAGAAACGTTATTAAAAATTATAATGTAAACAAAATAACTTGTGCGCTTATATATACTTTGTAACTTAATGAAAATTTCCATCGGGGAAAGCGTTTTTATTTATTTTATTCTTTCATTGGTATGAAGTAATACTTTTGTAAAATATTATCTGTTATGTTGTGCACAATGTAAATATTGTTTTGTTGAAGATTAATGTTTTAACTCTCTTATTTACAATTACATTCTTCCCTTCTCTTACCTGGTATAATCCATGACTACGGTCTAAGTTCCAAATTTGACTACTCCACTTTACACAGTGTTAATCACGCATTCTACTGCACCCTCGCGGTCATCCGGTCATCCAAATTTAGAATTTAGGGAGATAGGTATATATATATATATATATATATATATATATATATATATATATATATATATATATATATATATATATATATATATATATATATATATATATATATATATATATATATATATATATATATATATATCTCAACAACGCTCTATTTGCTTCTCCATTATCTCACGGACCATATGTATGATGATTGTGTTGCGCATAGGGTGAGACCGCAATTTTGAATCGTCAGTTGATATTATTCGGTTAATATTTCGGCTCGTAAGGCAGTTCTTTAATTATCTTCAGAAAACGAAAAGTAGATGTGGTAGGTAGATTTTTACTCTTTTACTCTTTGCGATAATATACATACACTTCATCACATTACTTTTCGTGATGTTCAGATCCTAAGTGTTCTAAGATATTACTAGATAGCATTGGGTTCCGTATAAGAGTAGATTAGATCATGGCTTGGATTAGGTAGTATTCTACAATTGCAGATCACACCAATGACCTCTCGTCATTTGACGCGGGCAGGGCTTGGAGGTTTTAATTTTAATTTTTTGCAATTCATTCTTGCATAATGGCTGGTTCCGGACCTTTATGGTAAGTGCTTTACTGTGGGTTCTTGCAGGCCATGCACTGGGTTTTCAAATTATCTTCTTTTTTATTTCGAAACTCCCTTCCTCAAACCAGTATCCTTCAGACGTTCCAGTAGAGGCTAGCTAAGACAATGTGTCACTTAACACTGGTCTATGAGCTGAGTATAGTTACGCTCTTATTTTAATCAGGAGGAATTTAATGTTTAGCGAGCGATTTATGCTCAACTGGCACATTGAAACGCTAAAGTCAAAGGACATAACGGACTTGAACTTTATATTAATTTAAATCTGTCGCGCATATTTATATTATTATTTTAAATATAACATGTTTATAAAAGTGTTTTATCTATATTTTAGTGAAATTCAATATCTAATTCTAATATAAAAGGCATTTTCATAAATTGAGTGTCATTTTCTGTGTTTGGTAAAAACCAGTTATTGTTTTAAAAATAAATCTACGGATTTGATTTGTTCCAATTGATTGACCATCAATGAGGATTGCATTATTGTCGAGCTATTGATATTGATGTAAAAATGAAATTTCATTTATTTTCATTTCCTTGGTCTGGATTATGATATTGATTTTTCTTATACAATGTATCCTTGTGGGCCAACAGAATGTAGGATGTGATGATAATGTGAACTTTGTATGAATTTAACAGAAACAGATTTTTAATGTTCAGTAATATTTAATGTATGAAATTCTTTTACAAACCTATATAATATTATATTTCTAATCTATTTTAAAGAGCTCAAAATTCTCATACAATTTGTTTGTATCAAATAAAAGTGTATGATTTATTAATTTGTACCACAACATGATTACTTTCTAAATAAAAAGAAACTAAAGTGTATCTATTAATTAATATCACAAAGTATGGAAAAATAGAATAGTTATAAAATAAATTTACAATTACATACATATACATATGTTCCATTTGGATGTACAAATGAAAAAAATATGTAATATCTTTTATTTTATCATACTGCATATTGAAAATTAATTTAAGTTTTTCCAATCCAACAGTTGATTGTTTGGAGTTAACTAAAATCAATAAACTACCTATAGAATTTCAATTATTCGTTGGTTCTCTTTACTTTTGAAATACTCAATTAAAATTCTAATTCAATCTGAATCTCTCGATATTAACTTAAGTGGAATATTTCCCTCAATCTACTTCTAAATTTAAAATTAAACTTTTGATTCATTTGATTTCCTTGTAACAAAGCTCGTGAAGTTTATAATAAATCATAACTAGATAACTAAAAAAACATGTATACATGTATGTAGTTTTTTAAAGAAATGCAGTTACGATATTTATTAGAAATTCATTCATAGAATATTAAATGTATTAATAATTTAATAAACAAATATAAATGTCCAATTTTAAAATGTATCATAAACTAGCTTTTACTAGTTACCAACACATAACACAAGATTTGGCAAAATTCCCACGAAATTTGATCTTCTCTGAAAATCCCTGGGATTTGACTTCCACCGGAGTAAAGCTGATAACAGCTACTAATATACGACGGTGCAAAGTACAGATTATTTTATGTGCTACATACAATTCAGTAACTGTCACCCCTACTGTTTTGTTAAGAATAAGATATTATATATTGTGTAGAACAGAAGCTTCATTGAAAATTTTAATTGATTGATCCTTCATACGTTTACTATATAATAGGTCAAATATTGTTCATATTTTGAGCTTGAATATTCGAAACTTGCTGAATATATGTTTTAAAGGTCTATCTTTATACGTTATGGGCCATATAATCAATACTAAGGGTAAAAAGTATTTAAAAATAATAATAATTTGAGGGCCGTCGTGGCGCAGAGGCGTAAGCATCTGCTTGTAAACACGACGGTTTGAGGGTTCGATTCCCACTCGGGGAAGATGGGTTTAACTATTTCCATTTTCTTCGCTCTGGAAACTAGGCAAAGCGCAACGTTGAGTTCCGCCACTCAACACGCAATGCCTCGAAAAAGGCGGAAAGTGGGGACGGAGAAAGCAGGAACTAAGCAACGGAGTGTCTTAACACTAGGTTCATACGGTTCCTGCAGTTCCCTTTGCCTATACTGCAATATGCGGGATAAAGCGTAAAGCTATAAAAAAAAATAAAAAAAATATTTCACATTTTACAACGGGATTAGAACCTGCGCCCCATGGAAGCCGTCTACGCACCACGCTAAATTTTTATATATTTTATTGCATTTCTAGTAATTCAAAGACGTATTTATCTAATGATGCAACAAAATATTTTGAAACCTACTAATTATATACAAGCCAAAACAAAAAGCCTTCGCTCATTTAAAAAATAAAACGATTATCTCAAATCAAATTTCAGTATCTTATTCTGTCACCAAATTGATCACGGGCGGATATTCGTGACGAAATCAAATGAAAAAGAATTTGTATACAAAGTGAGCAGATAATCGAAGCTGTTGAATATTTCAAGCAGGCGGGACGTGATGAAAATGATCGTGTAAAATTCGCAAATATTGTAATGAAAAGATTTTTTTCTTAATATGACCTACCTTATTTTGCATTTTGCGGATTAGATACTGTGGCAAAGTGTACATACAATTAGAGTATTGTTTACTTCACCCTCTTCCAAATTTTCATTATTATTTTAATACTTTTACATCTTCTTGTAATCTAGTACAACTAATATCTGACTTGCATATATATCCTCATATTCACATACGCTTGTGTCCTATCTAAACCTGAATTTAACTCTTAGTTAAGAAAGGTGTTTATTTTTAAAAAAATGTTTCCTTATATACGATGTCTTTTACCAGCTTTTATCCACCGCAGAATACAAAAAATTTGTAAATAAAAACAAAACAACGTTTATCGAGAGAGCTTTAAGTAATCCAAGTGTAACAGTGAAATCGTCATCGCATTAATATGTACATACCTAATAACTTTACATTTGCGCCGCTGTATAATTTCAAAACAGTACGCTCCAGCCTCCCGTCAAAATATCGTCTGCGAGTATTAAGGCTGTGTGACTTGGCCTCACTAAATATACACCTGTGTGAGTGAACCAGGTTATTGATTCATGGCGGTTGGATTTATGCCTACCATCTTTCTCCTTATGAAAATTATAAAAGAGGATATAGGAACTTAATAAAAATGTAGTTAAAATAATTTACGATTTATTTTATTAATATTTATTAACAAAATATTAAAAATAATAAAGTAAAGTTAAAGAAACAAATATAACTGTAAATGTACGCTTTATTTAATATAGTATATATTTAAAGAAACTAAGAAGTACTTTATCTATGTAATACAAGAAAAACAAAATATTTAGGGCTCCTTCCCTAACTATCTAAAATTGTAAAACGTAGCTAGACGTTAATATATTTGGTACGAAGGGCTCTCACAGACAAGGCAATCATGGCGCTAAGCAAATAGTCTAAACGAGTAATTAGTTTGTTCCACGTTCGAGGGAAACCTGAGTTACACCTTGAAACGCTTTTAATAAGTGTTATCATTACTTGCTACTATTTTATAGGCATACTAAATTAACTTTACAATTCTTAAGTTAACTAACAGTGTTGTTTTAGATTTTGCATAAATAATAGCAAACTATAAAAAAAGACTTTAAATCAACTATTTTAGAATACATGGCAATAATCACTTAAAGTAAATAAACAAGAAACCAAAATAACTATGGCTTGTACTAACTTTTTACATGTCAAAGTTCTTGTGGCTTACACTAGACATCCACAGAAAAATTGATGTCTAGATATATATTTTGTATTTACGTACCTAGCTTATGTTTCGAAACAAATTAGCTACAATGCCGGCTTCATTTCAAAATTTCATTCTCATAAGTTCAGGAGAGCATTAAATTTTCATGAAATTACTTTGTAACTTTTCCACTCTCAATAGCAGCGAACTCAATTTCCGAAGGCATAGTTTGGAATACACCCTTATTCGTCTTTTAATAACTGATACGTTAAGCTCTTTATGAAATTATAAACAAGTTACGTACGTCGAAATGGGTAAAATACTTCCCTCCGTAGTTTCAGTGTTTGGTATATAATATTATAAAATTTTATCTTAAAATAACACCTCCTATCCCTCTCACCTTCGATTCTTGGTATGTCAATTTAAATCTTACTAGATTTATGTTATATCCTGCAATGTCACATCATCCACAATAACGTAATTTATACGTGGTTTATATGACGGAGCCAGGTTTTTTATTGCATACCTATTGAATTCAATTATATCATGAATTTCATTATAATTTAATCCAATGTGTAACAAAATTTCTTCTATTAAAATAAATATAACTTTTAAAAGACCTCAAAAGCAGCTTCCATTCCAACAGTATACTATGACATCGACACTTGTAAGTTTTACATAAAGTTGGACTACGCAACATTGCTCTTTAAATCTTCATGTAAAAATAACGATAAAAAGAATCTCAAAGCTTCCTTTAGCGAGAGAATATATGATTTGACAGTGAGAGCTTTTGTATATTTTAATGATAAAACAAATTTGATATATAATAAAGAAAATGCAAGCATGTTGAACGAACGAACTAAATAAATGCTTTTTCATGTCAGTCTAGTTTAAAATCGCTCTCTCGCTAACTTAATATGTTAGTTCGCCAGTTCCTTTATCCAGGTGTCAGAATTCAAAATGAGCCGGATCCATAAATGGACTATTACCTATGTTTGTATACGGAGGGACTAAAGCCAGACCAACAAATATAGCCCGCCTGAATCGCCTTAATAATTCAACAGTGCAATGCTTTTACAAAACCTGTCGGCGTCAATCCTAATTTAGCAGCAGCTATTGACTTGCTTCTGTGAAGTGTCGCTAGACAATCGTAATGGAACTCTCCTGTACCAAATTTTCTGAATTTGTTGGTGTGCCATTTAGTGATTACAGTGGCTATTGTGGGCTTTTACGGCTTAATGCTTTGTTTTATATGATTATTAATCAAAGTTCTTACTTTCATACATTACTTTGTAGTATTAAAATTACAAATCAAATTCTATGATATGAGATATTATACTTAAAGAAAATTTAAATACATTGAATTTGTTCATGAAAATTGCTTCCATTATAAAATTAATTTCGGTACCTTGTTTGATTTACCGGCTAGAGAACGTTATCATCGGAAGACTATAAACGACAGCAATAGATATTCTTGTCAATTATGCTTTAAATTTTATAATATCGTATTTTCCATAAATGTATCTATTAAATTAATATTTTATTGAAAATATCCCAATTATACCTTTTACAGGCTTACAAAATAATTTACTGCTATTATTCAAAGGTAAAATCTGAGTGTATCAATAGGATGAAAGCGAAAGCTTAGCGGTAGGCAAATATACAAATTTTGGCAGTTTAAGTAGGTTGATCATTTTCCCTAATGTTTTCAACATGCCAGGTTAATACTGATAGGGTCGGTTAGGTAGTAAAGGGATGAAATGGCCTCAAGGCAAGTACGGCTATATATGGGATACCATATTCACAACATTTGAGAAACTGCTATAATTTTTATGTTTGGTTTAGGTACATTGTTAATACAAGTACGACACCGCTGATGTTCTTATTTACATTTTCTTTTGTTAGTTACGATTTTAAAAATGTGCTGTCATTTCGATTTTGTTCTAGGGATAATTTTAATAAAAAAATAGCTTACTTGATCTAGTTGGAGTGAGCTTAAAGGATTAATATTAATTGTACATAATCTCTGCTTTAAATTTTGTGTTTAAGATATGCATATTTTAATCACATATTATTATATATTTAAAATCTACTCTTTTATACTAGAAAGAAAAAAAAGTTCAGTCCAAAAATTGATCAATTTATTCGTTAAATTGATATATCGAGTTTAAACTCAATACGTATATATTATTTACGTACTAGCTTGGCGGGCAGTAGCGGACTGAAATAGCGACCTAATGCTGTGCAAAAATAAAATACGTGTATAAGTAACTTCATATGTTTGACGTTTATGCGTTTATAATAAAATATTTTATCCTGAATATTGATATATATCTAACCTGTTTACATAAATAATTATTTTCTACCTCATACGACCCGGAAGTTAGAACGGTAGTTAAAATTTTTTCTCTCTCTGGAAAGGCATCTTTCAAATTTTTATATAAGAAAATAGATTGCTGAGGCCGCACTCCTTTTTTAAATAAACTAGCTGACAACTTTTTAAAAAATTTTATAGAGGTAATCCATTATTTTATAAATAAAATAACTAATATAGCTTTACGCTTTAGCCCGCTTGTAGCAGGTTAGGCAGAGTGAACCACACAACCGTGTCAACTAATGTTAAGAATCTCCATTCCCCGCTTTCCGCTTTTCGAGGCATTGCGTGTTGAGTGGTGGAACTCAAAGCGGCGCTTGCCTAGTTGAAAGAATGAAGAAATCGGAAATGAAACCATCCTTCATAAGGGGGAACAGGCATAACACCTCGATCAACCTATAAGTAATAGTAAAAATGCTTGGAAATGCTTCCGTTAATATAGCACATTCACCGGGTATCTCAATCTTGTTTAAGGAACAAAAGAGTTTTGTGTTGTAATCTATAAAAAATCAGAGGACTGAAAAATACATTTAAGAATCGCTAAAACATACGTTTTGTAAAAACTACGTGATTATATTAGATGATATGGATATCTTCCTTTACTTTAAAAGTAATCAAAATATACAGTACCTACTATTAAAACTTACTGTAACAGTACTAGAAAACTGACCAGGAATAGATTTAGAGTTAATTTATACATGAAGTAGGAGTGAGGTGTACGTCACTGAAATCTCTCCCCAGTATGCTGCAAGATCTCGGCCTGTTTATAACTATTGCTAATACATTTCTAGAACGTATTTCGAAGGCGGCACTTGTAGAGTTATTTCTAATTTGGTTGGGTAGCGTGAGTAGTCCAGGCAGTGTAGGTGAGTGTTAATACATTTTGAAGGAGCCCCTTTTAATCTATTGTTCGTCTATGGGCACAGCATCTATAGGGTGAATGCATGAAATGTTCAGTTGTTTATTGTCATACATAAAAAAATATATGTGAATACCTTTTTAAAAACATCATAATATGTATGCAACTATTTTCCATTGAAATTATACCAAATATCGACACAACTATTCGTTATAAATTTTTACATTCTTACGAACTCCGTTTCGTTATTTATCCCGTTTTGCCTTAGCATAGGGGGGAAATAAAAATATTTGAATCTCCCGAGACGGAATCGAACCTAAAATCATTGCACTTAAAATTTACAATTCAATTGTGCCACAATGATATCTTACAATAAATATTACGGTATTGTTATAAGTTATACTTTTACAAATACTTCAACGTGAAAAGTAACCTTATTTTTCATCATTAAATATACACTGATAAAGTAAATAAATGAATGAGCCTCAACTGCTCGTTCTGTGCTGCCTCGTTTATTACTTCTCCCTATAAGTAATTACGGTAATATATAATCTTATACGTTATTCTAAGAATTGTTGGTTTGGGAAACATTTTACGACGGACTTCAGCGACTTATATGAATAGAAATGTACTGTTGCTTATTGGAATATTATATAGCTGTTGATTATTGGAATTAAACTCCACGCTCCAAGTGAGGATCAAACCTTGAACTATCACGTTTACGACCTCACACCGGAAGTCTCTTCTTATAATTAAAATAGTTATTCATTTATTTTATTCAAGTAAATAATTGTCTTATGCAATCTCAATAATAAATATACATTCAATACACTATAAATAATAAAAATAGACTATAAAATCAAATATACAATCACAATTCGCAAAATCCTACAGAGACAACTGATACGGTCAGTCTTCTTCTTCTTCTTCTTTCTTATCATTTTTTTAATTGTAAATATAGTCTTTCTTCACAAGTTCACAGATAAATTGAAATAGTTTCATGACGAGTGTCGTCATATTCTCAAAGGCATAATCAACCTCATCCAAATACATACTTATTATATTGTACATATATGATATACATAAGTAGGCTAGCCAACAAAGAAAATATTTTATTTAGCTTAACCATCTAATATATATTAGGCGACTAACTTTTCCATATTACCCAATATTAATAGGAGATGAAAATCCGGGTCTGTAAATAAAGTCCATTATGTTTGACATTTACTTTAATAAAATATATTATGTAGTTCCATTTTGACCCTTAACTTTGTCCCATTAATATAATATTATAACCGACTCAATATTATTTGAATAATAGGTACATGAAGCCATCGTGGCGCAGTGAAACAGCGTCTGACTAAAAACACAATAGTTGTAGATTAACAATTACTGTTTTTTAACAAGAACATTACCTTAATTTTGGCAATAAAACAATTTAATCATATTTCTTTCCAATAATCCTAGTTATGTTTCAGCGAAATTATCAAAAGAGTGATAAAGAGTAATCAAGGCGCAGATCAAAAGAGCACTTCGCGCGATATCTTTGAAACTGTTTGCCAACGACTTTTTATAAGTAAAATTTACGAAATATAAGCCGACATTTTCAATTACCTATCTACGTTCGTCCAATGAGGTCGCTTATTATTTTAAAGAAAATATTACGAGTCAAATGTCAATTTAATGACTAAAAGCTTCCAAACAAATTATCGACAAACAGTGAAGCTGCTTCCGTTTAATAATACGAGTAAAAGCTGTTTTATTTCTTGTAGCCTGATTTGACCTAATATTTGTGTATAATAAATAAAGATTTTAAGATAATTTGATGTTATTAAAAAAAATATTCAAAAAGTCAATGTCACATAATCTATTGTTATGAAAAATATTTCCAAAGATTTCTTCCCTTGACCGAGACCAAATTATAAATGACAAAACTTACTTTCAGTTAGTACCAATAACATGACATCATCCGATCTAAAATATTTATAAAAACAAATTACTTGTAGTCATAATAAATTTAATAATCGTTGAAGAAAGTCAAATCATTTGTAGGAAATTAAATTTTATAATTTACATGACCTCCTTATCTACCTATCGTATTCTTGACTGTCTTGTATTACTTTAACTGAATAGTATTAACTTCTAAACAAGCATCTTACTAGAAATAGAATACTTGTGGCGTTGAATTACGTTCCAATAAACGCAATATTGATATTATCCATATTGGTTATCTCTGCCTACTAAGGGGTACGTAAGATAAAACAACAGGCTAAAAAAATGAGAACAATAATGTTTAATTTTTAATTGTATTATATGTACAGTCAGAAAAATATCGTGGAATTCTTGAAAATTAATTGAATTTAATAATTATTCAAATTGTATCTTTCATGCATGCTCAGTGATTACTCTGTATACTTTATATATTATAAGTGAAAATATATAATAAAATAAGTACAATCTAGTGAATTTAAAAAAAATATGTTATAAATGTTGTTTACATAAAAATCTTGGGAAAATTATATATTTATTTGGCATCCATTTTATAGTCACTGTTATATAAATTATTTATTTATATCAGAAATATAGACTTTTCACGATGGTTAATCTAATCCTATGTCTTAGATTCTTACTTGGTGGAATAATATTGAAATATTTTATTTTTCTGCTTTGAGCAGACTGCACAAACACAAAATAAGTCCATTTTCAGCTTACAAATAACTATAATAAATAATAAGTTTAGTAAAAAAATTCATATTTACCTAAATAAGGTTTTGTATTCTAAGCAACCTGTCGACTTAGATGCAGGATTCCGGGATACTATCATCACGTCCATCATATTGATATTGATTGATATTGATGTTTGTATAACATATCTATCAAAGTTACGTAAACCACAAGCCGCAACCGCAATGGTATGTCAGCAAATATAATTTATTCATATTGACCTGGTATTCCTAAACCTAATTAGTACCTTTAGATATATAGAATCAATAAATCGCGTGCTATGCCTATTTTAAATTAGAAAAAAAAATTCAAGCATGAAAATCTATTGCTTAGTTCTCAATGCAAAATCAGCAATGTATAGGGTAAATGATGCTGAACACATTTTATAGAAGAAGCTTAACAAAAGAATGATTTTCAATTACTTTACTTGCCAATATTAAAACATAATTAAATACATTAAAATATGAATATCTTGTTTTAACCACGCTGGAAACATCGTAAAGAAACATAGGCCTTAAAAAGCTATTTTCGAAGAGATTTTTCGTAGACAGTAAGAACATTGCTGCCACCACTACTTTTCTACAATCAATACTATAAGTTATGACTATACATTATGTTTTCAAATATAAAGAAGTGTATGATTTTATATTGGCAGTAGCAAAATACTTCAGTTCAATTTTCATATCCATATAAACACCTATTTGAATTAAACTTAAATACATTATTACTATTGATATTTAGACTGAAATTCAGCGGGGACGGATAAAGCATGGACTAAGCAACGGAGTGTCTTAACACTAGGTTCCCACGGTTCCTGCAGTTCCCTCTGCCTACCCTGCCATGTGCAGGATAAAGCGTGAAGCTACAAAAAAAAATATTGAATTCTAATTCTATTTGATTGATTAATGTTGATATGTCACGTATTATGAAGAAAAATAAATTATTTTACACAACAAACTGATATGTGAACGAACTACATATCAAATACTCCAAGATACAATCTTATAGTCGATAGTTCTTTTATAAACTATGAAGTGAATATATCGAGATTCTTCGAAAAGAAAACTTGAAGATATTTGTAACTGTGCTCACTTGACTTTGAAATCGGAAGCTGTAATTTCGTTTGTAAAGCTCATGTTCCTTTTAACTTAGAGATTCACGTCATTGTAATTTTTTTTATTCTGTCGTGCAGCATATCAGTGTCTGATTGGAAGCGAGACGGTTGTGGTTTCTATTCTCTGTAGACGAGAATGGACTATTTTATTCTTCTTTGATAGTAAGACAAACCGAGTTTGAGTTCCTTTTTCTCATATACTGTCTCGAAAGTCGGAAAGGGGGGAAAAGAAATACTTAACACAATATTTCCTACGCCCTCCCTGCTATGTAAACATACGGAAAAGAATATGAAGCTAAAATATCCTTTAAACCATACTGTAGGTAGCTAAATAAACTCTGTACAGCAACGTATATCAAACCATTTGTATTGAAACTAACTGTTAAAACGACCGTAATTATTTTATCTGTACCGGGTGACCCAAAGCTCTTTACAAATAATGGTAATTGGTGTTCTTGACTATTACTACTTACCATGTAATAATAATTTTGAACAGGCTAATGGGAATTTAAGTAGAGACGTAGAGTCAAACAAAAATTTTAAGAATTGCTCTCTAGTTTCACTTAGTTTAAAATAAAGATGGAAAAAGAAAATGTCAAACCTGCAGTTGGTGGGTAAAAACCAAGTTAGATATAAAAAAAATTGCCCGAGGTTACTCTGACCACAGGTACAGCAAATATTGAAACGATTCACGTGATATAGCCTACGGCCTTCTACGATAAAAGGAGTATCCAACTCAAAGAATTTTTAAAAGAACTAAGTAATAAGTAAGTAGTTACGTTAATTAAGTATAGCAGTATATGTAACGTTACATTCACTTTGTAATAATTCAGAAGACCCTGGTATAGAGTTTGAAAATTTCCGTACTAGTAACTTTAAGAAAATTAAAATACTTTTAAGTTTAGTTTAATACATAATTAGATTATCTTGTTAGCTTGTTTTGTAGTTACTTAACTTATTTTGAATAATAAATTAGAATTTTATAGAATAGATTATGCGTGATTAAATAAAAAACTAACTGAATTAAGAAATATACAAAGCAAGCTTTCATAATTTAATACTGTTCCAGTTGGGGAAAGCGAGGCTAGTACTAATCGATTATTTATATTTTTAACATTTGTATATTAATCTGTGCCAGATTTTCTATATCTTTTCGAAGATTCTGGAATATATGCTATTTTATACGGAATTGCAAGCTCATATGTTAATTTCTGAATATCGTTAGGAATACAAATATTCTATCTCGGCCTCTTAATCCAGGTTTTTTTTACAATCTACTTCTCATTTTTTCTCTTTACTCATTGAATTACTGTCACATGACAAATGTCATATTCAATGGAAACTTTTTATTTTAACTAGTTGCTATTTAGGAAACCACTTTAACTGCCAGTTAATGAACGTGGATTCATAGGAAACAATATATTGATTGAATAAAAATAATAATACTATTATTTTTTTATTTAAGCGTCTATGTCATTTTTACTTCATTGGTTATCTAAAATAAAATAAGTTTCAATCTTTAATTTAGGGCATCAATAAATCTTAAAACAAAACATTGCAAATTAGAAATTTATTTAAAGAAAACTCACATTGCATGTTAATCAGAGGTGCCTGACCCACAAAAAACAAGTTACACATAAACATATTATTTTTTTATATCGATCAAATACCATATTTCTGACATTGTACAATTGGCGGTACTACTTGCCTTCCACACCGTCGACTCTTACTCCATGTATAAATATCATCTATTATATTATATGTAAAATTTTCCATAAAATTCTTGATAAGTACAATATTTTGTATCCGTCTACCGCCAGTATATCTTTTAAGCTATATAATATACTATAAGCTATACAATATAATATAACTTGCAATTAGAATGTAGTAATAAGAGATATGAGAATGAAATAAAATTGTTAGAGTTAAATATGGCTCAGTCACATTCAACGTTAAAGTGTATAACTACCAAGTATGAAAGTACTCAGAAAATGTTTGATGAGTGCCGGCAGGGTATGGATAAACTCATTAAGTTATCTCAACACAATTTGGAGAGTATTGACTTATTGACTCCATTACAAATGGATCCATGTTCATGTGAGTGTATAGAAATTAGTCGCCAACTCCCTGTTGGTACACCACTATCATCACCATTGAGGAAATTAAATGTCAAGTCTCATCCCTCCATTGTTACAGTTAATAGCAACCAAATTAGTTCTCTTCTTTTAAACGTAAATAAATGCACAAATACATTTATGTACAGTTATGAAATCGGAAGAAACATGGGCCAGATATTAAACTTACATTTGCAAGGACAGATGGTTATCAATAATTGTTTACCAAACTGTAACCTATTAAATATACAAAACCTAGTTCAAACTGATAGTAAACATTTCAATAGACACAAATTTAATTATTTTCGTTGGTAATAGAAAGAATATTAATAATTCAAATTTAATAACCTTTTATAAATCATTAAGTAAATTAAACATAAATAAGATAATATTATTTACATTTTCTTATTAAAACAGTGTACCACAGTGGGAAAATAACTTTATGCATAATTTAAATGTAGCACTTCATAATATGTGTGCTTACAATTCAGTATTCAATGTTATAGACACATATAATTATGTTAGTTTTTTTTTTTACCTTCACGCTATATTATAACCTAGTGTTAAGACACTCCGTTGCTTAGTCCCTGCTTTTATCCGTCCCCGCTTTCTACCATTTTCGAGGCATTGCGTGTTGAGTGGCGGAGCTCAACGCCGCGCTTTGCCTAGTTTGCCAGAGCGAAGAAAATGGAAATAAAAAATCCATCTTCTCCGATTGGAGATCGAACCCAGAAACCGTCGCGTTACAGGCAGATGTTGCGCCTCTGCGCCACGACGGTATGTTAGTAATTATTTTATTTTAAGACATGGTAGTTATACACTACCTAAATTTATTAAGAGACAGATAGCAACATCACTATCATATTATTTTTTAATTTCAGCTGAGAATTCCTCTAAACAATGTGTCTCTTCTGGACACAGCGCTATTAAGACATTGGAATTTGTTCCAAATAATAATTTAAACTAAGTCACAGAACAATAGAGGTTTCAGTCTTTAGCCAATTATTGGAATTGTCAATCAAATATAATAATTACACAAATAACATTGTAAACATTACTAAAACAACACTGTGAACATTGTCAACTTGGTGCATCAAAATATACAAAGTTTAAAAAGTAAAAAATTAGAATTAAATATTGTTTGTTTGATGAATGAATTAATATTTAATTTCAATTGTCACCAAGTTGGTAGTTCGTTTACCAGATTTAATTCTATTCATGGTAGTTCTTTGATATTATTTATGTATTTAACTATTTAAAATTTAAAGAACTCAAAAACATAGTGAACCTATCTGTTGAACGAACAATTGAATTATCATGTATCTATGTACTTTATCATGTTTTAAATAATTTGAAAAAAATATGGATGAAGTTTTAATAAAACTAACAAAGTCAAGGAAGAAACATATTGTTTGTGGAGATTTTAATATTAATTTATTAGGTGGTAATAATTCACTTAGTACCAAATTGTTAAACTTATTTATTTCTCATAATCTTTTGAATATGTTTATGGAGCCTACTAGAATCACTTCTACCAGTGCCACCTGTATTGATAATATATTAACAAATTTAACACCAATCAGTAAATTAGTATTCAATAAATTAGATTCCGATCATTGTGGTCAGTTAATTAAGTTTGAAAATAGAGAATATAACTTTTGTACCAGTAGCCTCGGAGCGGGTAAATACTTTAAAGAATGACTTAATTAGTTACTTACCAACACCTATAAACAATTTTTCACCTAATGAATTGTATAATAATTTCTTTCATACATTTACAAAATATTTCAATTCTGTATTTACCTCCAAAACAATGTCAGTTACTGATACATTAGTTTTTAGTTAGTGGGCAACGGCAGAGTTACACAACGATAGGGAAAAAATGTATGAGCTATATGCGAAAAGGCGTTACAATACCAGTGGTGAGTTTAAGGACAGGGTTAAATAATTTCCAAAACATTTATCTGAATGTAAGTTGGCTAAATCGCGACACATTAACACTAAAATTCAAAATAGTAGCAATAAGATCAAGGCTACCTGGAAGATAATTAATGAGGAGACTGGAAGTGTCAAAACGCGAAGTGATGACTTAAAATTACTTATAAAAGATACTTCAATTTCATCTGACGCCGAAGTTGAAAATTTCTTTACTGATATTCCAGTTTCCACAACCAAATCTCTGAATTCCTCATCGGTCGCCGCCATATCACTACTAAGAGATAATGTAACCGAATGGAATGTTGAGTTCAAATTTAGAAAGGTACATGCTCGAGATATTGTTAAGATTTTTTTTTTTTAGCTTCACGCTTTATCAATACTACCTACATTTAGCAAGATTTTTGAAAAACTAGTTGTGTCTCAATTAATTCATTTTTGTTAGAATCAATTGCTATGTACAAAACAGTTTGGTTTTACTCGGAGTCGCTCAACAACCGATGCTGGTATTGACTTAATACTTAATATTTTTGAAGCCTGAGAGGACTCACGTGATGCTCTAGGAATGTTCTGTGATTTGTCCAAGGCATTTGACTGCGTACAGCATGAAACATTAATTCAGAAATTACACCACTACGGAATTAGAAATAAGGCTCTAGACTTTGTCAGTTCTCACCTAAATGATAGAATCCACAAAGTAGACATTAATGAAAAGCGTTCTCCCAGGTCATTTGTCAAAATGGGGGTGGGCTCGATATTAGGCATTTTTCTATTCCTTATCTATATTAATGAACTACCTTACCTAGTAAAGGACAAACATGGGATAGTATTATTTGTAGATGATACATCTTTGATTTTTAAAATTAATAGACGACATGATGAAATTGACAATGCGAACAATGCTCTTTCAAATATTGTCCAATGGTTTCATGTCAATAATTTACGAAATGTATTTAATTCACACTCCCGAATGTTAAATTTGTCAAAACTATTGTATAATTTAACTAAAAGGAACTAGATTTAGTAAATACTACAGTTTTTCTGGGCATTACCTTAGATCTGAAACTTAAGTGGGGCCCTCATGTGAACTATTTATCGAACAGACAGTTCAGCCGCGTATGCGATCAAAAAGATCCGCTACTAAACTGACGTCAATACCGCTAGACGAGTTTGTTTTAGTTACTTCCACAGCATTATGTCATATGGTATACTATTATGAGGTAATGCAGCTGATATTGATACTATATTTGTTCTTCAGAAACGGGCTGTTCGAGCAATCTATAACATGAAGCCCAGAGATTAACGTAGGGATAAATTTAAAGATATTAAAAACTCTTCACAGTCAATATATATTCGAAAATTATATTATAGTGTAAAGGATTACATTAATGGTAAAACGGCATAGAATTAATGAATTGCTCATAAGTTAGAATGACGTTTGTGAAGTGATCTAGGGAAACCTGGTTGAGTTTGTTGTGGGCTCTTCTCACCAGGCCACGCTTGGAACCCTCGTAACTTTAGTTTTAAGTAGTGGAGTGTGTAGTTTTCAGAGGGGCTTAATTCGATATTTATCATCGAATTGGGCTCCTCTGACACTCTTCCGTCCGCTCTACCTGACGTACACATGTTGAGTGTGTGGAAACTTTACATGTATAGTAAGATAGTATTACCACGCGGTTTTTGTTGTGAGCAACACTTTATTATATCATTTTAATAAATTATATACTATAAAAATATATTTTATTATAATTAATATATAAATAATTAAAAACAATATATATAGCTCATGTCAATTAAAATAATTTTGAAATATAAATTACGATTTACTACATCGAACTCTAGCATGATAAAAGCCACAGGTGATAATACACTGCCAACAAAGAATTATCGCTGGTCTACTACAATAACTTGGCACGGTTCCTCTGCTCTTGGTATGCAATGTAGCATTATTCATTACGTACGAATATTCACAATTAATTATTATCAATTTATGAGCCTTCAAAGCAAACTATAGATAAGGATATAAATAATTGTCTTATATAGATTGCAAAAGTATATATTAATTACTAACTGCGCTCGTTGCTATGCAACCAACTAAAATAGATTTACAAAAAAGACGTCGTAGATGTTTTTAAATCACTTTGAATCATTTTGCTTGCTTTTAATTGTTTTACGCTGCTATAACCGTAACAAAGTGGAAAGTTGAAGATTTTTAATTTGGAAATTATATAAGCGTAAACAATATAATCTCAAAATATCACCTATATGTATGTATTCATAGTTTTGTCACTAAATACGAATTAATATAAAGTTGGCAGATTGCACCTCTCGTATATGCGCAGTTAGTTCCTACATTCTTGTTTATATTAATTACATAAATATCACTATTAATAGGCGAGGGTGATTTTCGTTCTTTACCACTTTATTTACACCATCGACTCTATAATAGATAGAAACTACTTAAATGAATTAAAGTTATGACGGTGTCATAAAATTTTATAAAAATATTTAAAAAAATCCCTTTGGTATGGTAATCAAAATTGAACTTAGTATTAAGGGACATTGCTTGTAAGTGGCAGAACTAAACGCCCCTCTCCATTTTTCACCTGAACGAATAAATTAAATGATTAGTTATTCCTGAGTAGGAATCAAACATACAACGTTTGGTACATTTAAACGTCACGTATGTTTAAAGAAATGACGTAAACACTTGTTATTACAATATACAAATTTGTATGATTTTTAATGTATGTAATGTATACTTTGACCTACATTATATATTATATTTAATTATAGTAAAAAATCCATTTTATGAAAAACATGTAGACTGCAATGCAATTCAATGTGTAATAGACCATTTTGAGGGGTACGTTCGAGGGCGAGAGTTTTATATATATATGAATAGAATTTTATTTTATTATGTAGAATTACAAGCACATAATGTGTTTAATTCGTTCTTAGATTTAAATATAAAAATCATTTTTATATAAGCTATGACGCAATATCGCAGTTATCACGCCTTGTTAAAAGGTTCAACCATGAGTAAAAGTACCCTCTCTTAAAGTAGAATGAGTCTCATTCGTTTTAATTCAGTTCCCTCTCAGCCGTTTAAAAATGTTACCCTCGTAGTCTCTATGAAACGGTATCTTTGAAATGCAAACCCAATGCTTCTTGTTAGTATTAAACACTTTTAATTAATTTCTATTATTGTTACAGAATACCTCTTTACTTTAAATTTTATAAAGTAAATAAAAACATTGCAAATTATATTTATAATCTGTGTAAAAATAGATAATAATAGATTTATGGGCCAAAGTATTCCTTTTTTAAATATTTTGACATATAAAAAGAGCTATAAAAATGAAAATAAAAAGTAAGTGTTTTAAACAGCAGCACCATCGCATTCATTATGGCTGAGCCTGAGACTTCACGACATTTCATTTACAAGGTACATTTTCGTCATTTAATATTTTATTCCAACAAAATATTTCCGTCTGCTATGGCGCTCGGTATTTTATACCTCAGCATAGGTCGTAATGCGAGCAGGCGGAAATGAGGGCACTCTAGTGAGCGAATATTTTAAACTTTCAGGGGATGCAACTAATTAACAAATGCAGGTATTCAACTATACGGTTCATTTAAATTTGCTTAACCTGATATCGATCTGGCGCTCGAATTTAGACTTGCTTCTCCTCTGTAACACTGAAATTTTGATATTTGATGTTAAACATAGAACGTTCACTATTCAGAGTTGTTGAATTTATTTTAGTAGGTGCTCTAATGAAGTTGATAATATCTTATAATCAATGAATGGTTATATTGTATAAAATTTGTACTGACTAAAAGTTAATCATGATTAAGTAATTGAAACCTGTCAAGTTGCTTTTTCACGACGCTTTTATATTTTCCTGCCAGAGATCGCTAGTAGCGCTAAGTTTGCCTGATGTATTCTTTCTTCTATTTTATTTGAAATATATAATAAAGTTTTACTATTATTTTTATTTTTTTAGTGCAGTTATTAAATAACCTAGAGCAAAGCACTATACTTGTAGACATACAATTCGTTAGCTAAAACGTACATTTGTATATCATATTGGTTATGAGAACTACCACTAAGCTCCATAAAATAGGTAACTCCCATGTAATTCTGTCCGTTTCTACAATAAACTGCCGAAAGTAAGTAATTTATAAGTATTTGATCTCTCCTTAAATATATATTTTTTTAAAACAGCTATTAATTAATGAATCCTATTATAGTGTAAAGGATTACATTAATGATAAAACGGCATGGAATTAATGTATTGCTCATAAGTTAGAATGACGTTTGTGAAGTGATCACAATAGGTTTAGGGAAACCTGGTTGAGTTTGCTGTGGACTCTTCTCACCAGGCCGCTCTTTGAACCCTCGTAACTTTAATTTTAAGTCGTGGAGTGTGTAGGTTTCGGAGGGGCTCCTCTGATACTCCTCCGCTTGCTCTATCTGACGTACACATGTGATCATGTTATTGAGCCTAAGTGGAAAAGTTATAAATAAATATATTTATATAAAATCACTAAGTACTTTTCAGAAAATATCATCATGTATTATATTTATAATTTCTTTAAAGTAGTCGAAAGAAAACATCCCACGTACAATTGTACTGCTCGATCCAAAGACTTGAGGTCTATTTGCAAACCTGTAAGCTCATTAAAATAAATTTCCACAGAAGAGCTACGAGCAATTTGGAGCTGGCCATTTATAGATATGAGCTATCATATTCTATGGCTTTGGGTAATTGATGACATTTCTTCTAAACGATCTTAAAAAAGATCTTATTCTACGACTTCGTTGCTTTAAAGCTAAACTAAATTTAATATACATATTATAGTTTATATTACGCCAGCCAATACATAATTTTTATCTCGTGTTTTTTTATAATAGTTAATTCTTTAACATTTTTGGTTTCAGAACACATTATAAGTATTATAATGTGTTCTGAAACCAAAAATGTTAAAGAATTAATTATTATATTTTTATAACTATATATTTTGACGTGACAACGTCTTAAATTAGGTTGCGGCTTGGAGTCACTCATGAAAAAGTGTAACGCCCGGTAACGTTACGAAGAGTCACCGAACTATGATCGGTCGGATTTGGTTCAGATCGGAAAATGTGGAGTGCTTAGATTCGTCATTTACAAGGGTGACATGTGCATGACTGACGTTACTTGCTTCACCGCTAATATTAGCTTCAAGTTTATACTCCGTGCTGTATATATTCATCCAGGAGCTAGGATGCAGGATATTGGAATGTTACTATGGCAAGGACTCGGTCCGTACGTTCACAACAGCCAGTACGTGCCACCGTTCGTGCAAGTTGATTCTAGTATACCGATTCTTCTGTGTGGTGATTTTAACAAAAACGTAAAGTCTGACAACTCGTTTCTTAATTTCACGAAATATGCGTATAATCTTAATGGCGTATCAAACGTTTCTAAGTCAACTACGTTAAAAGGAACAACCATCGATGTGACTTTCGGAAGACACATTACAGCAGAAACACTTCCATTCATTTCATATTTCTCCTATCATCGTCCTATCCTCAACAAAATCACTCAATTCACTTTTTTTCAAATTTTGAAGAACAAATCAATTGGTACATTGAAATTATATTTAAAATCTTTTAATTTATACTCAAATAAAGCAGCATTGAGCGTAATGAAAAGTTTTCGTCGTCATTTAAACGTCTATCAAGGACGTCGTATGAATGTCAATGAAAAAGAATGGTAGTCCGTAGGATGGATCATAAAGTTCACGCCAACGAAATTGCTGGCGTCCACTAGTTAATTATTAATATAAAGCTTTTGAATATTAATAAAAACCGAAAAGAAAATAGACCACTTCAATTCTATTTAATCATTTGATCTTCTAAGAGGTTATAATCATAATTCACAGAATCATTGCATATTTTTTTATATATATATATATATATATATATATATATATATATATATATATATATATATATATATATATATATATATATATATATATATATATATATATATATATATATATATATATATATATATATATATATATATATATATATATATATATATATATATATATATATATATATATATATATATATATATATATATATATATATATATATATATATATATATATATATATATATATATATATATATATATATATATATATATATATATATATATATATATATATATATATATATATATATATATTATAAGATAGGATTTATAACAGAATATAAACAACAATCTAAAAATTAGTGATG
This sequence comes from Dione vanillae, assembly GCA_037178615.1. Classification (NCBI taxonomy): domain Eukaryota; kingdom Metazoa; phylum Arthropoda; class Insecta; order Lepidoptera; family Nymphalidae; genus Dione; species Dione vanillae. The sequence continues at coordinate 718,185 of JAZFAU010000106.1, forward strand.
GGAATTGTATTATAAATTAAAAATTTTCAATTTTATTATTTGTAATTACCTAGTTACTTTTTTACTTGTAATTGGTTTGAACTAAATTGTTACTAACATAGGTTTAAGGAAGCTGTTACTAACATAATGGGCCAAAGATGCTTAAATGAATAAATAAATTATTATTATTATTATTTATATATACATATATATATATATATATATATATATATATATATATATATATATATATATATATATATATATATATATATATATATATATATATATATATATATATATATATATATATATATATATATATATATATATATATATATTATATATATATATATATATATATTATATATATATATATATATATATATATATATATATATATATATATATATATATATATATATATATATATATATATATATATATATATATATATAAATATATATATATATATATATATATATCTATATATATATATATATATATATATATATATATATATATATATATATATACATATATACATATAATACTTCGCAAGTTTCACTATACAATAAAATAAGGATGAAGTACATTTTGACATCCAGAATAGCTCCAATTAAAACTTTTAGCACGTATGTAACTTACATACAAATAGCGACTGTGTTCTGTGATATTTCTGACACTACTACTTAAATAAAATTATTAAAATATAAAAATATGTTATGTACAATATACTTATATATTTTATTAGATGATAGTTTCACAATTAAGAAAAAAATAAATCATTGATAGTACTGGGATTTGTATCCGCACATTTTGGAAACCGTTCAAGCACTTTAACCTCTAAGCCATATGTTCTTTTATGATTTTTACGAATTTGTTATTGGCATCTCTGTAGGGTTTTTACAAATTTCAGCCGCGCAAAGATAAAAAAAATAATTCCAATCCAAAAACATAAGTATAAATCATGTTATAATATTTTAGTCTTACAAAATAAGAATAAACTTCATTCTTTTCAAATTTTTGTTCAAAGCACTTGTCTGGATTTATAATCCTTCCTTTTTAAAGGCTACCAAAACATCACAGAAAAAACCTTCGGCGTCCCTGGCATCCGTCTTTAGAATTCGTGAAGATTTCTTACTCAACCCTCGTTTCAATGAGTTACACTTTGTATTCTAACATTTCACAGCAAAATTTATGCGACGATAAAATTATTATTTAATAATAAATATAACTGCACTTTATTTGTCATTTACTAAATGGCAATAGAGTATTTAAATAGATCAGCGCGCACTACAAAACAATTAAGAAAGAGCAATAGTTAAGTGCATGCAGTACAATAAAACTAAATTACATTCATCATTAGTAACAGTGGCAACACAGACGCGTCGAAAGAGATACAAAATACGTCGTTCTAAATACGTAAGTACATGTTCAATAATAGACTGTGAATTTCTAAAACTATTTCTGAAAGACGGCGATGCCAGCTGGCGGGGCGGGGGTGGCGTCTTAACGCACCGGCTATAATATTGCCAAAATAATAGCGTAGAATACAACACAACACTGTTTTCCCTCATTAGGGTTGCCTTTACACGAAATTTACGAACAAATAAAAGTCTTTTTCCGTCTTGTGGACGCTAGTTAAGAGATAATTAAACCCTACAACTCCTTGCATTATTTATTTAGAAGTGAAGTCGAAGAAAACTTGAGCTACGAGTAATTGCTCGAATTTAACCGTTTAACTAAGTAAAGAAGGATAGATAATAAGTAAGTACTTTTCGTAGACAAATTATTTTAATGTTTTATTTACTGATTTCACTGTTATATATGTAAATGTTTACATAAACATTGCATATGTTTCTGTACTCTGAATTAAATTTCTAGTTAAATAGGTCTTAAAACCTGTTAAGCCTAGAAAATTTTATCAACATAGTTATTCCTTGCCATTTTGTATACTGTGAAAATATTACATTATACGAGGCCCGAGAAGACTTTCTTATAATTCTCTTTGGTGATTAAGCGCCATTTGTTACGCTCTTGCAAAACCCTGAATTGCTACTTTACGACAGCTTGTTATCGCTTATTTACAAACGTTTAAATATTCTAACTATAATATAGTTCCATTATGTTCTGTAAATTGAAATTATTAGAGGCTTGGTAATGTTATAATATACTTTACATGTTCATTGCTAGCTGCCTTTGGAAATAATTGTTTTAGCTTTCAGTTTGCCGAATTGATGGTAAATAAATATAAACAAAACTATTCTATAACTTTAACATTTTTCATTTATTAAAAATAAATGAAAAATATAAAAAATATGTGATATTTAAGGTTTAAAAATATAAATAAACAATTATAAGCTTTCAACAGCAACCGTGCAGTCCAAACTTTAATACGGTTAGACAAAGATTAAGCTTCAAAACGTTCAGTAATTTATCTCACTCTGCAGCTATCTCGATAGATCAATAATATTTACAATCGTACAACGAAAATATTTGCTGTAAGCTGTAGCCCTGGATATTGTATAATTAAATTGATGGTGCCTAAAGCTTAATCGCTAGGCAGGTGCACATGACAAGCATCGCAATCTATTTATTGCATTAACTTTGATGAGACCTACGCTTTGTGACCGGTTGCTGTTGCACAACCTACGTACATACATTTGAAATTAGTTGCATCTATATAGATACCTGTTGTATCGCTTTGTATAAAACAAAAATTATGTGTTATTGTTATTAATTAAAAAAATAAAGGTTTCATGAAACAAAACACAATAATTTCGAAATAAAATTAGGTGTACGCTTTTGTATACGTTTGTAGTAAATAGGTATATTTGTAGACGGAATTTCATTGAATGAATTACGTACGTAAATATTCATTGCTTTACATATTACTGTAAATATTTTTGGTATACAGGTGTAAATTGAATTTTTAATCAAGAAAAATGTCCTGCGAGCCGGCTAATGTTGGATTACTAACGTTCTAAATCATGATAGTAAACAAGTGTTGACGCATATCACTCCTTGCTACGCTTGTCAGACGCAAAATGGAGCGGTGCTGGGCCTTTTGTACTTGTAGGCTTTGTAAAGTAAGCTTCCTACCGACGCATCTGTACGATGATGAAACTTGCCAGACATCGCTTTTAAGCTCGCTTTATGTCTCGAATTAAAACTTTACAGGAGGAAATTAAACGTCGGAAAAATGTCCCTCGTGACATTCATCACATCTGTCTCAGCGACACGTGTGAACCATTGTTCTCTAAGTATTCTTGCGTTACGTCGTTAAAAAATCACCGATCATCGGCACGATGCAGTCAGATGTTAAAAATAACTACGTAAAATAAAAAATAATGAATTATTATTTAAATTATTATTATTTAAAAAAACATGCGTGCGTACAAAGTACACATGTCAGAAGTGAAACTTCTTTGGCGAACTAATTTATAAATCTTGTTTATATTTATACAAATTTAAAACTTTAAATTTCCAAGATTAAGAGGAAGGGAAAAAGAAAGATAGGTTAGGAATTTAATTGTCATTAAAATAAAATAATATAGTCAAATCTCAGATGTTGAATATTAAATTAAAATTCCTCGTGATTTTTTGTAAATATTAAAAATACCTAATCCAATTTAAATATATACAAAATTTTTGTCAATTAATGATAACTCTAGAAATTCCAATTTTTAAATTAAAATTTCGTCAAAAGAATTTATGAAATATTGTTATTAGTATTTTATGCACAATGATTTATTGAATGAAATCTCAAATGACGAATTGTAAATAAAAATGCCTCGTGTTTTTTGTCAATATTAGAAATTATTAATTAAGTTTTGTTTTTGAATTCAAAATTTAGAAAAGCGAATTTATGAAATATTTTTATTTTATGGTAAATGATTTATTAAATTATCAAATGACGAGTGGCAAGTTGAAATACCACATGTTATTTGTAAATATTAAAACTACCTAACCTTCAAACCAATTATCATAAAAAATTGTAAATAAACAAAAAGATAACAGATATATTACTTACTTCGAATAATAGGCTAGTTTCCAAAATTTTAAAATCGAGTTCACAGTTTACCTTATCATCTATTTAATCCTAAAAAAATATTTTGAAAAAATAATAATATTTTCTTTATTTATTTTGCATTCAAAAAATTGTATTTAAATTTGCCTCGAAAACGCACATAACTGTCATGGCGTCTTGTGTGACGTCACGCCGTGCAATCGCATCATAACAGTGTTGAGTGCAGTGCCCCACTGTAAAAGCACAGTCATAAAAACGCCAAAAAAATATATTTATTCACGTTCCAAATGATAAAAAAATAAGAAAACAGTGGTTAAAACTTGAATAAATTCTGATGAACAAAAGTCACTGTTCACCGCAAAGAATCTTCCAATCATAACGGCGTCAATTTTGGGCAAATTACTGCTGTTTGCCTTAATTAATCCTGTTTCCATGATTAAATATTATTGTCTTCTACGAATTTACTAAAAACTGCTGTATCAATTTGAAGAAAATTACTAGAAAACGAAATATATAAAAAATAGCGCGTTGTATTACAAGACCAACGTCAACAACAACAATGTAGGGGTGAACGACATAAATCGATATATCATAAAATATCGATACATGCACGTGATATATCACTTCAACCCAATATTATCAAATCAAGTAATATCGATATGTACAATCGATATATTTCATTCGATATACCAAATGTCGTGAGAAATTAAAATCACATGCCATTCCTTTTTATATTGATGCTTTATTTACGCAGTATTACCGCCAGTGTGAAATTGACTAGTAAGTTAGTATTGGTAGAAAATGGGTGAGCCTATAACACTGACAACGATATAAAGGCAAATATTCTCCGTGAGGACAGTGCGCAGTGATCAGATGCCAGGTCTACCTACATTTTGGTAGATCTACCAATTTTTACTTCAGTCTGCCTATCTACTACCGTAGATCTAAAATTTAACTATTTTTTTTACTTAGTTTAATTGCTAAAAAAAGTATGTAGTTAAGTATAAAGTTTTATTTTTAATAAATTAAGTTAATTCGTTTCTTCGTCCTAGCTGTTTTTACTTGCATTAATCTGAAACGTATGTAATATTCTAAGAATAGTTAAATACAAACAAATTTCTTACAATATATCAAAAATATCGATATATTTGTACAATATATCGCAAAGTATCGATAGAACACTACGACATATTATATCGAAAAAAATATCGATATTTTTTTTACACGAACATCTCTACAACAATGGCGTCTCGCACGGCCTGACGTCACGTTTTTTATTGGCGTTCATTGTCACGTGACATAGAGCCTAATTTCTTTCGATTCATTTCATTAAAATAAAATTAATCAATGGATATTTTAATAGAAAACAGTATTTTTTGATAAGTAAACATCATGCTCATATTATAGAAATAAAAATCTATCAAGTATGTTCTCAGTGGAAACAAGCCTATTGCTTGATACAGGACAACTTACAAATTTATTCACAAAGTTTTTATTTATAAAATTCACTTACTGTTTATTCACTGTAGAAGTGCCTAATGATATTGTAAATGTTACGCTATGTGACAGAAATGCCATCTAAAGTTCTAATAATTAACTATTAAACGAATACACAACCAATAGGGCGTGTATTCTTTCTCGATATCCCGTATTCTCTCACTCTCTTGTTCAATCTTTCTCACTCGCTTGCTCCCTACTCTCACTCCACGGCTAGTTGCTCATGCTACGTTCGCCCTGTTTTACTCTCTCTCAATCGGTCTCGATCACTCTCTCTCTTTTCCGACACTTCCGTTGCATACCGGCGTGACGTTTCATCTGTAAAAATTTTACCCTCATGCGCCAAAAGAAGTTTCACTTCAAAAATTAAAAACATTAAACCTATAAAACGATTTTAACACCTTTTAAAGTTTTATTTACACATAAAGAAACTAGAAGCATTCTTTGTAATAGCATTCTATCTTGCCAAGTGATCCTTCTTAGGAATATAATAGTACAATAACAAAAGTGTGTAAAAAGTTTCATTGCATAAATAAAATTTAGTTTGAAGTCCAATAAGTCAGAAGTCAAGTCAAGAGTTGATATAGTACGATATAGTAGTTAGACAGTGAATTGCCTACTTAAGTAGGGGAAAATCTTAATATAAAATCTTAATTCTGAATGCATTAAAATAAATAAAAAATATGATTTTAGATTGGTCTAAAGTGAAAAATATTTTAATAAGCTATTGAATTGGCATATCTAGGAAATGGAAGATGTATATGCCAAATGGATAAATAAAAAAATCAAAAATCGACATTTCTTATAAAATTTTAATACTAAAATTTTATAAATAAGCGGTTTAAGAATAATAAAACAAATACACATAGAGAAACGTCGTAGTATAGGATACAGAAAAAGTCAACTTAATTTTCGTTAGCCACTCCGGCCATTTTTCTCAATTTGAAACCTCTAAAACTCATTAAAAGTTTCAGAGCAAACTATTGTAGGTAGAAAACATTATTTGGGCAAAAATATTACAGAATTACCGAATTCAATTTTATTTTAACAGCATAGGATATTCTAAAAGATTTATGAAAAAATATTAAGTATTGTCTAAAATTTAATTAGACTTATAATAAACAAGCGAAAAAGAAGAAGAGGACAAATAAACAATGCGTTTACTATTATAGTAAAAGCAACAATAACGAAAACTCTATTTAATTTTATTACATCTGTATAAAATGGCAAGCTTTTATTCTATTTCCTATTTGCCACTTATTTTTCTTCCATTTTAAGATTACACCTATTGTTCAGTCACTCAGGGAATCACGTTTCTAACAGTTTACCCCTATAAAAGGAGTCGGGTAACCTGAGTTAGAACGTCTCCTATTTATAAAACGGTTCGGTTCATTTCAGTCGTGTCGGGAGAGGAATGACATACTAGATCATTGAAATGGGTGACACCTAGAAGCCGAGAAAACGAGCCGTGTCATTTATCTCATTTTCAATTACAACTATATGAACCCTTTAATAAAATACTCATAAGGTACTTTCCACAGTCATTACAAAGCCACAAATCTATTTAATTATTACTTAATTTATACACACATATATGTACATACAAACATAGAAATCGAGATTTACGATAGAATATTAACAAGCTTTCGCATTGTTCACTCTCATTTTACTTCAGAATATTGTTCTTGGGCTTCGGCTGTGAATAATTGATACAGGTAAATGTATTATAATATATTCCTAAGAAAGCCACGAACCTGTTCAACTAGCATTATATAGACTTTAATTATTACTAAACCCAAGACAGGCAAGTCGAGCCGAAACACCAGTGGACCAGTGGTGTAATTAATTTCGTATTCAAATATCGGTTTGTTAACTCTGCGGGCTAACCTGCTATTGTATTGGTATGACAGTCATGACGTGTCGCCGTGTGACATGGGAAGGTTAATTAAATTTACAATTCATATGATACGGTAGCCCAGTAACATAAGAATGGTCCACTAGTAATCAATTTTTTTTGTGAAAATAAAAAAAGCAATTCTTAAATTACTTATAGAAATCATGTCGGATATCTCTGTAATTTTCACGTGAAGTTATAAATAAGATATATGTATATCACGTACCGCAGCCATCAGCTTAGGAAGTTCGCCTGTGGAGTCTTATGGCTAATAATCTAACAGAACGTGTGTGTTGTCTGTCTGAATACATGCTGTCAACCTTATATGGAATTGGAATTAATAATAAATATGTCAGAATAAAATGCTACCAACTTAGTCGATCTTACTCAGCAGAAATTTTACTAGAAAATAAAATGTTTTCTTTTTTTAATAATGAGTACTGCTTGTACTAATTACTAAAAAAATAAAAAATATATTTAAATGGCCTTAAACGTGACAACAGAGAGACAGACGTATAAAAAATATAAGTTCTTTTCTAAACCAAATCACATCTATTTTATGAAAACCATGAAAAAGTAATAAATAATTTAGATGAATTACAAATACTTTTATTAGGATTGTGAGTTGTATTACTTCATTTACACTATTTACTTCCACATAAATAAGACTTAGACGTTAAATCTTTACTTAACACTCTGGAAGTGTCATTAAATTTGTTACATTTACGCAAAAATAAACACACACAAAATGACAAATAGAAAATGGATAAGCTGAAGAAATTAAGATATATTTATTTTCAAAGTATAAATGAATAGTTCTTGTCTGTAAATAAGTAAGTTTCACTTTATTTTATGTGAATTTTCTATTTCATTTTTATAATTTGTCAACATCTTCGCGAAAGGAGCAATACCATCAAGAGTAGTCAGTAAATAGACTAAAAAGTAACGCTAAGTGATTTGTCGTGTCGCGGTCAATTGTGCAGCTCTCAAATACTTCACACTTCTTAAATAGCTTTTATACAGACCTATTATTCTAAGCGACTTGGAATTTTAGACGTTATAAATATATCAATATGCCGAATATCTTTAGTAACTATTTCAATACTTGTTTGAAAGCAAATTAATTTTATTTACTTACTCAATTTGTATAAAAATAAAATGTACTTGCAATAGATATCTTTTGAATGTAAAAATTAAAGCGCAAACATTTTTTCTTTATTCTAATAAGCAAAACGGTCACAGACAAAGAAAAACGGATAATTATATTCAAAGAAATTTTAATGAACACCATCCGTTTCATAATTATATTTTACTATAGTACAACCTTAGCAGTAAGTTATAGAGCGCAAATAGTCATAAAAATGCTACTAGCTAATGCTGTTTATTTTATTACAAAGCACTGACTTTGTACACGTATTTTTTGTCTTTGAAACAGAATTATTGCCTGCTTTGTAACATTGGTTTAAATAAGTTTTATTAAACATATTAGACATGTCGCAATTAAATAGTTAAAGGATACAAATAGAATTTTCTCTACAGCGAACATCAAAGCTATCTCAAAGGCGCCTGCTTCGCATATAAATTGACGAATTTGCCTCCATTTACACCTTCATGTCATCGAGGCAGACAAACTTCGTTAGTAATTTATAATCGCTTCGCTTTATACACGTGGATGCTTTCAATTTTACATGCTGAATTTTCAATTACAAGGCAAAGGCCGTCAGATCCACAAAATATTACTAAGATTTCAACTTTGACGATTTCATCAAAATTTCCTTATGAGTAGATCCCTAGTCAAAATTCTTTTTTTACTTTGATCTCGTGGATATCTCATTGGAGTTTCGCAAAAATTTATTTTTTTATAAAATCTTCTTAAACCTTAATGGATTAATTTAGTATAAGCTTACTACGATGCTATATAAAACTAAATGGTTTTATTTTTCATTTTGAGATAAAGGTCTGTATTGAATTTTTTATTATCTGTTGCTTCTAACAGAGAATAAAAAAGTGTTATTCTTGTTATTCTATGTTGGCCTTTAAATATCATATAAAGATATAATAGACTATATCAAATTAAGGTTAAGATTATTGTTTTGAAATATATAAAGATTGAAAAATGATAATAAAAAAGAAGTGTTTTGATAAAAAAAATTGTGACTTGATTAAAAAATATACGATTGGTATATACTGAATTTTGATTTTTTATAATATTTATTAAATAAGTTCTACAACAACAGCAAGTTGCTGCCATCTGAGGCTTGTAGAGGTAAAGATGGCAAAAAGTCAATATACAAATGATATATACGTATGCTAAGGTAAACACAAATATCTTGCATGTATCTTTTCGTGGAGTAGATAAAGATCTTAGGATGTGATTACATGTTTCGCGTGTTGTTGACGATTCTATCGAACGTATAGATTTACCTTATTCGTTAATAAATCTCTACTATTATAACATCGATACACAATATATTTTTGGCGTTCAACGTGATTAGTATGATTTATATTATTAAATTCATATATATTGTATATTTAACTTGTTTTACGAATGATGATTACTTAAAGATTCCAAAAGAGATTTTCAAAAAGAATTTCTACCAGGCTTGTTCTTGTGTTATTAAAAAAATCTGTAATTAGACTTAATTAGCTTAGAAGTTTTTCATTATGTCGAAAATTTTCTTAATTTCTTTCACAGTATACAGTATTACAGATTATAATTGTAAAGTAGTTTATTGTAAAGTAGTTATTAGCTATTTAGATGTTTCGCAGTTAGTTCTAACACCTTACTGCGTACTATAGATTTGGGTTTATCGGTTAACTTATTTCATATAATAGTATTTTCTATACATAAATTCATTACATTGTAGGAAGCTCCATATCATTTATATTTGACTAAGTTCGTTTTAATTTTTTATTTATAAAAATATTTTTGTATATATAGGTGTATCTGACACGGCGGTCGTTATCAAAACTACTTATAGGGGAAAATATTTTAAGGCTATATACAAAAATCTTGTTTTAAGGCTATATACAAAAATCTTGTTCACAATTAACAATAGTTTAGGCACAGGATCATTTTTAAAAAAAAATAAAAAAATAATCTAATGAGAAAGAGATATATCTCTGTCCCGCTCTGACAGTACAGTGTACGCTCCCGTCATACTTGACAAATGGCGTTTTATTTTGAAACAATAATTTAATTATTTATTTTATTTGAAAAAAGTATTTTTTTATTTTTGAAAATGTAACTTATTTTATAATTTTAACAAGTTTATAAAGGCTACTTCATACTATGCTTGAAATTAAGGTCGCCATTACAACCACATCCTGTATAATTGTATGAATGAAACCTTCGATGTTGAACAATTTTTTTAGCCCACCAAAGTCCTTAAGAACAATTTAGCTTTGTACTATTGTTTATCAGTTTATTTTCTAGACTGAACTATATATTTTGCCTTTGATCCATCACAAGACTTACGACTACATAAATTTGATCATTGATGTGGACTGAAATTATTGTATATACGACTTTACGGACTTGACGACTTGGAAAAAATATTATAATTCGTGTTGTTGACATTGAATTGAATCATAAACATATGATAAACTCATATTTTTCTTAAATCTATTGAATGAATAATAAAAAGGCACAGGAAGCAACAGCTTTCTTAAGATATAAACAAATTGAATCGTTTAAAATTGTGGAAAACGTGTTCAAGTAGCAAGCCGTGCTGTCTCATAATAAGATGGTTTTGTCAAAACGACCTTCGAAAAATCGCCCTATTTTTATTATCTAATCATTACGCCCTACCTGTTTCACCATTGAGAGTATTCGAGTATTCGAGATCTTTCAAACATATTCCAATATATTTTTGTTGGATTTTTCGTTATTAAACATGCCTAGTAAAAAAATAAGTAATATCCCACTAATTTCCATCATAGAAAACCTAAGAATAATGGAGTAATTAAAAATCTATTTATAGATAGCATTAAATATTTCGATGAACCGATAGAGATTTCAATTTCCTTTAGTCACGTGCACAGGGATATCAGATCAAGCGGTTGGCTCAGTCGGTAATGAGCGGGCGGATGGCAATTTTGCTAGATGGGCTTTTGGTTACCTACTGGAGTTTGTTTTTACGCCAACGCTTTTTTAATATGAATCTGCTAATATGGGTTATAAAAAATTCATCAAATACACAAAGCTTTAAGAAGGCCTTCCGAAATGTGAATTTAATTGTTTATTATTGACGAAATAATTAATAATTAATGATTTTACTTCAAAAGATTATTAAAAAAGAAATATGATTTTTTTTATACACTATAACTTAAAAACTATTCAAATGTAACGTTTTGTTAGCTTTATACACCCATTTTAATATAGCTTTATATAGATACTTTTAAAGGGTGTGTAAAATGTATAATAATATACATGAAATTAAACGAAATCTTAATGATTTTAAAAATATATTATAAACATAAACTAATACAAAATAGCAACTAATCTGTTTATTACTATCAAAACTACTAAAATTATTTTAACTAGTGTATTGCGATCCAATAATATTTGATTTATGTTAGCATAATTTACTGCACGGCGCATGGCGCATGGCATCTCCCGAGAATAGAGTTAACCTGTTTAAACATGCATCGAACATTACTTTATTCAGAGGTCAGGTATATTGAAGTTTTCTTCACAGTTAAATAAATATATGTACTTTTAAAAATTATCAACTCCATTTTAAGTAAATTATTTTCTAATCAATTCAATATTGTAAATTATTCAGTTAAAGTTAAATTGATATATTGGTGATAATTTTTTATATTTTTTTTTATTAAAAAGCTAAAAATAAAATCACTTTCCACCCACAATAGATCGTGTAGATATTTTAAATTACACGACATACTTTAATGCAATTTTTGTTACAAAATAAAACCATTTGCGATAAATATTTATATATATATATATATATATATATATATATATATATATATATATATATATATATATATATATATATATATATATATATATATATATATATATATATATATATATATATATATATATATATATATATATATATATATATATATATATATATATATATATATATATATATATATATATATATATATATATATATATATATATATATATATATATATATATATATATATATATATATATATATATATATATATATAATTTGGCCTTAACCAGCAGTCCATGTCATGTGTCAGTGATCCATAGTCAAATGGATTAGGTAAAAAATATATACTAAACATAAGACATTCTAGGTAGCCCAATAGCCTGCTGTCTTTTTCTGGGCTATCAGATACGAAAAGAACCTTTAGTTGAACCTAACTTTTGTTATACTTTCTTCAGCTCCCGCTAACCTATACCCTGCACATAGTGAGATAGGCAGAGAGAACTAAAGGCAGAAGTAAAGTAGTGTTAAGACACTCCATTCCACATTTTTCGTCCTTAGAGGCATTGTTTGATGAGAGGCGGAAACAACGTCACGCTTTCTGCTCTGCTTTGGTTGCCTCAGAGAACGAAGAAAATTGAAATAATTCACTGACCCCCGAGTCGGTACCAAAATCACAAGGCGTCGGGTGTACAAACAGACGCTCTGCCTCTGCGCTAGTTATATATTATTAGTCTACATAATACTTATATATGTAGATCTTTACTTACGATTTACTATAAACTCGATAGTTACTATATATATTAATTGAATGATTTATTGATTATTATAAAATTGTCACAAATAATAATTACATGGAGTTACATACACAATTATACATATTTAAATATAAAATATTCAATAAATAAAACATATAGTATAAGTACATAATAGGTTACAACAATATTATGTCTCATAAGATTTTAGCTAAGCAGTAAGTAAGCTACATAAGTATTTGCACTCGAAGTAACAAGTTGAGTTATGGCATCAACACAGCGGATGTTTTTGGCAAGTGAAACAAAGCGCAAAATAAGTATTTAGGAAAATGATCGCTGAGCCCTGCTCGCTGAGCGTTACGTTGCGGAAACGATACGACACGTTAAGGAAATTGCCCTGCATAATACATTTTTTTATTTATAAACTCCTATGCCACAGTTACTCTTGTATATTTATAAATATTTTGTAACATTTTAATAATAGATATATTTTCCAACATTATTTATGTGAAATTGATATGTACATGCCTAATTTAATACTATGGATTTCTATCCCACACTCCGGTATATATTTTTCTTTTTTCTTTATAAAAAAAGTTAGTAAAGTAAGGTTAGGATCAAAGGGGAAAGTTTAAGACAAAGACATAATAAAATCTTTTATTCGGCAAGACTGAGAACGACAAATATAAATAATGCGTCCACGCATTGGGTTTATAAATGCAAAACTAGTGGCTAACAACTATAGGAGAATTCTGTATCCCTTTAGCTTTAAAATGGCGCACCCTAATTCACGACTGTTCTCCAGCACTATTAAAATTCTATCTAAATGCCTTCCAAATGACTGTTCCAGATCAAAGTAAAATGGGGTAAAGCTACCGATAAATGTTGCTACATCTGTAAAGAGGCAGTAGGGACAGCTAAACAAGGCACCCGCACGATGAATCCACAGAATGCTAAGAAGTTTTCTTCTCATAAAGATAAAAATTGTAAAAATATATAGATAGCAAAAATAATTTTAAAACATTAAACCGATATCTTCAAATAAACCTTTTTCATAGAGATTTAAGCATCATTGACACATACATAGGTATAATCTACCTACAAATTCAATACATAAAGAAACATACTCAACGCGATTCAAAACGTTATTCCTGGCAATTAGAGATTTAATTAAACTGTCACGAAATTATATTTACTAACACACAAAGATGCCGCCCTAGCGGTGAGTGGCCCTATTAATTTTGAGAAAACGTGCCGTGATTAAAACTCAATGTCTGAATAATTATTTTGTCTAAGTTAGTCTTCAATTTAGAAACAAATTGCTTAATGTAAAGTGATTTGTATAATCTGTTTATTGTTTGTTTATATTGATCTAATATCTTTACTTTTAACTATATTTAACGATTGTTATCAAAGTATTCCGATAATAACTTCTAAGAATAGAAACATTGTACTTAAAAGAACTTATTTTACTAAGACTTACACAACAGTACAACTAAATCGTTTTTCTATGAGGTATAAGGTAATAATAATAATATATTTTGTAATTTTTAAAGTATTAATCGTCACTAAGGATTGTAAAAATTTTAAAGCAATGAGATTTGAACCCACGTTTCTTGTAACTATCCGAGCACTCTGACTACTAAGCCATGCTTTAACTTTTTGCGTTAGCATTTCAATAGGGAGATTTTTACAAATTTCTTCCATCTTCGTTAATATCTATTATAATTTCTTTCATCATCGAAGATTATTATAAAAAACAATCGTTAAAGAGGGGCTTTTTTATAACATATGCAGAATAATTTGAATGCGCCTCTTGGAAACTGATCTACCCACCTTAAATATTTTCGAATATGTAAAACAATAAATTTTACATAAGTTTATAAAAAAATCAAAACTATAAAATTTGATTTAGAATCATTATAGGATGTAGAGGAACCTCCGAAGGTTTAATTTTGGTGAAATGTTATTCTTAAAACTCATTATCGCCCTAACTGACCGAGCAATCTTATTAATCTTCGGCTTGAAAATTGGAAATCTTGAATATTATGAATCGCTTAACACGTTCTCTTCCTGTCTTTTCATCTAATTAGTGCTAATCCAAGTTATTTTACAGAAAAAGTTAAGAACAGTTATATTACAATAAAAGATAAGAACAGAAAAAGATTAGAAAAGTTATATTTCAGAAAAAGATAAGCTACAGGGAACGTAATATTTAGACACTTCATTACTCGCTTTATGTCTTTCTAGACATTGTGTTTTGAGTGTCAAAACGTTGTGCTTTATTTTTCGATTTATCCATTAATTAAATTAACCTTTCGAATCGAATCTACAACTGTCTAGGTTACAGTAAATCAGTGCTGCTCTGCCACGAGGGAGAAAATAATAAATTGAATTAAGATAGTCCTGAAAGATATATATACATATACATATATATATATATATATATATATATATATATATATATATATATATATATATATATATATATATATATATATATATATATATATATATATATATATATATATATATATATATATATATATATATATATATATATATATATATATATATATATATATATATATATATATATATATATATATATATATATATATATATATATATATATATATTCACGTATAAATCGGCTCTATTCGAATTCTTTAATGAAAACTAAGGCTTATTAAATGCTTTGCCACTTAAAATAATACAAGGCCTACGCGAAGTCACACATAAAACGAGTAGTATACTATCATAATGCCTAAGAGCTACCTAGGAGCTTAAAAGACAAATTCGAAATACGTTACTATAACGTAAAATATTTGAAGCATATTTTTATATATTATTTTGGACTTGAGTCAGAAAAGAATTTCAGAAAATTTTGTAGCAAAGATGTATGTATGATGTTTCTTTTAAATATGTCCTTATTAACATGAATGCTTTAATGTCAAAAGGAAGTTCTATTACTATGTCTCTTTCAAATAAACAAAAATAGCTATAGAAATCACATTCGAGTCGCAACAAGTTATTAACTTTGCACAACTCGTACTGGCATATACGTTTCAAAGTGAAAACGTGTTTAACAAAATGAACGAAACACAAAATGTTCATTGCAATGAAATAAAAAACTCTACGCCGATTCAAAAGTTCCTGAATACAGATACCTTAATCTCTTTTGTCTCTTTGTGATTAAAATTATACCGGTTGAGAGCAAAGAGTTTGAAGCGAGACCTCCAACTTATGCGCCGTAGTTCGAGAACAGGTTTGAAGGCACAAAATAAACAAACTCGGCGCAGGTTAATGTAAAAACTTCTAACAGCAACGGTGTATTGCTCGCTTCCAAAACATCAAGGATCGAGTATATTTTGACATTGTTTAGCCCAGAGCGTTTCTGTTCACTTCCCTGTCTCACTTTGCTTACTTCAAACAGCTTATAGTAAACAATAATAACGATTTTATTGTAAAACTAGCTAATATAATCTAACGATGTTTCCTTTTGTATTATACACGTGGATTTATCATATTTTAAGATTTGCTATATAAATGAACGATACTTGCTCCATTGGTCTACACTAAATGTAACTTACGCTACGACGTAGTACTGCTCACTACCACGGCATAATATGAACCACCAGATAAGATTTTCACTTCATATGATGAATATTATTATTTATAACGCTTGCAAAATTATAGAATTTTTGTAATTTACATCAATATGAAGGGCTATATTTTATATACATATATTATACAATAAAGCTCTCATTAGCTTTAATTTTTATCCAACTGTGGTAACTAAAGAGGCCTTCTTTTTCTGCTTTACTAATAAGTTCTGTTTTCAAAGCGCTTTTACTTTGTACGTATTCATTTCTGTCAAATGAATATGCAAGACATTCAGTATTGTCTTTTGGAGACCGGCCAACAGTTCGCGACTCGGTGATATTTTTTAAATTCAATTTCGGTGAAGCCACAGGGCTCTATACAGACGGCTTAATGTACACCTGGTGAACGTTTAAATGAGATACGGTTCAACTACCTTCATATTATATTTCTATTATATGAGTATCAAACTTAATCGTTTGCATTACATTTCCATAAATAGCTTTACATTAAAATAAACATTTATATTTACTGAATTAGAAACCTTATTTTGCTTACGAGAAAGATTTACAGAAGGATGTTACGCAAAGTATTTTTGTCGTCAAAATAAGTTGCTTGCTTTGCGCTATTTACCTTATAAAATTGCGATTGCGTAAACTTGTAAAAATACATAAAAATAATAACTACATATTTAAAGAAGAAGCTATTTTACTATGAAAATGTAAGAAAATCATGAAATACTTAACTTCGTATGTTTGATGTGGATAAAATATTCAACATCTTCTACCTATTTAAGATATTATAAAATAACCACACTTTGTATAAACAGAATCAATAAACAAAAACCAAAAATAATTTTTGTTCCAGAGACACTTGAACCTATGCTACATTTTAGTATTGTTCATATTGAGAATATGTCAAATGATTTACATTTGTAAAATGATTATGAATCCTGTTAGGTGCAGAGGTCGTTGCATCGTCATAGCCGCGTTAATTACGACTTTTCTCGCAGGTCTACTTGAAAAATAAACTATCTAGACTAGCCTTTATGATATAGTTTAATGTACTTTACTCCACGGTAGGTAAACGAGTTTATGGAAGTTCCGTTGTTCTCATTACGGTGGTCCCAACAGCTGAATGATACTTACAATTGAAATTTACCTCGCACCTCGGATTTTTATTTTATCACAATATTTTTTTTATTTTTATTTTTTATACGTGCCATATCATGATAGTTAACTACTATATATACGTCACGAGTCATAGACAACTTAGAAAAAAGTATATTTTATTTTTAATCACGCGGACAAAGTAGGTAAAGCCTGGTGTCAAAATAAAAGAGATATCAAATGAATGATATAAAAGTGCCTATTACTTAACACCATATTGAAAATAAATAAAGAAATCCAATTAAAGGACCCTTTGTTTGTTTTGATACATTTTGTACCCAAATTTCAAATTGAATATTAAATCCTGCGAGAATAATATATTTAAAGCGTTTGGCACAGTAAAGTTCCTTGTAAACGGAACTTTTCCGTTAGCATGATTGACTGACGTCCAAGGCCAGCCCAAATTGCTACCAATGCGAAGTTAAAGTTTTGATTTTGCGTAGATTTTATGTATAAAACATAATCAGATGGAGGATAACGGATTTCAACTAAAATGAGTATATAACATTTGCTTGGACTTTTATTTGTATTTTTTTTGTATTTTACAATTTTTAGGGACCGACGTAAGAATATTTTAAGTTCACTTACTTGTCAATTTAAAGTTAATACATTATATAATAGATTCATTTTACATTTCTAGTCTCAAAGAAAATCATTTGTAGATTTGATCATACTTTCATTAAATTATATTGTCATCGAAATCAGTGAAATGATTTTTATTGAAAGGTTTACATTCAATCTGGAGAAGTATTTTCCTCCCTAACTTTC
Source organism: Dione vanillae (assembly GCA_037178615.1). NCBI lineage: Eukaryota > Metazoa > Arthropoda > Insecta > Lepidoptera > Nymphalidae > Dione > Dione vanillae. The sequence goes on from JAZFAU010000106.1 coordinate 736,814, forward strand.
ATACACCATTTATTCTGGGGTTCTGTTTGCGTTTCACTCGAATACCGAGCCCGTTCGTGTAGAAATTTTATTTACCTGTCTCTTCATATAAACTCACTGATAACAGCTAATCTTCAAATAAACGATATTTTTAAAAGTTTTGGTGTTATTGATTGTATAATGCTAATAATTAGTTACTGTAAAAATAATTAGTTACTGTAAAAAAATTAATGTAAAAATTAAGGCAAAAATTTGTATTCACACCTGTTTACGATAATAAGGACAGTTAGCTAAGTAACATTATAATTCCATATAAATAAATCGCCAAAGATGATAGACCAATTTGATTTCTATATATACTTTATTCTTGATATTTTACGACATGATAAATCAATATATCATAAATATATACTTAATGCTTTATTATTTGAAATTTGACTCGATTCAAACTTTAGGACTTCTTTTTAACTATATGTGGTCATCCTAAAAAAGCAGTTTTTTTTTATTTTAATTTATTAGAACTAAATTAAAACAAATTGTGGTATCTGTTATACCTTGTTATAAATTTATAACCAATATAATGAACCAATATAATAGAAAGTTAAAGCAAAGGAGAAATAGACTAATAACAACAGTAAGTGATATTCTACGAATCGTATTTCATTGACATGCATAAACATCTATTCGTAATTGTAAATGTTATTGTACTAAGCTATCGAACCACTACTACAGAATAATGTTCTCTATTACAAACGCAATAGTAGTCTGTTATTTGAAGTAAAACAATCTTAAGGCTTTGCAATCGAACGGTGGCAATCTCTCGACCCTATCGAGACCACTTGATCGGGATCTTCATCTCAAATCACTTTGAGACAACAACATTACAACACTAGAGGAGTTTCAAGAATTTGCTAAATTTTATATATAAGTAGTGACTAACTTATAATTTTAAATGACACGACTTTTAATTTAGATATATTAATTACTATTATTAATTGGGTTTACACGATTGTAAAAAATCAGCATTCTTCTATATTTTCTGTTTTTTTAAGACATATTATTTTATAAAAACATATAGCTCCAGTCAACATTTTTGGTCTATTTTATGCTATATGAGAATTCAAACCACATCTGGGAAAGACTTGGTATTATATGTTTAATAGTAAAAGAGAATCAAGTTGTACATATTGAGAAATCTCCAAGTATATATAAAACAGTATTAATTAAGCACTTTGCTTTTTAACTATGTCAAGGCATTATCGTTGTCGTAGATATATTTTCAACTCCAGATCAAATACTGTGAAGTTTTAATGACGTTTTTAATTTATTATACAAACATTCCTTCACGTGTTTTTATATATTTTACTTTCAGATTTAATAATAAAGGTACATGAAATACTTTGAATTATTTTAATTTTATTGACAGTCTCCAGATATTTTATTAAAGTAATTAAATTGAAACAATAACATATAGCACTTTTTGTACCTAATATTGTATTTGTTTAACCTTTAAACCCCTTATAGTAGAAGCAAAATTAAATGTCAATCAAATGTCAAGAGATCTTTTGTATGCTGAATGGTACAAAATGGAATTTTGGGAATTACATCTTCTGTATTCAATTTCATATAATTGTTACTTATTTTATATGAGATCAAAATAAGAATTTTATGTTTATACAAAACATATTTTATATTTATTTCAATAAAGTATATAGTACTTTAAAAGATATATCCTTATTTCAAATATTGTATCATGATTATGTACATATATAATTATGTATATATGTAAAACAAAACAGACAATACTTTTAATTTACAATACAATGAATCTCTTGGGAATAAATTACAAGCAAAGTTGACTTAGGATAGAAACTTCTCCAACCATAAATCCCTTGCTCCAATTATTTGTTCTCTACCCTCAAATGTCAAATAGTAACTCGAAATAAAGTGTAAAGGACTATACAAGAAAAACAAGCAAAAATAAAGTTAAGAATTTAATCCTACCAAAACTTTTTTGAAAGAACTCTTGTAACACAAAAGAATTTTTGCTAAGAATTTTAACCACGTCTAATTTGTTGGGCTTGATATTATTATGCTAATTCTTTAACTATTCTATACGAGTATATTATAAACATAAATAGTATAGTCATAGAAATAAAAACAGATTGAATTTGTATGAATGTAACAATGATATGCTTCTATATTTCTATGAAACTTTGCACAGTTAGGTGAACCTAGCGTGAAGACGTTTTTTTACGAATTTGACACACACACACACACACACACACACACACAAATAACAACAACTTCCATCATACAACGCCAAAAACAGGTAAACAAAACAATTTTATAATTATTGACTTCAAAATTATTAAATTACTATAGATATATATCGTCGTGGCACAGAGGCGCAACGTGTGCCTGTAACGCGACGGTTTCTGGGTTCGATCCCCAATCGGAGAAGATGGATTTTTCTATTTCCATTTTCTTCGCTCTGGCAAACTAGGCAAAGCGCGGCGTTGAGTTCCGCCACTCAGCACGCAATGCCACGAAAAAGGCGGAAAGCGGGGACGGATTAAGCAGGGACTAAGCAACGGAGTGTCTTATAACAATATATATATATATATATATATGTATATATATATATATATATATATATATATATATATATATATATATATATATATATATATATATATATATATATATATATATATATATATATATATATATATATATATATATATATATATATATATATATATATATATATATATATATATATATATATATATATATATATATATATATATATATATATATATATATATATATATATATATATATATATATATATATATATATATATATATATATATATATATATATATATATATATATATATATATATATATATATATATATATAGATAGATTATTGGAAAAGGGGTGATGTTACTGTCATGTGTGATAGTGCTTAATCAAAACTTCAATTAAATTTCCATACTGCATTTCGTCATATAGCCTCGTTGGGGAGGCTGCACAAATGTAGTGTGTCTACGTCATTGACAGGCTGTTGATACTCAAAACAATATTTTTATGAGTATCACACAGTACACACAAAACTTACATAATATAAATATACCAAATACTTTATTCATATTTTATACAATAGTTATTATTATTTCACGTGTAGCCATAAAGCCGAGGAAGGTTTTTATTAAAAAAAGGCTTGGCAGGTGATCAAGAATAAGCACAATACACACAATCTCTTCACGCTCTAATAATGTTAGCTCAGACACTTGACGTTTTGAGAGGTTTGCTTAGGGGCTTCAATCGTTGATAGTGGTATTACAAATTGAATAACCCATCACTTACTACTAATAAAGACAAATGTAAACAAAAAGATAGAGATTTAAGCAAAATACAGGTAAGTGTGAGTTAAATACAATTTACAGATAGTAACCCCCTGACGCTGTACTGGTTTAAGTGCAAACACTCGCTGTGACGAGTAGTTTACTTAGGACTCTCGATCGAAGAACAGGCAATGGATTACGGACAGAGCCACCTAACGTTACACAAGATACATATTTTCACTTCATATTTCCCTACGTGGCAGTAACAATATTTTTTTAAATCGTTTCTCTTTAAATCCACGTACTACTTCAATATTCATAAACAGATTATAAAAAAATATACTTGTTTATATAAGACCTTTCTTTCGTTCCCGAAAATCTCTGTAGTTGTTAAATATACATATATTACAAAGGCACAAATATCCACATGACTTGTAGCATTACGGGTGTCATGTGATTTTCAAATATGGCAGGTTAATCAGTAGAAATCTAGTAATAAAATACACCGTTCCCCACTTTCCTCGTGGCAAGGAAAAAATCTCATTATTGCGATTTCAACATTCACAAATTAACATTGAACCCACTATCGCCGCGTTACAGTCAGTTTTTTAATAATTTTATCGGTTATCAAATAAGAATTCTTTCAGACGAACAGAATTTTTAATATAATTTCTGACCGCCACACCGACAACAAATATTTTACTTACTAATTGGTTTGTAAATTATCGTTTTTGAGGCTTCCCACTCTAGATATTATAATTAATGAAATTTTGCTATTGTTTGAAACAAGATCCTTATGCTACTACGATGTTTCACTTTTATATTTTATTATACCGCATCTATTTTAAGGTTTTATTACTAGATATATAATAAAATAAATAAATTTATAAAGTTTGAGAATAATTCAAAGAATCTTTAAAAATTTCACAAATTACCAGAATATTATTTATATTTTTAAATATTATAACTTCATCTGTTTTCGTATTATTTCATTTGATATATATTTTTTTAAATAATTTTATTTTCGTGTTGTTACAGATAAGCAAGCAGCAATAAGAAAGGATTTGAAACAGCGTTTATCAGTGAAAGGAAACCAGGTAAGTGCTATATATATTATTTATTGCACACGAATAAATACAGATAATTGCATAAACATAAAAAAATTGGTTTACAAAAGATAAGACATATAAAAATTGGTTTACAAAAGTGGACTTTTCCGATAAGAAATCACTTCCAGCCAACCATATATTATAAGAAACCCGAAAGAGTTGTAAAATTATTGATACAAGTATTGTCTTAACCTACCCAAGACATAGCATTATGTAATATTTTTATTATTAAAAGTAATACGTAGCTACATAATATGTAGAGGTGCATACGTTATATTATATAACTGACATGGGACCTTGTTCGTTTAAAATGTGACATGGATAAAAAATGTGTTGTTGGTAAGATCCATTCAAGTCTTGTTTTAATTATGTGGTTATCCACTGCACAATATTATCAGGTAGATGTACTTATATCTTATAGTTAGTAATAATCCAGAGAAAAACAGAGAAGCGAACGAAGATGTCTTAATTCTAGATTTCATCTACGTATGTGTTGGTGTAAAGAAATCAATTCTAGCTCTATTAATAGATTAATTTTCAGTTCATATATTTTTAGCACATGTATTTATTATTAAAAAAATACATCGTCACATAATTGAGTAAAAAATCCATTAATCTCTCTGAACACGGCTGTATTTTTCCTTCATAATCAGAGTAATGAAGCCAGCGTGTAACTTAATTATATCTGCTTCTGATATTTTTATAGATTAATCACAAAAGCTATACAATTTTCTTCATTGTTATACATACGTACCTTATGTTGGGATATATTGTGCATGTAGCATCCTTACTACATAATATGTATCACATGAAACATAAATTAATTTAGAATTAAACAATAGAGGAGTGCTTGATTAAAAAGTTATATAATTAAAAAAATATATGTCATTCAACAACAGTGCCTCCAGGTAAGCCAGTCTAAGCTTGTTGTATACAATTACAGATAGAGACATAAAAAATAGATAATGGATAAACAAAATCCACCACTCAACATTTTATGCATAAAAATACACGATTATTATATAAACTTTATATCAACATGAAGGCTTGGTTTTGGCGTGCTTCGAAATGTTTGAATATTAAGTATTTAAAGTATATTACTTAAACTTAACTTTTTACTTAAAATAAACACAAGTGAACTTTTGATCTACCAAGATAAATATGTGTGTATAATGTATATTGGGCTAAAATAGAATATAATGAAAGATAATGGAGTGAAAAGGAAAGACCTCGGTTGACTTTGGAACAGTACAAGGACCCCCCGGAGAGCATGAAAAGGTTAATATAGTACAGTGGACGAGGTGAAATATATATATATATATATATATATATATATATATATATATATATATATATATATATATATATATATATATATATATATATATATATATATATATATATATATATATATATATATATATATATATATATATATATATATATATATATATATATATATATATATATATATATATATATATATATATATATATATATATATATATATATATATATATATATATATATGTATGTATGTATGTATGTATGTATGTATGTATGTATGTATGTATATATATATATATATATATATATATATATATATATATATATATATATATATATCCATTCTCTAAGATTTTCCTGCTAGGGATGGAGTGAAGTTAATATGTATATATACATGTATAATGACGATTGTTACTAATTCCTACTTTTGGTTAACTTTACCAACAAACGCTGTATACTTATAATTGACAGATACACAGCACCCAAGCAACTAAGTAGACATCGTGAATAGAACTGAAACTTATCATAGAGGTCCTTGTATATAGATTTTATAGGGAGGTGATTAAAGAGATGGTAAGCCTATTCAATATATAGTCGACGTAAATGAAGTTGTAGGCCAGAACCTGTATTTTACTGCCGATCAACGAATCTGAGGGATTAACATATGAGATGAACGCTACGCACTAAAGTAGGTACGTATCTACTACACTGATGCTGAGGAAGATGCTATCGTCCGATTCAAATTCGTCTGGCAAATTAGAGTATATACTAGAAATGAATGCGCGACAAACAATTTTGTACTAGCATTACAACTGGAAGAATACCTGTAGGAGGCGCGAACGACATAAACTGTATTAAACACGTCAAAACCTCCTACTATAACTTGTAAAAATTATATTTTTAACACAGTGAACATCACAAGAAAACAAAGAAAATCACAAAGAAGGCACGAACAACCAAAGTTTGCGGCTTATAATAACAAATATAAGAAACAAAAATAATGTAGCGGTTTATAAAATACTTCTACGCAACAGGTTGTTTTTTGTGCGTACATAAAGAAACTTTTAAGTACATATTAACCAAAATTTGTTCCATTTTTAAGCTCCTTGAAATGCTTTGAACTTATTTCTGCAAAATTTTATCATAATTACTGTAAATTTTTATTACAAAAAATTAAACAAAATATTTATGTAAAGCAGAAAAATTTTGTTTAATTTTTAATTTAATTTTTTTTAACCCATTTAGTATAGTTTATTAGCCATTTAGTATAGTCTATTATATTTTAACCCATTTAGTATAGTCTATTAGTCACGTAACTCATTTGTTTACTCTTTTTTAGAGTTCATAAAACAAATCTATATACATAAAAAATTCATTATATTAAATGACATTTGATATCATTTTGTACATCAATCAAACATTAAAATTTGGTAATATAACTGGAACCTGTGTGAAATAGAATAATTGCGATATCTAATTTCGATAAATAACATTACTTAATACAAACTTCCTTCAAACCTAAAGGAAATTTGAACATTTCTTTTATATATAAGTAACTTTTAAAGAGAAAATTACGGTACAATATTAAATAGGAATTGGAAAACGCGCTTTTTGATTCCATCTTTTCTTTTTTACATTTGACAACATAATTCAAGAAAAAGTTGCAACAAGTAAAAATAGACTACATATAATATGTACATTGTACAAGCATATTACGAAAGGGTAATCTTCTCTTAATCTCTCCCATGTATTACCCTAACGCGGTGAATACATTACAATAAAAAAATAACAACACGTGGGATAAAAACATTTCAAAGTAAAATATTAAAACATACGTATAACAAGGATTTTCCCGTAGTCACGGTTTCAACGAGCTTGCATTAAACCGCAATGTTTAATTGGCGTTAAAATAACGATGTAACTGAGCTATAGTTTATTCAATATTGTTAATATATTATAAAAATAAACTCCATTTAGTTAATAAAAAAACGCCTTAAATTCCGTTAAAGCTATAAGTGATTACCTTAAATATTTATATATTGTAATAAATTACAATAATCAATTTACGTAGCTATCGATTGAACATTGTATGCATATTTATGTAGAATATTTTTGGTGAAGGACATTGCGAACAGCGGTTTGGATAAATTGAAATAAGGTTTAATATATTTCACCCCGGCCATATTAAATAAGAAGTATCGATAGAGCTACCTCTATCAAACTCCTGTGAGAGACCGATTTCCATTAGTCGAACGTTTCATTTAGGATAGCAATTTTGAACATACACAACATGCATACAGACATGTGTATATCATATATTAAGTTATTAACATTTTTTATGTTTGCTAATATTGTATTTTTTATGTTTTATGAATTTTTCCATAATCGATAAAGGAGCCTCACGTACATTGTACTAACAAAAATATACACCAAATAAAAAAACCCTTCAACATTTTTGCGAAACGAATTTTACCAATTTTTAAGAAACGTTACATCAATATTCCCTTGAATTTGTTAACTTTGATTTAGAACCAGCACCAGCGACATAGAAGCATTTTTTACACTGCTCCCTGATGTCGTATCCAGGTGAAATATTCTGCTATCAATCGTGAACTGTTAGCTATATTTTAAAGCACAAACAATTAAAAACACTAGTGAGAGCAAAAAGTATTTTAAAAAATTTTGTTTTGTTTTTGAAAATTTATTTTATTTCGTTAATTTTTTTTAAATACAATGTACGAGTTAAGACAAAAAGAAAAAAAACAGTGAAATCTCTCTGCCTACTCTCGTTGCCTGTATATTAGATACAGTAAACATTTTACAAAAAAATATGTTATGATACATTAATGAAAGGTTGATGTAGATGAATAACGTTACCTATAAATCATATATAAATCACTGTCGACAATCACAAATACTCAGGTAAGATTTCCCTGGATGCCTCTACTATTAATCTCATTCGTTTTACTTATTCAATGATATTGCAAATTAGTAGTGGGTAAAAAAAGAATGAATTATCTATAATCATCTCGTATAATGGTATTCGAGCTCATTCATAAATATTTCAGGACGTACTTTTTTTCTCTTTCATATCAAAAAAATAGGCACAATAAACAGGTCAGCATGATTGTAAAATATATTATAATTGAAATGTACTTCTTTATCTATTAAATTGACTTTTAACTACACTCAATTCTTTAAGTATATATGAAATATATAATTTATATTCATTCATATTTAAACAAAAACAAAGCTATAATAGTCGTTTAAAACCATCCAAGCACGAACTAACGACACAACACCGTGATAATAAATTAAACTCGCAGTAAACGTGTCATTTCTACACCTCAGAAATGTATTATACAAAGTGGTAGTAGTAGTGTTTGTTATTCGCTTAGTTTTAAAATATATTAAGCTAAAATAATTATGGTTATTTTTTAAGTACAATATTTAAAGAAAGAAAAAAACTCTTTCTTTATTTTTAGGATACATAAACAAACGTGATGAAAGCAATAAGAAATACATATCAAAATTTAACTCTGTTTTAATCATGTCAACAGCTTCAAGCATTTATAATTAAAATGTTCTTTCTATCTAAAATCAGTAATAATCGATTGAAATATATAAAAATGTCGTCGATAGCGAAATGACGGAACAATAACTATCGGGCCCAGGGGAAGCAAAATGCCAATTTGCAGTTCCACTCAACCATTTATTCATCCAGTTATAAACTTGGCTTGACAAATACCTCCTGGAAATAATATTGCAATACTTTGTATATCTTCGTATTTACATGTAAAAGTTACAATAATAGAGACCAGGGATTCGGTGCAATTGCAATTTTAATTATATGTTATGTTAGATCATTCTGATATATTGTTATTGTGAAATGTGAAATGCATAGAACTTAATTTTAAAAATACTAATATTTTATTTATTATAATTTCGAAGTTATCTTAAAAGAAATATCTCTTATATTTTGCTCAAAGACGCAATATTCGTTATATGTACATATTTGTCCAATAACAATATGACTAATTGGAAATTGCAACTGTCGTAAACACTTTTTACTTATTTAATAAAAGCAGCAACCAAACCACCTTTAATTAGATTGGTGTTTTTTAAGTTTACTTTGTTCACTTTGAAAGTCAGGAATTTTCATTTTAGACCATTTCGAGGCAAAAGTTAGAGTGAAGTGAAAATGAGCCGGTGACTTTTTTTTTCATTATTTGTAAAACTATACAGTAGTAAAGGCTTTAGTTCTGAATATTATCTTTACGAGAAAAACATTCACTTAATATAATACAAATTGGTATATTTTTTTACTAAATATATAATATTAGCAATTAGCAATTAGCATTAGCAAAAAGAGATTAATATAACAAGTAGCTAATCATAGTAAAAAAATACTTTAACACACCTTTACGATGAAAACACTAATTTTCAGGACGCTCAATAGCCATTATTAATACAGGTCAATTTTTTTTAGCAACAAGTCATCATTGACATATAAGATAAATATATATGTTGAATATTCTTATGTAATATATAATAAAATTAATATATAATGAATATATATATACAAATAACACTAAATATTATAGCAATATATGTATGTAAAATAATATTAACCTTTATTTTGAAAAATAGGTAAAAATCAAATCACTATACGTGCGAGGCGTGAACTCCTCGTAACGACGCCGTTGACACGGACGCTACGGATAATCTCATTGAAAGATTTGATTTTCCGCTAAATTTGATAAAAGTAATGAAACAGTCCCCGAGTGCCAGCCCGATTTCAGACTCGAAAGATTGTATGAAACCAGACTGTTATATGTACGAATATCCTACTAGATGTCGATACGTATTGATTTTATAAAATCTTGTAAAATGTGTACTATTTATGATATAGAGATATTTAAATTATTTGTTTTATTATAGTAATTTACATAATTCTATTTAATTAATGGTAATCCTGATATTATTGTGAATTAATGTATAAATTTGTAAATTACATTTAAATTATGCACTATATTTTATAATATTGTAAAAGAAAACCAAATAAAAGTCAGAAAGGCTACGAGTTCTATGCAATTTAATCTGCAAAACTAATGCTTAGCTTTCCTAACAAAGACTGACAGTTTATTCACTCGCTGTGCAAAGAATGATTGTTGAGGTTTTTATTTTCTTTTGCTGGCGTGTGCGTTGCTGTATTTATGTAAAACATAGTGTGTGTGACACACTATGTTTTACGCACAAACTCACAAAAATAGGCACACACACACACAGATTTGTGATGGCATATTTGTTTATTTGTTATATATATATATATATATATATATATATATATATATATATATATATATATATATATATATATATATATATATATATATATATATATATATATATATATATATATATATATATATATATATATATATATATATATATATATATATATATATATATATATATATATATATATATATATATATATATATATATATATATATATATATATATATATATATATATATATATATATATACATATATATATATATATATATATATATATATATATATATATATATATATATATATATATATATATATATATATATATATATATATATATATATATATATATATATATATATATATATATATATATATATATATATATATATATATATATATATAATATCAAGATACAAAAACTTTAAATATTAAGTATAGTATATTCTATCGAGTGTATTTCGTTAGTGTGTTCCTCTTATTCAATTTGAATAAGAGGAACACACTAACGAAATACACTCGATAGAATATACTATACTTAATATTTAAAGTTTTTGTATCTTGATATTATATATATATATATATATATATATATATATATATATATATATATATATATATATATATATATATATATATATATATATATATATATATATATATATATATATATATATATATATATATATATATATATATATATATATATCAGTTCCGCCAACCCGATTATCTTTCATGTCAGGATTTATATGCTCATAGGAGTGCTTTTGAATTGCTGAATTTTTTATTTACTTATGGAAAGTTGTCTTCTTCTTTTATGATTTAGTATATTGAAACTTATTTCACAACTTTATATTGCTTATTTGTGGCTGACATATATACGGTGTAACATTTTATATACATAGATATTTACATCATATTATAAAAACAAAATAAATGACTATTTGATGGTTTATTATTTTCAAATTTTATCATATATTTGATTCGTACTCTGAGTAAAAATGAGTAATAGTTTAGAAATATACCTTCTCCATTTCGGGCTAATTTATACATAAATTACTTATTCAGTACTTAGACTAATCAATTTGGAGAAGCTAAGATTAACATTGACCTATACTTTAAAATAATATGTACTACAAATAACAATATCCTGAAACTGATTTTTAATTTATTTTAAATCACTCAGCTCATTAGTTTCATTCTAATTTTTCAGTATAATCGTCCCCGCGCTTATAAATGAAATCGAGTAAGATGAATCGACACACGAATGATTCTATAAGGGATTTTTTCTTTAAAGGATCAGAAAACAATATAGAAAAAGACGAGTATTAGAACTATTTTTTCATTTCATAACAAGTATACTAACACTATTATGTTTTAAGTCTAAAATACATATGGATAACTTTAATATTTTGAAACTACAGTAGAAGCTTTAGAACATTTCGCGATATAATTAAAACAGATTTACTACTTGAGGTTTAAAAGCAACTTCAACTAAAATTGTAACTAACGTAGCATAGAAATACTAAAATACTAAATATATTATGTTTCATATAATCATAGTATAACGCTGTATCTCATATACTGTATTATATAAGAAACTAGTTCTAACTCACTCTGCTCACCAAATGTCAAGACACTCAGCGTTGAGAACATTGGAACACAATGCTGCGCTTTGCTTTGCCACCAAAGCAGAGAAATAAAACTAAGTTATTTCTCGAAAGGGAATCGAACCCATATCCGTCACGTTTACAGTCATAGAACAGATTCATATATGATTAGTCATATAACAGATTCATATATCGTTATACCATAAATAGTACATTTAGATTTATAAAAAATATTTTATTTTGACGCATACAAAAATATTGTGACATTATAGAATTAGAAAAGAAACGTTCAGAAGTTACTGACACACGGTCACATAATTGAAGTGCTTGCTACTAAGTCGAGTTTATTGGATCACAGTATACAGAGCTCCTGAAAGCGACTAGTGCTTCCGATAATAGGTATACTTAGCGTGAGCACGACACACTTTTCTTAGTAAACATTTACTCAATAATTGCACGCCCTCCACGACATCTACAGAATAAATATTCGCTCCCCAAAGGAATGTACAGATGAGGTACAGATGGCTACTCCTTGGTTTCATTTATAGCAATATAGCCTTTGGAAAGTGAATGACAAAGGAGCCAGGTGAGTGGCCCACCGTACAGGATACCTTACGCTTGAAGCATCTCCTTATTGGACGGAATTGTGCCTTATTGCTTTGTTTACGCATAACTTGGAGATTCTCTGAATATTTTTGTATAACATCGTTATTACTTCTCATGATAATATGAAATATTTTTAAGAATAAATTTATGTATTTTTTTAATAATTATGAAATTATAAAATTCTTTGCAAAGTACAAAAAGTCAATTTACATAATTTTAAATTCGTAATACATTACACAAATTAATATTTATTATTATTATTTCTGTTGTTCATCAATAACATGATACGAATTCTTAAATACATACTGAAATATGTGTAAGTGCTTGATGAAAAAGTATTCATCTGAAAAAAATAAGTAAAACCATCTGTTAATAAATGTTTTATGATTTAATAAAGCGAATGTATAAGGCCTTGTAAAATCTTATTAAATTTTATCCATTCCATCGTTTATGAAACTTTCTCCTAATTTTAATAAGGTTTGAGGCTTACCTTGGAAACTTACATTGTCTAATTTAGACAAAGATTCAATTACACATAGTTCTAGAACTCATTTGTAGGAAGCATGTAAACAAAGTTACCAAAGCCATATGTTACAACATACACGAGTACTTGACAGACGTGTCTGACTAAGAGTTAGTGTTTGCTCACGATGCAATGCGTCAATATACCAGGCCTTAGGTCAGTTAATATATGAATATTTACTACTAGAAATTAATAATAAATGTAATTGTTATAAAAATAGTTAATTAACTTGACAAATAATTTTATAGAATATTTTTAAATTAGCCTTGTATTATCCAAAACGTTGATATTTTATACGTATGACTTTGACTTTTTCTAAAACTTTCTTTGCGCCATGCTTTCAAATACAGTTTACTTTTTCGCCATGCTTTAAAATACAGTGCTCTTTCATAAGATTTTTATAGTCTTTTTTGCAACACAATAGATTCAAAATTTCAATTGAAAAGGTAACCTACCGTAGCGTCCATTCTTTAAGCCTAAGCTATACTATATAGAGAAAAAAAATCAATTTATAGTGTAACAGCTTTTATTGATGGGAAAAATCAAATTATTCCTAAACAATACCAGGTGTGACACTGTTTGATAAATCATACGCGACGTACCCTTTGTGAATGTTAACAGGTATATTGATTGGATAGACACATTGCTTTTATTTACCACCTCACCTTAACTTTGTTTCACACCTCTCTTAAATAAAAAGCGTATTAGAAAATTCATTTTAAATTATTATAATAGGAAACGGAATGCCATAGAACGTAACATAAGTTCCAAGTTAACAAGACCTTTCTTTAAGTTATCAGCCTTATAACATGTAAATCTAACTCCATTTAAAATAAAAACATATCAACATAATACCACATATACCACCGAAGTATACAAATACATTATAAACACATTTTGGTAAACATAAATTGTTAGAACGCTTGTTTGTAACTACAATGATGGCTTTGAAACAAAACAACACCATTATTTTGTTAAAATAATAGATTTAATCAAACTAGTTAACGTGTAATATAACTTAGCGCCGCTTGAAATTGCCTCATCATTTTGTATCAAATAAAATCGGTTCCTTAGCGAAAGCTCAATCGCTTCATGTTTATTTATTAGATCCTTAAAGGATGCTTAATAATATGCTGGGTTTAAGGAATTTGCAATTTTGCATTACAATTAGCTTTATGAAATTACACTTTGGTAAAGCCGTTTTGTTATTTAGGCCGGAACATTTAGTAGCTTGTTTATCTATAATGACTTTTTAATATTCTTTGCGTTAACTTTATCCTGGCTTATCTTACTAACTTTGACCGATTTTCGGAGCGTTTCTACGAAATATTTGTCTTATTCCAATTTCGTTACTTTAATGTATTTTAAAGTGAGGTATCTGGTAAGTATATATGTAATAAAATATTTCGGTTAATCGATACTCTTATATAATGTAAGGTAATGTGAGGAACTTGGACACCAATAATGTGCATTTCTAAGAGACGTCTTTAACCTAACACTCATCTTCCTACATCGTGATGACCTCAACAATACCAATGATGTGCTAGTTTATTCTCTATTGTAGGTATTTTACAGAATATATAGAAAACATATAGAAATCTCTATTCAACAGCTCATTACATGTATTCATTGTGTATACTATAAAAGTACTAACATGTCCCAATTTATCGTACAAATTTCAATTTATATTTCAAAATAAGCTTCGAGTCCGTATTATACTTGTATGCCATAACTCTGTCAATATGTCGAGGAGTCATTCAATACAAGAATATAGGCTGAGATATGACGCTATCTAACTCGCTGACAGTGACAAGTACTTCCGTAAGTGGCCGTTATGTCTAACAAAGACTACCTTGCCTCTATCGCATTACGAACATCTTTCTATTTGATTTGTAAAGGTTTCCTGCCGTCCTCATTCGATACTTTGTCAACTATAAACTGTCAACGCAATTATTTGTTTATCAAGAGCCAGTTGTCACTAGTTTAAATTAGATTTTTCAATTAATAGCCTTTATTTAATTTAAGCAATTTACTAAAATTATACAAAATATGTAATATCAGATGAAACATCACCTTAGGCTTTAGATATATTATATTTTTTAATGTTAAATATATATTTATGATTTAAATTAATGAGTGTATTTTTTTTCTCGAATTTATATTCCTTTAACTATGTTGTGATCAGCTATTCATCATTAATTTGAACAACCATCAAGTGGGAGACAGTGGCGTATCACAATATTTATGATAAAAATAAAAATAAAAATTATACTATAGAGATAATTCAAATTAAAATTTGCCATAAATTTTCAATATTAATGGGATCGTATAATAGTTGCAATTTCATGATTATGAAAGTTTTCTCACTGCCCTGAAACAAGAAGTTTTGTAATATTTCACATTAGACGAAATAAAGCAATGAAAATGCGAGCGGCAAATTTGATCTTTATGTGTATTATGAATATACTTAAATTACACTTTAGTGTTATTCTTTAATATTTGACGTTCTTTGTATAATTTCAAATATTTTATTAATTATACTGTTATACGTAGAAAGGCGTATTAAATCTAATTAAAAAACAAAATATTTTTTATAAAATGATTAAATTGCCTCAGATAGTATTTTTAGTCTCATCAATAACAATCCAGAAAAAATTGAACCCACAATAGCGTTAAATATTTTAGATCCATTTGTTACAATTCAGTATAGCTTAGAATTTTAAATACATAATATTTTTAAACTTACGAATGGTTTATTGTACCATATATGTTTATAAAACGGATGACAATGTTAAACGTTATAGTAAGATGTTTCCAAGACATACTATTTCAAAGCGACATTTACAAAAGAACATATAAAATATTATAAGGTGTCATAATATGCAGTAAGAATTTCAGATTCTCTCGAGCAAACGTCTCACGATGTAATGCCTTGCCGACTACCTTGATAAACACTTTAAATATTTCAGTGAACATTATAGAACGACTTTCAACATTTACGTTAAAATATGTGTTAAATTATTTAACACATTTTATCAGTAGCATGAGCTGGTTACATATTTGATTAAGAATGTAAAGCCAAGTATAAATTCTTAAAAACTGTTTGGATGAATAGAAAATGTGTAATGTTTTAATGCAAATGGTTTTTTTTTATTATATAATAGTAGGATTCTTTAAAATAAAATTTTCTCGTGATTTTTTATTAGCTTCACGCTTTATCTCTTGGTATAGTCTGATTTACTCAGACTCATTACTCCGTTTTTTACATAACTGTTTCGTCTCATCTACCATCATCAACACACTTCACACATGTCTTGTAGTCCTTCCCTCTTTTACCAAACACTCTTCCACCACATTTTTTATTTTTTACTTTTTCTCTATTATAATATGTAAACCCAATTAAATATTGTTGTAATAGTTACTCTATCGCGGTGTATTGCAGTATGACCATTTCTGCTTCTGTCGTTAGTTACTACACTATAACTTTAATGGATTTATTCAATTTCACCTGGAGTCAGCGTTAATTAATCTATACGACGATTTGTTCCATATATTCAGGAGAATTAAATGTCGTATATTAATTTAGGAACAGGGTTGATTGCAAGTGGTCGCTGCCGAAGTTACCTGCCGACCGATCGGCTGACTCTGTCAAACTACTGAAAATTAGTTTTGGAATTACAATGAAAAGTTTAATTGCTTCATCAAAGCCAATATGTTCCTGATCAGGGCTGCCATATGTACATTGTATACACTTATCAATTTCTTATGATATTTTGGTATATTGTAATAAGCGGTTTAACATTTTAGATAAAACAAAATTATTTAAATACCAAATTCTATATAAAAATTGATATTTTAATTTTATTGGCTTATTGCTACTTATTAATTGTAACAAATAATTTTGTAAATTATAAAATATATGATAAGACTTAATGTCACGCTGTATGTATATATATTTTGTTCGACAACCCTGCTTCTGTTAGCTTACCAAAACTCCATATAAAGCCAATTTTGACAAAGAGGAAAATTGAATTTGAGTTTAGCAGTGACATGTTACAATAGGGCTGAAGAACCAAATTGGAGAGAGCATATCATATGAGGTACCAAAAAACTTTTCACAGCAGTATAAATTTGTAAAATATTTTTTTAACAATATCAAGTTAACAACAAAACTTTGACCAGCACATTGTTTCATATACAATGTCCCGAAAAACAGTTTAGTTATTTATGTTTATAATGAAAGAAACGTAATTAACAGAGAACTAATTTGGATCACTAATACACAACTTATCCCTAACTCCCATACCATGTCAATATACAGGGAAGGTATATATTTGTAAAGAAAATAAAAGCTTTTAGTTCAAAAGCAAAGCTTACTTGAATGAGTAAAATTTTAAAATGTGTACCTCACAACAAAATATTTCAATAAAATTTCCAACATTGTAGTAGTTTGCAGTAAACAGCAATATATATTTTTAAAATAAATTTTATGAAATTGGAACTGTAATTTTGCGCTACACGCTTTACCATACACATATGTACAGATTAGGCACTTTGACGGAGAGTTTTGTGCTTCACCGCTTTACGCCCAAATGTGAAACACTGCGTATACAAAAATAAATATATTTATCAACGAATGCTTCTCTATAATTAAAAATAATTTAATAAAATACAAAAGACGCATACTATGAATTGAGCTTTTAAGCTATGAGGGAGCCTCTTCGGTGCCTTGTTTAGGACCATTCTTTCGACGGTTTTCTCTAGATCTGATTAATAGCGGCAATATACGAGCATGCCACGTATTACCGCAAGAATTGTTCGCGAACCCGTTTGTGTTTCCGCCAGTAATTCAACGGACACATTAATATTTTATTATTACGGCAATATTGATCGTCATTACAGGGAAATTGCGAAGCACACAACGTTATGTAACGTAACGTAAGAGTAACAATACGTAAATAGAAAATCTTAGAAGTAAAATGTAGCTCTAAAAGCAAATGTAAAAGGTTTTACCTTAATGCTGTAACTCTATTTAAAAGAATTAGTGCGTTAATACGTACAAGGTTTTACTTTTTATAGTTATAACAAAATAGTTTGTGGGAAAACTGCTAAATATAACAAAATATATATAAATATTTACCTGTGAAATGATAAAAGGTAAAAAGTTAAGGTACATTTTTAACATTATATAATACTAATTAATACAATCATATTTATTATATTGATGCATTAAATATTATTAACACAAAACAAAACAATATTTGAAATCATAACATCTCTTCGAAAACCTGGGATAATTATTCAATCCTACTTCCAAGCTTCAACTTCACCCATATCTGCGTTGATTAATAAATAAACTAATTATAATTAAAATAATTCTAACTAAATCTAAATTATCAAAAGGTAAAAACACGAAAAGGTATTAGTGAAGTTTAGTCTTGTACTTAAACATAAATCTTAACCCCTGGGAATTGCTAATGGCTTTCATAGGGGAATATAGTTGGGTTTGTAACAATCAGACGAAGATGAACAATTGATTCCAAACTTGAATGAGGAAAGTTAATGTGTATTTTTGACTAAGTATACCTAAAGCTACATGTATAGTTAATCTTTGTCGTTGAACAATTTCAACATGTACACGCACGTATGGCTCAAATTCTAAAGAGGATTGTATTATATAATGAATGAAAATAGAGAGAGGTGGAAAGAAATATTATCTAATTGGGTTGACAAAAATTATTTTTTTATTATTAGTATAAATAGAGAATTCGCATTATAGTTAACATAACCATTGACATATAATTTTAGTGGTGAACATTTTGATTACTCACGGCCCATAAGTCATTATATATCTCAACTCACAGCCTATACATATTTAAACGGAATGAGTACACTTCAATTTCTATTTTAGCTTCACAGTATAGGGCTGCTCACTATCATGCAAATAGTAGGAAAGAATTTTAAGGTATTCTATATACAATTATTGTTAAGACAATATATTCTCCGCCTTCTACCCAATTTCCAACACATTTTGCTACCAAAACATGGATATGAAATTATTTTTTCCCTCTAAGAGTAACCTGCTACAGTAGTGTTTACATTTACATGCTACAGCACTGTGCCACGACGGTATTTAATTTAATGGACTCATTTTCATTTCGAAGCTTATCAAGCATGTCTTGATAAGCTTCGAATTCATTTAATGTACACGGAATGTACCCGGGTCTAGCAAATGGAGACAAAATAATGAAAGCATAAAAAGGCTTTTCGAAAAATTCTTGTCACCTGAAGCTCTAATCATGATCCACCATTACAAATACAATTTTCTCCCCTATATTCTTAATTGAAAAATAAAAAGGTCGTTTAGGCAATTTGTGTGTTCATCATTCTCCCCGAGGCTATAATTTTCAATTACCACTCCGAACATCAACCAACTAACCGCTGTATACCAAAAACAATGAATTTAAAATTTTGCGTAGTAGTTAGGTGATGATTATTTGCTATTATGGAATATACTTATTAAGTGGTTTTTCTACACAATGAATAATCAAGTTCTAAAGTCATTAAAAATAAAATATAATTAAATTATTAGACTACTAGACCTGTATTTAAAAAAAGTACAAAATGAAACCATTATAGGATCTCTTCATTCTCCGTCTGTCTGTCTGTCTTGTCCAGACCATTTCTCTGAGTAGCGTAGAATCAACTGAGTACGTTGATAAGAAAATCAAACTTTTAATACAACGAAATCAAAAGATATAATTATATTAATTTACTATATTTTTTTTAACCCATTTTGTATGACATTCGCACTGGATTACGCTGCGAATGAAAATAGGTTATGATATTAAACGGAGAGTGAAGACTTCCCTTATCTTAGTTTTGAAATTTGAGAAGTTAGATCTTATAGTACAACAAAAGAAATTTGGGTAAAAGTGTTAATATGTAGTAAAAATAAATTATACAAGTTAAAATTTACATTTTATAGATTAATTAAATAAGAAAATCGTTAGACTTGTATTTTTAGGTCCGCAAATTTAAGTTGTTAATTCGGTAAGTTGAATTTACCGAAAACTATAATCATGAAATCGAAGCGGAACCCGCAATGCGCGAGTACTACTCGCATTTCCCAATATTCACAACGTTAAAAGTATATAAGTTCCACTTATATACTTTTCAAAACATCAATAGTTTTAATAAATTACATATTTAAAAATTTCCTAATTAAAGTTTACATACAAACGAATAGCAACCCAGAGCAAAGTAGTTCAAAATAACAATAAAAACATATACATAATTATAAAAAATATTATATTTTTAATCAATTGGCCCTCAACAAAGTTATTAGCCCCAGTTGTACAACATCACTGCATATATACCTACTACAGGAGAATGAATTTCTTTTATTTCCTTACCCTGGCAACAAACAAAAAATACTATATAAGATAAAGCGTACTGAAGCTAAAACTAAATTGTGAAGCTAAAAAATGTAGTTATTTTAGAAAGAAATATTTTTCTACAAAACGATAGGTCACTCATACGACACAGCACTGTAAGTTAGCATTCATCCGGATTAACCATGTTTCCGAATTCAACACTGGCTATTGAAAGCGATCACCCTGTTGAGAGTATTTATTTAGTGGTCTCGTGGGATAACAGTCCGATAGCTTATGCTACCAATTTGCATCATTAATGTGGCGAGCTTCATAATTGATTCAATATGTAAATCTAGTGGGTTATTTATTTTACATTTTTCAGAATTTCTCAGTTATAAACTCTTGTTTTGCATAAATGTGCACATAATATTTGTTATTTCGATTATTTTTTTGTCTTTTTAGTATCATTATGTTATTCTATTTTCATGACTGAAATATTATTTAACTAAGTACTTTCAAATACATATAAATGTAAACCACACCGGGATAATTCAATGCAAATTTTCCGTTCGTACAATAATTGAATTTGCAACATTGAACTGCGAGCGCGGTATTCCTTACTTCGAATGAAAGTGTCAAATACGAGAAAATAATAACAGAAATTTAAAATAAAATTAAGATATACTGGAGAAAATATCTACTATTTATAATGTATGTTGATTTCTTCTAAAGATTGACTGTTATTAATTTATTTATTTGGAATATCTGTTACATTTTGCTATTGCAATATATTTGGTATTGAATTCCGCCACTCATCAAGCAATGTTTTGAATTTTTGCGGTAAGCAGATAACAAAGATTCTCTCGCTGATTATTTTTGTAATTACTGTTGCATGTTATATATAACATTGTGATAGTGTTGTAGCTATTCACAGAAAAATATATTCAAAATTATAATATGAATTCTATTTTCTAAAGTAATATTTAAATATTATATTTTTCTAGAAAAAGCTTCAGGTTAATTGTATAACTAATTGAATGAATTCTGACATTACATTTGCATAACCTTTGACTTATTTGTTGTATCGTACGAAATTTATGTTATGGAAATCATAACTTCAGTACTCTATTCCAATATCAATAAGCACTATTATTCAAATTTTTTTGTGTACCACAATATTAATGTATTCTAATTAATGTATTCTTAATTTTAAAATTTATTGATTGAAATTACAATAATAAAATTAAACAATAATAGTTGAATTATAAGATATTATTTAATTTGATTAAAATGATTTAATAAGAAAATATAAACAACAATCTAAAAATTAGTGATGGGAATGTGTATTATAAATTAAAAATTTCAATTTTATTTATTTGTAATTACGTAGTTACTTTTTACTTGTAATTGGTTTGAACTAAATTGTTACTAACATAGGTATAAGGAAGCTGTTACTAACATAATGGGCCAAAGATGCTTAAATAAAGTGTTGACTATTAAAAAAAATTATATATATTATTACAATATAAGAAAATGGCTTAGTGAAAAACGACGACTATGATATTTTATTTTTACCTGCTAACTTACAAAATTCACTTTAACCTCACTTTGTATAAAAAAACAATACTAAATTGTTGATAAAACAATTACATCGCTATTAAAATATTATGTACAAAAGTAAATCTTAATGCCAAACTGAATGCGTCTTTAGAAGTAGAAGTAGAACTTTTCAGTAGTACGCTATGCTTTTACGTGGCTTGCCGAGTGCATTAAAACAACTTCGTATTCTTAACTTATAATAAAAAGAGCTGAGGTATAATTTCGAAGCATATTTCCTTAAGACTTCTCGGTTTGCAATGTGAGTTTTAGACTTCCTCCCAAATTTGAAACTGATTTACCATTCACTTTATATATATATATATATATATATATATATATATATATATATATATATATATATATATATATATATATATATATATATATATATATATATATATATATATATATATATATATATATATATATATATATATATATATATATATATATATATATATATATATATATATATATATATATATATATATATATATATATATATATATATATATATATATATATATATATATATATATATATATATATATATTATATATATATATATATATATACATATATATACATATATATACATATATATATATATATATATATATATATATATATATATATATATATATATATATATATATATATATATATATATATATATATATATATATATATATGTAATTCAATTCAGTATATACAATCTAATACTCTTATTTATAATATATTGAGTAAAAGATTGTACCTATTCATTCAAAATTTTAAATATTACAAAATAAACATATACTTAGATTAGCGGTTTGTACAACATTTTTAAACTTGGCATACTTTGTAAACGCATAACAATCCAATTAAACTACAAGAAATAAGGAAATTCCGTCTTAACAGTATTGGTTGAACAAAAATGAAAAAAAAAATTAAAAATATGTAATGCTTGATGAAGATTCAATCTTAATAGTACAGTTTAAGTATAAGAAATATTAAAATAATACATTAGCTATAGTTGTTTAGTAACTTATACACATAAAGTTCATTTTGAATGAATAGACACAGCGGGGCGTCGGTTAAAATAAATTTTGTAATGTTTAATTTGAGAAAATGAAAAAAATATATTATATTAGTTCATAATAACATCAAATGAGAATAGAATTTTGTATCTTTATATTTACTGAAATAGATTAATAAACACATATAAGTAGTTAAATGTTTTAAAAATACCTTAGAGCTTTGTAATAGCTCTGTAGAAGTTTTCTTATAATCTTCTCTCTTGTCTTTAATCTTTCAAAAATAATTAAAGATTCTTTTAAGCTTTACTTTGCAAAACATTTATATAATTTTATTAATGTCGTACTCTTACCCTTTATATCACAATTTTTCTTTCAACAAGACCTCATCTGTTGTTTATATAAAATGTATCTGTTTACATGCATAGGGTAAAACCGGGATAGACGCCGTTTTGGGATAGACGCCTCGGTTCTAAAAACATAATATACAAAAAAGAAAACGCCATATGTGTCCTTCATATACTTGCTACATGCACCCCCCACCTCAGTGACACGGAAACTGTTGTGCATAGTGAACGTTTTTTCACTTATTTCTT
Source organism: Dione vanillae (assembly GCA_037178615.1). Taxonomy (NCBI): domain Eukaryota; kingdom Metazoa; phylum Arthropoda; class Insecta; order Lepidoptera; family Nymphalidae; genus Dione; species Dione vanillae. Next base: position 761,170 of record JAZFAU010000106.1, read on the forward strand.
TAAAAACATTTGGAATGGACACAACGAACGCTTCAAAGTTTCAAACGTAAGTACTCACAGCTCCATATCTTTATAAGTAGTAATGGAATACATTCTATTTTAATAACGTTAATATATTGGTTCATTGAGAACACATTAAGAAGTCAATCATTGATTTTTTGCTTTTATTTTACCCAAAATATAAAGAGGCATCTATCCCTAGCGAAAGGGATAGTCGCCCCGAGTTTTCAAAGGATAGATGCCCTTATGGGCTTCTATCTCTCAATACTATAAATGCCTGATTAATGTGTTTTAATATTACGTCATGACTATTTTAGTACTTACTAATAGGTATTGTAATATCTGTGTGGGTACTTACATGTCAAGATATATTTGTTCATGCCTACTTTGATTATGTAGGTGAGCCATGCCAAGGAAATACAAGAGAAAGGAGGGTGTGCGAGCTCGAGTAATTTCTTGGACACCAGAGCAGCTACAATCAGCTTTCGATGAAATTGACAAAAAAGAATTCAATCTCAATGAAATATCCAGACGATTTAATTTTCATCCAGAACATTAAGAAGACGTTACGCAACTAGAAACAAAACTAAGTTGACTTTAGGAAAACATCCTACCCTGGGTTTTGAAAATGAAAAAAGGTTGGTAGCGCACATTTTGAAGCTTGGCGGGGCTAGGTTACCCCCAAATAGACAAACTATATGTAGTTTAGCGTACCTGTTCGCCGAAAAGCTAGAACTAGAACAATTTTAATAATGAAAAACAGATGGCTGGCAATGAATGGTTTAAAATGTTTTATCAAACGAAATTCAGAGTTATTTATCAGGCAAACAGAACGTTTATCTATCGCCAAGGTTAAAGGTCTTAGTAGAGAAGAAGTGAAAAATTTTCATCAACTTCTGACCAAAGTTCTGATTGATAGTGACGAAAAAGCAAAGGTCTACTTGTGAAGAACTCGAAGAGAAATAAACAAGAAAAGATTAAGGTACAGAAGAAAATTTTTGCATAGAAAGCTTTGATAGCTACAATAACACGAAGCGTAAATCTGATTGGATTCAGTGTATAATGTGCCAGAAGCGGCTACACGAAACCTGTGCACTTTTGCACTACAAGTGAAAAAGTCGAAACTGTTTCCGATTCAACCTAAAAAAAATAATAACTATTAATTACTAAAATTAAAAACATTTTTTTTTTGTTAAAGAGATGCATATACGAGGTGTGTTCAAAAAGTATCGTAAATTTTGAATTTTCGCGGGTTACGTATATTCGAATTTCAATTTTTTTGTGGCGTTATGTTGGTACTCATGTCTCTCACTTATGCCGACAACCTCGGCCATTTTGAATGTTCACTTAATTGTTGACAGCTGCTTTGCTTGCACGTGTTTTGGATCGTCTTCGATTTTTACCCATTCAAAAAAATGGATCAAAGAACGTGTATCAAATTTTGTGTGAAAAACGAAATTAAGTGCGCGGATGCATTCCGAATGTTGACTGTGGCATACGGAGAAGCTACCTTGGACCGAAGCAACGTTTATCGGTGGTACAAAATGTTCTCAGAAGGCCGAGAAGATGTGAACGACGAAGAGCGTGCCGGACGCCCGAGCACTTCAACAACAGACGAAAAAATTAATGAAGTGGAGAAAATGGTATTGGCCAATCGTCGAATCACCATTAGAGAAGTTGCTGAGGACCTAGACATATCGATTGGCTCGTGCCATTCGATTTTTATCAATGATTTGGGCATGAGACGGGTCGCCGCGAAATTCGTACCAAAATTGCTCAATTGCGACCAAAAACAGCATCGCATGAACATTGCTAATGAGATGTTGGACTCTGTCCGCGACGACCCAAATTTGCTCCAGAGGGTCATAACTGGTGACGAATCGTGGGTTTATGGTTATGACGTGGAAACCAAAGCTCAATCATCTCAATGGAAGCTGCCGCACGAACCAAGACCGAAAAAAGCGCGCCAAGTTCGGTCGAATGTGAAAGTTTTGCTGACAGTTTTCTTCGATTGCAGGGGCGTGGTGCATCATGAGGTCTTGCCACAGGGTAGAACGGTCAATAAGGTTTATTACCTGCAAGTTATGCGCAATTTGCGCGAAGCAATCCGCCAGAAACGCCCGGTTTTGTGGAAGAACAAAAATTGGCTTTTGCACCACGATAACGCCCCTGCTCACACATCGTTGCTTGTGCGCGACTTTTTGGCCAAAAACAACACACTAATGATGCCGCAGCCACCGTATTCCCCAGATCTGGCCCCCTGTGACTTTTTCTTGTTCCCTAAACTGAAGAGGCCCATGAAAGGACGACGTTATGCTACACTTGACGAGATAAAGACGGCATCGAAGGAGGAGCTGAACAAGATAAAAAAAAATGATTTTTTGAAGTGCTTCGAAGATTGGAAAAACTGTTGGCACAAGTGTATAATATCTCATGGGGATTACTTAGAAGGGGACAAAATAGATATTCATGAATAAATAAATAATTTTTGAAAAAACACAAAATTCGCGATACTTTTTGAACACACCTCGTATTTAATTATAGACATGCGTATCATATTACCTATATATAAAAATATTAATAAATATTACATTATGATTACTTATTTTTGATAAATATTTAAAAGGGCATCTATCCCCCATGAAAGGCATCTATCCTTCGAAGCGATTTTATAGTGAGGCATCTATCCAGTAAGTTAGGCATCTATCCCCAAAAAAATTGTCTGACAATAACTTAATTATTATAAAACCAGTAATAATTAGGTTAACAAATGTAGGTTCCAAAGCTATATAAATGATTAAGCTACCCATATAACAGGAACAATTCATGCCAATATGTTAAGCATTAAAATAATGAGGCTTTTTCGAAAACTGGGGCATCTATCCCGGTTTTACCCTACATAATTTAACGTTTTATCTCCAGCAAGGTAGTCGCAGAACGAAACATCAAACGCTGCCGTTCTAGAATACCGTTTTTACTTCGTCCAGCGTCATTAACCTGTTCATACATGGTCATCGGATTTCTGCTCCTTCTTTCATCTTCGATACTAATTTTTCAAAAAACAACCAGTCTCTCCTTACCTCTCCTACCAATCACTTTTGTATCACATATTTTTGCTACGTACATATATTTTTGTACGTTTTTCTTTTAAAAAATTATAAGAAACAAAACAGTTTCTTATTTACTAATTTTTATTTAATAATAATATTCATAACTTATCTTAATTACAATATTACTTAATGATTTTTTCTTACGATATTATTATAATACCCCGAAAGTGACATCTAATCGGATTACGTCAAAAGCAACCATAATAACTTTTTTAACGAATAGTTATCAGTGACGTTGACGTCTTAGACGCTTGACTGTAACGTGATGCTCTCAATTGCGCCCATCACAAGAATGGCTGATCAAATAATATCATTTTCTTCTCGTATAATAGATTACAATAGAATTTAAATAATAACAATAAATAAATTAAAACAACTTCTAATTTCATATTTTATTTAGTATTCAGGCAAACCGCGGCGTTAAGTTCCGCCACTCAACACCCAATGCTTCAAAAAAGGCGGGAACCAGGGACGGAGAAAGCAGGGACTAGGCAACGGAGTGTCTTAACACTAGGTTCATATGGTTCTTGCATTTCCCTCTTTCTACTCTGCAATATACGGGATAAAGTTCATATTATTCTATTATTAAAAGGAAGAACCACTATGTTACAATTCTTCTATTCGCCTTCTCACTTAACGTAGATATTAGGAGAAACGTAAGAATTTTACCATAAATCTCCACATTCCAATGCAATTAAATTAAAAGTAATGATTGAACTGAAATAATTTGAATTGAATTGATTATTTACCCAATTCGCGATAATGTCTCAAAAAATAAGACCCACATTTGCCTAAAGATCTAAAATGTATGGTGAACAGAATTTTCACTATATCTATATCATTTAGGGTTGGAAAATCCAAATACATATAAGAATGCTACAATAAATTTTCACATTTTGTAATTTTATTCTATTGTATAGACATGTGTCTAGTGCCCGGACCCTTTTCCAACCCTTGTCGGATATCCAACACTATTGCTTTCCAATGTCTTTATACTTTGCCCTCACTATCCTCTTCAATATTTAAGAACTATGGAATGTGTATTTAAATAATAATATAATACTAATTCTAATTATAACAAAGCAAAAAACTACAAAATAAATTATGAAAACTACTTATCCGATAATAAAATATATCAAATTAATTATACCTCCATTTAATTTTTATGATTATATCACAAAAGATCCTTTGTCCTTTAAGTATTAACTGAATGACATGATATAGTCATAGCTGCTATAAAAAGACCGCCTCTGAACTCTCTGAACTATTGTATTCAATAATAATAGGCAAGTAAGGATACTTTTATGTCTGCTACAATAGGAGAATACAGAAAAAGAGCAATTTTTGATTTAAATTAAGTGATATGTACTTTTGCGAAATTGTCTCTTTTCACAATTACTGTTGTTATTTTTAATTATTCATATAAAGAAAGCAACATGAAGCTTTATTTGCCACCAACTTCATTTGCCTTCAATAGGTAGAATTTTGCAATTTCATCGTAGCACAAAACTCTTTGCAAAGTATTTGATATAAACGATCACAAAAAATCCATAAACATTTTAGCTTTCGAACAACTAAAAACTCTTTCGCCCCCGCCTTTTGTTCACTTTTAATAAAAAATGTGCAATGTTTTTCAATAAAGGTATATAACTACCGTGCTGCAGTACCTCGTGTAGTGTGATATAGGTAAATACGTATATACATAAATATGTTGAACGTTTTGAGTCCAAAACATCAATCTCCAAATTATTTTGGGTTCGAGTCTCTTATTATTAAAGAACCGATGAAAGCCCAACAAAATATACTGGATATAGCACAAAGAATTTTTCATGGACCTTTACGAAAAGGTTCAAGATTTCAAGTACAGATCCAAAGAATCGAAGGGTAACAGATCATGAAAGGGCGAAACCGTATATGTACAGATTAAGTTGGTTTTTCTTGGCATTTTAAGTAAATAAAAAATAAAAGAGAAAGAGGGATAAGGACGGTAGTAACTAAATACGTGATAGATGTTCCGGGATAAAAGTTGAAAAAAGTATTTTTGTTCCTAAAATACCTCGACGCCTAATTTAATGTTGCGCAAAAGTGAAACAACAAAACGTTTTTGTATTCCAAGGAAATTTAAAAGAACTTTATGATGACTATAAATATCGATTTCTATTAGTCGATTCAGTGACAAAGATTTTTTTATATCACAAGATACAAACGTCGGATTAAGCTTTAGAAGGATTTTTTGCTGATTAGCGTTTGTTATATAAAAATCAAAGAGCTTACTAAGAATTTTTATTCCTAAATTGATATTTAGGAATAAATTTGTGTTCTGTCGTCTTTCTGACTGCGGAGAACGGAGAAAGGAGAAGAAGGTATCAACGTGAGCCTTTTGAGTAATAACATGATATAATAAACAAACCTGAAGTTTTAGTTAGATTGTTTTAATGGCAAATTATAAATATTTTATCTAAGGATAGAAAGGTATTAAAAAGCCGTAGTGGGACTCAAACTTGCGTTTTTTGCAAAATATGGTTTCCTAGAAGCTCTCGTTAGTAAATATTTTAACAATTTTCTAATCTAATACAAATGAAGTTGAATGTTATATAGAATAAATAACGCCACCGGTAATTAAAGAATACTCGTCACAAATATAAAAGCTTTTGCCACAATCATGTACTTGTTTTATAACATATTATTATTTTTTAGGTATTTTTAAATAAAAAAAGCATTAAGGAATTTGACAATATTTATTTATTAATTATAAAAAAAGTTACATAATAATGGCTGGAAATGTTTTTATTTCGTAGCAGTAATTAAAAATTTACGCTCACTTTCACCCAAAATAGGGAAAGCAAATTGACCCGAAAGAAAAATGTGTAGGTAGGCGTGTGTAACTCATAATTTTCATCATAATATTAATTATCGTGCCTTCCTAATTGGGCAAACAAGCAAAATGAATGATAGACACTTATAGGCAAAAATAAAATGAAAGTTTTACTAACCGATTGCAATATGTACTTGTAAATGAAACCTATTCACAGTTTCATTAACATCTATTCAAACGTTGTATAGTGATTATATGCAAAATGAACTCTTTTCAAAACTAATATTTTTGTTATCATCTGTATCAGGACGTCCAACAAGGATTAATATATACAAGAAATGTAGTTTTCTCTCATTATAAAATATTTATTTTTTAAATAAAAATATTCCTCACGCTTGTTAGATAATGAATAAATTCCGACAAGAACGTGCCATGCCCGACACTACTATACAGCTTAATGATGGTAGTTAACGTCTTTTTAATTAGACTTCTGCCTACATTGTTGCAATTTAACGTTACTGGTATTATAAAAAGTAATGTTAATAAGATCTCACCTCGGGTTTTACGTGGGCTGTAAATCAGTCTCATTTAATTTGGGCAAGGATGTCTGCTCATTTCTTTCCCGGAGCAATCGCTACGGTGAAATTAAAGCTATCCACACGCAATTTTAACTTCTTTCGCACCCCTAAAATTACTCCGTGTCAAGCTTTGAGCACATACGATTATTTGGCAAAGTAATTTTGGGAGCAATTAAGATTTTCCACAAACACGTAAGAGTAGAATAATTAGTTTTGCAGTTGCTTGTCGAAAACCGTGATTTAATATTAAGTTTAATCAATAAATTTCGTAACAATTTTACAAATTTGATAGTATATGAGAAAAACAGATTTACTTATATCGTTTGGTCACTTTAGATTTCATAAAGACACTTACAGTATAAAATTCGTTTTCATTACGTTTTATAACGGTGGCAAGTGTTTAATAAAAGCTGTTTTTACGTTTCACTCTTTATCCCGCTAGTAACAGAGTAAGCAGAGGGAACCGGTGGAATATAGTGTTAAACGCTCTCTTCTCCACTTCTGACTTTTGAGTCTTTGCGTGTTGATTGACGGAACTCATCGCCTCGCTTGTCTAGTTGCCAGGGCGAAAAACATGAAAAGAAAATAATCCATCCTCTATGATTGGGAATTGAACCCCCTTACAGGCTGCAATTTGCGCCACAACGAAAAAAATATTGACCACATTTTCTTTGCTGTATTAAAGATTGAATTACAAAAAAATATCTACAGCCATATATTTTTTTATGAAATGTTAATGTAAACTTTATTAAATGATTCTTTATAAAAATAACATTTTCTTTTTTTTTTTAGGAAGTTATTATTAAAGGTAATGGTTGAGCATTCTTATTTTGTTCCCAATTTTGTTTTCTAACGTAACGAATAAGCTAGTCTGATTTATATAACCCTCCTCATATGACACTTAAACGTAAGTAAAAATCATTCGCGGTTAGGTATTTAAAAATATTTAATTTAAGAATTTATTTCATATAAATAAGTGCTCTACTAAACTTGGTTTATGGCCATAGTTTCGGTTTAATTAATTTACATTTTAAGTAATAGTGTAATCGTCAATTTATATATAACTTGGGTAATGTAAGTATGAAGTGTACAGGTCTAAAAAAGATAGATGAATATGTATGTATGCCTACAGCATAGTGAATGAAAATTAACATAAGTATATAAATAGTGCAAGAAATAGAATCTGAAATAAATACTAGACACGGTACCGCTAGAGTCGATGTATAGTGTAATACACGAATACTGTGCGTATTATGCATACATTTAAGTCTTTCCTGACCGGAAAGGTCTCAAAGACCACCTAAAGTACAAAAAATATGAATATGAGGGAATTGCAAAAGTAGCTCAAGCGTTGAACATTCTTTGTTGACATATAGAAGTCAAGTTTGACATATATCTGTAGTAATACTGTACGGATTCTATAAGATATGCTAAAGTGCCTATAAAAAATATATGGTTTCACCTAACAAAAAATATGAGACTAGAAAAATTGAACAACAAAATCCGTTTAAAGAATATTTATATTCAATAAATTAATTAAATAAAACATCGAGAAAATAAATTTTAACAAGATATCCAAATTCCAAAATTTGTTAATATTTAATCACTATAGGCTAAGTGGCAAAAGAGAAATCAACAAAACTAATTTTATTAAATACGTTTGAATTAATTTACAGTTACGAAGTAAATTACTCGTAATATAACAAAATTATGTAAAATAGGTATTAAATCCCATTAATTTATCTTATGATATTATTAAACAGAATTCAAAGATAATTACAACACAACTATAATCGTATAGATTTGTATACCATTCTTGACGAAAAAAAATAATCTTAATAATAGAGTTAAGCCGTAATTGACCAAATTGTGGTATTATAATATATATATTATAATATATAAAACATAATATATATTATATTATTTATATATTATATTTGATCGGATTACTACTCTACGTACTGGGTAATACATACTGGATCAAATATTAAGCGACACTAGGAAAATATATTGAACTAGATATAAGATCTCTCATGTTGAAGATATTATATTTTTATTTAATTGTTCTGTTTTAAGCATTTTAGTATAGGATTAGTAGAATTCCTCTTGTATATTAGTTTTCGGAACGGATCTGAAATTTTCAGTTTCACGCTACAGGGTATGTAGCAAGACGAGCAGAAGGCATATAATACTTAATATCCCTTGACATAATATGTTAAGATAGGTGTTGAATGTCTAAGGATGTTTTCACACTTCGTATTGCCAGAGCGGAAAAAATACAATAATTTATTACTTCGAGTGTGGATCTAACCCACAACCACCCTACCTGATACACTATCTCTGCGCCATAATGACCTTAAATACATTTTTAAAAGGCCACAATGTGGCTTCTTGTGGTCATAAAGTTGGTAATATTTTCAAGATAGTGATAACTTTCATGATAATTTCAAGCATCATTCCTATCACAAACTAAGAATCTAACGGCCTTATTCATAAAAAGTTATAGCACGCTTAAAGACTCGATATCGTACAGTTGTCAAAAAACGTTATTCATAACAGCATTTTAGTGCCAATCAGTTCTATGAACCTATCATAAAGTTATAGAACCGAGAACCCTACTATAAGAGTGTTTTAACGTCCAAAGATGGCCGATTCATATAACAGCTGATTATAACTCACACTAATATGAGCATTGATATGACGTCGTCGAGTCACTTGTCATCAAGAGTGTCAATTTCAGTTTCGTAAACAAAACTATAACAATTGACATTTTGTTCGATATTTATTAACTACATTTAGTTATTAACAAGTTTATTAATAATAAATTCTACATAAGAAAGGTGCACTGAACGTAACGTAATACTTGTCCACGTCTAAACAATTTTCAATTCTTTGTCGTTTTACTTCTTATGACTTAATTTTTTAAAAATTAAGTAAGTCTATAAAATAAAATAAAATAAACATTCGTGTTTTTGTGATAACAACGACGTAAATGAAGCCGGTAAATGTCAAGCCAGATCCAACAATATATTTTTGTACGTAATATTATCTGTGGTCATACTATGTCAATGTGTTTTTCACTTATCATCTGTGGATTTACTGGTATTTTCGGCAACAAGTCGACCGACTTCAGTATAGTGGCAACATTGTGAACGTATAAATCAAATTAGTGATACTTTAGTTATAGAGGCTTATAGAGCGTTTATGAATACAAACATTTATCGAACGTTCTATAAGCCTAAAGAGCGTGTTAACTAAAGTATACTTAAGACTTTTTTATGAATAAGGCCGTAAATTTTTATCTCATGTTGTCCCTTTTATTTATTCGTAACGTATTTACCGATGGAATTTACAATCCCAATCATCACGATTAGTCTGTAAAAGAAAAATATTGGAAAAATATACGATCAGAGGACTGTTTATACAAAAACGTTAATCCTGAACAACCCCAACACCAGTTCACTAGTTACTTAAAGTGCAAAAACAAATTTAATTTCTACGTGGAGTAACTAAGATTTACGAAAAACAGATTCGTTGAGAAAAAAAGATACACAGAAAATAGTATTTTATTTTTCTAAGCAAACTGCAGCATCCCTAACGAACGAAAGTTCTTTCAAGGGGGTGAGATGCGCGCGTCGTGAATGTCATGACAAGTCAGCCGAAGCAATTAAAAGTTGCAACATAGTGCAGAAATATTCTCGACCCACACAAGCTTTCCACGTCATATTGTGAAATATGACCTTGGATTTTTGATACTATATTTTATTACCTACTAACGTAGTTTAAAAAGTAACATATTATTTATTACTTTTGTTTTGTTTATAAAAACGAATATTTAACCAACTGTCAATATTCATAATATATTTGTACTAATTTCAGTGACATTATGAAAATAATAAATATTAGGTTATAATTATAAGTAAATAAATAAGATTAACCATAGAAAAATGAATTTAAAAATATGTTAACATGTATGCTTTTTTACATAGTCATTATTACGTTATTACAATTCAAATACAATGTTTAACATAACATCCTTAATGAAAACTAATCATAAAATGTCTACTACTGTAATACTAATCATACTATGTGTGCAACATAGTTGCAACTTGGATACTAAATTAATTAATATTATATACGATAAGTTGCTTAGAGACTAAATTAAAGTTATGTTTATATAGTACAGTTGCTAATAACTTGTATGGACTGAACTATATCACAAGCAACAATGTAAAATAAAAGCTTTATGAAAATAATATATAAAACAAATCAAATTAAAGCATTTAAAATTGTCATTTGAATTTAAAACCATACCTAATATTTAAACAAGTTAAATATATACGTTGCTTTAGCTTGCCTCAACAACGATTTTTACATCACCTCCATATGTACGTATAGATGTAAATTTAAAATAATACAATGCCGAGCCTTTACTTAAATAGAAAACATATTATAACCTAAAATGAAATAAGGTCGTACCAATTGAAAGTAAACATAAACAAATCTTATATCGAGCGTTTCTACGTAGCGTTTGCGATTTGGTCGAGAAACCAATGAATAATATACCCACTTAAACATCCTCGAGCGATTCAAACGCTTGATTGGTTTCCGCTTAGGAATTGGCTGCATATAGGTTCTATTGCTATGTATTGTGTGCTGAAGACTATTCAAGCAATAATTAATATCAATGTTCACACAGTGACTCGTTTGTTCTATAAGATATCTACTAAGTCATAGCCACTCTGCTAATTTTGAACTCGAAGTCAAATTATTCGTCGTCGAAAATATATGATGCAGGAAGTGTTGACATGTGTACAACCATTTATGTAATTATTTATTACAATATTTAGTTATTATGTTTTAAAACTTTGCTATAATACTCCAATTTCCCGCTCTTACATTCACTAAATTTAATAAAAACCTTAAAAAACCTACCATTTTTAAATGCATATAAAACTTTGTTAAACCCGCAGGTCAAAAAACCTACTTCGCTACTAGTTTAGTCGAATAATGTATGTAAATTTACGTGAGTAGTAACTAACCAGGTTAGCTACTTAAATTATAACAGCTACTGCGTATATTCCGCCCATATGTCCATATGGTTCTATGTATGTATGTATGTATGTATGGATAAACGTGTTAACTCGATAGATAGCTTTAGCACACCCAATCATGGTATTTGGTATATCTAAGATAGGTTCCACAGTAAACACGATATGGAATGCGATATCTCTATGCAGCTCTAACTGCTCACACGGATTCCTGTGGTGTAACAATAGAATATTGTGCTATATAATTAAGGTATTATGTAATTAAGTGGGCAGATGAATATCGGACTTACTGTTATACATATTATGTAAATTGGTCGATTATATTAAATGTTTACCTATCTATATTTAAAATCGTTCAACTTGGATGAAGTAATAATTAATATTTGTTATGAAAGGTAGTATTCAGAAGATAGTTTTCTTTTGGATCTGGAATAAACAATTAAAAAAGGAAATTACTTTTAATATTCACTTAAATAGTAATTTACACTTTCAATAATAATTTTTAATTATTAGTATGTGTAGATATCACAATTTCTTCTTCTACGATTACCTATTTATATAACAGGTATATACTCCTAAAGCTTACAACCATCTAAAACAGATGATCGCTTCAAGTTATTTTATGACAAAAGCCTCTTCTTAGTAGATATTCCAAGAGATTTGCATGAAAAACGGCACAATGAACGAGATAAAAGAATAAAATTCAGTTAATCAAATCGAGAAGTTAGCTATGCTAGAGGATTATTAAGTTTAATTAGTTAAAGAAATGAGAAAAGATGATGCCTATTGTATTAATCCTTCTTTAATTATAGATAGAAATCTCTTTACTCCAAGAGATAAAAAATTTATTTCAGGACTTAAAATGTTTTTGTCTATTATATTTTGGAATGATAAACGAAAGGAGCCTTTAGTTTGATGCACTTAAAAATTTTAAAAGGAGTCACAGTGGAGCCCTACCTTTGCCTACACCTTAATATTTTTTTTCATAGCTAGTCTAGTGTCAAGACACAGTTCGCTAAATCCCAACAGAATAGAGGGAGGAACTGAATTAACAGTCACTGGACCTTCATAAATACCATATATAAAATATCGACTTACCACCATTAAACCCATGTTGCAAACAGTAATCAGTACAAATTTTTGAAAACGTCTGATAATATCTATTTCCGTTCTTAGACTAATTACTTTTCTGCACTCTAATCTGACCTACATATTTTTATTTTCAGATTGCAACTGAGAAGATAGCTGTGAAATAAAATGTGAGTTCTGTATTCTATTATGTATTAATATCTAATGTATTAATATCTATTATAATCAAATCTTTTTAAGTTACTGAAATAAATAAATGAATATTCGTATGATGTTCCTAACATTATGCTAATAAAAAGAAATTTTTATTTTTTAAATTTATTAATTCAATTCCTTTTCATTCTATTAAATTAATAAAATAATTAATATTATGTTGAAAGCGTCCTAATAATTTCTCAGGTGAAAAATTTTTGTGTTATATTATATGAATTAGTGGCTAAAATGCTTGGAAGTGGAATCGAGTTCCAGTCCAAATTTTTAAACGTTTTCAAAAGGTATAATAAACTTTCTTAGCGGACACTGTAAAAGGTACATACATACGTTCCCACATTTACATTCATACACAAAAGATTACGTCCTTTACCTCAATCTATTAATAAATAGAATCTGATATAATCAGCAATATGTTTACCAAATATCTTAATAAAATAAATACGTTACGTAAAAATCATAACATATAATCTAATATATAGGTACCACTTATAAAATGTCATCTCTCATGTATTAAAAATAACACAAATTTATTAAAAAAAACATCCATATTGAAAATTCTGCATTTAAAATAACAATTCATTAATATAAAGCCTTGCGACAGGTCGCATTAGCGGCGTCACGTGAAATATGGAAATTTCACAGTGAATAATACGTTGTCTGCCTCGTTGACTACCGTCATATGATCACAACACTTAACACCAGATCCTACATGACTTATTTCATCAAAATTATAGTTACATTTATGACGTATGTAGATCTATGACCCGATGAAACAAAAAATCAAAATCAAAATTCCATTATTTATCTCTAGTTATCGCAAAATCAAAGTAGATTAACGTAGCTTTTTATCTAAGTTGTAAACATCTTTGTTATAAAATAAAAATAATACTTTAACATAACAAAACAAATAAAGAAGACGCACAAAAGCACTGTGACGGTCTCAGCAATGAAAAATATTTTTTAAAATAATTGTTAGATATCACAAAATTTGCATTTACTAGCAGTCTGTGTGGTATACTATGTGTATACCTTATAATTTATCATCCCTTGAGTATACATGCAAAAGCAGTAAGCGTACAGTTGGACAGTTTTGACTGTAATATGGCTCATAATCAATTAAATTTTGAAGTATAAATTTATAGAGAAATATTTACACCTATTTCATTAAGTAAATTAGCAAACGATAGGTATGGTGTTAAACAAATTTTCTTTTAATAAGTCTTCTTAAAAAATTAAAATCATTTGGTAAGAAAAATATTTAATTAAAAACAACAGAAGAATCCGGGATTACTGAGTAATTGATTTCGCTTCCAATGTTGAATTGGGAACCACAATAATAACCTTTTGTGTGACCAACGCTGTTCTGGCACGGCGACGGCAATTTATTCAGGTATAAATTTATCATACGTCATCGCGGGGACAATGTACCGCTAAATACATGAACGTAAAATATCAAATTTATTTTAACAGACAACTTTAATCCTGTACTAATAGTATTTGTAATGCTGTGTTAGTTTTAGCGCAGCTATGATGTGTTTGACTGAATGCATTATGGTTGGGAGTATTTACCAGTTAGTCTTTTTCATAGAAATAGATTTTTTGTAGCCAAATTGCATTTCTGGGTACAAATAGACAATCAGAAATAAAGAAATATATAAATAAATCATACATTTATTTTGATATTTTTCCTAAAAAATAATATATCGATACAATTATTTACTGTTTTATAATACAAAAATGGGTGGATAGGCAGAATAGATAATAAAAATATATAATCTAAACGAATTATAATATCCTTTTAAATTATTTCAACGTACTTTAGAAAAAAAAACTAATTATTTCCGGAAGCTATAAGTTGTTACAATGAAATTTATGTGAAGTTGCAGTATATAATAACGTTGTGACACTATCTATCTCATCTTATCCAGATAACAGTTCATTGATAAATTGTATTTTGAAGACAGCTTACGTAAAATTGTCTTTTACGTCTAAAGAGGAGTTCGGACCTACACATGACGGTAAATCCATCGTGTTTCTTCTTTGTCACTTCCAGGTAACGAAAATAACTCTAACTTACGGGGAACTTAAAAAGGTTTGCATACCCACTTGAATATCATAATGATTTTAAACAAACATGCTTGTGTGGAAAAGTAAAACAAAATTTATATATTTCAAGTTGTTTGATATAATATTATGATACTAGACCTATCTAGTAAGATACATACGTGCAATACATATATTGTGTATATTCTATAGAAAATTAAACAAAGTTGATTCGTAATAACATAGTTTATATTGTCACGATTACAATGGCTTATCTAGTAAAGTGAGTCAGAAGTAATTAAGCCAGTTATTGTAAATTGAAGGGCTCTCAGACAATCTATGCTTGCATATTCTGCCTTTGTTAAACAAAACCCTTTAGAGAGAACATTGACTGTTGTTTGAGATTACTATTGAGTTTCTTAAGAACATTTCTGGTAAATGAAATATCGAACCAAGCCATAGAACACAAATTAGACGAATACATTTAAATAATTATTTATATAACATGAAATATTTTATAAATCTACGTTACTCTTAAAAGGACAAAGTTACTTCACAGACATACATAATATGATATCGAATAAAATAAAGAGAAGGCCTAGATTGAATCACGTATATTGTTGTGCAGTTTGAACGAATGTCAGCTAATTCAAAAATTCTGTCCCCAAATATTAATAGTAAAAAATAGTTAGTTACACATTTCCATAATACGCCTTACGCGTTTGTTATTAAATTCAAGTGTAAAATTTTCAATTTTATTATCTGAACTTAGGTACTACTACCTACTTAGCTGTTTAACAAATTTAATCTATTAACAGCAGCAGCACTGTCCTAGCAAGTAAACAAGAAACAAAGCTGTCCATTAGTGAATAAATCCCTACTAAAAACATGACTTAATTTTAAAATGGTTGTTAGATTTCTCAGGCTCTTAAATGTTTTACTAAGATTTTAATATTGTAGGTAATATATAATGTTGCATGCTATAGTGCGATTTAAAAAATGAAAAATGGGGGTATTAGTAGATATATACCTACTAATTTTCACCCCCCTTACATATTTGCAAATAATAACATATGAAAATAATAAGTGCCTAAATCATTCACGATTCATATGTAATTTTCGCTATCAAATGACTAAAACATTTTAATATAAATAAAAGAAAAGAATAGTTGGAACCTACTTTACAAGGATTCGCTGCAAAATTAAATTTACTTACAAATATAATAAAAATGAGTTCTTATTACATAGATTATTTGAGATCTGCGTTTGAGTCAAATAAAAAACTTGGATACTATGTTCTCTCCTGGAACGAAGTAGGACTCCAGCTATAACGAACAAATTAAATAACCGGGGATGAAATGTTTATTACCTACGCCGATTTACGAGAAATAGCGACATGAAATGACGCGCTGAATTCGTCGCATTTTTGTACGTCCATTTTAATTTACTGTCTAAACGATTTCAATTTATATTACTTTTGTAAATATTTTATTGTATAACATTGGTACAACTTTAACAGATTAAAATAACTTCAAAACTTCGTTATTAGAAAAGTTGAAAATAAATTAATCCTGTTACAAATTTCCACGTGTAAAGCAATGCGCATGTTAAGAATATAAAATTGCCAGCTAGCTTATAACTATATACTCATTTTTCACTTATGAAAATCATATCTTTATTTTTTTTATTTTTATAGATCAGAAATTATGGTTTTTATATAGGAAAATATCTCAAATTTGATAGTTTATAAGTTTAACACAAAAATAAACAGTTACAAATTCATATCTGTGTATAATTTCGTACAAAATGATAAGAGTGAAAAGATAAGCTTTTCAATTTTTATATATAAGCAGAATCTCAAATAATGACATAATTACAGAACCAGTACCTATAGCATAATGATTTTTTTTTATAAAAGTTACTTCTTTCGTATTATTATGGTTATTAAAGAAATTTACAGCCACACGCTGGACTATTTTCTAGAAAAATTGTTTATCGTGTATCATTTATATGCCACTGGAACAACTGGAATTTGTATTAATTATTAATCGTTTACAATCTAAAGCAATACTAACAAAATATACATAATTGGATTATATCACTTCCATTTTCCTCGCTATGCCATCTAGGCAAGCGAGGTGTTGAGTTCCACCACTCAAGACGTAATACCTCGAAAGATGGCGAAAAGCAAGGAATGGAGTGTCTTAACACTCTTTCCACGGGTCCTGTGGTTCCCTTTGTCTACTTTATGCGGGATAAAGGGTAAAGCTAAAAAAATATATATACACTCGTTGCTTCAAAGTTTATAGAAAATCACGTCCGTAAAATAACTTAAAACTTTACTATATTTGTAACTAGACCTTTAATGCAAATTTTAAAGATAATTTGAATGTAAAGCTCTGAATATCATACAATTACTTTTTTTATAAAAAGAAGTTTTTTTGATTTAAAAAAATATTTGTTAGAATTTCTGTATTATTATTTCAATAATTTAGTTTGACTTATTATACTTTATTTGACTTACTATATAACCTACCAACATACCCTAGATAAAATAGATTTAAGCTTAGGAAGACTTATGCTTTTAGGAATCAGACGTAGGTAGCCAAGCGGTAAAATAAAACTAAAGCTTTATTACCTACCTTAAATGGACGATATCTAGATTTCATTATAGATAAGAAGCAATTTTAATCCAATTTCTAAAAATAAATAAACTATAATGACAACTAACTATGAAATTGTTTTAATATACTAACTAGGTTACTACCCTTGGATTTAATTAGAACAAAGAACACTCAATATCTTAATATTCATATTGGTGATGATGATAAAACATGATTACTTTTAAAATAAGCTATTTAAATAAACACTTAAAATATCTATTCACATGTACACAAGGCAGCATTAATACTTATTCATATCAATATTCATTTATTTTATATTTCTACATTCATCTAACTGTAAAGTTTGTTATTCGTTATAACTTTTTCTTGGGTTATTGTTCTGGGCACCTTATTATGGAAACTTATGTTTAATAGAAGAATCATGAAATACCTAATTCATGTGTATAAAGATTCCGTAGTGAAAATACTGCTTATAAAAATTACAAACATTTCCTTCCTGTTTTAGGCTTAAAATTTACCAATTTTAAGAAATGTTTTTGACAGTAGGACATGAGACAAAGTTATCCTACAAGGGTACCGTTTTTTCCTTATGCGGTTGGTATGGGCCTATAAAAATGCTATAATTTGTTAAGTGTGAATCTTTGACATTTAATATATAAAAAAATAACTTGAGGAAAATAACGTCGTGGAGCAGAGGCATAGAGTCAGAAGCGCGACGGTTTGTGGGTTCAATTTTCATTCGGGGAAGATGGTTTTTTCATATTCATTTTCTTCGCTTAGGCAAATAGGCTAAGCGCGCCGTTGAGTTCCTGATCGCGCAATGCCTCGAAAAAGGGCGGAACTCGGAAAACGGAGTGTCTTAATACTAGGTTCACACGGTTCCTACGGTTCCTTCTACCTACCATGCTGCTACCATGTGCGGGATACATCGTGAAACTATAAGAAAACAAATAACAAGATAAAAAACTTAAAGAATGTTCAACAAATTTTTATAATAGCAGCATTTTATTTTTTCTTATAGTTTAGCTGGACTTCTTTAATTATGCATCATAAAGAGCCAATTTTAAAATATATTATAGCCCAGATGCTGCTCAGACCTAAAATTTGTTCAATAAAAGAAATTTCATCCAAACAGACCGAAATTTGAGCAATTAAAGATTCATATCCTATTAGTGTGCCCTACATAACTGTTTCAGTAAAATATTTAATGTCATATAGATCATCATATAAATTTTCTATTGTGAGGAAACAACCCACGAACAATGTTTACGCCGTTACAGACAAATAATCGAACAATATATATATATGCTATACAAAATAACAAAACATTAAGAAGTACGAAAATTTTAAATCTTTAAAAACCTATTTATTTATTTTTGTGAATAAAACATATATTATATTATATCTATAAAATACCTATGTATTTCGTCAAATTTATAAAATATCGTAAAGTCCGTTGAGCAGCATGCTGCAAAACTTATGAAGACAAAAAGCCGATTATGATGACTTCATACGAGTAGTCGAACTATGAAATCATATAATACTAAGTAGGGATGATGGAAACAATCAAGAGAAGTAGAGAGAACTTTTTCCAAAGACATAAAGGGTCGGATGGCGCAGCAGCACTACGTCTAATTTTAAACATACGAGTTGTTAGGTTGATTCACACTCAAGGAATTAGTTTTCAATTTCTTCTTTCTGGCAACAAGATAAAGCGGTTGGAAGAGTAACTAAACACGCCATGTCACGAAAGCCGAGAAGTAAAAAGATAAACAAAAATCTCAAGCAGTGACATCTTCGCCAATTTTTCTTCACCGCATCTTGCAATTCTATAAAAACGATCAATTTTAATGTTTTAAAATTTTACCTATATATTTTTGATGTATTACTTAAAATAAATTCAATTTAAAAACTCCATTTACAAACTCAATTTACAAACTTTCTTGCAGCTTCATTAATCCATGTATCTAATGTTGTGACAATGTGTTCCCAATTTATCCGCTTCTCAATTTTGGAGACTTTTAAATAATTGGTCTAACACGTGGCAACGTGTCACAACATTAGATACATTGGATTAATGAACTGTTGGCAAACAATCTATGAAATTTATTTAAATACAATCATTTCCCTGAGTGGTTATCAAATCCACAAATATCGCGTTAACAATCATTCGATGTCTCCCGCCGCCATATATTGCCTAACTGTAATAATGTTTATTCTATTTAGTGTAAGACATAAAATAATCTAATCTAATATCTGCTTATATAAAGTGGGGAAAAAACTGTCTTAACATTAAGTTCGAATAGTTCCTTTAATTCCCTCTGCTTATCATGCATTTGCGAGATAAACCGTGAAGTTAAAAAAATCTAATGGTTATTGTATATAATAATATGACTAAGTATTTGTAAACACTACAAATAATAACTACTTAATGGCTACTACAAGTAAATATGCTGAAGTAACACAATATTCTCAGTTATATCTATTATTTCACAAGGACGCCATAAATAAAGAGAAGAAGAAGAATCAGTAATTGCTGTTTCCCATCAATAGGAACGTTAAATAAATTTGCGATATATCACTTAAAATTCAGTACTACAGCGAGCAACCGAAATAAATTTAATTATGATATATTAATTAATCGTATCTTTTTAAAGATAAAAAAATATTAAAAAAGAAAACATTTTCAAAAACTAAGCGAAGTAATAAGTATTCATATTGAAAATGTCAAAAAAGCAATTAAATCAAGTATTAATGTTTAGACATAGCACCCATGTCATGACACTGACATTCTTACCAATTTAATTCTCATAATAAAAATAAAAAGGAAAAACGAATAGGAAAAATTGGCTAAAGTACGTTATTTAGCCAATTTTTAATTAGTCACATTTATTCATCAATCATTTGAAATTCAGAATTTGAAATTATTATTGTTTATATAAAAACTTAATGTTTATATAATCACTTTTAAATTATCCAAATATTGGTAATTAATTAAAGAATATTTATGGAAATATATAAAATTTATATTATTTTAATGATTTATACCACTATTACACCGCAAAATGATTTTAAAAACTATAAAGCATAGATTTCAAAGGCGCTGTAGTCGCCAAACCTCTCCTGTCATTGGCTGAGCACTGCTGTCACATATCTGTCACAGATTCATTACAATCCAACATCGCATCCATGCCAAGCAAAACAAATCCGGTTGTCTATGACAACTACAAGCTTCACATAGACGCGTCACCTGCGTCGAAATTTATTAGTTTTATAATTTTATGTGATTAAGAAAATTGTGATAAGTGTGATTTTATACAAATCTTCGTGATAATATTAGTGTTAAGATTTGTTATGTTATCGTTGTTCATCGGGACAAATTACGAGGTAAGAAAGCGAAGAAGACAATGTCGTCAAGATTTGTTTAGAATTTGCGGGATCGATAACCCGGTCGGCTAGCCATGAGGCGCGACGCTGAGGTTATGTTGCGAGTCGCGAACCAGTATCCGAGTTCAAGTAACGGTCCCGCGGACCAGAGCGAGCCGACTCGTGTTACGGCTGCAAAATCCGGTCGGACTTAGGACAAGTTAGTTTATAATAGCGTCTAGATCCTCATTAGCCGCCCTCATTCCGTTGCGCTTGCCACAAATTATATCACTGTAAATAAGTACTTCAGTATTTAGCTTTGCTTACTTTCGAGGAGTTATTCCCACACCCCACACCTTTAGCGCTCGAAACCTTTGGACGTTCCTTATGAGATGTGCGCCTGTTTTCCAGCTTACCCTGCCTGCAGTGCGTGCCAAGAGCCCCAGAGTCCCAGCCATTAGATTGAGTGGAGTGTCCCCTGCCCACACATAGCCCTGTAAGAAGTCAAAATTCCACGAGACACTACGGATACCTCCTCCAGCATGGAACTGGAGAAAGCTCCTACTCTTCATGAAGAAGACTCCAAAGTTACCCTCACTATCAGATTGATTATGCAGGGAAAGGTAAGAATGATTGCACTTGTTTTTTTTTATGAATCTTTTTTTTTGTTGATATAATTTTCTAGTAGTCTCATTATTCATGCATTCTTCGGTTCTTACTTGGAGTGTCAATGAATAACAATCTTTAAGTAGTAGTTAATTTGCTTAATTTTAGTTGAGTTTTTTTGGGAATTATCTTAAACAAATAAAAACTATGTAAGTATCATTTAATAATTTATAAAACAGAAGTATGTTAATCTATTGTGACATTGATATTTAAATCTTGTTAAGAAATTAGCACTTGTATGGATGCTTAGTGCAATATCCTGTTTATGTATTACCTTGCTTGCTTAAACTAGACTTAATAACTGTTAAATAACAAATATGAAAATACTTTATATATTATTTATTATTTCATGTATTAATTAGAAATTATTATCACACTTCTCACTTCATGTGCGATACACATAAAATTAGAAAGTGACTTCTTTATTACTCAGTGTTGCAGAAAATATTCTAGAAATAAATCGATTAAGAGTGTTTTCCAAAATTTTAAATATTTGTTACTTTTCTTTAATACCTCTACATAAAATATATTATTATTTAATAAATATACTTTTATAGAATTGAATTTAAATACTGGTAAGATGTATATTTTATACTATATATAAGTACATGAAATTTTTAAACACTAATAGGTACATTTCAAACATATATGTTTTCTTTATATAGTTAAAGAACTTCTTATTAAATAAACCTTTTGTGACTTTTCAACCATGAAATGTATTGATGTGCAAATCTACCTATGTGATATGTCTAGTACCTTGTTTTGATTGGCTGTAATCCAATATAAAATATACCTGGCATCTTGCCAGGTATTGGCACTCTCTCTGTTCATCAAACACATTGATTTGTTTCTTTTCTAATTAAGATAATGTTGATTATTTTTTAGTTTATCATTCTCATTAGTTATTCAATTTGTATTTTAAAACTTTAATTAAAACTCTATTTTTATTCCATTATTATTTAATTATTATTATATCTTCTGTTAATTTGTAATTGAGTTAAATGCTCAAATAAAAAAATTAATTTGTAAATATTTGCTTGTAGGTAATTTTGAAAATCAAAAAAATATCACAAATTGCTTGCTATATTTACAAGTTCAATGTTTGCATGCATAAATTATCAAGCTACAATGCAAAGCTTATGTTTAAGTTCTTTGAACTAAACATACTTTGGTCGTCAATCCTGCATCTATTTGCGTCGTTTAAAGATGTATAACTCGAGATCCTAGACTGACGCATACATTGTTCACATACTGCAGAAGTCAACCGCTGATGCCAGGAACAAACCGTTACGACGCCGACTCTAAAACTGTCATTGTGCATCCCTGACTATTATTGCAGTAAAGAATCGCTATGCTCCCGTCTATTATTAGATAGCAGACAGGAAATCTTTTGTACGATATAAATCTTCATGCAGGCGCATTAATTATGCGTGCGCGTTGCACAATACTTGCCAATGCTTATCGCCACGGCTTTCCGAAGTTTTTTTCAGTATTCTGAAGCGAATTATTTAACATATAAAGCAACAAAATTCAATATTTTCACTTTTTGTCTTTTTTTGTAGGAAGTTGGCAGCATTATTGGAAAAAAAGGAGAAATCGTTAAAAGATTCAGAGAAGAGGTCAGTATTGTTACACTTTATTTTAATATTTATTTTGTCAGTCTTTTTATTTTTTATTTTGTAGTTTTAAGTAATTTACAAAGAAGTATTTATAAAAAAAAATTAAGCAGTCATAATTAATATTTTAAATATATTTATTTAATGGTATTAAAAATTATGTTTATTATTTTTTCCAGTCCGGGGCAAAAATCAACATTTCAGATGGATCATGTCCAGAAAGGATTGTCACAGTTACTGGGAATACTAGTGCTATATTCAAAGCATTCACACTCATTTGCAAGAAATTTGAAGAGGTTAGTACATATAGAAAATGATGATAAATAAAGATAACTTATTAATTTAATTATACATGGTCAATCTTTCAAATCTTATTGCATGATTTTTTATTCTATATTTAAGGATAAATAACTAACTTGAAAACTCCCTTATGTTTAAAACAATGACAATTGAGTATGATCTTCTTAACAACTTCATTGGAATAACTATGAAACAATTGAAATTGTTTTATGTCAGTCAGATTCATCTTAAACTTTATGAAAATTAAATCCAAAACTTCCAAGCATATATAATCACAGGCTTTAAGTAATTTTTTTTTTTACACCAAATAAACAAATTTTATGCTTTTTAACTTAATATAATTAATAATTTTCGTACAGACATTTTTAGGCGATCCATAGAAATGAATTTAATCATAATATTTACATTATAGTACATGTTGCTTGGTCCAACCAACCTACTCCCCTAGCACTCAGAATGTTTCATGTGCCATTCTTAACTTAGTTATACATATATAATTTTACATTTTGTACTATTTTTTTTAAAAAAATATACTTTAGGAATCAAAATTTTTACCATGCTAACCATGGATAATACCTAATTTAATAGAAAATCATATTAATACATAATATGTTATGTTGCAGTGGTGCTCACAGTTCAATGAGGGTGGCGGCGGCGGTTCGCGCGCACCCATCACTTTGCGTCTCATCGTACCGGCGTCACAGTGCGGCTCCCTTATCGGCAAGGGCGGGTCTAAGATTAAAGAGATTCGTGACGTCACAGGGGCCAATATACAGGTACAATTTATTGAAAATAGTCTATATATATGTACACAGTGTATATGGCAACGCGGCCATTACTAAAACTACCTATAGGATAAAATATTTTAAGGCTATATACAAAAAACCTAGTTAAGAATGATCAATATATTATATAGTATAAAGTTTAAGCATAGAATCATTTTCCCATTTCACGATATTTATGCGTGTTGTGTAACGTATGAGGTATTCATGATTAAATGACGTAAATATCTCGTATTACAAAAAAATACTATTAAACGTTGGTAATCTGTCACCTTTCAAATGAAAAATAGACATATCTCTTCGCCCCGTCACACTTGATAAAAACGCTTCATTTTGGAACAATAATTTAAGATTACTGTAACTTAGTAATGTTTTGTCATTTTTACTATTGGTTAATTTCATAAATAATTACAGGTAGCGAGTGAAATGCTGCCAAATTCGACTGAAAGAGCTGTGACAATCAGCGGTACTTGCGACGCCATCACACAATGCATTTATCACATTTGCTGTGTTATGTTGGAGGTAATTATATTGCAAAATAATGACTAAATTATTTTTTTATGTTACCATTAAATCATGTCCACAATATAATATAATTATTGTAGTATTATTTTAATATAAAAAATACAGGAATTATTAATATCATGTACTGTTAATTTATCACTTAACGCTAATGGCATAAAAATTTATCATTAAATTTATTGCCAAGAGTTCCACAGAGCTTCAGTGGGAAAGAAGTGTCAAAATTTAAACTATTGAAAATATTTGATCACCTTCTCATAAATTTTAGTTACGAACCTATATTGCGTTAGTACATTTTATTAAAAGCTACAACTATAATAATCCTTTTACAGAGCCCACCAAAAGGCGCGACGATCCCGTACAGGCCCAAGCCAAATGTGGCGGGACCGGTCATACTGGCGGGCGGACAGGCCTATACCATACAGGGGAACTATGCCGTGCCCGCGCAAGATGTAAGTAGATTTATATTATACCTCATACTTATATTAAACTTTTATCAAAGGCTTTTTATACGGTACCATTCGCCTGGTCTCACACGGTCACTCCAACTGTACGTACCACGGTTGGTCATTTGGTAACGATTAACGCTAGCTATTATGTAGTTTTTTTTTATTTTTGTCTAAACTGTTATCGAAATTAATGCTATGGAATACGGCCTATATATAGTCTTCACACAAAACAATTTTTTTTTTATCTAAAATATTATCGGAAGAGTGATTATGAGATTGTCACATGCTGAAAGAAGGATGCCCGGCGCAAGAGCTGTAGGAGATCTCAATTGATTTTCGAGATTCTATTCAATTCAATCGATTGTAAGTAAGGAAAGTCGGTCTTATGAAGACCGACATCTGCCCGAGTTAAAAAAAGATCGTCAGAATCCATCATGTTTGGTAATTCGTTCTCTCTTGTGCTAGAAATGAAAAGTGAAACTTAAAAGAAGAACTTCAAATATTTAAGCTTAATAATAAAATTTATATTTAATAAAATGAATACTTTATTTAAATGTGATATTAAACGTAAATAAATAGGTAGGTACGTAATATAAGTGAGATAAATATCAGATTGTATTCCTAAGAAAATTTATATGTATATAAATAATGCATTGCGTAATTAAGTAATGTAAGATAAATCGCCTATCGTAAGTATCAACCAACATTATATTTCCGTATTATGAAAATGTCCTTCAATAAAGGTTATACAATTATTTTTAGAATATATTTAATTAAAATACAAATTTTAATTATGAACACTGATTTAACGAATCCTATATTTACAAACGGGTTCAATTCCCGTTCGTACACAATGAAAAATATTAAACGAATAAAATGAAGGAAAAAGTAAAATGAATATTTCAAATTGTACACCCAAAAAAGAAGATCATAGCGTAAGCATGCTAAACGACAAAAAAAACGCGGTAGTGACGGTGTGTATGGCAGGCGGTGTGCGCGCCCGTGTTCCCCGTGCTCGAGATGAAGCCGCCCCTGGTGGGCGCGCTGCCGCCCGCGCACCTGCTGCCGCCGCTGCACGACCACCACCTCGTGAGTCACGACCCCGACCCCGACCCGACCCCACCCGACCTCATCGACCTCGCCGACCTCGACCCGAGACTACTGTAGTACCGATCTCATCGACCTCGACCCGAGACTACTATAGTACCGATCTGTTATAGTCCTGGAACTACTTTGATACTATCTCTGTAATGTTCATACTAGGTGTGAATTATAAATCGTGTGATTTTTTTTTGATTTAATTGTTTTGTTTACTTTTTATCTACTATACGAATATTATTTACTATAGAGTTAATTGTGATAAAAAAATATTTATTGCTGGTAGACTTATCGATATTATATATTCATGTCTCGCGCGGATATATCAAAAACTATTATAATTGAAAACAATTAAACACTATAATGCCTATCCGTATTAGTTTATATAATTCTTAAAGAAACCAAAATTTTGTAGAGTTGCGTTCATGAGTTGTAGAAATCCAGTCCAGGATTTGTTCTAAATATTTAACGACCTTATTAATACCCAAACTATCCGGTAACGTATTTAATCATTCATTTTTACATAATCGTGTATTCTGTGTTTACTATGGGTACGAGGTGTTCAATACTTATTTCTATGAGGTTGAGTGGGTTAAGGAGTTAATTTATGTGATTGGTGCTGCCCCATACCCCCTCAAATACATGGTTTTTGGATGTGTTTCCATCGTAGTTGTAACAACTGAATACAAAATACTTAGATATCCCAAAGATGTGGAATGTTATACAATTTACTTTGCGCTGATTGATCCCTGCTTTCAAATACATTATATATTCGGCAAAACCTTGCTACGACAATGCACGTGACCCCCAATCCTGTAATTAGAGCGATATATAAAAACCATAACAGTAGATAGAACTCCATATATCTGCTTGACTCTACCCTCATTCATTATACAATATATTATTAGATACGACGTAATATTTATATCAAGCTTTATCTGTTTGTTTTCTGGCATCGCCGAGACGAGCTTAACGTGCAAACATTCACTCGCATTGAGATGGCGCAAAAGTTTTTTTTTAAACATTCCTATACTTGCACCTATCCTTATTTAGCCTTTTACCACGCCTTGTCTTTATTTGATACGACTTAATTATTCGTTTAACCGTGAAGTGCATGATATACATGTCACAAATTTAAGTTTTAGATATCAAGTCGAGTTGATCTCACCCTGGTTTTATTTTGAAATGCATTTTTCACGGGCAGCACCACTCGACTCACAATGTGGTGGAATCGGGCAAAGGAAATTCGCATTTCTACTCCCTATCGGGCTCTATCTTCAATGAGTTTATTTTAGATTATGATAATTAACAATATCTAAATTAAACATATTGAAGAAGTTACAATCTTATTTAGATCTTTACATGTCATTCTATAATCTTATTTCTACCCAGGCAACCCTTTCCAGCGATCCCATCCCGATCATGCAACGAAGATGAAAACAAGCAGCTGGAGCTTGAAAACTATTATTATTGTAATAAAAAAATAGTACAATCAATAAAAAAAATAATATTGTTTTAAATATTTCAGATGGGGGGCTTAGCCAAGTCACCGTTAGCTGGTCTGGCTGCACTTGGCCTCGGTGGCCTGGGACCAGCGAATACTGGTGGCCTTAATCCAGCTGGTAAGTAAAGTAATTATTTAGCATACAACTTTGCAGGATAACTGTACATATTATTAAGCTAGCTTACGCATTTGTATTTAGTCGAAAAATGGGCAATGTAGTGTCCTAATATTAGATTCCCTACGGCTGCGTTGTTTATTTATATGTTTACTTTTTTTATACTGTGTCTGTTTTATGGGGCGTATATCATTTAAAATTTATCAAAATAGCTCTTAGCTAATATCTTTTCATCTAATTTAATAAGAGTGATAATATTGTTATAATACAATTTGCTCCAGAGTCAATTAAAAATGGTTTAAGTATAAATAATTTGGAAAAATTAAACCTAACAGCGAAGGGGCATAATTTAGTTTGTGTTTGGTACCGATAACCTCTGTCTGTTTGTTCTTACTTAATGTTAATTAATGTCCTTACTTAATAATATTCCACTGGAGGTACTGGTAATGGTATACTTGTAGTGATACGGCCGCCGAACATTTACGTAAACCAAATATGTAATTTAATAATGAATTATTAGATTTTGTGTACAATAAACTGTTATTATTATTATTAATATAGATAATGGTGTTTGTACAGCGTTGGCGGCGCTGGCGGGCTCCCAGCTGCGCACGTCGAGCGCGTCCCGCAACCAGCCCGCCACCAACCAGCAGTCGCACGAGATGACCGTGCCCAATGAACTTATTGGGTGTATTATTGGCAAGGTATGTTCTAATATTTTCTTTTTTATGTCTTCACGCTTTATCCCGCACATGGCAGAGTAGGCAGAGGGAACTGTAGGAACCATAGGAACCTAATGTTAAAACACTCCGTTGTTTAGTCCCTTCTTTCTGCCTTTTTGGAGGCATTTCTTGTTGAGTGGCGAAACTCAACGCCGCGCTCTGCCTAGCCAGAGCGAAGAAATTGATAATAGAAAAATCCATCTTCCCCGAGTAAGAATTGAATCCACAAACCGTCGCATTTACGCGTAGACGCTACGCCTTGCGCCACGAAAGTCCTTCCGTCCGTCTGTTCTAACATCTTGTATTGAATTTATGGCACAGTAGAAGATGTACGTCATATCTTAATGGAATGTGAACGAACTGAGAGCTTAAGAAACATATTTGTTAAATAATTTCTTTTGAATTTTAAAAATGTTGGTGTATTTCATAGCATTCTTGCAAATCCATTTACACATTACTAAGCTGTGTAGATAGTGTATAAGTTATCATTTTTTTCTGTGATACGATGTGTCTGGCATCATTTTTAGAGATTAAAGGCCTTCACATTTAATACAATAAAATAAAAAGATATTGACAAACTGGCTTCGCACAAATTGACATTACGGTTTATCCCTTTCCTCGATATAACAATAAAAGAGTCTATATTACTACTAGGTGCTTAAGGTGTCGCCATTTCAAGTTTCATCAAAACCCGTCCAGTCCAGCCCACTTAGTAAAAACTTACAAAAAAAACAAATCTTTCGTCTTTATATCTATATACAATGGAGCTTGCGGCTTGTTTTGTAACAATTTCTGCGATAAATGGAGTATAATTAAAAATACATGTCTTATTTTTCTATTCTTATCGATCATTTTTGAGATTAATAATAATACAATTCTGCGAGACGTGCGCTTGAATCCGGCGACGCAGTGGATGACCGACTAGAAATGTACTGTAATAAAACGTCTTTATATGAAATCGCGTGTAACTGGTTATATAATTATTATTTTTTATATGTTTAATAAATAACAGCTATATAACTAGTTACACGCGATTTCTATATACATACTATATTTAATTAAATTCATCACTTTCCATTAAAATTAATATATTATATTGCCTCTATTAACTTAATTATGATTTATATACAAACACATTTACTCTTAAGATGAGGAATAATAAAAATTAAATTATTAATTTATTATAGGGCGGCACAAAAATTGCCGAAATCCGTCAGATCTCAGGAGCAATGATCCGGATATCGAATTGCGAGGAGCGCGAGAGCGGCAGCACCGACCGCACCATAACCATATCGGGGAATCCCGATTCCGTGGCACTGGCACAGTATCTCATCAATATGAGGTAAGTCCGATCTTTTAAGATATTATACTAAAACATTAAAATTTACCTTTTTTCATCCTTTTTATACATTTCCTAATATCTGGTAACCCACACATCCAAAGAGATGTCTAGCCCACCTTTAAGGAACAGTTTATTTGATTCCACCTGCATATCCTTTGATTTGTCTTTACCTTTGGGGCGTTTCGATGACCTAGTTTTTTTACATCCGTTTTATTAAGTATGCGTCTGTTCTTATATACGGTGTTGTAGACATTATATAATTGAAAAAACTTAGCAATGTTTTAATAATTTGATGATAACGATAATTTTGTTAATATTTTAATTATTTTACATTTTGGACCTTTCACAAATATAAACAAAATAATTTCTTTGGTTGACTTGTTTTGGAGAATTTTTATTTTTCAATATTTATATTAGTATTTTTATAATACTATAATTTGAAATTGTTTATACTTACATTTTAAAGAGTATGTTATATTCGAACTGAAAAATAAGAAATAGCTTATAAATATAATGAATATTGTATTTTGACACAACACATAGCTACGATTATCCGAACGGCGCATTCAATAGCATTGCGTGTTTTTACACAAACTTGTGACTCCTGTTCGTATCTCTGCTTATGGATTAATTTTTCTTTCTACTTAATAATCCGAATGATACTTTATAAAGGATCACTATTATTAATAAAATTTCTAAATAAATAATAGACTACGGTTTCATGCGTCATTTTTAAGTGTGGTTTATTTTTATTATTTTCTTATCAAAATGAATCAAGTGCCTAAAAGAATTATATTCTATCCCACCATCTATTTTCCCAAACCGTTCGGATAATCGACGCTCTATTGCATATATGAGAGCGGACGCGACAGTAGCGGTAGAGGTAGTGACGTAGTAGCCGTGTCGCGCGACATCGAGACGTCCCGTGCGATCGCCTCGCCCTCTACAACGCCCTGTCCCGCGCAGTGTGGAGCTACAGAAGGCGAATCTGGAAGGCGGCACGTCGGCCGGCCAGCCCGCCAGCCCGCTCGCGTCCGCCATCCCGCTGGCCCAGTTGCTCAGCAAGAGCGGCGCGCTCGGGGCGCTCAGCTCGCTGTCCGCGCTGGGCGGCCTGTCCGACCTGCTGGCGGGCGCGGCGCCCCCCGTGCAGACCACCGGCGTCCACCGCTCGCACAAGTTCGCGCGACGTGATGATGAACCCCCCGCCTCCAAGGCTAAGGAACGCAAATACAACCCCTACTAGAGACACACCAAAGACAAACACGCTTCCCTAGTTGCTACCGTTCACGTCTAAGTTGAGCGTTTTTAATTGTATGCGCATATTGTTTGTTCTGTTATTTTACGAGTGTTCGGTTCGGTTCGAGTTCGTTGTGTCACGTTTGTGCGTGTGTGGTGCACTCTGAATCTCGGCCATGATAAATTTATAAAGACTGTTGCGTCTACTTAGATATACACAGGTTGGGAAGTAATAACTATATGCGATTTTTCTATTCGTATAGAATATGTCGTTGTACTGATTGTTTTATCTTTATATCGAGCTATTCGTGTCGGTAGATCTGACAGCCTAATAAATGAATGTGCTTTTTGTAACAAAAGGAAATAAATTGTTGTTGATTCAATACTAATTATTTGTATAGTAAAAAACGATTATTAT
The DNA here is from genome assembly GCA_037178615.1 of Dione vanillae. Classification (NCBI taxonomy): domain Eukaryota; kingdom Metazoa; phylum Arthropoda; class Insecta; order Lepidoptera; family Nymphalidae; genus Dione; species Dione vanillae. The sequence goes on from JAZFAU010000106.1 coordinate 792,829, forward strand.
TTTCGATATCGTATTAAATCTAAATTTATTCACAACATTCACAATTAATAATATAATCGATAAATCGATAAAAAATCGTAAAATTACACCGTAAACGTCGAATTGTATATTAATAACTTATGATGATCTTTATATTCTCAAACTGCCACATTCAACGCGTAATATAATTACATATATTTTATTACGATACGATTGGGACTATTTGTTACGTATGTCTACAACATTGTAGTAACATTTTCACGACATGGTATAAACAGTAAGGTAGAATAAATTGAATATTTTTATATATATTCAATAAAATCGTAATGAAATCGTGTAGAAATTGATTACTTTTCATTTTATCGAGTTAGTAATGTTATAACCAGAGATTAAAAATTAGTATAATTTGTTTTATATTCTAAAACTCTTTATGATTTCGTTCGTAGATTACCCTGTTTCGGTGGTGATAGAGATACTGTAAAAGAGATGACTAAATAAGTACAATGAACAAAGAATATGTTTTAAATTAGCTGAAGAAAACGAATATTGTTCAAGAAAGCATCAATTTAAGTTTTTATACGCTACTCTATTGCGTTAGTTTCTTTTTATTTGTTAGAAATCTGTATAATATTTCTAATAATAAAATAAAAAGCACGGAAAGTATATAAGGACGAACATTGGTACATCGACTTTTTTTTGGTCTCTATTACATTATCTCTATGAGCTGTATTTTGTTTTCATTTTATTACTTTTCAATCTGCATGTTTACTTTGTAGATGTTCATTATATTTATTACTTTTAAGTTACGGTTTAAAATTTAAAATATAACTTTTATTAGATTATTTTATATACTGTAAATTTTCATATTTTGTGTCTTATCGAAAAAAAGACAAAGTTTTATTAATTTTGACAAAAAAATATCAATAAGAAAAATCATTAATTTATTTCTCTTTTTATTTGTATGATCAATGAAAACCAAAAGCAATAGACATTTAATAATATCTAGGAATGTGACAATAGTAGAAATTACGTAGAAGCTTAAGCTGTAGGTATACAGAGTGCTTCGCGTTTTTATGATTGTATAGAAGGCTATTGTTATTACAATACAGGGTGTCTAGCGAACACATCAAACTATACTTCGAAATAATTCACATTGGACAATTTTTAATTCATGCACTATGCATTCTATATTATATCACAGTATCAACGTTGATTTTCTTTTATTCCAGAATTGCTTACACTAGAAAATACTTACTTTACTATTAAGACCTCGTGGCATTTTAAGACACATTTTTTGCCTGAAAATTAGACAAATTTGATATTTCTATAAAAATGGGAAGTCTCTTAAATATTTAGATTGCGCTCCAATTTTCATACAGTTTGCTCCAAAAAACTTAGAATAAAATCTCGTTTCTTTTTGTTTTCATTTGATTAACTTAAAAGTTTGATATTTTCTCTGATCCAAGAAAATATACACACTGGAAATATAGAGATTTCCATTTCAGTTTGGAAATCTCTATATTTTGAGTCCAAGCGATTTGAAACACAAAATATGTAAACAAATCTCGTCTTAAGGTTTCCAATTATTTCGTAAGCGTATAGTTTTTGGGTCACATCGTAACAGAAGACCGTTGAATTCTGACATATAAGAAAAGCAACGTACGTATAACGTAACGTAAATACGCATGTAATTGATTTTCTAAACCTTATATGAGCAGAAAACATCTCTCCAAATAATATTTATGAAGTGTAGTTTGATGACGATAGATGAGATAAAGCTCTGTATATTTTTTTAAATTAACCTAGAATGTCGTTTATAAGAATTAAATATTTATAGAGCGGATATTGAAGTGGCAAAATGATTGGTGGAATGGATCTTATGTTTATACGACTTTGCGTATTATGATGTAATCGTTATAAAATCGATTTTTTCTTTCATCTACACTTTACTTCTTCTCCTTTTACGATATAGTAACTTTTATTGCACGCGTAACAATAAAGCTACATAACTTTGGACTAAGAAAAATGTTTTTAAAACATTACAAGTGAAAACCGGTTTTAAACTTTTATTGTTTATAGAATTAATTCGCTTAAGATAAAGCCGCTGTCGTGTACCGCCTTTTGTAAAGCGTTGTTTTATTATTAGGCGTGCAATTGTATTTACAATGAAAAGTTCAGGTCATAGAATAGGAGCTGTTCTAGAACGGAATGTTTTATACTTTATAATATTATGATGATTGATTAGTTCTTAGCGTCTGAAATAGAAATAGAGAACGGTGAGAATTATAATATTATAATTAATGACAACGTTTTACCTTTACACGTATGTACGTCGTTAGTTAGGGCGAACTTAAAATCGAGGTCCAATTCGAATGTTTAAAAGTTAGATATAGTTCCAGGTGAATGAGAAATATTTGCCTGCCGGTATAATTTTATTTGTAATTTTAAAATCATGTTAACTTTAAGATAGACTTTCTTTTCAGGAATCGTATTCGCTAGTATTGTTAAGAAAAAGTGTTAAAAACTTACTTAATAAAATCATAATAGTACGTGTGTTTTCCTTACCCTCTACAATTCTGTTCTATTAATGTTGTATTATTATAAATATTTTAATAAAGTATGAAAACAAAGCTTCCTCTAGATCCACGCCAAATTCCCGTCTCAGATACTAAAATTCCTGAAAGCTGAAATTTGGTCCATCGAGAACCTACATCCTACAACTGGATCATCCACAATCCCGGTAAGATTTTTCTTTCCCTACATTTTAATTTGTTTCCTAGTTTGTCCACTCATTAATTGAAAACGTGTCCCTCCTCCAGTTCCAATAATGTTTACTTTTCATCTAATATTTTTGTGTTATAGAAACAATACAACGAGGAGTATGTTTTTTTTACTAGTTTAGTATTACTATTAATATTTTACCAATACTATTATTACAGAGTAACGGGCGACGAAAATCGAAGATAACCTCGGGAACTTTGATAACAAAATAATATTTTTCAATCCCATAATTACTATCTTGTTCAATTAGTACATAGCATACAGTATAGTTAATCCAAAGTTAACAATTGCGATCGGTCCGCAGGATCACAATGGAGACGGCGGGTGTGCCGCTGCCGGGCTACCACTACATCGCGCCGAACCACATCGTGAAGGCGCCGATCCATTGAATGGGGCTCCGCGGCCAGACTTCCTACATTGCAAACAAGTTTTACAACACTGACCGCTACTTCATCCGACCGCAATACGGAAATCTGGCTCCGATGTACTTTTTCAAATAAAAATTTTTCGACCAAACAAACGGTAAACAAGAGGGGAAGCAATTGGCACATAGCTGAACGTATGTTTACATTTGTTACGAGTTTATAAGTATTTTAGATATTCTTATATTTATTCTCCGATCGAGCGCTCGGAGTGCAGCTGTCGCTTGATCGACTGTCGGGAGTAGATTTTGGCACTTTGATTGGAAATCTAAAGGACTGAAGTTTTGATTATTTACTCGGTCCGTGAGCAGTGCCCAACGACGAGTAGATTAGCGTTGTCTGTGGTTTGCCTTCGTTCACTGCTCAGGGAATGTCTCTGGCGTCAAGCGCGACTAAGCTGATCGAATTTACTATGGATTTAAGCGGTCACTATTCTCCACAATCGGTTGGATTTAAAATTATTTATGGTCGGTGAAGATCGCATACAAATAAATTATTTGACGAGCGTCGGCGTACATTAGATGTAGATGCGTTACAATCGACCTCGGATTCGCTGACGTAGCTTAGTGTTAGATTAGCGAACAGAGTGAGAGGGTTAAAGACAATATTTGTAAATAACATAATCGTAATTACCTGGAGAATTAGGTGTTACAGTAAGCACTCGTACGGTCCCGTGTATAATGACGATTAATATTTAGTGTGGAGAACCGTGACAAGTCACGTTTTAGGAAAATCGATATTCCGGTAGTAACCGATGTGAATAACGAATGGCGTTGTGAATACTAGAGTATTTATCTAGGCAGGAAATTATTAGTCTTCTACTGAATACAAACGATTCAATTAAATAAAATTAGTAATCGTTTATATTATTAGAAACGTACTAAAAAGGTTAGCACTTGGAAAAAATTGTCATTATATACTAGATCGTGAGATTAACAAGCAGCGTCACGCGAACGTGGCGTGGCTTTACGAAACCGATGGGATCAAATCCTTTAAGAAACTTACATTAACAGAGAAACGGCGGTGAACTGAAACATTCAGTATATTATATTTTAAAATGTCGTCTATTATCACAAAAAAAGACGTTAGATATAAAATAGTGTTACTAAATGTGATAGTCTTCTAATTTATTTAACATTGAAGAATTCTAACATAATGAACACCTCGTGTACATCGGCAACAGCGTTTAAGTCGAATAATATTGGTCCAGGGATCAAAGCCAAAGATTGTTGAATTTGTTTAACATTATTGATGTTGTGGATTTATGTATGCTAAATTATTCTGGGAGTAGTTACATTAGTATATTAAGAACATTTAATTTCGATTACTTTATCACTCTCTCCAGACTGCTCATGGTATTTAGTGTTAGATTGAGATTTTAGATAGTCTGTGGTAAGCGACATAAAAAATAAAAATTAAAAAAAAATTAGGGTAAAATAGATTAAGGTAAGTATAGGACCAGTGTAAGATGCTTTCCAGTGAAGTATTTTTGATCTTTTAGTAAAACTAGTGCCACATTTTATTAAATATTTTGTGCCAAAATGCAAAAAATGCCAAGATATGCTGGTTTATCTTTGTACAAGACGTTTCGTCGTTTTATCGAGTATCTAAACTTATTGAATATCTCACGTATTAAACACGGTTCGGTTAAACCACAAATAATATTGTTTTGCACCCTAGTTTAAGATATTTTCACGATTAGGGTAATAGTCTCGGAACATATCCTAATACATATTAAACCCTTTACGTCTTCCCTTTCAGTATTTGATTATGACTTGAAATATTTGTGCCAAATATATATACAATAAATTGTCTGTTTTTGTGTTTGTGACGTTCTTTATATACAAATAATGTCTATTAGTGCTAGTCAAATTGGTCTGATATATAAAAGACAAAATGTTATTTAATAAATTCTAGTCAAAATTTATTTCGATCGGTAATCTTTTTTTTATTTAAACTATCATATTTTATTTATTCGTGGATGTCTAAATTCTTATTAAGATGTATTTGCGTGCTCTCACTTAAAAGTATTTTATCTTAGCAATAAAAATGATAAACTCAATTATTTATAAAAGAAATATACAATTAAGACAATGTATAGAGCTTTTTAACTTTAAGTAACACGCAGGTAAAAGTAGATTATAATCTATACAAGTAACTGTGTAACGATAAGAATTGTTACTCGAGAGAGAAAAGAAATTCTATAGCTGTGATGAACGATTGATGAAGCACTTTTGTGCATGCTACGTCAGTTTTAACTGAACATGTGTGGCCAAGGATAGTTCTAGAGGGTGTTTTACTGTCGACTCAAAGAGCTTCTGCACTGGAAATCACAAGGATCGACGGAGGTCACGTCAGGCAGTAAAATGCGGTTGTTTATTATTTAAATTGCTCGTTACGCAACGGCAGTTGTAACGCAGATACTTTCTGATAAATAAATGTATTTATTAGTCTATTGGTGTTGTTAAATTATACATTTAGTACAATGACATAATATAATATGTACTATTTTCACTTATATAAATAATTTGCAATACAAATAAACATCCCATATTGTAATCGTATTACTTAAGTATTATTGTTACTGTTATTTTGATTTGCTCAATTATTTAAAGTTTATGTAAGCTAGATCTGAAATCAAGTTAATTTTTGTTGAAATTTCAATGTAGCTTAAATATTTAAGACATACAAATGTGTCGATTTTATGTGTGAAACTTTTACATAAATGACAAGCACGGGCTGTACACCGTCGGTAGATACATGCGATGTAAGCAAATCACTTTTTTTATATAATATATGTATTCTTGCGTACTATACTTGTGGTCGACGTACCGCACACAGTACAGTACAAAAACAGGGCTTGTGTGAGAAATCTATTATTACGTTACGTCATATTTTTTCACAGATTTTGCCATTTAAATTAATAATTGTGTAAAATTTTTAATACGTGCCTTTTATTTCTTTAAACGCTTCGTTTGAAAATCTTTAATTATTAGCCTTTTATAGACAGGGTCAGACTGCGCTGTATAATAGTATAATTAAAATCAATTTTAGCAAATATTTACTAAATGTAATAGTAAATTTTTATTCGTGTTAGCACCTGAATTTTTTATTGTTATGCACCTTTTGAAATTCCCTCTATGAATTTTGTGACTTTTAAGGCGAGTTAAAATTACTAAATTAACGGTTTAATAAAATTGGAACGTTCATTCCTCTTAGACTGCGAAGATTTAAAAATTGGGGAAGTTATTACAAAATATTAAAGAAATTTAGAGTCTTCAAAGAGAATAATGGATTAACTGGGTAAAAAGGGTTGTGTAGTTTGTTGTGTATATACATACAATGTTCAACTCGATTGAAATATCCGCTTTATTCTTCAAACACACTTCAATTCGGAGTTGCAAATCTCGATTTATAATATTGTAGAATACCAGGGTAAATAATAATAATATAGTTGATATAAGTTTACTTCACAGACGAGTTTAAAAACCACTATACAGATTCTTCTAAAGCTTATTCTATTGTGAACTTTTGAGAATATTTAAAGAATGTAATTAGAATTGTATCTTGACATTGTGAGGTCAGAGAGATATTTCACATTATAATCGTTTGCACTTGAAGACAACTTACGAGGTATACGACGTACTTGGCAACAAAGAGTAGGTTGTACCATATTATTTTTCATTTCACATAGCAATAAAATTCGATTTTTCGACTGAATATAGTTAATTAAGATCATCGTAACAATCTATGAACAATCTGTCAGTCTTTGCAATTTTATAAGCATTTAAATTTTCTTTATAACCTTCTCGAATGACGATGTAACTCTGTAATCTCCTATTGATATTTGATGCTATCAACAGCCTCCTTTTCTTAACATATTGTCGTGTTCACATATATTTTGATGAATTAATCAATTTGGACCCTAACAAAGGAGTCTTGTAAGGCTCTGTCTGTCACAAGTAACGAGTATACGATTGCATTTTTATTTGTAAAATAATAATTTAAACACTATTATTCATTTGTTTTAAAATCACAAGACGATTTCGTATTTGCGGTCTCGAGTGCACACAAATTTGTTGGAAGGAAATATTTCAATGAATTGTTATGAAACGTCTTTTGATATTTCACTTGTACTTGTTACTTGTAATCTAAAATGTACCTATCGTAGAACATTTGGATGAATATTTTGAGACAAAAATATATATTTTGTTTCATCACTGGTAAAGTTCTACGAAGGTACTGATTCATTTTGAAATTTATTCTTGTATAAACAAAAAGGACAGAGTCTTCGTTAAAGTAGTTTAAATAATTATTTCTTATTTTTTGCAAATCTTTAGTGGTACTGTAGATAGGTGACACGTAGATCCAACAGTTAGATTTTCACTTATCATATCTTTTAAATATCAATGTAATTGTCAACATATCTAATCGTTTTGTGAATTGAATTGATTAATGTTAATAAATAAATGTTGTACGTACGGTTACAGTATACTGTCATTATGGTTAGTTTCGATATAATTAATGTTTGTTTTCATTATGTTTATTCAATAAAGTGTGTACATAATTTTTTTTTTATTTCGATCATCTCTATTTATATAAGTTCTAGATTAAATGAAATTTATATAACACATACAGCGAAATCAAAGAAAATGTCACAAAATTTTACAATACTTTTTTACTTGTACCTTTATCTCACGACACGTAAGTAGCCAAAAAGAGAAAATGATTTCCCCGAGTAAGGTCCGAATCCACAATTATTGTGTCAGTATTACTAATATTTCTAATTAATGTAGTAGTAATTCTTACATTCAAGAACAAATTAAATATTAAAAAATATTTTAGCTTCACGCTTTATCCCGCAGGGTAGGCAGAGGAAACCGTAGAAACTCCTGCTTTCCGTATTCTTTTGAAGCGTTACCTGTTGAGTGTCGAAACTCAACGCCGCGCTTCACGCACTACTATTCTAAAAATGTTGAAGAATTAATGAATAAAAAATCTCTTAGACAAAGATTGAGGCCGCTGCTAACTAGACCTCTCGAAATCGTATCCGTATCGTAAATGACACCGATTTTGTTTATTCCCATGCGCTCTAATATGATATTTATTAAATTAATTTTAAAAGTAATTTTAACTTTTCATTAGGTTTTATGTATCAATCAGATTCCGATCGTAAGCAACATCCTCCTTCGACACAAGTGGAATGAATCATACCTGTCGTGGTTCATACACTAACAAAAAAAATATTTCATAGGAAAAGTATGTTTACAATGGCGGGCTTATCTCTAAAACAAATCTCTGCCAGCCAATCTGTGGAAGTGAATGTAGTTTAGATTCGTTTTGGCTTATAAGTGTAATAAAAACACAAAATAAGTACCTATGCCAAAATTAAAAAAAAAATCTTAAGCACTCGAATAATTCGTAGTAATAAAGGTTTTCACATGAACAACACTGTTAAAAAAACTACATGTTTTGTCCATCTAGTTAATTAATTGTTGTATTCTTAATCTATCCGAACTAATTTTTAGCTTAACAATATAAATCGCCATTAACAGGATAAGTTAAGACACACCGTTCCCCTCTTTCCGCCTTTCGAGACATTGTTGCGTGTTCCATCACTAGTGGAACTCAACGTCAAAATCAAAATAAATCTTTCTCTCCGACAGGGAATGGAACCCACAACCGTCACGTTACTGTCAGACGCTATGCCACTGACGGCCTAATTGTAGGTTTGTAGGTCAATGGAAAATTAATTTATAAAATGGTACATATACAATATCTGTACGAAATGAACATCAGATACGTTGGTAATAATTATTCTACTGATACACTTATAAATCTAAAAGAAAATTAGCCTTTGCCAAATTTCATAATTTTAGGTCAATGATAAGTGCTCTATAAGGTTTAAGTACGATACAAATAAAAAAAAAGTACAACGAAGAATTTTAACTGTATCTTGTGATTGTTGACCTAGACTACGTATTTTTTTCAAACAATATTTTAGGTATGGCACTAAAGGAATATTAATTTTGACATAAAATGAACTCCAAAATATAATAATTGTTGTTATATGAATTAAGCAATTAAAAACTGAGTACGCAGTGGGATAGATGTCAATGCATTTTATTTAAAGATCAATGAAATAGTTTCTTGAAAATCGATTGATGGGGTTTAAATCCTTAGTAGTAGTTCCAGTCATTAATTGTATTAATTGTAATAATTAAAGCGTTTTTTACATATTGTAATTAGAAAAATTCAACAACTTCATTACACAATACAAACGTAGGCGGAGGCTTCCACGAAATGTGTAAACGTCTTTGCTTTTCATAGTACAAGTTATACGTAAAGGGTTCTACGAAGCCTGTTAGTTTATTTATTTGTTGATATATCACGTTATATAAGTCAGTATTACGCAATTTAATTGGCGCGTAATCACGTAAACCCATGAAAATCTATGTAATTTCATCGAAATAAATTATTTTTAATTCATTTCCTTTGTCCCAGTGTCCTAGAAGGAAGCTTGTGATAAAAAAAACCGTCCAAGTTCAAATGACAGTGAAAAATACAAGCTATAAAAGTTGACAAACTAAAATTTGCGGTCATATGCATTAATCTTGTATGAAAAGAATTTCACAAATAAGTTTGTAATAATTTTACGTGATATTTTATAACTAACGCTCAATTTTCAAAGCATTGCGTGTTAGCAGAATTCAACGCCGCACTTTACCTTGTTAAGTGAGTAAAAAAGCAAAAATTATTCACTCACTTCACCTAAATGGTAATTGAACCTACAACTGCAACATTTACCATTGCTTTAATATCTGTACTATGTGCTCCTACGCTACGACGGCTTTTATAATATTTAACCATATTTTTGGAGGTATATTGATATAAGAAATTAAAATGTGCTACGCTAACTACAGTCAAGCTTACACTATATATGAGTATAATGTACATATCTACGTAAATACGCAAACGCGGGCGTTGACTCCATACACCATAGAAATACCACCTAAAATCGATTCTAACTGGAGTAACTAGAATTTTCGCAGCCGTTAAAAAAATAAGAATTTAAAAAATAAACTTTTACATTAACTATTTTGATTCATATTATTTGTTTTATTAAATTAAATATTTTTAAATGAAGGTCAGCACTACTTACTATATAGATACTAACTTTTACACTCTTCTTTTTCTATTTTTATAAAGGGAAGCTTTGTCTTTTATATAAAATACCTAAATAAATCTTTAACGAGTTATACTACTTTGACTCTTGTACAATCATAAATACGTAACCGCCCGTTCCGCCCGCCCGTACTTATATATTCAAACGACATACTGCAAACAATGTTAGGTACATTGCTACAGATATTACATTAACCCCAATAACTTTCAACTTAGCTTTATATACATATTTGCCTCAAAAAGATATAAAAAGCAGCTGAGCTTTTTCTAGTATAAGTAATCTAGTATAAGTACTTAAAACTAGCAACAAACGCGAGGTCGAGGATTGAACTCGCCTGCCTTTTCGCCGTTATAGTGGTTCACGCGATGTCTTAACGCCCTGACCTCCAGCCAATTTTGTTATTGACTTTCTTGTACCGTACACACACACAATGGATGTAAAATAGGTAAAATAGTATGACGTTACGTGAAATTACACAGGAAAAATTTATATCAAACTAACCTGTCATTTAAACTGACATCGTATCGAATTATAAAGTGTAGAACCGTTGCTAAATACCAATCACTATCACGTCATTAACATAATAGCGAGATGAAACAAAGGATTTTGCGACGCCAAAAATCGACAAGGTGCGAAGCTCTATAACGTATATGTTCTAATTGTTTATAAATAATAGACTTGTAGATGACTAACTTTGTTTATTTCTTATTAATGCCGTACAATAAATATGTATGTAGCCAAAAATAAAATGAACGACAGCGTAATAATGTCGTTCGGGCGGCAAGTGCGCATGCCCGCCACTGCGCCACTAGGCGGCGCGCTGCCCCCTGGCGGACTGGCGTCGCAGTGAGTTGCGTAACCGAAGCACACTCGCCTCTTGACGCGACGCTGAAAACTTCAGCTCGGCGCGCCGACGGTATGGGGAAGCGTAAATCGCCATAAACTTTCCCGCGGTCCGCGATTTAGTGGGACTGGAATTTATTATTTTTATTTACTCTCGTTCGAACCTAGACTGGACACTACTTACTTATGGCTTTACATTTTTTTTCTTTGTAGAGTTTTATAAAGTAAGCTGTGTAGAACAGTGAGTCGATGCGGATTTTGCCGGTTACGTATGAAATAGTGCGAACGTTTTAAGTGTGTGTTGATTTGTTTTGTTTTACTTTGCTTAGTAGCGAGTGGTGACAGTGGCCGGTGGGACCGCGCTGGTGGTACGAAGGAATCGATACTGCGGTGGGAGCGGCAAGGTAAACTTTTACTATCTTTTTCACTTCTTAAGCACTATCCATTCGCGAATGCGAATTCTTCTTTGGCAATTATTTGAGAAGTTTCTTAGTTATTACCTAAATATAAGCAAAAGCAATTATTTAATATTTTTTCCACCTACAATAATAATATACTACGATTATATAATTCGTAGTCGTCTTTGTGACTGGGTTTCTTTGTTGGAAAGTTGAATCGCTCACGAATAATTAACTTTGAAAACAAGTTCTGAAGCTTGAACAGACTTTTTATTGTTACTCTCAATTAAAAATATAATTTATTTGGATCGGTCTCATCTAAGGTCATTATTTAAACGCAAATAAATACTGAAGATAAAATAGTTAAATACTTTACTACCCCATAACAGATACAATATCTATTAATAGCAAGTAAACAGTAGTTGTGGTAGTAATTTGCGTATTACGAACAATATGAAAACATGTGAAAATTAATATAACGTACCGTACGTATACATGTACACGTTTTTTACACCTTGAATTAAATCTAGATTTCAACCTTATATAACACATTTAAATATGTTGCACGAAAATCTAACAACAAAACAATAAAAACATTGCACACTACATACATTACATATGTACGTAAATAGAATATTTACTAAAAAAAACAATATATGCATTTAAAAATAGAATTACTTATGTTTGGACAATTTTCTGCTGTTACAAATATTGGGCTTAGGCCAAATTATGACGTAAAGTATTCTTATGAACTAGGTCATACAAAAATCTGAAAGCTAAAGTTTACCTACATACAATTACTATCAGACTAATACATGACAAGGTAATTACATCAGCTACGGATATAAGTCAGAAATACAGCAATTCACACTGAAAAGATATATATCTTCTATATACCAAACACGGCAAAAAATATAAATAAAGAAGACAAAAAATATTTTATTTTAAATATACCGTATAATACACTTTTTAATAAAATCAGAAATATCCGGTAGAGGTTTAAATACTGTGCCAAGCGATACTGCGATATTTCCATGTTTCTTGCGGCTCTTACTAGTTGCGTATTCACTAATAAATAATTAATTTGTCCAACTTGTACGTACCAATAGTTAACAACGGGTTAAGGCCTACGCACTAATTAAGATTATAACATGCTCTGAGTTGTCAACAATTCCATAGGCTCATGTTTATTTATAGAACATATTGCTGTTTTTTTATTACTATGCTATCAAATATATTGTTCTTTTAGTTATGTATACTTATCTATATCATTAATTTTATTTTAATAATTATAAACCAAACAAAACTATGAAAAAATCTATACAGGTACATAAATATTAAAATTATACTCGAAATATAAAAGAAAACCGATTAAATTTATATTTATTCTTCTCGGAAAATAAGAACTGGTCTGAAAACAAAGGAATAACAATATTTTACTTCGCCATGAAGAAATTTGATTACGCCTCAGTCAGTCTCATTCGTATACAATTCTACGCTTACCCCATTTACCATCGGAGGTGGCGTAAGCTTTTGAAATACATATTAAAATTAAAAAAAATGTTATGTAAAACATTTTGATGATCGAATTTAAAACAAGCTATTAATGAAATTGCACTAAAGAATATTGACTATAGATTTTAGTAAATGAGCTTTAAGAGCTCATAAGTGAAACGAAGTTTAGGCTTTTCGGAATAGACACTGAAGAGTTATTGCACCAAGAAAAAATGTGTGAGACCTGTCTCTGAAGATAAAAGTTATTTCTTTTTAATAAGCTTATGAACAAATTGTTAGTAATGATGGATAAGCCAAACTTTTTACAGTGGAAAAAGTGGAATACTAAACTATACTGGGACATGCCCTTTTAAATCTATAATTTGTCAAAACTGTTACAGTAAAAAAGGCTCCTTTTAACTAAAATTAAATATCCATACATAAATTTCGCCTGTGTTTTTCTTTTGTCAACGATGCGTTAATTAGGTCGAAGGTACTAAAATATAGCTTAATCAACATGAAAGCCATTAAATCTATGAACATCAACGATGTGTTCTTTAGAGCGTCAAGTTTGTACTATACTTGTTAAATGAGACTCAAAATCAAAGTACCAAACTAAATAATAAAGCCTGTTCAAAAACAGACAGTGGTTAACTACGTTATTTATATTAAATTCGTTATCGAAGAAAAGTCATAAGCCTGTAATTTGATAAATAATAGTTATCTTTATTATATATATATATATATATATATATATATATATATATATATATATATATATATATATATATATATATATATATATATATATATATATATATATATATATATATATATATATATATATATATATATATATATATATATATATATATATATATATATATATATATATATATATATATATATATATATATATATATATATATATATATATATATATATATATATATATATATATATATATATATATATATATATATATATATATATATATATATATATATATATATATATATATATATATATATATATATATATATATATATATATATATAATATATATATATATATATATATATATATATATATATATATATATATATATATATATATATATATATATATATATATATATATATATATATATATATATATTGACACATTTTGAGACATGATAATCATTGAAATTCTTAAATAGGGAAAGATTTTTATATACTTCGTGTTGGCGCCTATGTGTGGACCTGCACTACATTTATTTTATAGGACATATTGTCTATGTTACTTACAGTTATCTATATAATTTGTAATCTTTTGTCTATGAACAATCGTTCTTCTTTTACATTCAAATTTGAATATTCATTCCGCTACTATTTCTTGTCTTAGCAACATCTCAAGTAAAAGTATTTAGCAAACCAAAGGAAGTTTTCTTTAACCTAGCTAAATACCGAACATAAAAACTGGCGACCGTGACAGGACCTAAGCAAGAAATATTTCAATCCAACGGAATCGCGTCTAAAGCCATCGCCGATTCGCAACAGCATCGCAGCACACGGCTTGACGCTCAAGCAACATTAAGAAGATTTGCAAGCACCAGCCGGCAGTACCTATCATCGCTGCCGAAGCAGGGCCAAATCAGATAAGTGTCCATATTTCCAACATATTCCCTCAAAATTCTCCGTTCATCATCATCATCCATCCATCACCATCATCCATCTATTTATTATCACCATTATCATACCACACTATTTTTATAGCTATCCACCAAGTGTACTAGCTCATATCCCGTAAATTCAAAAGGTTAGTTGTAACACCTCTCCTAACGATTTGCTTCCTCTCTCTCCAGGGCACTTTCTAATTGGTCGGCCATTAACTGCTTTGCCTTCTCCAAACATTGAAGACTGCAGCCCCAACAACCTTAACCGCTACATGCGCTTGGAACAATTACGACAACACTTTTGGCGTCGCTGGCAGCGTGAATACGTCAGCGAGCTACAGCAGCGAACCAAATGGCGTTCCAATTATGAAAGGCTACGCGTCGGTGACATGGTTCTCCTTCAAGAAGACAATGCCGTCCCTTTGCATTGGCGCTTGGGACGTGTCACGCTTCTTCACCCTGGACCTGACGGTATCGCAAGAGTTGCGGACGTTCGAACTACGAGAGGTGTAGTGCGTCGATCCCTAACACGCATCTGCCCTTTATTTCACCCAGAGGACGAGTCTTGAACGCGAAGCTATGCGTTCAAGAGGCGGGAATATGTTGGCGCCTACGTGTGGACCTGCACTACATTTATTTTATAGGACATATTGTCTATGTTACTTACAGTTATCTATATAATTTGTAATCTTTTGTCTATGAACAATCGTTCTTCTTTTACATTCAAATTTGAATATTCATTCCGCTACTATTTCTTGTCTTAGCAACATCTCAAGTAAAAGTATTTAGCAAACCAAAGGAAGTTTTCTTTAACCTAGCTAAATACCGAACACTTCGTTATGAAATCTTAAGAACAGTATGGACGTCAACGAAGTTGCAGGCTACAATACAATAAATTTTCATTGTTATCATAATTAGCTGCTAAACTTTTTCTTGGGCGAGAATCATACCTGAATCTTGAAAAATTATGTTTTCATTATATACCTCACGTACTTAATCAAAGCTCGCGTTGATTTAGTTTCGCGTTACACTCTACGTTACTGTGTACTTCTAATAATTTTCTACGAAATTGTTTTCTCTATCTAAAAATCAATATGATGTTAAGCTTTACATTATTAATAAGTTATCGTAAAGCGATTATCATTAAAATAAATGAATTCTATAAAAACAAATACTAAATTACTGCCTCTGTATTATCAATTCTATTCAATATTTACTGTACCTATACATGAAATGCTACGCAATAAAAGTTGCCAGTGGGTTTGTGAATCAGTGCGACTGTAAAACATAATGGCTTGTAATATTATGAATATTACCTTGAATATTTCTGCTTCTGTTCAAAATAAGCAAATTTCATTTTTGAGAGAGAATATGCCTTTTATCAAATCCGGACACTATTTCTAAATAACGTACACCGTACTTAAAATATGTGTGTACTCAGAAGAAAACATTTATATTATGACCCTTTACATAGTTTCTTCTTCTTCTTCTCCCTAGGTGCGGTTCTGCTTCGGCTTGCTTGCGGGCTTCGAGAGCTGATTACCTCCCTTGTTTTAGAGTTTAAATAACGTAATAATTTGAAAAATAATCCGGTTACAAATCTACGAAACTGCTGGTGCTGCTAATGTTAAATACTAGTTAACGGAAGACTTCAATTACAGTATAAATACTACATACTTAATATGCGGAGATTCATACTTAATACAATTTTTCAGCATAACGCAATGCTAAGTCAATCGCAGGAGAGATGTTTTCTTTACACATTTTTTTACAACTATACGTCATCTCGTTTATTACGCGATTATGAAATACATAGCTATCTTAAAGAATTGGAAGATAGTGACTTTTAACAAACCTTGACTATGCATGATACACATTCAGTTCTATCCATCCATCCACAGCTTCACGCTCCATCCCTAGCGGTTTAGTCAGACAGAACGAAGCGCCAAACGCTGCGGTCTCTGCATACCTCTTTCGCCTCGTCCACTGTCATTAACCTCTTCATACATGCTCTCCGGGGAGTCCTCACACTTTTTACGTGACTGTCCTCCAGTATCTTCGATACTGTGTTTTTAAAAGTTCACCGAGGTCTACCCTTACCTCTCTTACCACTCACTTTTGCATCATATATCTTTTTTACCATTCATTTGTCACTCATTCTTTCGACGTGCCCAAACCATCTGAGCACGTTCTTCTTTATTCGCATTAGTTCTAGACGTTGCTAAATCCTTTTAAAGTTTTCAAGAGGTTTACGTCCTACAGAAAGTAAATTCGTAACACTGCACGGTTTTCTTAGATGCTAAATCTTATAAAAAACACAAATAACATTTGTATTTCTTAAATGTGAACTTTGAAAAACTTTATGCTAGAAATCGTTTTAGGTTTTATATTTACTTTGCTTAAATATAATGTTTTGCTATAAATGCAATGCAATATTTCAAAAATCATATGTGATATATTTACTCTAATTTAAACGTAGCGTGCGTTTTTATGATTCAACGTCTAATATTACACGAGTAAACAATGTTTTGATGAGAATACTTGTCTTGGACACTCGTATCGGCAGCGAATGTCAAATGTTATAATTAGCCTAGAGTCGTATGCCGCTCGCCCTTGAATTGTACTGAATGCATAAAATTAAAAGTATATTCATGTTATTACATATATATTTACTATGTTTCTTATATGTATATCGATATGGTATCCATTTATATCGCTTGTTGTAGGTAGTTTATAAAGTTTGTGGTATTCTTTTACCAAATAAATTTAGAATTTATATACGGTGTTATGAAAAATGTTCTGTTATTTTGTCCTGATATTCGAGTATCAAGTTACTTATAAAATACGATTGTCTTGATTTTTTTCAGTAATAAATATATAAATAAAATATATTGATAAAACATAATTTTATATCATATCAAAATTGAATTTTTATAAAGTGAGAGGTCTTATCAATTCAAAGTTTTGTTCGTTGAATTTCCACTTAATATTGAGTCTAATCCAGAGGCAAAGCTAGCCTTTCAATAGATATATTATAAGAATTCTAACTGTGTTAGATAATAGAAAAAATATATTTATTACATCATGTACAACAAATATTATAGTTTCCATCATTATTTAACGTAAGCCCTATTTTTATATTTTTATATTTTTGTTGCTTGTTAGTTACATACTGTTTTTAGAATTTCTACAAATTAAATTTCTTAAATCATTTAGAAATTTTAAAATTTCTTGACAAAATATTCAATCATTCAACCCCACTTTAAGTAAATACACTCTTACACTAAACAAAATCAGCACTTATTGACTGGACTATATTTGAAACATTAAAACTTTCTTTCTTTCTACAGTGCTTATAGTTTTTAATCAAAATTGACATCGTAAATAATCCGTTTCTTATTTTCGTGAAATCATTCGTTCTATTTCCTTAAAAAGTTTTTGCAATTCCGACTGACATATCCAGCTTGTTAGATTTCACGAGTTGTTAATCAACTTCGCTACGTTATCCAAAACCAATCTGTAGGTTAAAAAATAACATGAAAAAGTACCAGCGTTTTCCAAACTACCGATGCCTTTGATATCGAAAGTAACGTTTGTTTGACAACGTTTATCCAATTTTACTAAGCGATTATATGCATTACAACTTTGATACAATTTTCATTTGAGATTTTTAGAGAATATATCAACTGTAGTTATATATCTTAATTAATAATAAGAAAACAAAATTTACATACTTTTTATAGATGTACGTAACTATTATACGATTTGTTGAGTGACACCTTATTAACACCAAAATAAATAAAATAAACTAATAACGTACGGCCTGAGCACTTGGATAATTTCCAAGAAGCACTTCCAAATCCTTCAAAGTTAAAATTTTTATTCATTTCTTAAAAATATTATCTCTTCTTAGGTCAAAATAGCAGCAGCTTTCTGGCATATCATAAGTTAGGACCTATACACCGGTCATGTTCCACATTTTATATATGACAATTTTACGAGTGACACAATTAGGCATATTACTTGTGTAGAGTATATACGATTTTAACCAATACTTGATTTAGGTCATAATTAGTTTTGGTATGTAGATAATCGATTTAATATAAAATGTCTTATAAAAATAGTAGATTTCGTCAAATTTTTAGTATTCACTGTTTACTACAATCTGATCATACTCTCTCGTAACTCCGGTCACAGCCCAGAGGCTGATGAGTTGAACGTAAGTGAACTGGGAATTGACGAAGTGTTCAACGATTTATTTAAGCTTTTTAAAACGGAAAATAGTTAATCGTTACCACAAACATATGACGTGCTACGATTTCAATATATCGAACAATTTGGATTTTGATAGGAGTATTCAACCACAACAACCATCACGCATGTCCGTTTTCTTACAGAGAAAGGTGTATCCTCATGATCATCACACACATCACGTCACGTCAATCACTGTGATCGTTTGTGGTTTCCATACTATATACATTACATATTGCTTTTCGCCCTTAATAAATTCTCACATGTATTTTTGTATGTTATAGAATATACACAAAATCAACAGACGACGCAATTTCTATGAACATTTGTTTAAGATCGCACAATCGACAATATCGATTTGTCCACACGGTAACAAGGACTCGGAGAAGCAATCCCAGCAGTGCAGAAGAGAAAATTAGGCGTAATCTTTTCCTTCACGTTGTTGTAAGGACTTTGCTAGACAGGAATTCCATCATGAAATGACCCATCCATATTATTATCCAGAGGTAGTGGCGCTTAGGTGGCTCGCTCGCTTTTTATCTCATCTCATTTTTCTTAAACTAAATTTATTTTAGACCAGTACTCTAGCTTGTCAACTAAGGACTCAAGTAAAATTTGAATGATCCATAAGTCGACAGTTCGCCTCTGGGTGCCAGAGGCCATACCGACCAGGTGCCAAAGTAAATCTTTAAATTCGAATAAGTACCGAGCTTTATCGTGGTCTGGCATATTCAACAATCAACGGGATATCATTTTTTTTTTACTACGGACCACAGAAGTACATCATTTCAAGACAAAATTCTTGCATTCTGTATTTATCATAAAATCAGTATAATCTATGTCTAACGAAATCTTGTTGATTTATTGTTTTAAATATTGTTGACATGTTGTCTCATGCGATATACATATATAAACGATTCATATAATTAGAACCTCAGCTTTTGGAGTTGAATGTACGTTAACTGGAAAAGGAGCGCTGAGAGATGCTACGATTGAATTTTCAAAATTTAGTATATTTAGAGGCGTGTCTTAGTGGAGCATCTTACATCTTCATCATCGTCATCATCATTATTATCTTGAATACAGATATAGAGAAATATAGTTAGCAGAGGTGGACTTATCTTTTTAACAGATAACTTCCAGCCACCCTGTGAAAGTGAGTGAAAGCAGTAAGTAGGGAGAAGAAATAAAATGCTATTTAAATACAATAAAAACAGCTTAAATTAAAAAATAATAATACATAAAGAAGTAGAAAATATACATAATAAAATATATACGGCTTTTAACAATATTATATTTTTGGTTGAATTATGTTATTTTTTGTTGTTTATTATTTCAAAAATAAATTAATTAATTATATTTCATGAATAACACACAAAATCTGTATAATTTGCAAATAATAAATTTTGCAATAAAGGGAGAACGCTAAAGCTGCGATTTAAGGCGTGGTCTAACAAACCATTAAGTCCAGATACATCGCGTTTCCGACTCAGTGCTATTCACAGACGAGGCTTTTAGAGCCGCGCACTACTACTTTGTTGCTTCTAATAGAGGACTCAATTTTAGACAGTCTAATTTATTACCAAGAACAATGAGTTGTACGTCCTAGTGCCGCAGTTAGGCGATGTATTATTTTGTGTGGAGATGTTACTGTAGGTTTTGTTCCCACTTTGGGACATATTGGTATATGGCATATAGAAGTTCTGCGATTTTATAAAACAAAACTTTATAATCACGAACTAACATAGTAATAAAATTTTAAAAATACTTGAGAAATACTCTCTATGTTTACCTACATTCTTAAACGGCCAAAAACAGAGATTTGTATGTTTTAGTACTCAAATGAGTGACCTTCTCTAAGGTATTGTTAATAATGGTTTTATTTGAATATATTTCTTAGATTGTACTGTAGTCTGACCAAACTTTGAATCTGTCGTCATCAATATTAATATCAAATAAGATTCCATTCGTAAAGTTCTTGGCTGCTATCAGCGTCAGCCTTTTATTAAAATATAAGAGGGTGAGTTGAATAAGGCATAACGAGACGACTGACTTATAATGAAAGGGCGGCCTGAAATCCATCTAATGAATAATATAAATTGTTAGAAACAGTCTTACTCAAGACATTCTAATGCCTTTATAAAATATGTAAATTTTACTGTTTACATATTATATCAATTTGTAGGAAGAGCCTACAGTTACAAGCACACCCATGTGGCAAAATTACAACAAAAATTTTACGTTCTTCATAACTAATTAAATATATGTAGATTTTTCAATTAGAATTCAATTTAGATTTTGCCTTCAATTTGATTTTGTTTGACTTCATTAAGTCTGTTACACTCATAGACTCGTTAAATAATACGTATTTTCTATTCCAAGCAAATGACACTTTATCCTCTCCCTGATCTGGTCTCGTACGCACTCACACCGTCGACTTACAAAATTAGTCCACCACACCGTCGTTGGCAGCAGTTTGACAGAGGCCGGGTCCAGTAGTTAGGGACTACTAGTTCCTATTAGATTAATCTATATATCTTCAGTCGCGGTTCGTGATCGTAGCTGGTTTATTTAGAATATAGAACATTCCCCAGCCCACCCGTCGACCACAAGCCAAACTATATTCTTGCCGCTGTCGGCTCCTCTCAAGTACCGTAGTGCTTGCCACTTCTTAGAATACCCTCCTCTATCCGCAACCGGTATCGTTGTAAAGGCTAATAGGGCTGAAGCAGCGTGAGTATAGAAAAATATATATAATAAAAATCATATTAACAAAAAGCATGTTACTAAGAATATAAAATTTTATTACCCACTAAAGAACCAATCAAAGCACTTAACATTCATTTTATAAAGACTCTGCAGGATTTCCGATATTACTGTAAAACACTCAACCGTCATATTATATTGAATTTTCTGGGAAAGCACACTGTAATAGCCGCTACCCGCTAGGGAGACGGCCACTTTGTACTTACACTTTACAATGTTTATTGCAAACTAGATATCGATATTTTTATTAGATTCTCTATGAACATGAACTTTATTAATTTGTTGTATTTAAGTTTTCATCTATATTATAAGTAATACAATTTTTAAAGTAATATAAGTATTATAAAGGTAAAATATGGCAATAAGTTAAGTCTTATAATATAATCAATGAGAAAATCCGATAATTGAATATTTATAGATTAATCCTAATAAAAAAAACCAAATTACTGGAAATGTCCGCAAAAAGTGTATCATGTAATGGGTACAAGCGCAAGTACACTTGACGAATATTTTTATTTAATCTTCTACTATGACATACCAAAAATTGGCAACCGATTCTTCTTTTGCAGCTTGCAATTTAAAAAAGCTTCCTCTAAAGCTTCTCTTATCCTTTGCAATACATAAACCTATCCGTAATTTTTTCATTATTATGGCTTAACAACAATAACGCACGAAATTTAAACATTGTATGTTTTTTTTCTTTAATATCTTTTTTGTTTCTAAAATTGTAGAGACCTACTACCCTTTTTCACACTTATGCGTGATACGAAATTCAGGTCGGATGAAAATGGTAACTGTTTTTAATACCTACATAGGTAGTTACGTTATTAGTCGTGTATACTTTTATTGTGAAAATTAGGAACTCGAAATTTCCATTCGTAAAGACATCATAATCATGTGAATGTAAAGAAAATTCAACCCATTACATAATTAATTTAAAATAAGGATATAAATTAATTAATTATACGGCGTGTTGTAATTGTAGGTTGCTATGGCAAAGGTTACTTTAACGTTATTTTATCGATAACAGTTCATACTGGCTAGCGGTTTTGAAAAATAAAGTAAAAGTTCGTTCATTTTCTTTCATGTTCAAGCATTTTTTGTACCGTAACATAGTGTAAATAATAGAGAAAATTGACGCTCACACTTATTTTCAGAGTAGTGAATTCAAAAAAAATTATTAGTAGTTACAATTTTATTAGTATAATACTAGACGTCAGGATGAGCACAAAGTAACCAAAATATTCTATCACATTCAGTTCTGTAGATAGAATACAGGTAGGTAGAAATAACAAAATTTTCATCTATGGTCAGTACGTGGACGTGCCTTATCAACTATTCTGAAATGGACTTTTCACCCTTTCCGTTCAACAAACTGGTCAATTTGCCTGAATAAGTTATAAAATGAAAATGAAATCGTTTTTTGACTATTTGACTTTGTCTTTTTTAATACAAGTTAATATTTTATATTATTCATATACTACTTTTATATGTATATATATATATATATATATATATATATATATATATATATATATATATATATATATATATATATATATATATATATATATATATATATATATATATATATATATATACATATATATATATATATATATATATATATATATATATACATATATATATATATATATATATATATATATATATATATATATATATATATATATATATATATATATATATATATATATATATATATATATATATATATATATATATATATATATATATATATATATATATATATATATATATGTCCATTGCGTGTTACAAAATATACGCAGTAATTTTTCAATCATTTAAAGCTTATTAAAACGATTTATAAAACGGTCGGGGTTACGGCCCTCGTTACCTTGTTACATTACTCGGCCCAGTGTCTGTTAACATGAAGGTTGTGGGATCAAATTCCTGCGAGAGAAAATATTATTTTTCTTAATTCTGGTAAGAAGACAAAGCACGTCGAGTTCCACGCTCAATATCCTGAAATACGGAAACGGGAAAAGTGTCTTAACACTAGGTTTCTCCTGCCCGCCTTACTATGTTACTTTAGCCAAAAGTTTTAAACGTAGCATTAAGTTTCCAAAAATGTGCAATTAAAATAGGCGCTATTTATCCCATAACAGCAGAACTTAATTTAAAATGACGCTATCGTTGTTGTTGAAAATTGTGTCTCTGTTGAAGTCAAACGATGCCTCTCTGCACTATGGTAGCGTCAAGCCTTATTTAAGACTGGCTTAAAACTTTTATTATACAAAGATATATAAATAAATCAAACTGTAGTAGTACTTTAAGAAACTAGGATACAGAGTAGTCTTATAGTCGACTCCACGTTAAGCAAAATAGAAGATCAATAACGTCTCGACCTAAATGAACAGTGTCGAACACTTGCCGCCTAGATGTCTGGCGACCGAGTCAAAACAGTTATGAATAGCCTTTATGTTGGTATTTTTTGTCTGATACTCTTACCGATATAAGCGCTGCTCCTTCATAAATATAAAATTACGCAATAACAAGTATATGGGGCCACTGGAGCATCTGAATAATGGCGATCCATGCCCGTTGTATAACTTTTGTAATATATTCTACGTCATTTTGTACTTAGTTCATATTCACTATTGCCATCTTTAATTTTTAAATTCGACACAAATGTTTGTATGCAACATTAGCGTTTTCATTATTTATCTTTTGTCCGTCTGTAAGTTGTACGACAAAAAAAGGCTATTTTTTTTCTTGGTCAAATTGAAAGGTGAAATTAAAACAAAAGAAAAAATTGGAGCGTAGAAAAAGTTATTGCTAAATTAAGGTAATCAAAACAAAATACATGTGCATATATTTCGGTAACTAACGAAATTTACAATGTAAATAAAACTCATAGAGTGCTTCCCATTTACATAATTAACGAAAACATGACAATTTATTAGTTTATCACAAAGCAAACCACGATAAATTAATATCTGTATCTTCATTTCATACAAAATGAGTACATACGTCATTAAGATGCGTCACAACTCTTAACATAATGAGTACAACAACTACCGCCGCCCGCAATGTTATCAACTTTGTTTGTCGTCAACTTTCAGTTAACCTACAACCGTTAAATTAGTACGAATACTCAGTACGCGAGCACATATCACACTTTACTTGTATTAAGAACTTCAAAACAATGTCTTACAATATCATTTTCCAACTAATCGTTTACCAAGAAAATTTTATGTTTGTAGCTCTGACTGTAAATATCTCTGCCACCTGTTTTTGTATGTGTAAGGCTCGCTTGAACAATGGGTATTAACGTAAAATAAACAAATCTACAATTTAATGATCATTATTAAAAGTTACGTATTTCTATACCTATTGCACATATTATATATACGTTATTACGTAACCCTCACCACACTATTTCAACCATTAAACCTTTTACCATTGTATGAATCTCTAATTAATATTAAAACCGCTATTCTTGTTTCGTGTTAAAGTGTCAAATTTTAGTTTAAATTTATTATGTTATATTTTAGAAACTATTTGTATCATACTATATTCTAGAAATAAATGTTTGTTAAATATGTTATATTTTATGTTAATATGAATTTTATAATACTTACTTTTCTTATTTACGTATGTACCCAAAACCTTTTAAAATATAACAATTAAAACTATAATAATAAAACAAAAACCAAAATACGTTCACAAACATACAAAGTATAAAACATTATTTTATATATATCTTCTTCATATGAACTGTTATTTTTATTTGTATTTTAAGTAAATTTATCTTAGTCTAGACAAGTTATCTGTATTCAACAAAGCCATCAGCGTCTCTTAACTACATTGCAAGTGACCCAGAAACTTAAGTGAATTATCACTAAATGAAGAAAATATTTTTTACCACATGGATAACACAATATCTAAAATATTTGAAATTATAATTGATCTAAATATTGTTTTAAACGTATGTTGAAGATGTAATAAATATGCAAAATTACATTTCAGGTAATTTTCACTAAAATCAATAAACAATCTCAATTCGGGAAAAGTTTTTTTTATAGCTTCACGCTTTATGCCGCACATAGCAGGGAAGCAGAAGGAACCGCAGGAACCGTAGGAGCCTAGTGTTTAGTCCTTTCGAGGCATTGCATGTTAAATGGCGGAACTCAACGCCGCGCTTTGCCTAGTGGCTAGAGTGAAGAAAATGGAAAATGAAAATATCCATCTTCCTAGAGTGAGAATCAAATCCACAAAACGTCGCGTTTACAGGCAGATGCTGCGCTTCTGCGCCATAACGGTCCACAAAAAAGCTATATAAATTTTCCTTAGTCTGATATGACAAAGGGCAGGTTTGAGTTCCGTCACCCAATACTTAGTGTGTTGGAAGTGAGTCAGAGTGTCTCTCATATTTATTACGCAAAAGCCACATTTGAGGTGCCAAAAATATCAACCATATTATTGAAGAGCTTTTGTAACAATGTTAAATTAATGAACGTATCATTGTTTACTTTCATTCATACACATTTTATTGAAAATTTATAAATACTAACGTATTTATAAATTTTCAATAAATCTCTAGCTTAAAGCACATTAATTAGTTGAAGAGTTTTAAAAAAAATACTATTTCAACTTTATAACTTTGCGTCAAACAACTGGTCTATTTCTAACAGCAATGCGGCCAATTTCGTCGATATTGCAAATTGTAAGCATATTGACAATAGATGTTTGGAACGAGGTCATCCTTTTCTGGGCTTCAGATTGCTAAAACAATGTGATGTTCCCTTTATACTAAACAATTACTTTATTTCTATTCATTTAGCTAAACACCTCTATACTTATATACTTATACATATGTACACGTGTACATACGTACATACACATCACATCAAAATTATTTTAATAATTGTTATAATATGAAGTAATCTATTTTTATAAAGAGAAAGAAGAAAATCCGGCTAAGGGCAGCTTTGATAAGGGCTTTCGAAATTGTTCCAAAGAGATCAGAAAAGCTTACAAAAGAAATGCACAATAGATCTGGATATAAAGTGAAAGCGACGAATGTGGTTTTCTTTTTGCTACTCTACTGGAAATGTGATAGTATTGTTAAGTGCTTGAAAAAATAAAAGTTTGAACTCTGTTTTTAGAATCTATTTTATAGTACTTACGGAAAAACAATTGTATAAAAATGGAGAACAAAGAAATAAGCTTTGTACAGCATCGTAAAGATTCTTCCTGATGTTTTTATATTACTATTTATAACAGTTATCTGCTAAAAACAATTACATTTAACAAGAACAATATCTTCAATAAACACAATATGGCACTGTTTGTGTAAATTAACACATTACATAAAAAATGTTGAAACTACCACTGACCCATTTCAGTTACACTAAAGTGGGTGAAAACTAAAGGAGGAATATAATGTAACATGCGTGAAACGCGTAACTGTGTTTTTACGCATAAAGCTTACCCTAAGCAGAAAGGGCAAGTCAAAAAGTTCTTTTATTTTATTTCAAAATATATGAAATTCTGGATTTGATTTTTTCCGGGCAAGATTTTTTTAGTATTCAACTTAAATGATAAGTACAAATAATTCTTTACTACCTTCTAAAATGTCATCTCTTCATACAGCGGAACTGACAAAATTATATAAATATAATTCTTCAGAATGAGAACGCTACAGTGGCCTCACCTTTTTTATATGTGAACTTCAATATATATTCAATATATGCACTTTGTAAAGTACATATAAAAATGGTAGAAATGCATACAATTAAATTGTTTCATATTCTTAACGAGGCAATCGGTACGATCGATAAAATTAACTAAGCGAGTGGTGCCAATTTGGCCGGTGCCCGTGACCGCGTAGACTAGGGCGTGATCGCGTCATGCCGCGGCTGTTGGCCGTATTACTATTTGTCATATATAGTACATTATAAATCAATAACAATTCAAGCTTAAAAAAATAAATCGCATGGCTATGGTCTGTGGCTTTGCAGTACCCAACTAGATACTTAAATCAGGATATTTTTGTATTTTAATAGCCTCGAGGATTTTTCTAGGAATGTATATATTTGCAATAGAGAATGAGGTTTGTCAAACATGATGTAATTATTCAAAGAGTTCTCACACACAGCTGACTTCAATACACACCCATTCTTGACATCTAAGATGTGCTCTTTCAAATTAATACCGATGCTTCTCTTTGTCTGACCAATGTGAGATAAGCCAGTCACAATCAAGCTTGTGCTCAGTCAAAATTGGCTCACTCTTTTATTAGGCTTAAAAACATTTTTTATTGAAGCTCTTCTTGAGGTGTTGCCGATCCTGTCTGAAACTCCCTTCACATATGGTAGAAGTGCTGGTGTCTCTTAGCTACGGATGGCTTGTTGATCTTCTGACGTTAATTTAATAATTTTAACAATTTTTCTAGTAAAATCATGGATTACTACTTTACAATATACATAGATAACTTCCCCTCTACAAAAATATTTAAAAATATAATATACTCAATATATGTTTTGTTTTAGCTAAGAAGTGGTTATATTTGTTATATAGACAAAATACAGGTAGGCAGCAAATGTTCGAAACATTTTATGTTGAGTGGTGAAACTCATCGCTACGCTTTGTGCTGTTGGTAAACTAACAGCATAAGAACTCACAACCGCCGCAAGAAGTCAGACACTGTGCCGCTGAACGACGATACCCTTAATTAATGAGCCCTATTAATATTCCAAAGGTTTAACATATTTTATTACTGAATTAAATGCTGAATAATGTTAAATAAATTCTTCAAATAAGGACGAAGAAGAAACTTTACAACAGAGAGAATGGTGGTATTAATTCCGACAATCCCTCATATAAAATGAAGAATGTACAAAACAGCGCCTTTTACGCCTCACGTTACCAATTTCCGAATACGGTACCAAGGGAAAATAATTTTATTTCATATTTCTGTTTTTTAATAAAGTTATGAGTTATGTAGGTAATATTTTCAATCGTGTGTAATTTTAATACTAACAATAAAGAAATGATTCTAAATTAACATAAATATTTCATATATTTTACTTTAATTTAGTAACTACTTTACATTATTTGCGATATCTGTGACACATCAACATAGAACAATAAAATTTTGTGGCTTACATTTTATTGGTTATTATGTACTTGAAAGTTTTTAAAAAATATATCTTTATCTAAAATATAGACTTTGATTGTTACTATTATTATATGAATTGATTTAAAATAAAAGAGCCAAAAGATTATTAAAAAGCCACAGCTACAGAACCTAATGCTGCAATAGATAAGAAATACAATAATTAACAAGCTTTTAGCATCATAACGAACCATATTTTATGTAAGTTTTCCTTTTCCTGCTAACGACATTAATGTTTTCCTTTCTGTATACTTTGTTCTTTTTGGCTACCAACATTATATATTTTTGATATCTCTATTTATCCGTCTCAATAACATTTTTTCTCAAAAACGGGTAAAATTCAGCTAGATATGGTAACTAATATTGAATAATCATGTTTGTAATCCAATAAATAAACAAACATCAATACGACACATTATTGAAATACCGGTATATTTCCAAGTCTAGTTAAAGTAACGTAAATTTCCCTAGTTTTTAAAGTTTATAAACGAAGGATAAATTTCAAGTGATGTAAATTTTTGCACAATTTTATTCTTGTAATATATTTGTGATTACAAGTGGCAAACATAAATTGCTTATTCAAGTGATTAAATGTTATTTAGTTCGCTTATTACATGTTATATTCGCTTTTCACTGCATAGTGAAAAGCGGAGCTCAATGGAAAATATGGCACACACAGCACATATGCATAGTTGTGCGTCAAATAAATGTAATGAACTATTTTAATTTTGTCTTTCTGATAAACAAGCAAAGCCACTTAACACGCGATAACTCGAAAATTTTACAGAAAGTAGGAATATTGTGTCTGAAGGTTGTCTAACGACCCCTTGACGACCCTACATGTGTAAACAGAAAAAATAAAAATATTTTAGTAGGTTTTAAATGTATTACATTACAGTCAGTCGCTTTACCAACTGAAAATTCGAAATGATGTAAGAATTTAATTGCTGACGCTAATTTTCTAACGAAATTGTGGGAAAATGTGTACGCACATTTTTTTATTAACTTCACGCTTCATGTCGTCCATAACAAGGTATGTAGAAGAAACAGCAGGAACCACAGTGTTTAAACACTCCATTCCACATTTTTCGTCTTTCGTGGCATTGCTTGTTGAGTGACGGAACTCTACGCCGCACTTCTAGTCTAGTTACATTTTTTTTTTTTCAATTTTATAAAAGTAATTTATATTAGTCCGTTGTAATCAGGTTTGTAACTTCACCGATCAAATCAATGTCTTAGGGTCTTTGAAAATGAAATACAAGCACAAGTATCACTCATTACTTTTAAAGTACTTGAAGAGGAGAAAGTCCGTGATCCCAAATATTTTAAGTTACTTTGAAACGAATTTGTTCCAGTGGACACTAATATCACCAAACTAAAATATATATTTTTAGTTTAAAATATAATTAAATATACAAAAAGGTAACGAACAATGGTTACCTTCATAATAATTGTAACATACTGATATTTCATCTTTGTTATAATACGAATTTAGGGAGAACGTAATAATACATGGGGTAATTAGTAAAAGTTCAGTGGCTCTTTCGGACATTTTCATAGGTCAAAGTATGTACATGACATTTTCGTGTTTATATGTATAATTGGAATGGTTGTGTAGCTATGCGAATATTTCTGCCCTTATTTTAGTTATAATATTTAATAGAATAAGTTATCCTTTTTATATGATTTATAAACTAAAATTTAATAAATCTTTTGTTCCTTTTGTCTGACAATCTCCTTATAAAGTTTTTAGAAACAATTAATATTATTAATTTTAAACCCAAAATTTTTGTTGCTGCAACACGTGACTCTATGTATAGAAAACTAAAGAGTTGTTACGCGTTAGCGATGTCCATGACATTAATAGGATCTAGTTTAATGAATATTCGAAAATGAGTTCACCCGCTATTTGGGAATAATATTTTTTAATTAATAGAAAAAACGCATATCTAAATCAGTAATCACGTTCACGTCTCTCAATAACGTTAACGTCAAAAATGTTTGACTTTTAAAAGATTATTGTTGGAGATCTTGACTTTTAAAACTCCTAATTACATAACACTAACTAAAGACATCATTATTTAAACAATTCTTTAATTAAGATAAAAATAAAAGAAAACTATGTACTTATATGTAGATGTAGGTCATTAATTAGAGCTCGTTATTTAGAAGAACTGCAACATAACAGGTATATAATATATAAGTGTTTCTATTACAAAAAAATAGTAAGTAATATCATTACAAACATTTTGCATTACATTTATATAAATATTATGTTCTTTTTATTATTATTACATTTTTTATAATAATACGAATGGAACGTATATGTTTACGTATGTATACATTAAATACACATACTCGTATCAAATAAATATTATTAAATGACAATATCAGTGTTGATTGCTCTTAAATTTGTACCACTTAATATATTTCAATGAAAACCAAACACAATTTACAAGCTTTATTTACACTATAAAATACAAATGATAACTTTTAAACTTTGTCTTTAAACATAAAAGGCCAGCACTAAAGGCTACTCTTTTGTACGCCAATGTCTAGTATTTTTTTCAACAAACCGAGCGTAAGATTTTTCAAAGACGTCGAGTCACTTAAGAAAATACGTCTGTAAGTAGAAATACAAACACGTTACAGAATATTACTTTATTAAATAAATATTTAACTTTTTCTCTACAAAATAAGACTCTTCCTATGTTGACAAACACTATATTTGCAACATCTGAATTTTACGGAAACTAAACTATTTATAAGCTTTGAAATATGACAAAATCGTTGCATTGGCGCTTACAATGTTTATAAGTTTCGTCTCTAAAAAACTTCATCTAATAAGCTTACAAAATATTATAAAAAGCATTCATAAATATACTTTGTAGTGCTTTTTCTTGTTTTACATCTTATATATATAAAGCGTAATAGAGAAAACATAATATTTAATCAAACCGTTCACTACTTTCGTTTCTACTTTTAAACAAAAACATCGAGTGGCTTTCGAATCGAAGCCTTCTCCTCGCTATGAGTTGTCAATATAACCTAAATACTATAATTAGATAAAAAAACGTTACCATGTTGAAATGTGTCACAATTACAATATTTCATGTCTATCAAAAATGTTCTAGGGAAATGGTTGTTCAGTTATTTTTTTCTACGTGTTTTAGTCACGATAATATTATAATCGGGAAAATAGCTTATGTCCGCCTATCTGTCTATTTGGTTGTCTGTCTTTCTGAAAATTTAGAGAAGCTAAGCTATAAGGTGTAATTAATTTATATCGAAATCGATCAAAATCTTTATTAGACCAATGTAACCTAAGGACATATAAAAATATATATTATTCCGTTAATTCAAATAATGAAGCGTCGGGAGAGCTTCTAGTACTACTATATTAATTCTTTTAGTATGGGTATATTAAAAAATTATGCGCCTACTACTAAACTATCGTCATTCATCGAGATTTAATCTTTTGTCTAACTATAAGCCACATGCTTACTACTAAGCGAGATTAAGCGACAAAAAAACTGAATATCTTCATCTACATTTAATCTATATGCCCTTTCAGAAATTTACTGGAAACTGGGTCCATATTATGATATCACTCATGCAACACATTAGCATAATGTCCAACTTTCTTGAAAATAAATATACTGAAGTTACTGTTGGCCTTCCTGGCATATTTGAATAATAATAGGTTATTCTGCTAAGATGTTTACTTTTACAGTTTGGACATACACTTATGACGTCATCTTAGAATCAACTCTTCTACGGTCTTCCTGATTCGTGTGGTTATTTTCCTAATAATCCATTTTATTTTTAGTGACAAGGAGCTTTAAATACGAACATATTTTAAGATCTAAGCAACTAATTGACTAACATTTATTTATAGATTAGCTTGATCTAAAAATTCTCATTTCAAACAACCAACTTAGCCTCTAAGAGTCATTTATATCTCTATCACCTTAATAAATTATATATGTATATATATATATATATATATATATATATATATATATATATATATATATATATATATATATATATATATATATATATATATATATATATATATAAATATTATAAAAGTGTTATTATTTCTTTCATATGTAGAAGCCAACAATACATTAATCACATAGAAGTACCCAATTAATATTTAAGATGCCTTATTTATGAGTTATGCTTTTAAATTGTGTTTTACTATGTCAAATAAATAAGTTGACAGCTTTTCGACTAAAGCCTATTGAATATCGTGATAACGAACCAGCTTTTTATAGGTTTTTAATTTTCAACTGCAGTAGCCGCTATGCCATGGACAATTGACCTAGATTCAACATTTTGTAAGTAAATAAAGTAACTTACTTGCTTAACCGTAACAAAGTCCTCTGACCTCTTTTAGTATTTAAGTAGTAAATTATTTAGGGAAAACTTAAAGTACCGATGTGAGCGTATTCAAGTTTGGAGTAAGGAATATTTTCAATAGTTTATGTTATGATTAATCCTTAACTCCTTTTAATTCCCGACACAACCGACTACTAATCATGCTGTCTAAACAAACCAATCAAGTGTTTAATAAACGAAATATACAGAATGTTCCAATGACAATAACCTTGAATTGTTTCATAAATTACTCAGCGTTTTAGTTTATTCATTAGAATATAAAAGTTTCTTAAAATAAATGTAATTGCTACATACTAATTTAAATTGAATGGCTATTGCAACTATTTATAAATCATATTTGCTTCTTCAAAACTTCTTATATGGGAATGGCTGGACATAATTGGCAATGGGAATGGTTGACTTCTGGGTCCTTATGTAGTAATATTTTTTTTGCATATGGTCCCTACTTTCTTACTTCTACATTGCGTTTTGAATGGCGGAACAGTAATATTTTAACATTTAATATGCTGTACACTGTATAATGTAACTGTGTGTATTAAGCACAAGCTTCGAGTATGGAGCGGTAACATTAGATAGTGGCTAAGATTGGTCCAGCAGATAGGAGCTTGGACAGTGGAAGAAAAGTATTGCACGCATTGCAAAAAGCCCCTTGGAAGACCCACTCTTTTTGTTTTTCAAAATTTACTAAAAAAATATTATAAACAAATTTTATTTTCTTAACTATCTCTTCCAGAGATTTTATTTATTTATCTTTAAACAGCAATGTGTAAGACCAGCTCCCCTATTCGACTTAAAACTTTAGCAATTCGTTCTATCTCGTTGTAAAGCCTTGAGAAATAAAATGTTTTCAACAAACTTTTGTCGTAAAACCACGAAGTTCTTTTAAAGAGATATCAGTTATATAAAATAACGAAAAGATAGATAAATAAAAATTCATATCATAGTTAAGAATATATTTAGAATACCAATAGAATATCGAAAATAATAATAATCGTAACAAAATTATATGTAAGTATTTATATAAAGACATTTTACTAGTTTTTGTGTAATCTATTATTATAGAGATCTAGGACAAAAAATATTCATAAAAATTGCTTGTTAATTTCTCCAGTGTTGTGTTAGTCAAAACGATATGTCGTCTCGTATTTGGACGGAGAGCGAAGAACGTTGTGTTTCTAGATTTGCTTTATCTACTCTGCTATACACAGAAGAAAACCAAACCAATTTTCTTGAACTTACTGCCATTCATACTTGCCACTGAGCTAAAAACTATCATTATTATGATAACTATATCATTTATATATGTGAAATATACTAAGTTGCTGGTGATTTTGACATTAAACACTTTTCACACAATTTCTTGCTATTTTTTACACTAAGCAGTGACAAAATAGGTAGGCAGTCACTACTTTTTGCCCAATTCACATTGTGTGATTAGCGTAACTCAACACCGTGTTACCAGAGCGAAAAATTACTTCGTGACTGGAAAATATGTTTACTGTCAGACGCTGTGTAGCGGCAACGATGGATATTATATCACCTTATATATGTATATTTTTTCGATTTTAATGTAACCTTCGTGTCTAACGTCGGACTAATCTAAGTAAGTGGAGTTTCAAATTTTTATTACTTACTAAAAATTAATATCATCATCAATATTACCACAAATATATTATTACTTATAAATATTTATAAGTAATAATATAAATATTACTTATTTTAATTATTAAGTCATAGAAGATAGAAGCTAATTAACGTAGTAGCGTGTGATAACACGTATAAAGCTATTAATGTATTTTACAAAATAAAATTTGAGTTTTTTGATATGTCCATAACAATAAATGATTTTTACTAAATTTTTTTCTTTCTTATAGTTTAAATTGTGCATGTGTGCATTAGACGTTCCAAATCTTTGATTTTCATTTATTATTGAAAAATGATAAACTAAGTTAATTTTTTTTGTGAAAGTGTTTTATGTTATAAATTTTGACACAAATATCAAGTCTTCAAAACTTGGTATAGCCTAGATCCGGCCCTGACCTAACAGATAAATAACAAATAAAATTTTTCTTCTAATCCATTCAGAACATCCAAAGACAAATAAGCAAACAAAAATATTATCATAAATTCATATTCTGTTAGTATAAAAATATTCCATTGTATTGAATATTTTTTGACATAATTATTTTACTTTACTATAGTTTAGTTTATATATTTTTTGTATAGACTAATGTCCGTAATTGCATTTGCATTGACTTTATATCATTTTCAAGCTACATGCATTTCCAACCCGCCTTTGAAACTTGTAGAATGTGGACAATGGGTACGGGGAACGTAATCAAGATAATCCATGTTGCAATTTCCATCGAAATTCGGGACATTGGGTATTAAATGCTAGTTTCTCTCTTAGCAGGGAAATAAAAACGTTAATTCATTAATATAATGATGAAAATATCTCATTATTTGTAATTGAACTCACACCTTCACAGTCACAGCCAAACCGCTTTTCTATATTTCAGGGCGTTCACTATTTTTCAATAACTTATATGTGCTAATTAAAATTGTCCCCTATAGTAGAATTGTTTTCCTTGCAATTAATTATTTCTTATAGTTGTGCCTCATCAGATATTGTGGATCTTGAGATTTTAAATTGCAGTGGAAATTAAATATAACGGTCAAGAACTTTTGTTAAGGCAGCGTTGCGTTATTTCTTGCAATTTAATTGGATCTATCGGACGCTCACCGTTGAGGTAGTCTACAAATTAAAGCGAGCGATGCTTGCGTTACTTGGAGTTTCTCAGCAGACATGTTTCGTAACGAAATCAATGGCAAGAGAACCAAAGTTGTCCGGCCATATATCCAGGTGTACCGACGGTAAATCAAGCTGACGGTAAATCAAGCTGACATATGTAAAAGTTTAGATAAATATGAGTTAATCCGAATATCCTATAATCATCGCATCACGCGTGATAGGATAGGATAATTTCGTTAATTTAAATTCACTTATTATAAAATATGTCATGAAATCAAGAATTTAGTATGAAACACATGGCGCGCGAGTCTCACTCGAACTTAACCGATGTTTATTTAAATTGACAATATATAAACGGTTGCAGTTTATGGTATAACTAAGATTTTAATTATTACAAGTATATCTAATTGTGATTTCAAAACGATTGTGTTAACAAATGGGTATATTTATTTAAATACTTCTAAAATTCGACCATTTGTTTTAATTTATCTGTGTGTCTTTCTGTTTGCCCGGGCTAACTTACGGGATAGCTGAACTGATTTTAATAGCTTTCTCTTGAATATACTTAACATTACAGGACAATATAGGCTTTCATCAAATCAGTATTTACATTAGGAAAACTATCTTAACGCAAGTATCTTCCGTACATATTTTTTTTATATAAAAAATTAACGAAAAATGTATGTATATAAATTTCCATTTATTTTCGTTAAATTTTAAAAATAAAGTAGTTGAGAAAAAAACTAAATCTGTGTACAATACAAGATTGAGCGGATGAAGCTGGAAACCGGTCGCTAGTACGCATATATACAAAATTATGTTATTTTTTTTTAAATTCCTGTATAAGCCTAAAACTTCATTTTGTTGAAGGTTCCATATCCTTTATATTTACACAAAATAATTGGAGCGTAATCTTTTGCTTCGCCATTTTCCTGGTAATATCGACGTTATTATTACGATACGTGACGAATATAGAATTTTGTTGACTCGCTTCATTCGTGTTTTCTTCACTTGTACATACGTGTATGTGTACATCGCAGAATATTACGTTTTTTATATGCTTATAGCCAAAATATTTAAGTTTTTACACATTATATCGGATATTCTTCGTGTTCACTATTTCGTATTTATTATTTTTCTGATTATTTTTCATTCTACTTCATAGTAAATTGTGCAGCTATATTCGATTAATGTTAAAAATTTATTGAGTTTAGTGGGAAATATCCCATATGCTTTTATTTCCTGACCTAGGCTACTATGCACAGACTAGCCTCTTTTAATAAAGTATGAGTCTATCCTTGGAAATAGTTAGGAGCTATAAGAAACTAAACATACATTTTTTACTGTCATTATTGTACAATACCTTGTGCATATTTAAATTTTATTAACGTTCTCTTTATTATGTCAAATTTCTTATTATAACATATACCTACATATATACCGGTAGGAACAACCACAAAATGGTTATATATGGTCATTAGTGTGTGTATTGAAATTTTGATAAGTATTAAAATAAATCTTCTTTTCCACAATAAAAACTTAACTACTCTTAAATAATTACTTAGTAATATTCATAAATGTATTTAAAAAAAATAAAAAAATTCTTTATTTACATTAACAAGTTTGTACTTATATATAAATTTGTTGGAGTCTCCTTTTAAGCATATGAAAAGCCTGTGCCAGGAAACTCCGCTCTTCCATATCACGAATTATGTAACAAGTACCTATACAAGATATTTATGGTACAACAATAATATTTTTTGGAATTATTTGGAATTTGGAAACATCATATACTTCATTTTATTTAGTTCAGTATAACATGACAGAAAAAATTTCTGAATGAGTCTAGAAAAATCTCCCTACAGTATAAAAATAAAAAAAATAAGAGTGGTAAGGAGCTTATAAAAATTTGGACAAATATATCAAGCGATTACGCTTAAAAGGCATTGTAAATATACAATTATTTTTATTATTATTAAAATTGATGTATATTATAAAATAGAAGTAAAATAATTACCCATAATCACTAAAATATTAAAATATAAGTTTTAATATAACTGTTCGATATAAACATGCAACACAAATAACAAATAAAGTGCAATTTATTTCTAAATGGCCTATTCAAAATGTAAAGCAAACTTTTTCAAGAGGCATAACAAAGGAATTGTCGCTGAACTGTAAATTAACGTGTGAAATAGCAAATATTTTACAACATTTTGCTCTTTGCAAGCTGTCGGCCTAATTTAACATTCGCGCAGCTCGGCTGAGTAATTATTTTCATATTCTACGTGTCGCAAGCTCGAAATTTGGGTGAATTTTCAAACTTTACTGGAAAGAAGAGGCGCCGGCGAAGTATGCAATTAACACGTAGGTAAAGTGAATTTAAATTACAAATACTTGTTTTGGATTGAAAACTATTCTTGCCTTTAGGTACATTCTACATTACTACAAATGGGATGACTCCCCCATACTGAAAAACGAGTGCTACGTTACGTAGCATATGTACCTATGTATAAATAACTTAAAAATAATATTTTAAAAAATTCATTTCGATTATGCTCTATTTATAGTTCAGAAGTGATTATACCCAAATGAGTATATAACCGATAGCCCTTAACTAAATAAAGGAATCATCAAGTTCTTTGGGATATCGACGTGTACAGTTTTATGAGTAGATAGTATTACGGCATGCATGATTGTTTGTATATTTTTTACCTACATTTTATATATAATAATACACTAATAATACACTAATAACATGCTTTTTTTTAATTTCATATATAATTTTTGAATTTCTAATAAATGTATGTTCTTAAAATTACGTAAAAATACTATAAATAATTTTTTTTCATGGCGCTCTAAAGTTATATACCAGCATCCTTGCCGCACATATCATGAACGTGCATCGCATATTCTCATATCAAGGAGGAAGTGTTTTATTTACCATGAAGTACACATATGCGGGGACGGAGAAAGCAAGGACCAAGCAACGGAGTATCTTAACGTTAGGTTCCTAAGGTTCCTGCAGTTCCCTCTGCCCACCTTACTATGTGTGGGATAAAGCGTAGTTTAGCTAAAAAAAAAGTACGTACATGTATATATAAGGTAAATTTTATAAATGCACCCTATCTAAATGCGTCCCACATGACACTTCCAGATCAAAGTAATTTAGTAAGATCGAATTGCGTAACGCTACAGATAAATCTTGCTACATCTGTAAAGAAATAGTAGGGACAACTAAACATATGTTGGTGACAAGTATTTCGATCTTACTAACGAACTGATCGGGAGTATGTTATGAGTTAGTTTATATGCTGTTGAAGTAGGAATAAGAGTTATAACAGTAAAATTAGAGTACTAAAAGCACTGTTACAAATTCGTTTCTAGATGCGATTCTTACACTTCGAATGCGGCACTGGTTAGAATCACTAGAGCTCCTCTTCCTATAACGTAATGGACCCGGCACCCGCACTGTGAATCTTTGCTATAATCATTGAATCATTAGCTATAAAAATGTGTTTATAAAAATAATTTAAAACACATGATAAATATACACATAGATTAAAAATATTTTACTATGACCAAAAAGTAAATACTTAAAAGAATATAGTATTAACACATAATTCATTAATATCAATAGTTATTTATATGTGAAGATGCTCACTTTGTTCTGGGACGCCGTGCTATTTCTGATGTAGCCGTTGAGTGATCTTCAATATAACTAGCAACAAATAGCATATTCATTGTTAAACAGCCAAATTATAAATACATTTGCTCTTTTAAAGAACAGTCACACTTTACACAATTAGTGTCATCGTGTTAACAGCTCTTGCACAACAGCCCTTTATAAAGCTGATAAGAGATTTCATAAGTACACCTCTACAGGCTATCTCTAAAGACTTAGATACTTTCTTATAGTTTCTTCCTGAGAATTTGTTTACTATTTTAACTGTATTTATTTAGTAACACATGGTCATTCTTTATTGAATTAGCTATTTTTGTGCTATAAGTATAGAATTTGAAGTCATCGTGGTAGAGTGGAACTGTATGGGTCTGATTACAAAGGCGATGATTATCCTTACTAAACGACAAGTGGTATCTTACGTTGGGTCCGTATTTGTAGGTTCCGTATATGTACATATGTATAATTAACTTAAAACTATAATTTAAAAAAATGTCGTTATGATTTGATTTTGTCTCTTAATTAAATAAAGATGTCAATTCCTTGGGCTCTCCAAGTGTACAGCTTTCGTGAGAATAATACAATTGCACTTAGTATTATTCCGTAGGATTTTGTCCTAAACGCTTGTAATGTAAAAAAAAATGTTATACACTGATTACGGTTAGTTTAATCTTTCAAATTTAATTAAAAAAAAAAACATTGTGTTAATATATTTTTTGTAGTAACTTATGATTAGTTAGTTATATTATTTTCGTACGTCTCTTGTATGTGTTCCTTTATTACAAACTGCTTTCGCCTTTATGATGGTACAGTAAACGTTGATTGAAAAGTACCTTTCACAATTTTATTAATTTACCTATGTATAGCAGTTATCGTTTATTGACGTAGTATATAACTTATAAATAAGATCGTTTTTTGCAGCAAATTTCCAGTTGTAAATACTAACAAAAGAGAAATAATATATTTATAGGAGGAATAATCAATAATTGTTCCTGAAGGATATTAATAATATAATTTTATATGTAAGAAAAATATTTAAAAGTTACAAATAAGAATTGATAAAAATAGCTAACACAAAATGGTGTCCCTCAATTTACTTCCAGAAGAATGCATCCGCGCTTTAGAGCAAATGATCCCTACTCGTACAGAACAGGGCAACCTTCAGGTATATTTATCTGGCTTACTGTAATAAGCTTATTTTTATTACATTATCTATGTGCAACCCTACTTGACCCTCCTAAGAATGGCATAAGTTAAAAGTCGGAATCCTTATAGAATCTACATTACCATGACTTTATCTTGTGTTCGAAGAAAACGAAACATTTTCCCATTTAATTCAATTACCTTACTGAGCCAAGTTTAAGGTTAGGTCACTTGTAGATAAATAACACAAGCAATGATATTTACAGGATAGATAACAATATTTAAATTCGTTTTCTCTTTCTCTTTGAGGAATTTAATAATCTTAATCTATGATGACGATGGCAAAGTCAAAACGAATTCGTTAAGCACGAATTCGCGAGTTGTTGCATTTAAAAAAAACGTTTAAGTTAATAATATCTCGTGGCGAAAGTGTTTTTACGATGAATTTATGATAGTTTAACGGATATCCTGTGTTATAATGGGTTAGACATAGAAAATTTAATTTTAAATAGTTTCTCAGTCAAACACTGTTCAACATCACTAAATGACGATTATTAAACTATACAAGTAATCTTTATCTATACTAATATTATAAAGAGGTAACACTTGTTTGGTTGCAATGAATAGGCTCAAAAACTACTGAACCGATTTTAAAATTTTTTCACTATTTTTAAGCTACATTATCCACGAGTAACATGGGCTATATTTTATTTGGGAAAAAATAGGGTTCCGTAACATATTTGGGTTTTATGGGAAGAAGCTGTAAAAATCAGCAAGAAAAGTTACTTATTTTGCGTACGCTGTCTAAACTATAAAAGATAGAACCATAAAATGTTTTAATTAACTGTAGATCTTATAAATATCTATAAAAAAGTCCGCGCCACACTATACCTATCATTCCCGAGTGAGGCACAACAACCATTTTTTTAATTAAAAATCTTGATTTTTTTGACTCTAAATTAAATTATTTTATCACTAAATATAATTGATTAACATGATATTTGGTCTTTGAATGATTAAAATTGGAATTAAGATTGGATTTAAATTGTTTTGAAGTTATGGTGAAAATAAAATATTACGATTTCTACTGAACCACCATCACCAATCTACAGAAAGACAACCTGTGCAGTCTGCGGATGACGATTGTCAGTCGTTGATATTAGTGTCGATGTCTTTGAATTTACCTAGGAATCATTTTGCTGATCATGTGTTTCTTGGGTAGGCTTTTTGAAGCGGTAACCGAAACCCACGCGCGGAGCCGCTGTCGTCCGCTAGTATTTTATAAACAAATTTGAGTTCTTTATAGTGTTAAGTAGTTATACATCTATTTACATATTGTTTTCTAAATAAACTAATATTAATATATCACATAGAGTTTAGTGCATATCCAAGAATCTCTTTACAGTAAAATAGTAAACGTGTTTGAATTTCTTATCTCCTATAGGAAGTTACCTACGTACGTTCCACTGAATTCCCCGACTTCATTACATTGCCCCAGCCCCGAGGGAACAATATCTAGCAACTGGTGAGAGAATTTAGAATGAATTGTTATATATACATAGGTTCACGTACAGGTATTCTGTGAAGCTGATTTTGTATTAGAATATATTTATATATGAATATGTACATTTAGTATATTTGCTATTCACAAAAATAGCAATTTTTTAAACATCATAAGCACAACCATGTGTCTGACTTTGTTAAATAGCTTACGATCATAAAAATGAAATCATGATAAAACTGTATTGTAATAAAACGTCTAACTTTTCTAAATAGTTTCATAAGTTCGTTAACATTGGTGGAAACAATAAAAAGATTCTACTACCGTAGGACCAATAGGAGTATTTTGCTATTACTTCGATATAAATGCTATATAACTCGTGTATTATAAATTTTTAGCTTTCCGTATCTCAAATAGAAAATTTGTACGTGGAGTTCATTTCGCACAAAATGAGTGCATATCACCACACATTAAACTTTATCGACCTTTATTTTTATATATTTTCTGTGACATGGAATTAAC
The DNA here is from genome assembly GCA_037178615.1 of Dione vanillae. Lineage (NCBI taxonomy): Eukaryota > Metazoa > Arthropoda > Insecta > Lepidoptera > Nymphalidae > Dione > Dione vanillae. The sequence goes on from JAZFAU010000106.1 coordinate 835,778, forward strand.
ATGGAACCCTCAGTATGGCCTCGGTAAGTAATAAATATTACACATTCTTCATATTTCACTTGAAGGAAACAGTTTAATTCAAGTATTCTGTCATACATCTTTATAATGTTTATATATAAGAATAAGTATATCATCACTATCACATACAAATTCATTATGATTAATGATTTCACTAGTATTGTGTACAAAAGTTATAATCACTATTGATTTATTTATCGGTAAGTATAGATATATGCAAAATAATTTACCGGAATAAATCACAGGAATAAGGATTTTCCATTTTATCAGGACTTATATTTATTTTTTATCTTACACATCGGACACTTGGTCTGTATTTTGCTCTCGTCGAATTTTCAGTTTTATATTTAATTACTTTTTCTGTTAACTTGTTTTTTAATTTTTTTTACTTTTATTTAGTTATTTTTTTTTTCTTTTATATATATCGTGCAATAATTTCATAAAGATATATACATATCCTACCATATTTTTAAATAATTCCAACTACAAGAATGCATCACTATTTAAATGGTTTTAGAAAATTCATGTGAACATTTTAAATAAATTGCTCCACTACAGTTTCAGTAACGTACAATGAATATTCAATGAGAATACGTACTGCATGCAGAGATGTCAAACGACAAATATACCAACTCTTGATAGTCCATATTTAGAGACATCTGGCGTTGAATTTATAACGATGAATATTTTAAGAAAAGTCATGTTAATAATACTAAATCTACTACAGTAGGTTATTGAAAAAGAAATAAAAGAAAAAAGCTTAGCAATATAATATTCAGGGCCTGATAAGCATGATAAGTAAGCAAAAAAGCCTGGCCAACCATTGTTGGCGCCATGTCACGAAACACAATTTTTTGAGTTATAAAGTTTTATACATGAAAAATATTGTTTGCGTTGTTCAAAAAATCAGTAAGGAAAGCTAAAAATCACTTAGCAGTAAATTTATATGTTTATCTGTCGCCGTTTTTATAAATATTTGAGTTTATCAAGAAAAGTTTACAAGAAATGACACTCTGTTGCTTTAGTCCCTGCTTTTTTCCATCCCCGCTTTCCGCCTTTTGCGAGGCATTGCGTGTTGAGTGGCGAAACTCAACGCCGCGCTTTGCCTAGTTGCCAGAGCGATAATGATAATGAAAGTGTTTATGAGATATAAGTGAGAATAGCAAAGAACCTACTTGACTGTCAATGATGGAAATCCACAAATGCTTAATGAAGGCAAAAATATGAGTTGATGGCTTGGAAAGCAAGAAACGAGCCAAATAGCTCTCATTAGATAAATAGGAACAACAGCTGTCGCGCAACTTTTCTGGCGCTCGTAATTAACACGACCAAACATTTTCGTAGGAGTATTAGTTATTTAACTAATACTCCTACGAAAGTAGTTATAATATATATATATATATATATATATATATATATATATATATATATATATATATATATATATATATATATATATATATATATATATATATATATATATATATATATATATATATATATATATATATATATATATATATATATATATATATATATATATATATATATATGTATATATATATATATATATGCGTGTGTGTATATATATATATATATATATATATATATATATATATATATATATATATATATATATATATATATATATATATATATATATATATATATATATATATATATATATATATATATATATATATATATATATATATATATTATTTTTATATTAATTACTTATAAAAATAGTACAGTAAAATTGATACCATCGTGGCGTATTCGGCTAGCATCTCACTGGCAGGCGCACAAGTCTAAACATTGTCTCGAATTCACCTGATATGCTGAAAGCAGGACTTCTTTACACTCCTTCGCTTCGTACATACGAGTCAAAAAAAAATATAAAGTGAAATCTTTAACAAATGTGTGCTCTCTATTCTATATGTTATCATAAAAACAAAATGTGCACCAGTTGCATGACTCTATTATGCATTAGTAATCTACAAAAACGTTTGTCATAATGTATTCTTTCTAATCAGTAACTTCTTATGTAGACTTAAAAGAAAATTTTGAAAGAAACTAAACTAAGTTAACAAAATTTTAGTCTTAAATATTAAATGGTCATTGGACTATTTTCCTACAAAGAATAAACATGTTAGTCAATAAAATAATATAAAAGTAACAATATTTATCAGGATTATTAAACTTCAGATCTAAACTGGAGTGAATTGATAACTATATATGTAATGGCGGTAAACTATTGAAGTCTATAATATTTTTAATTGCTATACTCATGCTCAATTCATTCAAGACGTTTGTTTACAACTAGTATATGCCCGCAACATTGTTGACGCGAACTTACGATCTACGCGTTTAGATCTTCGTATGACAAAATTAACCCACATCGTTATTCTGCTATCTTGCTCAAAATATTATTTACATAAAACTAAATAAAGAATAATAATAAGGTATAATGTGTATGCAGCAATAGTACAATACTAGTGTATTTTGCAGATGAGCCTCTGACAATAGGTTTACTGTAATTTAGATGTCCATTCTTTCTATTTCCTATTCATCAAAATAAAGCGACAAGTTAGTTCGTTATTTCTTAAGTGTTTTAGAGGGCGTATTCAACAAATGCTTTCGCGCAAATTGTATGTCGGCTAAAAGAGCTCTTATTCACACGAACTCAATTAAATTTCACCCAGTTGTGAGTTTTTAGTTTTATAGGAAGGGTAAACATTCCCCAACTCAATAGTTGGCACAGCTCCCCATTTCATGCATAACCAAGTCCTTATAAAGTTGGCAGACGTTCAGTTCATTTTGCCTTCACTTTTACTGCAATTATTAAATATCTTAAGTGTTCATAGGATTGTATATTGACGGTACTCTTGATCGTCCTCTACACATTTAATTAAGATGCTGCAGAACCTTAACTAACATTATAATAAGTTTTAGAAGATCTTTTTAAAGTAGATCATTTTTGAATGTATTTACTTGAAATATGTTAAAATAGGTCATTTTAGAATGAATTTCGTTAAAATATGTTTTTTTATTTAAAACAAATTAAGGGCTTAAAAACATTCGCTTCGCTTGTAAAGCTGCAAGCAGCTAAAGATTTTTTTTTTGTCATTCTTGACCTTACTTTGCTTTATTAATAACAACTTGTATAAATATGTTTTTGGTAAAACAGAAATATTGTTTTCTATATTATAACTTAACTTTTACAATAAGTATTTCTTTCACATACAGATGGAAAGAGTTTCTAGAAACTCTTTCTCTTTAGTACACGATAGAATAAGTTCAGCTTATTTTAGGGGTACCAATTGCTGTAACATTCATTTAAATTTTTTTTAGAAGATTGAGGCTTTCGTGGGACAGTGGGGCAGTGATTTATGAAGGATTGTCCTAGTTTTAACCAACTATAAAGTATCTAAATTAAAATCTATTAAAAAAACTAATCACTTTTACAAATATTATAAGTTCAGGTCAATTCATCATAAATTAAAACATAAAATGCTTTTTATGTCATTTTTCCATTCAGTTTTTGCTAATATCATCACACAGAGGATTTACTACGGCGGCCCTAATTTGATCAGGGAATTGCTTTTGTTAATTAAAAATAAAAGCAGTACCTCCGGCGCGGTTGTTGCATAAACAAATATTGTTCCATGTTTTTGCTAAATTACAGTATGCAAATGATTGTGTACAATTAAGTATATGTATATGTTATGTACTTAAATAGTAAATACACTCTGTGACATTTGTAACAAAATTCACTGCTTATAACGTTCATTTACGGTACTTACGTTTCAATTTTGGTCCATATCTTATGTTATTTGATATTATTATTGTATTTTGGGTTATAGATTTAACACATTAATTAAAACAAAAAAATGTACTGGTGTGTATATTATAAATTCGCTTTTATGTTTTTAATTTTCATGTTGTTTTTTTATTAACGTTTTTCAATATGGTCAATATGATATAAATATAGGAAAAATATATAAATATATATATTACATAAAAATACTCCATATTGCATGGACTGTAGTTTCACTCTGCCTAGACATTCCATTTCATTTTGTTTATACGAAAATTAAATTATTAAAATTAAACGATGATTTAGACATATCATTGTGTAAAAATATTTTAGATTTGATCTAAATTCCTTTTTCCACATTTGTCATATAGGACAAATGAATAACTTCATTTGTTCTTCAAAGAAGTTACACTATACTATACTTTTCCTTAAGTATACGAATTTTCTAAATTCATTACAAAAATAATATATTTACTTTATGACATAGTTGATAAAATTGAATCTGAATTTCTAAACAAGAAATCAATGTAAATAATGATTTCATCGACTATTATAATGATATGTGTAATAGTGAAAGTATGTGATTTTAATTTTTATATAATAATGATATACACATACATATGGATGTACATATAGATATACATTTTATTTAATTGCCTATATGTTTCAGTTAACTTACATTTGTATTTAAAAAATAGTTGTGTCATTGTAAATATCCTATGAAGCACTCTCACCCACTTTAAATACTTATTCGTAAAATAATGATACTTGCATTGAATATTATAAAAATGTAGATGTAATAAACATTAAAAAATGTATTATGCTGTAAACTTTTAAAGTTTTATCAATTTTTTCGGATATTTAATACTATTATTTGTGGCAGTAACTTCGTTAGCGTGGTTTATATAATCCTTACCAACAGATTTACCTACTTATTTTAGTCAAAAATTGGTTTAAAACTATTCCCACTTTCACATGTAATCATTTTTATTACTTTCTACAGTTAGGTTGTAAATTGCCTAAGCCACTAAGCAGATGTAAAATTTAAACCTTTACTTTTTATCTTTTTCTTGGATAGATTTTCTAGTCAAAATTGGTATTTTATATTAAAAAACTATTCTATATTAAAAAACAGTGTCATTGGTATGACACTGTTTTTTTAAATCACATTGTCTATAAATATTATTATGTACCTGATTTCTGAACTTGACAGGATTTCAGATGTTTTATGTTTTCAATGTTTCCATCTGCTTAGTGGCTTAGACAATTTACAACCTACTTATGTATAAACGTGGCATACTCGATTACTCGGTTCCATGTCGAGATCTTAGATTTTCCAGGTCTACGAACAATGCTCATCTCGATCAATAATTTTTTCTAGAGTATATACCTTATTTCTTATAGTTTGGCTGATTTATTTTGATATGATCCGAATCCATGAAATATATACCTATTGATTGTACATGATTGGCTTATCATTTACAATGGATTCATTGAAACTTACTTTAATTATTTTCCGTTACCATTTATTATGCCTATTTTTTATTTTGCACAATTAAATATTTGCTATAGATCAGCTAAACTTCTATGGTTTTACATTAGGTGTAGCGGTTTTAAAAATAAATTGTAGCCCAAATTCTCCCACGTTACAAACAGATCAAAATTTTTAAAATCATAAATAAATGTTCTTTTTTTTATATCTCCTAAATCATCTTTATTTTCATTTTCGTAAAGATACGTATACATATGACAATTTTTTAACTACAAAATGAAACGTAGCTACGACTAGTACGAACGTGTGTTGCGTATATTATAAACAATCAGAAAGCCATAAAAAAATACCAATTTAATAAAAACATTATCATATTATTAGCAAGATTATTTGTAATCAACTCTGCACATTAAATGTAATCTGTCTGGTTTGTGGGTGTAAATCCCAATCAGAAAGAGAGAAATATTTTAATTTTTTTTATTTTGGCGACAGGGCAAAAACGCCCTGTTGCGTTATGCCACTTAACACGCATAGGCGGAAAGCGCTAAAAAAGAGTGTCTAACAATCGTTTCTTTCTACCTAATACATGAATTTTGTCTGTTGTTCGTTGTCATACAAAAACTGAAGATGCATAGATAAATGAATAAAATCTATATGTAGCCTATATATTGTCGACTAGTATGACCCTTATGATCCATGAGTTACAAAGTCCATACAAACAAGTCTGCGGGTAGAAACTAACTAGTCTTTGGTAATATTATCTTCAGAAATAAGCTTAGCTAAGCCAAGCTGCCATAAGTACGCAATTAAGCTATCAGTGTCACCGCAGTTGAATACGAGTACAAAAGACATTTTGAGTAATTATAAATTTAACTTCATTCAAATCGTTCTTTCATTTTTTTAAATATAATCTTTGAATAATTAGATAAATTGCATTAATTCAAAACTATTTAAGAGAGTTATTAAAAAGTATCATATATTAAAATATTTACATTGCAGATTCCTGTTAGTGCATAATGTTGTGGCGGAGGATGAAGGCGGCGCGAGCAAGTTGAGCGTCTCTCCACATGCCGACAACACTCTGCAGTCAGCAGAAAGGTAACTTTGAAAATTTCACGATTGCCATCAAAACATTACACATTTTATTATTTATTTATTTACACACATTATAACACGGAGAAAATGTCATAATATATAAGAATTAAAGTTGCAGGTCATTGCTGAATTCCCCCTGCTTAGCTATTTATAGAATTATCTGTTTATATACGAATTTATGCTCTTTTTTCTTACATTCAATTCCAATAAAATAAAAAAAGGGCTCGTGTCAACATCCCTTAGAAATACGATTTGAAATAGCATCGACGTCTATAAGTACCTTGAGATTGAGGCCAAGAGAACTTTATACAAGTTTTGGAGTATATGCTAAGCTGATAACAGTGGAATTGGAATTGGATTAAGTATCATAAAAAATGATGATATGAGGAAAAACAACCTTATATTAGGTATAAATTTTATAACATTTTAGAACATTTCACATATTAATATTTGAGTAAAATTTTTATTTCAACCAAACGGCTGTTCTTATGATTGCGTTACACCATATTTACAATAACATTTTGTTAGTCCCCAAAATATTCAAATCTATTTAAAAATGGATATTTTATGCAACGAATAAAAACAAACCAAGTTTTCATCTTAAAAACAAATTAACAAAATTTTTGACACAAGATATGACAAAATTTGATAAATCAATAAATATCTACCACATATTTATATAAGCCTAATACTATTACGCAAATGATATTTCTATTTAGAATAAATCCTTTTGGTGCTTGTTATTTTAAAAACAGCACCGCTCGAGTTTTTTCAGCAGCAAATTGCTGTAGGAGCCAATAGTAGACTTATATGACCGACATTTTCCATATTTTTACGTAAATTTTTCAAAAAATTTCAAACTATTATTTAGTTTAGTTAGACCTACTCCATTTTTATATTCTACTTTAAATAAACAATTTAATATATTTTATTCTACTTTATTATTCTGGGTAAACAAGCATATTATCACTAAGTCGTTACAATACCATAATTAACTCATTATTAAATTTCAAAGTTAACTAAATGGTCGCGACAGAATTAATGGAAAATTAATAAAATTTAAATAATTTTCGCCATATTCGTTTATAAATTAAATCATCATATGTGTTATGATTAACTCATAATAAATGAAGACGTGTTCTTTTAAACTTATGTAATCAAATTTATAATTCTCTTGTCATTACATAAATTTATTCAAATTACTAGCTTTATTCCGTGACTTCACTCGCATTAAATCATTAAATAAGTATTAGAGATCAAAAACTAAAAGAATCTAAACAGCTGAAGCTTGATTTATATTGACATGGGGAATGCTTGGTAGCAGTGAAGTACTAGATTTTGAAATTTAGTGACATACGATGTTTTTATTTTTCTATATTTTTTAACTTCCCGATATATTTTTTAAAAGTAGCCTATGTTACGTCTAGTACCTCCTAAAATGTGTGTAAAAAGTTTCATAATGATCAATTGAATAGTTTTCGCAAGGAAGCGTAACTAACAAACTTACATTCGCATATTAGTAAGCTTATTTAATAATTAATAAAATAAGTAATTTAATGTATTATGCCATACATAGTTCTGACATAGTACATTAAATTCTGTTGTAACATATAGCAGAATTTAATTATGACATCTTATCCTTGTAAAAGCCTTAAAATATACGTTTAAACGAAGCTTTCAGTAACAGCTACATGCCTATTTGAAGGTATTCAAATGGGATGGAACCTTTAGATATCATTGCGTATGTACATAATACATCGGTAGATTGATCGTAAAGGCTTTCGACTTAATCTCATATAGGTCGTGTTGTGTCAGACAATCCCACGGGCTTCAAAGGAATCAGCATATTGCAACACGTAACTACACGTACACGTACTACATGTTATTATGTTTCAAATTTTGTAGATAAATCAAAAGGGTTTAAATAATTTAGAATATTGTAATTGTATAACAACTATAAATCCTTTTGTAATTAATTATTTTCTTGTTCAAGAACAGCAATTAAACTCTTATATTTGAACTAGCGACCCGCTCGCAGCTTTGCCTGATAAGTAAGCTTAAATAAATAAATTTGAAAAGAAATTTTTATTTTGTAATAGCTCATTAGGTATTAATTTTTTCATATAGTGTACATAACAAGTGGCAATAACAATCTACATTAAGTCCATAACGTATCTAACATATTTAATTAAATAAAAATTATTACTGTATTGTTAAAAATAAGTTCGAAAATAAAGATTTTTAGAAAATGACGGTTTTTGTTAGTTATCCTTAGAAAATAGACATATACCATCGAGGACTTTTCAAAAGAAGTATTAAAAAGGTACAATCACATTGTAAATTGTTTTGTTATAACTTAAAAGGTATTTGCAGCGCTATCGAGAAAAGCTACCAATCGGCTTAATATTTTCCGACACGTTGAACTAATATCGTCATAATAACATCCATTTACATACAACTTGTTATATACTCTATTCTATCTCTCTGTTATATCTTTCTCTGGAATCACTCCATCCAGTATTTTTGGACCTTATCGCAAACTCTCTCGGTCTGTCTGACAGACAGAAAATATACAAGATTTTTATCGGGATAATAAGCAACACTACATATCAATATAACGTTTAAGCATTATGTTATGTTACCAATAATATTACATAATATATTTTAATATTATATATCAAATATTATACATAAATTGTATAACGATTAATATGAACATGCGCATACCATAATCACGCGACATCCACTGTTATTATCCGCGCTAATAATTTTATTGAAAAAAGCGATTGACGTCATAACTCATAATATACGAAATGTAGGTCATGTATTTAATTCCAGGCTGTCAGAAAAAAATCATGTAGCGATGTGGCCTCGCAACACGTTGGTTCGACCGATGTATTTGCATGACTTACAACTTTAATTTACTTGAGGATCGTGCAATTATACAATAAAATCGATATCGAAAAGTACGTTTACGTGTACGTTTTATATTACGTCGTTATTATTTTTTTATCATTGGTACTCAATGAAACACTTTACACTATACATTTGTATACATAATACTCGTCTCATTACTTATTTAAATTTTTGTTTCTTTCTTCTCTTATGGCACAAATGATTCGTGAATATATGTTTATGGATATGCAAAGAAAACTATTTTAATTGTGTTGTGTCGAGACATTCCATTCTCCATTCTTATTCAAGACTTGAATTTGATTATCTAAAATGAAAATGAAAACTATTAATTCTATCATATGAGAGGCCATTGATTTTTGGTAACTTAAACACCTCCATTGTCTTACGTCATTGTAATTTCAAAATTTTATTATACATATGTGTATAGGTACAATTGTTCGAATTTTTTTTTAGCTTCACGCTTTTTCCCGCATATCGCAGGATAGGTAGAGGGAACTGCAGGGACCATATGAACCTAGTGTTAAGACACTCCTTTGCTTCGTCCCTGCTTTCTCCGTCCCCGCTTTCCGCCTTTTTCGAGGAATTGTGTATCGAGTGGCGGAACTCAATGCCGCGCTTTGCCTAGTTTCTAGAGCGAAGAAAATGGAAATAGTAAAATCCATCTTCCCCAAGTGGGAATCGAACCCAGAAACCGTCACGTTTACAGGCAGACGCTTACGCCTTTGCGTAATAAAATCTCTGCCCTCTGATAAAATAAAATGAAAATATAATATATCTTATTTTACAAGCAAAGCCTAAAATTCTTTAGTATCCATTACGTTAGAATCTTGTTGATACAAAAAAATACATATTTAGTTATGAGTGATACTTTTATCCATAATTATTGTGCTATATTTTGTATGGTTCCAAGATATTTTTGGTGATAGCTTCAAAAATGGTGTTAAAACAATTAATTAAAAAAATTAACTTAATAGACTTAAATCTACGAAGTTTACATGTACCGTAGGATACAGAGCGTGAGTATACTTCATACATTGATGTTAATAAAAGGTTTTTTTTACAGATGTCCTAATATGGGTTGGTCATGCGTGGTGGCACGCGCCGTGGCTTTTCTCCTCATGCTCAGCAGAGCTTCAGCGCTTACGTCCGACATGTACGTATCACTATATAAGTAAAATATTTACGTTATTGACTTGGTACCGAAAAACAACGCCAACGTTTTAACAAAATGTAAAATACTATTGTGGAAATTATCAAGTATTTAATTTTGCTATAGATATTAGATCGTCGCCAAGTGTTGCCAAAAGCACCTCCTCAGGAATGGTATTTTGCAACACCTTGTTCTTTTGTTTTGATACTATTTTGTAAAACATGTGGCGCTCCTTTGAAACTAACATCTCACTTTCACTAAAGTGGGATAATGCTCACGTTGTATTCTGTTGAATAATATATAGACCGCAAGTCTTTATATTATGTTTTAAAATATGCGACATGAATAAAATATGTGACTAACAGAGGTTTTAGTGTAGCTACCAATAGCCCAGATCACAAATATTTGCATATGGAGGATTTTAAAACTTGTATTTTTCTTTATACTTACATGTAAAGTAGTCCCAGCGATTCAGTTATTTTTAATACCCCATCCCGTTTTGAAATCACCAAACATTTTACAATAGATTGGTGCGTAAAATAAGAAAACATGGTAACCAAATAAGGGATGAGCGGTAAAAAATGTGTAACCTTTTATTGATTTTTTAAATACTGTTCTTAGATCAGTCAGATCTAAGAACAGTTCATAGTTTGTCAGACAACACGGCTGACATCCAAGGCCATCTTTCCGGAAGCAATGGTGTTAAGTTTGCTACCGGCCATGCTACATGGTCATGCATAAATGTTGTTCACTTTGCTGTCGTAAGTCCAAGGCATCGGCAACACGGAATATATGCAACTTCAAACATCCTGTTAAATTGCAAATTATTATCAGTAGAACTGTTATAATGTTTTGGAGCGAATTTCAATTAGATTAAATTACTCAAGATTCTATTCAACATAAAGCAGATATATGCTTCCATATCATAAACAACGCGAGAGTTTGTTAAAACTTCAGAACCAGCGTTGCATAGGATATTCCTATGCAAGTGAGATATTATTAAAAGACATCTTGACCACATTTTCAGATAAAAGTAACAAAGAAACTAATACTTAATATTTGCCAAATGTTCATTATCAAGATAGGCAGTGAATTCTCCAATATAATCTAAAGTTGAGGACCGTCGTGGCGCAGAGGCGTAAGCGTCTGTCTGTAAACGCGACGGCTTAAGGGGTCGATTCCCAATCGAGGAAGATGGATTTTTCTATTTCCATTTTCTTCGCTCTGGAAACGAGGCAAAGCGCGGCGTTGAGTTCCGCCACTCAACACGCAATGCCTCGAAAGAGGCGGAAAGCGGGGACGGAAAGAGCAGGGACTAAGCAACAGAGTGTCTTAACATAAGATTCCACGGTTCCTGCGGTTCCTTCTGCCTACCCTGCCGCCTAACGTTGATATCGTTGACCTCTATATATATCTGGACTCCAATATCTACAGTAATGGTAGCCGTGTACCTGAAACTAAAAGAAAAATGAGGATGGCAAAAGACGCTATGGCCCATCTAAGCAACACTTAGAAGAAAAGGGGAAATAGTATCAAAGCCAAAATAAAATGGATACAAGCCTTTATAAACCCTATTTTCCTATATGAAGTAGAGACCGTGAATTATATTGGACATGACTATCGTGGACGAAAAAACATGAAATTGATCCATTCAAGATAAAGTGCTTGAGATTTGCTGAGAATACCCTGGAGCACAGAACGCACCAATTACAAATAAAAATTAATTTATCTCAACCACGCCTTTTATTATATTTGACCGAAAGTACACAATGAGTGGAAGTGATGATATGCTGAAAGACTTATTGTGGTTGTAAATACTTAAAGTAAAAGATCGCGTAGTCATTTACCGAGATGGACGGACCAGGTCAAAGAGTCATAATCGCCATAATTTTACACCTATCCGCTCCAGATCTCGATGCTGACCACGATTCTCACACATGAGAAACCGACTACTACTACTATTAAATTCTCATTTTCATTTGGTTTTTTTTTATACAGCCATAGTGATTTTCTGTAACGAGTAAAAACATTAACCAGATAGTAACTATTTCACACTCTTTGACTTTTTTATTAATATTTTTATTAAATCGTAACAATTTAACAAATTAAAATTTAAAAAAATTCTCTTTTTCTGCATATCCATGGCTGAATCCGTTCAAATTACCATCCATGAAATAAGGGTGGTCGTATACGACTTACCATTTTTGTACGCACCTAGGATAGCTCATAATCTGGTTCAAAACCGGCTTACTGCAATTTAAAATTAAATTACCCAACGTTGCATATTAATAACGCATTGGTATTTAATAAGGAGGAGACAAATAAAATTTATTCAATTAAAATATTATAAAGAAAATGGTATATTCAAATATTGAAAAATATTAGCTTTTAAAGTGAATTACTAGAGTTGAAAGTGTTAACGCCTATGTAACATCCTAACAGCGAACGGATAAAACGCAAACCAACATAGCTAAATGTAAACATAACGTATATTTTCTGGCTAAAAGCTTTTAATTTCGAAATGCATAAATGTAGCTTCATTGCTCTATGCATTAAAAACTTTTGAAACGTGATATACAGGGAAAACTACACCCTCCTTACTAATTGTAACATCAAAATGCTATCAAACCCTCCATCCGCAGCATAACTGTACCAGCACTTATTGCGCCTACAAGTATTTAATGAATAAAGCATTTAGTTTAATTACAATACATAAAGCTAACAGTAAGTGAATCTGAGTATCTTCGTAGATTACATTATAATTTTCATATTATAGTATACGTAGCGAATAATTTTGTTTAAAAAAATTTTCTAAAATAAAAAATATTTAAGAGTATAATCATATTAAAATCAGATTTAATAATGCTAGTGGAATTATATGATTTGCTAGAACAAAGGTTAGTCGTGTACGATGGTGTGGTTAAACAGCACTCCGCGGCAGGAATGAGAAAGGTTTGTAGGGCGAGCGTGGGGCGACGAAGCGGATGTAACACGGTAAACATCTGTTCAAGCGTGAAATACTTCCCCTATTTATAGACTACTCGACGTAGGACACTTTTGAAACTTGTGAAATGTATTGTTATATGATGCTGACTGTTATCATATTGCTTTCCATCTTTTTGACGTGTTAAAAAGAAAGAAATGTTTATGCTACTGGTTAAGAGGTGGCACACTTGAAGGAGCGTAGCAGTTTAGAGCAGTCGTATCACACGATATTCATGATCTGATTTCTAAAAAAAAGTAGGGAACGAAGTATTTCAACACTGAGTTCTCTTTGTCCATCCTGCCACATGCAAGGATAATCGCAGGAAATTCTCGAAAAGACTGAAATTAAGTTGTATATAACTTTATCGCATCTCTGCACAATATTATTACCCGTACAATTATCTGAGATTATTATTTCTTTTCACCTGCAATAATTTTCAATTTTGTACATATTTCAAAATATAGAAGAAATTATTTTACGGCACTTATAGGAAGATGAGCTTTTCCCTGCGACTTCGTTCAACTTGTATTATATGTGAAATATATAAAGAGAATCAATAATGTGACTTTTTGACATATGGTGACTAAAATATATAGGAACACTAGAGTAAGGCATAATTCTAAATTATTTCTCACTTCTGCATTACTCGTATGTCAAACATACATACATGCATACATGAACTTTTTCAAAATTTTATTCATTGAAGAGTTTTTACTATAGATTTCTTAAATAAATTTAATTTCTTTGAGTTAATAATATATAAAAACATGTTTTTTTTTTACTTTGGCTCTTACAAAAACTAGTATTTATACAATTGTGCTTTGTTTTGTTCTAGTTTTGCAGCGGGCAAGTCGGACAAAGAAATTCTGGACAATCTTCTAAAAAATTCCCGCTATGACAAAAGACTGCTTCCACCAGTAGATGGTAAGTTTATAGAACAATAGATGTAATGAATCATTAATCCATCTCAATCAGTAAAACAAGACCAAGAATATGTTACCAACAAAGAACGTAATTGAAAATTGGCAAGGCAATTGAAAATTACCTTTGAATATCAGCTTTAAAGCTGTATTAACTTGCAGATCCAGATTTTTGTTGTGGTCTAACTTCGCCGAATGACACTATGAATCAAAGTAATATTGGTCTACCCTCGCTCCGGCCTCGATCGCACAATCGCGGTTCGTTGTGTTTATGTTTTTGAAAAGAGAAGTCCTTCAAACTTTTTTCCCTATTTACTTTCTATAATTTTGTTTAATGTACACCGCAATGTCCTGGGCACTCATTTAGTTGTAATAATAATTTGAAACTCGGATTCACCTTGCACCTTATACAATTGACTGAATAATAGATTAATATTGAACAAGACTTTTGTCTTATCTAGACAAGGGGAACCGAGAAGTAGAAAATTATGATTGTATGGAAGTTGTTGGTTTTAAACTGTTATGAATGCAAATGTAGTTTGCTTTCTATGACTTACATATGTCCGCGCACAGCACATCCATTGTAAATATTTATTTAAATGTATTTTTTTTATATAAGCACTAAACATCCCATTAAATGAGTTAAACCTTTGAAGTAATTATTAAATGTAGGAAGAACGCTTCCTTTTTACAATTAAAAGTAATATAAGTACGGAAATAATGTATAAGTGTTTTATTTTTTATCTTAATGAAAATATATAGATCTTCAAAAGCAATAACTATGAATATATAACGTTTAATAAAATAAAGCCTTCATTTTCTCTTTTCACAAACACAACACAAATCGTTTTCCTATAATAAAAAAAAAACATACTATCTATTATTCTTTCAATATTGCGCGGAACTTATTAATCTTTTATTGTTGCGTCATTTTTTTGATAATAGTCAGTATAAAAATATATTTATTTTTCTACGTTTACCGAGCACTTTGATGTTTTTTCCTTTATTCCAAGCATGTTCTGTGTGACATAAATGTGTACTTGACTAGGTCAAGTGAAAGAGTAGATCAATCTGTTAATAATTAATTTATGAATCGCCTTTTCCATTATTTTGCTCTTCTTCGTAACTGCCAGTTAATTTAATGTATGAGAGGAATTGCTGATAATCGAATATCTTTCAATGCTAATAAAATAATTATCATACATAAATCAAGTTGTTTAACTAAGAAAATATTCTTTAATATTTTACGAATGATTCTTATTAGAAACTGCTTAAAATATAATGCATTTTCGTGTCATTAAATGCTGTGATTTATTTATTGAATTATAATATACGAATTGAACAATACATTGTTACCACAAATCGTCATTATTGGATTACAGGTGTCCTCACCGTAAATGTTAGCGTGCTACTTCTTAGTTTAGCATCTCCAGATGAATCTAGTCTTGTAAGTTATATTCTTACCCTATTATTTATTTTATGCATTTATATATCTATCTTCTTATCTAGTACGTTGTGGTGTTGATTTAATATATTTCTTTTATAAAGAATTAACGTTAATATTTCAGAAATACGAAGTTGAGTTTCTTCTGCAACAACAATGGTACGATCCTCGACTTCGATATTCTAATCAGTCACATTACGAATTTCTGAATGCCATTCATCATCACGAGGATATATGGTTACCAGATACGTACTTCATAATGCATGGAGATTTCAAAGTGAGTTATAGCTTAATATTTTATTTGTACATAGCTAAATAAATTTTTCATCGTTACAGTAGCTGAAATAGGTTTAATACAGACAATTGTACGTATGATTTTAGAACTATTTATATAATATTTTTTATTTATCGCTGGTTTTACGAAGCCTGATTACATGTTATGTTTAATTCTTTATAACAATGATACCAATATTTATCATCAGAATAGTTACAGGTTTCTTTATCTGTAAAGGTAACAATTATAAAATATTTTTTACCAACATTCAAAAATAAGACCAAGGATCAGTTTAATGATAGCGCATTAAGATACTATATATTTGAACCTAAACTTACTACAAATACAGAGGAGAGGCTCCAAACTTTACAGTACACAGTTACAATTGGCATCAATTAATATTAATAAAGGTGGCTATTTAAGGCCATTTTCACCGGTTACGGATATAGTTTCAGATAGTAAGCTAGTAGTTACCTGCTATCTACTAGATACAGTTTGATACTCTAAACAAGGTCTTTCTGCCTACTGTAAGCATGTTTTTCTTCTAAAATATTCTATCAAAGACCTGTGAAACCAATAATTGGTCATGTGCTGCTAAATAAGCGATATACTTCCTATCTGGAACTTTATCAGCAAGTAGAGAAACCAGCCGGTTAGTTTTATTAGATATTAGCTGCTAATTCAATATGATATGTATACATTTAGCTGTCGAAATAATTACAAATAGAATAAGTATAAAAGCGAATTATATTGTGTTTCAATATAACATTTCAGGATCCGATAATCCCCATGCATTTTGCGTTACGCATATACAGGAATGGCACAATCAACTATTTAATGCGGCGTCATCTCATTCTGTCCTGTCAGGGACGGCTCAACATCTTCCCCTTTGATGACCCATTGTGTTCATTTGCGTTAGAGAGTAGTGAGTAATGTTTTATAGAGTGAATGTTAATATTTTTTTTTAATTATTATATATTACTTAATATGACAGTAATATTAAAATATTGTTCCCATTAACATATTATATTCAATTAAACATATAAAAATCGTTGTAATAAGTTGTTTTTCTTTTTGTAGAACACTAGATAGAGTAGTTTTCAGTCAAGTTGTTAAATATCAGTTTGATTTATTGATTTAACCAGGATTTTTTACAAAGAAATAAAATTAAGTTTCCATCGGTTAATAAAATCTTTTGTTTCTAGTATCATATGAACAATCTGCAATAACCTACGTGTGGAAGAATGATGAAGACACATTGAGGAAGTCGCCGTCGCTAACAACATTGAACGCGTATCTTATTCAAAACCAAACAATACCATGTCCCATCAAAGCGAGCTGGAGAGGTAATAGATAGATCACTTTATATTTAATCGCTTCCTATAACATTTATGACAAATTAATACAAGCGTATACAGGGTGTCCATGAAAATGGGTAATCATAATTTTTATATATTAGCATAAGTGTATTATTTACATGTACATATATATCTTAACGACATTACTGAAAAGTAAAGGGCATTAAAACCAACTTCTCTATATATGAATATATTTTTCTGAATTTAATTTGGTTACAGATTCTGCGGGAATTCTTCATAATAATTTAAGAACTGCATAAATCTTACATTACTATGTATAATATTGTAATTTAAGGGTTTTCAAATTTTTCTTATAAAATTAGTCCTGATTAGTGCGTAATTATCATCATGATGACTAATAATATTTAAAAAATAGAATATAATTAGTATATAAGTGATGTGTTTCTTTTTCGATATAAAATACATATTTGTATGTACGTTTCAGAATGTTTGGAAGAACAGTTATATCAATTTTTCAATGACATATTTATTTTAAATGTTGGTTTTATTTAAATCCCTTTATTTGATTTATGTTTTTCAAATTCTTGTTAATTTTTCTTGTTACACCTAGTTTCGTGACTCCCTGTATATTTGCCAGCATTCCAATCGCCCTAATTATGTAGCTTAGAGATCCCGTTATATTATTTTGTTAAGAGCACAATCCCATAAATGATTAAAACAAATTCTAATTAACTCTTTTCAGCTTGGTCTTGGTTTATCGAAACATATTTTTAAGTTTTTCGTGCTGTCTAGTTACAAAATTGTCTTAGAATATATTCGTTTTATAATATATTATAGCTTTTATTATCTGTTAGATATATGAAATATTTGATACGTAGAGATATAGTAGATCTAATTGGGTGTAGCTGTAGCTGTAGATGTGGCATGTTCGTTTTTTATTGGTTTCAAACACACATTTTGCATTAGTTGTACGGTATCGGCTTCCGTTTGTGATTTTAAAATATTAAATAATAAATTTTAAATGTAGAGTGTAAGAATTTATTCACGTCTTTGCAAGCAGCTGATGGTATTTCACTTTACGAGGACGATGAAGAGCTGACATGTAATCTTTGCCAGAGACGCTTTGAGGAGCAAGGTACCTACCTATTGAGTTGAACTGGATGACTGACAGTCCCGGTGTTATCGTATTTATACCGTATTCTCCGCTTATGTGTGAGTAATTGCGTTGTTGTGTGATAGAAAAAGGAATATGCCAAAGGAACATAAGCTCGTAATTCCATCATTCACAATCATCGTACATTAACTTTTAATTTGTGTTACTTTTGCACGTAACTGTTTGGATGCACGTGATAGAGGTTAGTCGATTTTGCTAATTGAATTGTCGTTACACTATGCTCGTACACTGGTACACAACACGCATTACTCGTGCATACGGAATCGTAGTATAGAAAGTAATTAAAATCGTAATTGTAAATAATTACAAGGCCACTGAATAGAGTTATTTGGAATATATCCAATGTATCCTAACCGTCTCTTTCATTGTGCAACTGAATACAACACGATACTGTAGCCAGCGAGCGCGTGTTGTATGACGTTCGACCGTTACGAGTAATATTAACTTCACAGGGAACTACAGCTGTCTAAAGGTGGACCTTATTTTTACGAGAGACCGAGCATTCTACTTTACCACAGTATTTATTCCCGGCATAATCCTGGTGACCTCTTCTTTCATCACATTTTGGCTGGAATGGAACGCAGTTCCAGCTCGTTCCATGATAGGTAAAATTGGCTGGCGAATGGAATGTTCTCGGTCTTGCATCTTGCATCTCTCTCTTCGTAGACGTGGCTGCGGCTGTTAATAACACGCTAACATTCTTCTTTGCAGGTTACTGTCGCTTAACGTTGGCAATGTAGATTTCAAATGTATGCCGACGAGTTATCTTTCACAAACGCTTTGTTTTTTATGATTTATGTTTAGAATATGCTTGACATTTTAGGTAATTACAGCTGCCTCAAAGTGGATCTCATCTTCACGCGAGATAGATCATTTTACTTCACTACCGTTTTCATTCCGGGGATCATTTTGGTGACATCGTCTTTTATTACTTTTTGGCTGGAATGGAATGCAGTGCCTGCTAGAGTTATGATAGGTTAGTTTTTAACTCTTTTATTTGGAATGATTAAACACGATATAGGTACATCGTAACACTCTTATTTGTATAATCATATATGTAATTCTTGAGGCGTAACATACAAATTAACATCATAATCATTGCGTAAGTGGATATTTACTAGTAGAAAGTTCTTTTGATTTCTAGTTCTTCGAGAGAATATAAGTACCATGCACCTTTTTATAAGGCTTTTAAATTAGGAGTCCTAGTATATTTTAGAAATATGATATTTAATTTTGTGTGAATATTATTTTAAATATTAAAATATCGCACTTAATGCTTTTTTATAGCACTAGCTTATAGAATTTTAATAATTTTAAGCTTTCTTAACAAAATATGAACATCCAGCATACTCTCCGCATGTAAATATATTTATATAAAAAAGTAATTATATATAACAAATAAGTTATCAACAGCCAGCTAACTTCATAGCAGCTTAGCTTGAACGCTCAAGACACGAATGCTTTGAAAAGTATATTTGCACCATTCATTACTCATTAAAAAGAGTAATAAGTTAAAAAAACGCAACTCCGCTGGTATGTTCATATCTAAATCAATTCGCCAATGTAATATGATCTTCTCGGACAGGTGTTACCACTATGTTGAACTTCTTCACAACGTCCAACGGATTCCGTTCCACATTGCCAGTCGTATCAAACTTGACAGCTATGAATGTTTGGGACGGCGTATGTATGTGTTTCATCTACGCATCACTGCTAGAGTTCGTGTGCGTGAATTACGTGGGCAGAAAACGACCTCTTCACAACGTGGTGTACCGACCAGGGGAGAACCCGGTAACACAGGTGAGTTAATAAGGGTTACGTTGATATAGTGTGACTATGGATCATAGCAATGCTTTCTTGTGAGTGCACCTAACAGCAAAATTCAATGTGTACCAAAATGTTTTATATAATATGATAAATGATATAGACAGTTTATAGTGTTTGTGTGATTGGTGTTTCTATTTTATTGCTTAGTACTCAATACAAGCCGTCGAATTAATGGTCGTAGGAATTAATTAAAATAAGTAATAGGTGTATCAAGCCAGTGGTGAATTTATACTTTTTATAAGATTTTAATACACTGATCTACTGCCTTTATTTTCACATAGATAGATTCTACAACATTAAATAAATACGCCATGTGGTAAATACGCCACTGTATGAATCTTATATATAATATTTATGTACAAAATTTTTGTATAACATAGTTAATAAAATCATTATTATTAAAAACTCTAAAACTTTAAATAAAATTTTCATAAGTTAACTGCAGAAAGTACTTTATACTTATGTTTCCCATTTTAATTCCCAATAAAACGGAGCTTATAGTAAAAAAGACTATTCACTAATAGTAATTTACTATAAAAATATAGTTTAATTGAAAACTAAATATAATTTGTCTAAAGAGAACAGGTTTGTCCACATAAATATTGCAATGACCATTACGTATGTATGAATATCAAAATGTTTGCGTCTCCATTATTATGAATATTTTCAGGTTCTAAAATTATTCATTTAACAATCTATCTTGTTCTAACAAGTGGCAAATGACACAATTATACCATTATTATTAATTGTAATTTATATTTTATTTACTGCATTAACGTTACGTCTTTGACATATGAGATTGATTTATTTTTAAATTATCTATTCTTACTCTTTGCAATGTTTTCTTTCATTACCACTTTTTTACAATATGTACAAGCATGTTTCAATAATTATCAATATTTTTTTTTACCGCATGATTTATCATTTCTGTATGCATGTTATCCTTTTTATAAAAATAATTATTTAGAAAAATATTTTTTATCATTTGTACACCAAAATATAAAGACTATTTTGTGTGGCCATAGTTGATCCTGTCATATTAGTTCTCGTATTCATGGAGCATCAGATTATTATGTTTATAAAGAAAACATTGCAAAGATTAATAAAATATGTAAAGATAACTGATAACTTAAGTATTTTGTAAAAAAAATTGGAAATAAGCATTATTTATGTGTGGCCACATCAATCTAGTCTATGTTCACCGATGCACTCCAGTAGACCATCTGTCACAAGTGAACAATATGTCTGTATAATGTGTTCACAGCGACTGCCCGCAGTTCTCAGCAGAATTGGCATTATACTGGCCAGCCCTTTGGTAAGAACATTCGCCATTATCACTGGCACATTCCTGAAACGAGACTGTTATATTTCTTATAACGATCTTAAATTAGATAGCAAATAGCAAAATACTAAGAAATATAACAGTGTAGGACACCATTGCAATCACAGCACAGAAGCACAAAATCATCCAAAAACGCATGCGTAGACAGCAGAATTTAAAATACAAATATAATTAATAAGCAATAGGTATGCTAAGTAGACTTGTTTCATACACTGTTGTTTATTTATATAGGTACATAGGTGTAGACTTGTAATTGTATTTAGCTAATTTGTAAGTTCTTCATAATTTATATTAATCAAATTAAAGAAAGGTAATACGCCTATGGAATGCACCACAAATCGTTAAGGAAATTGTTATAAAAGAAGGCGTAACATAATAGTACGCTACGTAATTTGCATTCGACAATGCTTTGTTAGTAGTCATCAGTAACATTGTGCAGCTTATGCGATCACGAATACAGTACCACATCTGATGCTTCGGCTAAAGTAAATAATAATATTCATCCGCGTAGGAGGCGATGGCATTCCTCAATTGGGCAAAATCAGAAACGCCCCAACCGGAGTCTAGCGGTGCTGTAAGTGATGTCACAACGTCCAAATACATTTCGAGTTCAAACACCATACCATCTCAGATATGATATCACGAAATCTAACGCATACTTTTTTTTTTAATGCCACTTCGGATCGCTACAGCCTGTAAGTAGCCAATAGTTTTGTAGAGTATTTACCAAAGCATTAACATACCCATAACGTCATTCCGACCCATAAATTGATTTCATACATATTTCCCTTAGTGTTGGAGTAGATAGCAAGCGACAGTGTTGGATGAACATTTTAAATATAAAACTTACGTATATTTATCAAAATTTAAGTAACTTAAAAAAAGAAACGGACCAAGAAATACAAATATCGTGATGAACTATAAAATCCAACACTGTTATTAGCGCATTAATGAAATATTTTTTTTATTAACAATATAACTTATGAAGATACCTTTACGAAGATTTATAAATGTGATTTATATAATCACTTGACTGCAGGGTGATAAAAAGCGGGAGTCAACAGGAGCTGCCGACTTGGTGACGTGTACAACGTGCACCGGGGCGCCGGGCTCGTGCACGCACACGGCCAATAACGGAGGTGTTTCTGAGGTAAAACATATGTATATGTATCCACTATGTTATGTTATATATTATATTTATTAGCGTAATAAATCACAAAACAATGATTTATTACATTTTCGTCAGTCTGTCTTTTCGATTGTGTACGTTTACGCATTTATGGTGGTAAACTTACCTTAATATTTAAAACTTGGGAATATTTCAATAACTCATTTATATAAAATACAAAATTTGAAAATACACAATCTCTATATTATACCTTACAATCAACTACAAGTATTTTATACGACGAAACTGTTGCAAGTGGCTGAAATTTCAATTTTACTTTCCCACGTATATTAAACCAATTGCTTTTAAACGAGATACAATGACCTTGTAAATTATTTTCACTTTATATTATTCCGTTAACACAACAACAGACGGGTACCGCACTCAGTCAACTGATTTTGGTTTAATACACATAGTTTAATATAAGTACACTTATATTTTCGTATATATCTACACAATTTATTTTTTTCATTGCTTATTGTTTTTAGTGTCAAAATGTAGTTTGTATTTTTAGTTCGCCATCATCATTCATTTGCAAAATTATTTTCAGCCATGTTTCGTCCAGGTCCGTAAAAAGGAGCCGCCTCATCCGATCCGAGTCGCGAAAACAATCGATGTGATCGCCCGAATCACGTTCCCTACTGCCTACGCCGTATTTCTTATCTTCTTCTTCATACACTACAAGGCCTTTTCTTAATCATCAATCTGCGCGCTTCGAGCTTCGCGTCAGAATCTTTTAGAATATAAACCAGACTATAACTTAGCTTCGTATTTCTACATCGTATAGCACAGCTTTATTTGACAAATCCACTGTGAACGAATAATCAACTTTAAAGTTGTGATTTAACCTACTTTATTTGAATAAGAAAAAATAACCATAAAGTATTGAGAGTTAACAGTTTATTTCTTATTAATAGACACCATGTTATAACGTTACCATTACGATCGACTATTTGAAGATTAACGTAAAAAAATATTTATTTATTATATTTTATTTAAAAGGTCTATATTTGAGAAATATTAAAACAGTTTCAGCTTATATGGACTGCCCATCGTATTTGGAGGTCTTGAAATAGATTCAACAGCCATCTTCAATCCACGCCAATCCAAAGATAATATTGCGATTGGGAAACATTTTTAATAGATCTTATGACAGATCAAAGTGGGAACAATTCACATAATAAATTCACTATTAAGTTTATCTTGAAAAAATAAACAGTATATTTTAAACTTTGTAGGTATCGTGTAACTTTACCGAATCTATTTCAATCCTTCAAAACAGTCCAATTATAATAATTCTTTTAAAACTTTTAGTAGTTGTTGTTGTTATTACTATTACTATATACTCATCATATTTTTAATTTTCAATATGATCCACGTCTACTTTTGTTATTATATCACCATGAATGACGGTCTCTTATAAGACACGTCACGCTTGTATGTATGCTGTGTGTTTATTACTTTGAGACCGAAGTTAGTTGTAGATAATAAAGCTCAAATAAGTAGTTATTTTTTTAAGATTTAGTCACTATCCTAACGATCACAGCGTTTTCGTATTTAAGATACCTAAACATAAATATTTGGTATAATACCATGAACATGCCTTCTATTGTTCGATTCATATATTAATTTTTTGCCTGATTAGAATAAAAATAGATATATTGTAAATACAAAAGAATTATTAATACGTAATGTAAGCTTAACGTAACATGATGGTAAGTAGGTATCGTTCAACTATGTTATGCACTGCTGTTTATTGTTACAGTAAATTACCGTAATATTGTAATTCACATGTGATTGTGATACTGAGGGCATAAGCTCAAAAAGCTTAATTTTAGAGAAAATAGATGTAAGTGTGCCTTGGAAATTAAAATTTTGATAATTATCGCACTTTGCGTTTTGAATGCGACCAAAGACGTGTGACCAACGTGTTTTAATTATAATTTTATTATTTTGCTATTCTTCACTTGGTACAAAAGAATAATAAAGATCTTATATCCTTTTTATTACATAATATAATAAATAAAAGTAGTTTAATTTGGAATTGTGAAACATTCGCTATAATGAAACCAGCTTAATTAAATACTTCCAAGGACATTGTTTGTATCGTCTTGAATTATTTAATTACGCTTAATAAATTATTTATATTTTTAAGTTTTAGTTACACTTATAAGCTGATGACTATATAAAGTAAAAGAACGTAAACGCGACGGTTTGTGGGATCGATTTCCACTCAGGGAAAATCTATTTTTCCATTTATATTTTCTTCGCTCTGGCCACAAGAGAAAGCGCGGCGTTAAATTACGCCACTCAACTTGCAATGCTTAAAACAAGGCGGAAAGCATATGCGGGACGAAGCGTAAGTGGCCCAACAGCCCTAATGCGTAGCAAAAAATATTCTGCAATCTTTAGTTTTACTTTTATATAATTTTAATTTAACATGCTATATTATCTAACTTATATGTATCAAAAGTCTTTATCATTACAAAAATATTGTGTACTTCCGAAGGTGACAAGCACATCCACTGCTTGAATAATAATAAAACAATTTTTAAACAATTTGGCCTAAGCACCATCGAGCCGTTTCAATAGTTTTTAATAACACGGTAATATCATTCTGGCATTATTGAAATAACAATATGGCTTGTTTATTGTACAAAGCTGTTTCGTATAAATACTAATTAGTTAGAGTTATTAATTAATTATGACACATGTAAACATATTTTTTTTTTTTTTGGATTGAGGGATGAAAATGAAACTGTGTGAAGCCTCAATTTAATTCTAGATTTGGTCACCTTTCGGAAGGTTTCTCCAAATATTTTGAAGCCCATGTATTCTTTTCATTAAATTAAATTATTATTCCTTTTTTTTAAATTATTTAACGTGAAAAATAATACTTCCACTTACATAAACTGCTTTCATGCTTCATATTATAAAAATATTATATAATATATAATTAAAAGAGTGGTATCCTATATTTGTCCATTTTGTATAGTTTTTCATAGATCCTAAGCTTTTTATTCCATTAGAACATTATGTTCAACCACATTAGTGTCAACGATTTTATGCCTTTTGCTTGTTAAAAAGCGGACCAACGAGTCAAGTTTTGGTAATATACACCTTATCTAAATATAGTATGTATAGTTAAATCGTATAATATTATCGTAAGAACCCGTTTTGGCTGTGCTTGAATATTGTAAAATAAAGTGTATTATGTCGTTAATTTTTAATATGTTTATTGTCTAAAGTTGTCTATTTGATTTATTAATATATTATAGTGCTTAAATAGCCATTACTCATCAATGATGATGTGTATGTATGGATATAATGTGAATGGATTTGATTAAAACAAAAATTGTAAAGTAAACGGAGTTTAAAATAAGCGCATTTCAAAATTGTTATAAAATTTCCAAATGTAAGTAAGACATGACAAATATTTGTTTTGTTAAATTTTTTAACTAATCTCTAATTTAATAACTTATCTCTTAAATACTTCAGGGTAGACATGAGGCGGAAATATACTATTGAGATTAGTATGCCTCTGAAAATCGAATGGAAAGGTAAATAATGTAAAAAAAATGCTATAAAATGCATTAATAGTGTTGATCAAGTATGCTTCAGTTACTTTTCGTTTACTACTCGTTTAGTTAACATAGCATTAAAATATTGATTTTTAAGCTTGGAGAAGATAAAATCTTCATTAATCGTTAATATATACATAGTAAACATTTTTTGTGAATTCAGTAATCGATAGAAACTAATAACTACACTGATATTTTAAACAATAGTTTGTCCTGGTGTATGTATTATAATATTATACGTAGTCCTTGTACTCATAAAGAAATTTAAAATACATCAGGTTGAGAATAATTGAGAATAATTAACTTACACCTTTATAACTATTATAACACATTTATTATGTAGTAACTAAGCATAAAAGAAAAGTGATGATGCTGTGGTTTTTATGTATTATTTCTAAAACATTGTTTATGAACTTGTTAAAAATATTTTCAAATTCATATTATTTACTATTTTGAAATTGAACTTCAAAAGCAACGCAGTTGAGTTATAATTATTTTTTGCCGCATTTATATAAAATTCGCTACGTAGTAAAAACCTCTAGGGTATTTTCCATTAAACCACAATTATGGAATTTGGCGATACGTAAACAATTAAAACAACTATACACAAACAAATAAAAGAAAAAGTTAAAAATTGGAAATTAGAGTAATATACAGACAAAACAATTACTGTGAACAACAGTGTGCTATACGTTACATACAAAATAAATGTATGTGCTTTCCAATTTAAATTTGTTAACTTTTATAAATTATACTTGCGGTTGACATAGGTTCATTTTATATTGAATTATGTAATGGAGCCCGTGTTGCATGAGTTTGACTCGCACAAGACCGATTTAAGCATTTTAAACATAAAAATGTACTTATTTGTTAGTACCTTAGTTTATAAACATTTAACGTTTTTGGCTTAATGCTTACACGCGACATCATGTCTTACTTAACGAAAACTAATAAAATTCTATAATATCTACGCCGTCCCGTAATTGATGTTCATTAAACTTTGAAATATTTACAGTATGCGTTATTTTTGACTCCTTTAATAGCTTATATTTAAACAATATATTTAAAAATATTCTGAAGGGTACCTAGATTTTGAAATCATTGCGTTACATTGTTTTTGACAACGTTAAATTAGAAACAATGCTAAAATATTAATTAATAAATTAAATTACCAAGGTTTCTTTCGTATATATTATCAGACATACCCTTAAAATGATCTCCTGTAACAAATACAGAGTATTATTTAATATTTAAATCTTTTACCTTTCTTCGATAATGTCATTCCCAAATTTTATAAAAAAATTCATAGTGATATATATTAATTCGCAATTTCTATCTACTGTTAAATAATATAAGACAAATTAACATATCATTCGCTTTATAAGAAAGAAAAATATAAATGTACGCTATATTCTGTTAAAACTATATAAGATTATATTCTGGCGTTATATCAAATAAATTGTTAAATTGTTCAACTTTTATCAATGTTTATGCTTGATATTGAATTTATTGCCTGTATATATTTTAATATATTGTTAAAAGTGAGTGTTTTTTTCATAAATTCAATTTAGATCACCCAACACAAGCAAAGTTTTACTATATTAAACATAAACATGAAAATATTGTAAGTATATAATTTTCTTATTAATTTTATTTACATAAAATATAATGTACATGCAGTATGGACATAATTACCTTTAATACATAATGTTATCGCTCTCGAAAGTGTTTCAGTACTAAAGTGCTACAATTTGTTACAATGTGTATGTAGTGTGATGGTACCAGAAAAGTAAAAGTAATTTTATAAGAGCTTTTAACGAATCCTTTATAAACGCGCATTGTGTCTGATTTACTGTATAATGGGCACCAAAACTAATATATTTCTTGGAAGATTAAAAAATAATAACACATTACTGCCCACGTTTGTATGATGAGTGATGTCATGAAGTAGCGACTATAGCTTTTTCTTAATATATAATCAATATATAATATAATTATTAATAGGTAGACATACAAATACACATACTAGATATAAAAAATAGATCACCTTCGCCACAAAAATATATTTTTTAATGCAGATCTATTGTACAAATAAAATCATGATCATAAAAATATATGGGCAACTTATTAATAAAGTGCTTATTGAAAATCAAATACTAACATCACAGTTGATTGTAACAGAAAAGATATTTTAATTATTTATTCACTCGTGTTTCTCATTAGCTAAGTTCGTAACTTTTTATTGAAGGTAGATAATGATGATAGAGACGCGAAGAGCGCATTGCCTAGCCATAGTCATATTCTTAAAATGTTCTGAGGCAAAGGTGCATTTCCACATCTAAAATTTAGAGGTGATGCTTTTGTCCTATTATACTTTATAAATATATATCGCTTTGTTTTTAAGAGTTAAGTAGGTATGTTACCATACATTTTCAATCTATTTAAATATAAATAAGAGAATGCTGTAACTTGGAAACAATAATTCAAGTAGTCACTAATTCTAGTGAATGGCTCCCAATATGTTGCTACGGTACTTAGAAAAGTTGTTGAAATATATTTATCTAAATAATCTATATTGATAAAATAATAATCCACTTCAGTTTAACATAATAAGTATAATGATAAACATTTAGACATAATATATAAAAGCAATCATTATATAAAACTGTGGATAATAACAATGTATTCAATGAATAGCACTAAGTTATTTTTGCTTAAAAGTTTCTTTTAGTGTTCAATAAGTTGTTACAATAATTGCTGTTGCATTTAGTAAAACTAAAATATTTTCAATAATTTAATTTTTAGTATGTGCATCTAATATTGTAGTCTCTAGTTACAATGGTAAACTCAAGAGAAAAAGAAACATCTAGTTACAATGGTAAACTCAACAACTTTTCTCATTGCCCATTAAGCCGTAATGCCTAAAAGACCAGAGTAGTCGCAAATTATTGCTAATATCATTGCTGCTTCGATGTGGAACAAGGCAAATCGACATTACCAAGTATTTTTGTGAAATTTTTATAAAATTCCGTCCACCATTTCCAAGCTGGTTCCTGTTGAGTCCTATGAGTGTATCCTATTTATATTTATGTACAGCGTACTTCAAATTATAATTTAGTATCTGCCTATAAACTCACTTTTCGCTTAATATCCCACATCTTGACTACTTGTATTTTGTTAATAATAACTGCAGCTAACTTAGTGTTATTTCGATTTATTTGTTATAAATTTATTACTCTGAACTTTTAGGCAATGGATGAATATAAAATCTATGCGAGCGTTAGATAGAATATTTTGATTTTAAAAGTGTATATTTGAAATGCTTGCTATAATTTTCTGTTGATGGCGTGAATATTGTGTAAGTAGATAGGTTAGTATACTAGGATTAAGTTACACGAAAAGACATTAGTGAGATAAATACGATGGATGCGTTGTCCTTTATTAATTATAATTAGTAAACAAGCAAACTACCTACCATTGACATATTGTGAGTATATTTTTTTAAAAGTGTAGCATAATGATTGAAGAGTACATACCAGCATGCCATGCATACGTATTTGAATGATTTAAATATTTTTACAGTATATATGATTTGTTCAGTAATTCAAATAAAAATGTGTACACGTCAACTACATTCTCTAAGAAATTTTAATAACACTATATGTAGCAAAATAAAACAAATGCAGAATATTTATTTGATCCGAAAAGTTTTTAACTTTTTTTTATATTACACCTACCTAATCATTCACTTTGCATTGTGTGACATATACAACAATAATAGTATTTGTTTTATTTTTTTAGCATGATAATATAAAGTATTGTCGGTAACTACCTACTTACTACAATTATAAGTAATATTAAATAAAATTTGCAATTCACGCATCGCCTTGTGTAAATAAATGGTGACTGAATGTCAAATTGTACGTTGCATTGTAAATAATTTTAATATAGTATTTATGATTACAATTTTCAGAGTAATTAAAACACTATTTCAAATGAGAGCCGTTTTATTTGATCAGCCTATTTAAGTAGCTCTAAAATGCTATCAATTGCCAGAGATAATATGTATAATAATATCATAATATAATTCGATTCTCGTTAATTCGAAACTTGAGGGACTCTTAAAATAATATAAATTATCGAATACTTTTTCGTTCGAATTACCAATTGCATAAAATAAATTGATTTAGGAAACGAAACAGATTTTGTAGGGAACTCGTGTCAACTTTGAATTACAGAGAGGTCGAATTATTGCAGGTTTGAAATAACGAGAGTCGACTGTATCTATGAAATGTGATGTGTCTCTTATTTATAACGGATGTTACTTATAAAAAATCGTATTACTAAAAAAGTGCCACTTATGTAACATCATAAAGTACAAGTTACCCTTACTAATGGTAACTAAACATATGACTTATGGATTCGATATTAGAATTTAAAATCTCAAGTATATCAAAGGGGAATATTAAATAATAATATATAGTATATTAAAATGAAACATAAAAATATACATATTTCAGGTTCTTTAGCTACAAAGCAATGAAACAACCCACTAAGTTAATAGTGTAGCAAAAAATTATTAAAAAATATGCATGTTGTGTAGTGTGTGTGTATGTGAAATAGTGATAAAATAACTGGGGACTGCTTAAAGGGCGTCGTATAAAAAATTATTTACTGTACACTATAATTATATCTCAACGGAAGCTGGCTGTGGCCAAATTTGATACTCATAAATCATCTATGCATTTTAAACGTACTCTGCAATATATATAGCTTCTATCTATTAATAATTGGCAATAGCGACATAAATTTTCTCAGTAGGGAATGCTGAAAAAACATAACCTTTCAACAAGGATGCCTGTGCTCTTTCTAATTGAAGGAATTTGATTTCATTTGACTTAATTGGATGGACCACCCATACAATGTACCAGTATTGACTGCGCTAAGGTGATATAAATTTGATTTAATAGTTTTTAATTATTATGAATCTGTGTTAAATGTTCAGATAAGCTTGCCAATCCTAGACCTAATAAAATCAATATGTATGTGCCAAGATAGTCGTCAGCCTAACATAATACCGAGATATTTGGTATTAGATACATTATTATTCAGAATGGA
This sequence comes from Dione vanillae, assembly GCA_037178615.1. Taxonomy (NCBI): domain Eukaryota; kingdom Metazoa; phylum Arthropoda; class Insecta; order Lepidoptera; family Nymphalidae; genus Dione; species Dione vanillae. The sequence continues at coordinate 867,422 of JAZFAU010000106.1, forward strand.
GCACAATCACACGAGTTCGATTCGATGCTATTATACAGTAAGCTGTGCAGCTCAGATGGAGCTCGAAAATGATTTTCTGACTGCATTCTAATTTTATGGAGCTTTATAGATATTAGCTGGTAACGAGTAGTGCATAAATAATATTGTTTTTACTAGTCGTTAATATAAATATTTAAAAAATATTTTATTAAGTAGGTAGTTAATGTTCTAATCATGGTGGAATTAATATAAAAAAATATTAATAAAATTTATACTGGATTTTTTTGTCATATATTGCAATTTTTATTATTTATTTAATAAAATATGCATTATATTTAAATTATATCGTCTTTTAAGTTTATTACTTGTAGGAACCAAGTCGAGTCAAAAATGTTTAACCATGATGTTTCACATCTGCTAAGCGTCCCGTGACGGCTCACTATTTTTTTTAATTCTTGCAGTGAGTACGATATTTTTTACAGACAGTTAATAAATTTTCACTAACTAGGTTACTATTAATTTCTATTCTTTTGCATATTATTACTGTTCCAAATATATCGCAGAAAGCCTGGTATCATCCACAGTTATACATGTTTGTGAACTTGACAGATCATTGTCCAGCAGATCAAAAATAAAAAGATATTCTCTTCGCATGCAGCATATTTCCATAGCTCCTGATAGATTTTAGAAAAAGTTCTGCCGTTTTTACCTACGAAAAAGTAATTTTCTGGACGAGATCTATACGCATAGGGGTGAACCTTCCTAATAATTTTTAAGAATAGTTCTCTCGAATTGACTCATAAAAAATATTTAAATTAATTTAGAATTTTCGTTTTTTCCCGCTAAAATATTAATAAAAAAATTTATATAAGATTGATTCTTATATAAATTTTTTATTAATATTAGTACTATGTTTTTTTATTAATATTAGTGACTCCAAATACTAAAATCACACCGTCTCCTTATATACGCAATATGCAGTAAGTTTTTTTATTTGAATGTACCATGTCATAAGAAATATTTGTGTTCGTTTGGAAATCGAGGAGTTCTAGCCTATCCTGAAAATTTGAGATATTTTGATAATTTTTCTTCAAATAATTTTATTGAGATTTTTCTACAAGTCGGCTATTCAAGTACGCTCTGCTGATATTTTTTGGGAGTTTTGGTACAAAATCTAGTTTAGAATGAAAGACATGTTTCTATTCTTTTAGAAATCGAGAAGTTCTAGCCTTCCAGGAATTTTTCAGGTGAGATTGATGATTTTTTTTCAAATAAACGATTTTTATTGAGAATTTTTAACACGTCTGTGTTGGGAGTTCTGGTGCTAGGTCTAGTTTAAAATGAAAAATATATTTGTATTATTTTAGAAGTAGAGCAGTTCTACCCTCTTAGGTATTTTTCAGATGTTTTGATTTTTTTTTAAATAAACGATTTTTATTGAGATTTTTCAACAAGTGTGATATTCAAGTATGCTCTGCTGATATTTTTTGGGAGTTCTGGTGCTAAATCCAGTTTAGAATGAAAGACATATTTGTATTTTTTGAAGATTGAGGAGTTCTAGTCTCCTCTGAAGATTTGAGATATTTTGATATTTTTTTTTCAAATGAACGATTTTTATTGAGATTTTTCAACAAGTCTGTTAATCAAATATGGTCTGTTATCCAAGTATGGTCTGCTGATATTTTTTGGGAGTTCTGGTGCTAAATCTAGTTTAGAATGAAAAACATGTTTCTATTCTTTTAGAAATCGAGAAGTTCTAGCCTCCCAGGAATTTTTCAGATATTTCGATGATTTTTTTTCAAATAAACGATTTATATTGAGATTTTTTGAACACGTCGGCTATTGAGTATGGTCTGCTGATATTTTTTTTGGAGTTCTGGTGCTAAATCTAGTTTATAATATAAGACATATTTATTTGTATTTTTTTAGAAATCGAGGAGTTCTAGCCTCCTTTAATGATCTATGGGACATTTCACTATTTTTTTGGTAAATGATCGATTTTTCAATATATTTTTGTTATAACCATGCTCTTTGGTGATTTTAATCTTAGTTGTGGTTTTCTAATATTTTTTTTTTGAAAAATCTTTATATATTCTTGTTGAAATTTAAAATTTACATTACTTGATTCTTATATAAATTCTTTTATTATATTTTAGCGGGAAAAAATGAAAATTCTAAATTAATTTAAATATTTTTTATGAGTCAATTCGAGAGAACTATTCTTAAAAATTATTAGGAAGGTTCACCCCTATGCGTATAGATCTCGTCCAGAATTCTATTCACAAGAAAGTGATCTGCTACGGGAAGTTAGCAGCACATTTTTTAAATGACTTTTTTGTTGGTAAAAACGGCAGAACTACTTCCACAATCTATCAGGAACTATAGAACTATGCTGCATGCGAAGAGAACTCCTTTTTATTTTTGATCTGCTGGACAAGGATCTGCGAAGTTCAAATAGCAGATTAGATTATTATATAAAAATTTTACCACTTTATTACATTAATAAAGTGGTAAAATTTTTTCAACTAATACCGAAAGACTCTTGTACCGTACCGTAAGACGTTTTTTTGAAAGATTTTCGTTACTTAATAAAGAAAGTTTTAGGAAGATTATAGAACAATCAGTTATAAAGCTATTTATAATTGCTATATACGAAGTCAAGACAATTATTACCTCGGATTGGGAGACGGACGGATTTCAGGATGCCCTGGAAGAAGATATTAAGTGAACAACATAAGATAGGTATATGCTACTGTACTCGAACTAGCTTTCATTAGGCTTGCTGATCATATTTATTTTTAGACCTCAAGTTATTACAATATTTGAGTGTGATTTAGGGAATTAAAGAAATTAGTTGCATTTAGATTTAACATAATAATAAAATGATGATGTTTTTCTATTAAATTAGCTTCCTTCCTTGACAAAGATAACCATGCCACCATTTGATTACGGGTAATAACGTGTAGTAAACGATTTTCGTCTGCAATCTGTCATTACTAAAATTTCTAAACAGAAAATAATTTACCATAATGCTATTTAAAAATCATTAAAATTATTATTTATAATAATTTTATATTTTGTGACACAGTGGTAATATTGTGACACAATATAAGACTCTTTCCAAACCATTAAGTAAGCTATTCTTTAGCAATTCAGCGTTTCATTGCGCTTGGCCGCCTATCAGACCATAGGTTATTTTATTATATACAATTCGAATACCCGTCACATAAAGCGCTATATAACTCCAGCTTTGTGACAAATTTTTATTTGCTTATATTTACATACAAGACAAGACCTCTCTTCCATTAAACTAGTAGGTGTGGAAAGCTATTTTGGCAAATAGGCAAGAATCTTGGGAAACATAGAAAAGTAAGTAGAAAGTCGGGTTTAACGTTTTACCTCATTCTCTACGCAAAATTGGCAAGTAGAGGCCAATCGTTACAAAAAATGCTGATATATTCGGGCTGATACATTAAACGATTCAATACATCAAACGACAGACGGCTATCCGTCAGCCTGTCAAGATTTTTGTTTTTCAAAAGGAGAGGTAGAGGTGCAGAATCTGAAACTAATATGAAATAATCACGTCTGTGGTATATATGTAATTCATTTTATCTCTAATTCCAATGCATCGCCAGTGTGACCATACCCATAACGGCTGTCACAAATTGTTAAATTACCATCGTAAATTTCAATGTATCAAAAGACTAGTATTAAAATCTAAGTAATAAATATTATTTTTAAATATTTAATAATATAGACTTTTCGTTGTTCGTAATTTTTATGTTTATCTTTTGTTGGTTTTGTTACTGTATGGCAGAAAAATTCTGAAACAACATAGTATAATTAACTTATTTGTACCAATCTATTAAACTTCTACAGTGTGAGTTACGCGCAATACGGATTAGGTTAAAAAAGTGATCCATATAAAAATACTTTGACGCAGATAATTTGACTATTATTATTTTGTATTTGAGTCGTTGAGAGTGAAACGTCAAGCTTCAAAGTTCAAAGTCACTTTGAATCTGACAAATCGTATCAAAAATCTAAATGCAGTTTGTGCCTTGTAATCGAATTTTTTAGAACAACAGTAAATGCTAAACATAAAAAATGGAAACTAATAGTAAAAATTAAGGAGTAACATTATGTGAAGCTACTAAAAATACCGACATACAAAAATGGTATTTTTTAATTTTTGGTCAATTCTGCACTGGTATCTGAGACCCATTATAAAGTGGTTTCTAAGAAAAACTACCCAACTATGTGAACTTCAAAGGATATGCTATGGCGACAGACCTGGAGCTCAAAGAACATGTAATATTGAACAGTCTTTAATGTTGTCAAGGACACGAGATGTTAAAGAAGTTGTATCATTTTTAGATGCGGTAGTAAAGGAACGTAAGTTTATTTCCACAAACTTTAGAGAAATACTTGATCCATCTATAAACATTATTTTAAGAGTGAAAAAAATTAATCCTAAGCTTCATAGTGTGTTCATACCATCGTTTCGATATTGCTTGCAACAAATATGGAGTTATAGGCAACTTATCGATGAAATTGAAGAGTTACGTAAAACTCAATATGATAGTAATAATTCTGATCATGAAGATAAATTATTAAAACTCTGGGCCTTATTAGTACCTAATAAACAATTGGAATCACGAATTACAAAGGACTGGCAATATATTGGCTTTCAGGTATATCTATCATTATTTTATAATAACTATTTAGTATAGAAAAATCATAACTAAACAATTTATTTTCTTTTTCACAGGGTGATGATCCAAAAACAGATTTTCGTGGAATGGGACTTCTTGGCCTGGATAACTTATTATACTTTTCAACTGAGTATCTAGATGTATCAAGACATGTTTTAAGCCATTCAGTACATCCTAAATATGGTTATACTTATGCTATTGTGGGTATCAATTTAACATCCATGGCTTATTTTCTCCTTAAAGATGGTTCAGCAAAAACATACATGTTTAATGCCAAACATCAATTGCCTAGTATTAATTTATTCCATAAATTTTATTGCTACTTATTCTATGAATTTGATAAATTATGGTTAGAATCTAAACCAGAAAATATGATGGAATTCTCCATTATCTTTAAAAAATTTGAAAATGCAATACGCACTGAATTAGCTGACCCTGCATCTGTGTTTCGAATAAATATTGAAGTGGACACAGTATAAGACATTCTAGTCAAATATAGTATTTAAATAAGTCTTTTATTGCACATTTTGCAAGCTTTATAAATGCAAGTTGTCTACACAAGTTTTTATGACAAAAAATTTACACAAAATAATATACCTACTTTTATTACTTGTCACAATTGAATAAGATATACATTAAAAAAATAAAAAAATATACACACAACAAATAAAGTTGTTACAATTATTGCATTAACAAAAATTTATGCTAATTCTTTTCATGTTTTATTTTATTTATACTTCAAAAGAAATATTAACATTCCTCTATGTATAATTTAAAATAAACCAATGAAGTTTAAAATTAGGTTACCTTGTAATGATGTGTTTGACTTAGATAGTTTTTTCTCACAATTAATATTTATTATTAACAAAATATAGCTAATTTTTAAACATTACATTAATAGCATAATATTTTCCATGACAAGAGTGTTTTATGATTTTGTTATCTTTGCAAATAAAACATTATGAACACATGTTACTTTATTTTTTCCCATAAAACATTGATTTATGCCTAAATAAAACCAACACTGTCAATAATAAGTATTTATTTTAAAGAGTAAAAAAATATTATTACAGAACTTGGTAGTAAAATAATGTTTGAGTTTATCTTTATCTTAAAAATAAGTAAAAATGCAAAAAAAGGAAACATAAAAAATATATTCAAACAAAATTGTTGAAATTTTTGGACGGATGAATAAAATGCATAGTACATATTATAAATATGCATACCCTGTAAATTTTACTCATGTATTTGTCCTCAGTAAATAGATTTATGAAGCTTTTCTCAATATTAATAATGGTTATTTCCAATTCCCATTTATATTTCTTAGATAATGTAACAATTTTACATTAATCATACTATAAACAAAGCTTAGTAAATTATTTACTTTTTTTGCTCTGTGTCTGTTTATCTTTTTTTGGTTTTGTTTTTGACTTTCCTGCTTTAATGATTGCAATCAGAGCTGTGATAGCAACTAGACCAAAACCGGCAAGACCTATTTGCCACACCCATGGATATTTGGCCAAGATCTCCAATGATAGTGCTACTCCATATTTAATAATGTCAACACACCAATCAACCAACTCATCACTAGAAGAAAAAAATTAACATTACAATATTTGTATACTAAACTAATATTACTTGATATTCTTGTTCTTAAATAAGAAAGGCTAAGAGTCTTAAATAAAAGAAATACTTACAATGGTGATGAAAGAAGTGGCACTGTTTCACTTTTTGAATTTTTATACCAGTCCTGTGCAAATGATACAAATGATTTTATATCACGTTTTGGCAAATCATACTTATATACTTTGCCTAAGCGGAATCTGAAAAATTAGATAGTTAACATTTTACTTCATGCTTATAACTTTTTATACACTATAATGTTCTTCTGAACATTAGATACACATAAAGTGTACAAGAAAAATGCTTACAGAAGAAATGCAGGCAGGTTAGTGACTTTAAATCGTTTAGCAGTATTCAATCCAGCTAAATTAGCATCAATTCTAGCAACATTGATGCGGTTTCGTAAAGTTGCACCAACACCTTCCCATACTGCATGTAATCTTTGGCATTCCACGCATGATGCACCATAACTGAAATAATATAATTAATAAAGAACTAACATATAAACAATAATTCTTGATTTTATTGTTAAGTCTTTAATAATATTGGGATTTTTAAGGTTTGCACACATTTTTAATAATAGAATTCTACCATTTTTCTAGTCATCTATAGTGATAAAAAATTCATATAAAATTTTTTATCAATAAATTCAGTAATTAAACTAAAAATAACAAATGACTTAATACTTACAACATAACAAACCAATCTCCAGTAGTAGAACCAGTAGCAGCTTGTGTTAAATGTTCAAATATTTTATCATTAAGTTCTTTAACAGCTGGTGACTGGTTTTTTTCCAGAAATTCATATACTTCATTTTCACTTGGTTCACCTTAACATATTTCCGTCATTGTTAAGTAATTGTATCATTTCAAACAAAAAATAAAAAGAAAACTGTCATGAAAGTTCTTTATTCAGTACAGAAAAGACCAGTAATTGCTTTGTACATACTGAAAAATGCAAACTATCCTCTGTTTTCAGGGTAAATACAAAATTTTATAGGTTGATTGACCAAATAACACTGTATATAATACATATATACATATAAATTGCAATTTTTAATACATACCATCATATAATAGCGGAACCCCATGTCTGAAGAACACAATGGCTGGTTCCTTAGTTGGACTATAAAGCCTTGCTAAATGACTATTAACAGCCTTTACAGTAGCAGCATTCAAATGCTTATGAAAATCATCATCTAGACTATCCAATGTTACTTCAAATTTATCACAAGTTACACAATTTGGCTTGGCTAGAAAATATATATATTATTATTATATATAGTATAATACTACATATCTTCATTTATTGTTGTGTATAAATATACACATATATTGCTATTACTTTATTTTACTTTATAATAATTTATTTAAAGTATATCATAAACATAATTTAAGTACTATATTTCATATAAAGTAAATATTTTGTGACATATCAATAATATTCAAAACCATGAGTGTCTTAATGTCTAATTTATAAATACAGGGGAGTATATCAAAGTGTTCCAACAATAATGCCACAACAATGTTTACTTTTTTCTTTGTTTTGCAATAATTTAATTAAAAAGTTACATATAAGTATATTATTTTATAGCTGTTAACCACAACTTACAGAATAAAACAATAAGTTTTTCTTCTTCCTTAATAAATTGGAGTAATTCATCATCACTTACACTTTGTAAGATTTGACTTTGTGCTTTTGATATATATAATACAAAAAGTAATAAACAATAATCCAAACGCATTTTAAAATTTAATAAGTTTAGAGGTTAATGATACTTCTGTATAAAAAATATATTTCTTAGCTTATACAATTTTTTAAAGAAAGAACAAAGCAACTATATTTCGCTCATTAGATTTTTTACTGTTCCTCTATACAAGTTTTTTTAATTTAAAATATAAGTTGCAAATGAAGCTCAGACGATCACAGTTCTCTGAAATGTAGATTTACATTTCACAAATTACTTGACAATTGACAGATAATTATTTGATATTAATTATTTATATTGTTAAAAAATGTGTAGTTGTACCACAGAATAAAAAATATATTTATGCCTTAATTCTACAGGCACTAATTAAACGTGTTTCGAGTTTTTTGATATGTTGCTGATACAGCAATATTAGAATAGCTCTTAGAAAACGCAACAACCACAAAAAGCTTCAGAAAAAGTTGGAAAAACTTATGCACAGGGATATAGGCTCTTTATTTCAGCCTTCACCATAGTATAACGACGCATACTGTTAATTATTATAAATAACTACCTACCTCATGTAAATTGTTCATAAGTCTTGGTTATAAGATATCTTGGTCATATCAATCATAACTCGAGAACTCAATGACTTCCAAACTGTGGAATAGAATTGGATTGGATTTCGTCAATGCTATGGTACCGCGGACCACACACTCTCAAGTAAATTATTCAAAAGACTGAATAATATAACCAGTAAGTGTATTGTATGTGACATGAACTACCATCAACACGATTAAACTTGGGCTAGAATCCACGCACAGATGTTTACGTCTGTTCATGTGCAAATTCAGAATTCAAAAACAAAAAAATAAATTGTGGGGCGAGGAGATATCATTTTTTTCCAAAACAACTTACTACTTTACACTTAACACTCTTCTTCGTCTTTTAAACACTAGGTTAGAATGGTCACGGATTATATCTTCAACAATACTACGTAAATTTAAAATTTCAATAAATTGTTCATATTCTTTGTGCGTCGTGCCTATGATCGTCTACGAAAATAAACCTGAACATGGTTAAAATGGTTTACAAGCCAACCTCGCAAAGCTTGGGATTTTTTTGATACATACATACATATATAGCTCTATCTCTAGCGGGGTAGTCAGAGAGAAAGGAGCGCCAAAAGCTGCGGTCCCTGCATACCTCTTTCGCCTCGTCCACTGTCATTAACCTCATATATGCTCTCCGGGGAGTCCAGTAACTTCGATACTGTGTTTTCGAAATTCAACCGAGGTCTCCCCTTAACTCTCTTACCACTCACTTTTGCATCGTATATCTTTTTTTTTACCATTCTAATTAATTAAAATTACCATTCTTTTTTTTGTTAAAAATTAATATTAATAAAATAATTCTCTAAATAACTAAAGCTATCGACAAAGCGCATCATATGCATCAATGCAATGTTGAAGACTTAAACTAGTCGTTTTTCCACTGGCGATGCAGCCAAAATATGTGAGTTAAGCTCGCGCCTGTGTAGATTGCTTATCACCCTACAGACGATGGACAAATTATTTAAAGGACTGGAAATATGGGCACGAACTGCTTCAGATTGGCATGTTTAAACCTCTGTGATAGCGGCCTTCATTCTGCATTAGACAGCGATGTGATGATAAAAAAGAGACAAGAAAATAGTGAAAATTAAGCAACGTTTCTGATTATAATTATAATAATAATAATAAGTTTCTGATTAATATTCAGATTACCATTGATTAATATTATAAATTAATATTTCTTCAAAAAAAAAAATATTGCCTGTTGATGGGACTAGAATAAAATTAGTTATTTTTTTAGAAAGTTTTACTAAGGATTTGAATTTGTGGAAAATAAAATAAAAGTCTATATAAGTAGACCGTCATGAGGACCGTGGTGGTGCAGAAGCGTAAGCGTCTTCCTGTAAATGCGACACTTTGAGGGTTCGATTCGCACTAAGATGGATTTTCTATTTCCATTTCCTTCGCTCTGGAAACACGCAATACCTCGAAAAAGGCAGAAAGCGGGGACGGAGAAAGCAGGGACTAAGGAATGTCTTAACACTAGGTTCATATGTTTCCTGCAGTTCCCTCTGCCTACCCTGCAATATGCAGGATAAGGAGTGAAGCTAATAAAAGAATGAAAAAATCTATATAGTAAATATAACTGCATTTTTCAAGTCCATGAAACAATTTCCAATAAGCTAAAACACTTTGTTTTTCCGTTCCTGTCCTTCCAGATGAGTTTGTGGAACAAAATATCAAAATAGAATACTTTTTCTCTGTGTTGCTACACAGCCTATACATAATTACATTATATATAAAATCAGTCTAAGAGAAAAACAAAACTGAGTTATACGAGACAACAATAACTGTCGTAAAAGAAAGTTATTAAAGTTAGGTCTAAAGCATCATAAACATAAATGTCACACACTTACTATTATAGTATATTATTGATACTTAAGTTGATGATTTAAAGTGGATTTAAATTGATATCTACTGAATAGACTAGAGAAAGCAGACACCCGCATACAAAATTGAAATTAAAATATTAAGTTAATTTCAACGAAAAAAAAACTGCCTGTGACATTTCATAAATTGACAACACAGATTATCAATGCACTTGACATATGTCTATCACATATGTGACGTGATAAAAACATAAAAAAACTACATAATGTTTAAATTATTTTAATATTACATGGTTTCCTTTAATTTTTGTTATTAAAAGGTAAAAGAAAATGTATTCTAACTATTATCGACTTCAATTTCATATTAATTCTGTTCAATATCCTATTATTGTATTTATTGTGTCCGCCCGCCCTTTTTGCTCTCGATAAAACAGTAGTTAGATGCGATTGATCTAACAATCTACTAGTCTTAACTCTTAAGGTTAACAAGTTTAACTATTAAAGTATTAACCTTGTGGTTCAACGCAAAGTAGGCTGGCTTGTCATTTGCTAAGATGTTTTAAAAAAGAAACAAGATTCTATGAGTCATCTTATTTGCCTCCACAGAAGTGAGTAACCACAGAATTATCAGGTTGAATTAAGAGGACTTGTTATAAAAAATTTATATTACTGCAATCATGGCAGAGCTAGAAGAAAAAGTTATTATGACCCCAAAGAGTAAAACTCCCACATCAACTGTTTTAATTGTTGAAAGAAAAGTAGCTGAGGCTGAACCAAGTGACAAAACACATGTAGCTGGTGGTGATCACACAGGAATAATAATAAATAAAGAAAAAGTATATGGTAAGTTGTACATTTCAATAAACTTTTGTGAAATTTTGATAAGAAATCTGTATTAAAAAGCCAAAAACATATTTAGAATCACATTTCCTCCTGAAAATAATATCAAGATTTAACAATATCATATTTCATTTATGTTTTTCTTATATGCATATTTCCTCCATACAATAATTTAACATACAACATGAATATATGTACATTTTTAAAATTAAATTCAATTAACTTTTGTGAAATCTTGATAAGAAATCTGTATTAAAAAGCCAAAAACACATTTAGGATCACATTTCCTCCTGAACATAATATCAGGATTTTACAATATCATATTTCATATTTATGATTTTCCTTATATGCATATTTCCTCCATATGATAATTTAATGTACAACATGAATGTATGTATATTTTTAAAACTAAATAAATATAAATTAGATTGCTTGGTATTTCATAATATAATATTGCTTATGTTTGTAGTTGTTTTTTATTTTTCAATTGTAAATGTATTATTTTTCAGAAAATGGTGTAACAGAACCATGCCATGCTCAGCTAGAATTTTGTGTGTATTTAGTATCAGCTGTAACGGGCAATCATACTCGAGAAGCAAGAGGGCTAAGATTTTGGTTCAAGCCTGATGTACCAAGAGATGAATGTCCGTATCAGGCTCAAGCCTTTTTCCGAGATCTTGTTAGTCCACAAGATTTTCCTAAAGGTATAAGAAATAGTCAAATATAAATTAGAAAATATATTATGAAATGATTTGAACATAAAATAATAATTTACTTTCAGATTATGTTGGATTCATTAAGAAAATTATTAAATTGATGCAAAATAAATATCATCAATTGAAACTTCTTGAAGTTGAATTGAGACAAGAAGAAAGTGGACCTCCACCTCCAGGTTAGTAATATTTATATTTTATTTTAAGTATAATTGTATAATAAATGAGGTCTGCCTGTAAACGCGACAGTGTGTGGGTTCAATTCCCACTTGGGGAAAATTTCTATTTCCATTTTCTTCACTCTGGAAACTAGGCAAAGCGCGGCGTTGAGTTCCGCCATTCAACAAGCAATGCCTCGAAAAAAGCGGAGAGCTGGAAGGGAGAAAGCAACAAGTGTCTTTACACTGGGTTTCTATGGTTCCCTCTGCCTACCCTGCAATATGTGGAATAAAGTGTGTACAAACATTGTATAATTCTTATACTTGAAATAGATCTTTTCAAAAAAATATTATTTATAAGTAAGTAACCTATTTGTTATTTTATTTGTTATATATTTTTACAATGTCGAGATTATTATATTTATATATATACATTTATGTAAAGCACAGTAAAATATTATATAAATATATTGGGTAATTGGTGTATTAATTAATATCATTACAATAATAAAGACATTTTAAAGTATTTAGTTTTTAAAAATAGTTTAAACAATTATGTTTTTATAACAGATATCATTTTAATTTTGTGCCACAGAAGCAAATGGCGAAATTTCGAGTAAGGCAATTATATACAAGTATTATAATGGTTGTATGTATTATTATTTTTAGTATATAGCATGTATTGTTTTTGAGATGAGGTTTTATAATTTGGCGAGTATCAATAATTACACTTCTAATTACTTAAATATGGCTTGGTGTTTGCATGCTTTTGTCACATTTACTACAATTTTTATTTATTATTATACACATTGCACTTTACTTTTATAAATTAATTACATTTTTAATGATAAAACATAAAGTCCTTGTATCCTTGGGCAATACTGTTTTAACTTCTGATATTAGGAACATTGCATAAAGAATTGTAGAAAGTGTAGAGTTGTAGAAAATTTGTTTTGAGAGTCGAAGAGTACTTAGTAGCTAAGAAAACTTATTTTTCTAATGTAAATATTGTCCTTAAGCCTTTGACCCATAGTTTATTTATAAATTCCCCTACAATGGTGTTATAAATAACATTTTGACAATAGAATTCTTTTATTTCATACATGACGTTATAGAAAGTTATATTTTGTCTATATTGCCATTAATAATAGGATTATCAAGTATAGTGTTATAATAGTGTAATTTTAATATGACACAAATTTAAAATTTTTAACAATTGTTAAATTATATTGTTGTGTTATTTTAAATAATAAATAACCTGTACTGCATGGCTCAGAGGTACAAAAATATTTTTATAACATCTTTATTATTAATTTCTTACAGCTTTTATAGAAGATAGCATTGTGAATCAAACATTCATATCTGAGCAAAAAGTATTGGACATGATCGAAAATGCTTACCCCAACCCACTGTCGGTAGAAGATTTTGTTACGTAAGTTTATTTGAGCTAATATTTTTATCATATTTAAATTTCAATTTTCAAAAGTTTATAAGAAATATATAAAACGAGCATTATTGTCAAAAAAGTTTCTTACGCCTGACCAAAATCTTAATATGAAGGAAAATTTTCACTAGAGCAACTCAACGCCACGCTTCAAGCGCTCTAGTGAACATTTTCATAAATGTATAAGGTGGTGTGGAAATAAATCAATCATGAATTTATAACGTGATGTTGAAATGAATGTAATTAAATTCCCCATGTATCGAACCCACAAATCTTATTATTTTTTAAATAAAATATATATATTTCTTTAATTTGCGTCAAGCTAAAAAGCATCCAACAAAATACGATGTAATTTTTTACTTCATAGTTATTTTAATTTATAGTAGCATAAATATTATTTTAAATGTACTGCTATGAAAATACGAAAGTGCATTTGAAAAATGTTTAAATATGTAGTACCTATTGTTGTTGTATTTTGTAAATTGTTATTAAAAAAAACTGGTTTTTTTAGTGCCGGAAAATGGTCCAAGGCTGACGTTAAAGATGCACTCGAATCTTTAGAAGAAAAAGGCCTGACCAGGCTTATGTCTGACGGTATCTACGTTCGTCAACACAGTATTGACACCCAGGTGAGATTACGTATAAATTATTTTAACTGATTCATGAACGCTACGTTGCTTGTATTTGAAATATCTTAAATTTTACAGTTATTTATCAAAGACCTTGACTCGTTTTGTTATTTTTTTAGTTAAGCACATATATGCGAGCTCATTAGTTTTATTATACTTAAAAAAGAAATATGAATAACGATTTACAAACTGGTTGTACATAAACAAATAGTCAAAAGTCTTAAATGAAATATATTTATTCCTTTAGGTGGTAAAACAAATGCCCACCCTATGTTCGTCCCGTCAACCCACTATAGCCGTGGTGACAGCACTGTACTGCGAGAAGCAAGCTGTCGACGCCATGATGGATAACCAAGAGACATACGTCCGGTACACTACTGTCGGTAAGTTTGTATATCTTTTCAAAACTATTCCAATTTTTCACATCAACACAAATTTTAACACATTTTTTTTTATTATACACATATTTGTTTTACCATCTTCTTTTACATTTTTTTACCCTTTACTTTTATATTTTTTAATGTCGGCCTATATTAGAATAAAATCTATTTAATATTATTACAATAATAAAGAAATACTATTGTATTATTATTTCATAACAAATACTAACAGACTTGTTCGATTCGAGACATACGCGTTGCCATAGCAACGTGTACGTCACGCCATCCAAAAATATAAACCGCCAAAAATATATAGCAAGACCTGTTATATTTTATTCATTGTGAAACTTCTTGAGCTAGTATTATTATAAAATATAGCGTTCTGCACTTCTGCTACATATTAACTAAAAGTATGCTATACTGCGTACTTTATACTCCTCCGTAAGCGCAATGTTCGTAAAAAGTACTACAAAGTTTTTGCTTTATATATTTATATATAAATGATACATTTAAATTAACAGAAAAAATATATTAAATAATTTATTAGCGAGTGGAATACTATTGTGAAACTGCATCGATTACCAGGATTAAACTATACTGTATGTTATTTTAAGATTTAAGCTATTTAGTAGAGTGCTTGGGGAGTTTGACCTCGGACTCCAATTACTGTCAATATATTAATGTGAGACCTTCTGCATTATGTTTTATACATAAATTACTAAAAAGTTTACCAATTTTTTTTCGTTGCTTTTTTGTTTTTCTTAATTTGACACTAATTTCAAGAAATTGTCAATTTTTCCATTTTAAATCAAAATATTTTTATAAAATATTCATAATTTAAGTAACATACATTTTAGAAAACATCTTTCATAAATACCAGATAGTCAAAAAGGGCCGTAAAACAAGGAGCAAGTAGAAAAAAGGTGAAGGGAAATCACTACGTTCGATATTTAAATAATAATTACGGCAGAAACGTATACGTAGTATTTGATAGTTATAAAAAAAAATGTATAAAATTAATGGAAAGAGACCGTCGTGCACTCAAAAATACATGTGCAGATGTCGAATTTAATGAAAATACACCCCTCAAAATTGCCCAAAAGAAATTTCTTTCAAATAGTAAAAATAAAAGCAGACTCATAGATATGCTGAGGAAGAAACTATCTAACAATAATATTTTTACATGTCAAGCGGAAAGTGATTAATTTACAATCAACAAATGTTACTGTAGTTTCTGAAGATATTGATGTACTAGTTCTATTAACTGCACTAACTCCAAACGACCGTAAAATTTATTTTCAAAAGCCACCTCGAGGAAATGTTGTACAGAAATTTTTTTCATCAAAAAGCTTAGAAAATACATTACCAAAATGTAAAGAGCATATTCTTTTCGTACACACTTTCACTGGTTGCGATACAACGTCTGCTACAATTTTTGAAGCTGGCGTTGCATGTATTTTGGAATTAAAAAAATGTTTTTTTTTAATTCTTTTCTAAAGGGCACAGCCAAAAAAACGGGTGTTCAATTTGCATCTCTACCACCTACGTCTGATGCAGCGTTTGAACATTTGAAAAGAGTATATTTACAAGTGCAGATATGGTTAGGTAATAATATTTCTGTTGAAAATTGGGATTGGAGGTACGTTTCTGATAAACTTGAACCAATACTGATGAAATAATCGCCGGCTCCAGATAATTTACTTAAAATGCTATTTTGTAATTGTAAAAAAGGATGTGGTAATGCTTGCGGGTGTCGAAAAAGTGGCTTATACTGCACTTCAGCGTGTTCGCAGTGCAATGGTGATAGTTGTTTTAATGCATCTCTTGTCTTAAAAATAAGTGAAGTAGAAGAAAGTGACGAAAACGGAATAATTGAAGTTTAATCATTTTTAAGCATGTATGAGAGGCGAACTAAATAAATATTTTTTATAAACTTTTTTTTGTTACACTTATTGTTTCATACTATTACTTTTTAACATTATATGATAGAAATGTATTTATAACACGATTTTGACACTACATTACTTAGTTAAGCTCGTAATGTCTTATATTATATGCCTTAATTTATTTATTTTATTATTAAATAAAAAGCAACGATTTTTAATTGGTAAACATTTTAATATACCTTATTAACAATACAATCCAACAGGTCTCATAATATTTCGTTGACAGTAATTGGATTCCGAGCTTTTTCAATTCTAGATGCTTAAGGCACTCTACTAATTATACTGAAGTTTTGGCTTGGGCTAGCGCATTCGGCAGACACCTCAACCTCATTTAGGGAAAAAAATAATTTTGGGTTGAGATTAAAGAAACGGGGCTCTATAAACATCTAAGAGTTGCCAAAACACATATTCTGGGAAAATCACGAGATGAGATTGTTACCTCTCTTCCAAAAGACAGAAGTGCCCAGAGCTCGAGTCAAGACTTCAGTTCCATAAATAATTTATGATAGGAGCACAATCAAGTAGAGTAGGGTTAGGATCAAAGAGGAAAGTTCAAGACATGGACATAATAAAATCTTTTATTCTATTAAAATGGCGAACCCTAATTCATGACTGGTTTCCAGCACTATTAAAATTCTATCTGAATGCGTTCCAAATGACCCTTCCAGATCAAAGTAATTTAGTAAGATGGGGTAAAGCTACCGATAAATCTTGCTACATCTGTAAAGAGGCAGTGGGGACAGCTAAACATATGCTGGTGGGGTTTAGGGTAGAGAAATATACCTAAAAGTCATAACTTCAAACTTAATAAATATTTCGAGTTTACTAACGAACTGACCAGGAATAGGTTTAGAGTAAATTCATACGCGGTGGAAGTAGGAGCAAAAGGTATAACAGCGAAATCTCTCTATAGCTTACTAAAAGATCTCGGCCTGTCTAGAACTATTACTAATACATTTCTAGAACGTACTTCAAAGGCGGCATTAGCAGAATCATATCGAATTTGGTTAGGTAGTAGGAGGAGCTCGTGACAGACAGTGAAGGTGAGCGTTAATGCGTTTTAAAGGGGCCCCTTTAAACCTACACTTGGGTCGCAAGTCCCAAGCGCTGACCGGAGCTCCTTTTCCTACAACGCGATGGGCCCGGCACCCGCACGGTGAATGCATGGAATGCTAAGCAGTTTCTTCTCTTCTGTCGTTGTCAGTTATTAAAGATAGATTTTTAAAATACTGTTCCATTTTTTTAATTTTATCTGCATTGTATACAAGATAAATACTATCTATAGTGTTGGTTAGTAAAAAAATCCTGAAAGCTTGATTACCATACCAAAATTCATTAATTTCTGTCTCGTAGTCTTTACATCGCTTCAGCACAATATGCAGCAACAGATCTTATTTGTGTACTTCCCAACTTGACAATCAACAATTAATTATATAAACAATATTACTAAAAACAATTTTTATGACTCATATTTTCTACTTTACCCTGTTGTATATATTTTTAATACCAAATTAATATTCCTAATAATGAAATTATAACAAATGTATAAAATTGATTGGACCTATTAACTTATGAGAGAATCATTTGATCTTCGTTACTGCCTACTGTCTAGTTAATAAAGTTATTATTCTCAAGCACTATGTACCATATTGTTCTGTAGGTGATGTCTCTTACATTAGTAGTAATTTAATATATTTTAAAGCTTAGTGATATGTAACCTGAATTAAAAGTTATAAATATGTATGATAAAATTTATTATAAAACATTAACAGTGGTGGGTTGACTTATATTTACAAGATCTATAAAACATGTTTTAACAACAATATACATTTAAGTATGTAATACATTTAATTTTAAAATATTTTTTAAATAATAAATGTCTATTACTTAACTTATTAATACTGGCATAATTATAACAAAAAACTAGTCTATACACTCTCAAAGGGAATAACAACACAGTCCACAATTTATTTATATATATCTGTATATATCTGCCAAAAGTATAGTTTAACCCCATATAAAGTCTAACTGTGTTATTTTTAATGTATCCTCATATATAGTGATAAAAATGTTTTCTCTTAAGTCAGTTTTAGAAAGTAAAGGCACATTATTGAATCCATAGCTTCCAAACATGGGTGCCACGACTAATTCTTCTTGATCATTATGTTTAAATTTCATATGAAATATGAAATCAGAATCTGTAAACACAATAAAAATCAAATATCAATAAATAAAAATTAACAACTTAAAACTAATATATTAATAATAACATAATTTTACCAATAAGATAAATACTATTATATTTATTATAATAAATAATTTTTACCATGTCATTCAAATATATTCACATTATCACTGACAGGTATAGTCTAATTTTTAATCTTATAAAGATTTACCAATATATTTTACTATTAGGTAGTGTTTTTTTAAATGAAATGAATATTTAAGTAAAAAAATAAATACATTTAATATAAATATGTTTTAAGTTTTTTAATTATAAAGTTATAAAATTCATTTTTCAAACTTTCATTTAAAATATACATATTAAAATTCATATTTGCATAGAGTAATAGTAATCCAAAAAATATGTAGACTTACCAACACTAAGATTTGAAAGTTCTTGTACATTTTGGTCTACCACTAGTGATCCATTTTCATCCCTAGCGACTGTTATTTCATCTCCAACATAGTCAAATGTAATATAATACAGAATTTTTTTTTGTGAATTAACTGCTCCACTAGTTAGACCTATTCTTAACCTGGAAATATTATTATTACTTTAATTTTTTTATTATATATATACTTTATATATATATATATATATATATATATATATATATATATATATATATATATATATATATATATATATATATATATATATATATATATATATATATATATATATATATATATATATATATATATATATATATATATATATATATATATATATATATATATATATATATATATATATATATATATAAAATATTAATTAAGTTATACTGCCAATTTAAAATAATGTAAACCACATTAGCGTATATTGCACATAAATTAAAAGTAATAAACAATAAAAGTTAAATGCGTACCTTTCCTTATTTTGAATTAATTGGCCTCTTATAACAACTGTACCTTCTTGTCTATCTACGTAAAGACCTCTCGGTAATTGAAATATTATTTCATTATTTTGTTCTGACCACGCCGTTTTCTGGGATAAACCGTTTGTAGTCCCAATCATCTCGTTGTCCAAGCGCTCACTATGCAATGAAAGTTATTTCATTCGAAATATATATACATACGTTTGCTTACACATCACTGATCGAATAAATGGAGGATAAACATAGTAAAATAATCGTCACTACATTGTATGTTGTTATATGACTACATTGTTTTCTGACACATAATACATTAACCAAAAATTATAAAGCTATATATTGCTTTAGTTAATTATTTCCTACAGATTTATTGACCAGTGACAACTGAAAGCCTGAAACTTGCCCATGGGCATGTGTATGTTTGACAATAAATTATTTGACATTGACATTTGCTTATCACGATATCTTTTTCCAATAAACCTTTTGATTAAATTATTTAAACAAACACACCGTATTTCCATAGATTTTTTGCTAATATAAGCGTTTAAAAATTTTAAAATTTTAATTTCACAGGTCGCCATTGATGTTCTACTTAAATGCTTATCACAATTAAACTGCTGCAGATTTCTAAAAATATAAAATAAAGTACACACCCCGCTATACACGCCAAGCAAGATTTCAGCATTTTATTTGTATAAATTATTGGATTAGATTGATTACACGCGTCCGTTTCCGCAGATTTTTCTTATAAACTACCATCTATCAATAAAGACTTCAGATGGAATGTTGTATTGAAGGAGATGACGTAATACCGAAAACAAACACGTTCGCTCAACGGTATACTATGATCGGAGACACTATACACACCTTTGAGATTATATGAACATTCACGCCGGCAACTCTCGCGCCGTTACACCTTATTGTTAGTCAGACGTCAGTACACTTGTACAACTAATGTTTCTTAAGTTAAATACTCGTAAATTCCCACGTATATATAGGTTTTTCAATATAAAGTATGTACCAAAAAGTATATTATTGCAATTCCTAATGTTATATAAAATTTAGTTCACCTCTTAGAGACTTATTGAAACTTATTTGATAATTTCGAAAAATATATTAACTATTTAAATGCAATATTTAAAAAATGTTGTTTTAATAAGATTTATTTTAAAAATAGTTACATTTGCGAATTATTGAAGTAAGAATGTAATGTAATAGAATATGAGTTTCTAATGGTTCAACCTATGTAGAATCAAGCCCTTCAGGATTTTATCGCTTGATAAATTTAACTTACAATAATTATGACCTAGCCATATTCAAGTATCGACAGCTACGTGACTTTAGTTTTTATTGTTAAAAATATGAATCACTTGGCTTTTATCTAGTTTACGTATTTGAGTAGCAACTTTTCAATTTTACTTATAACATTGTTTTAGTTAACCAGCAAAAGTGTAACAACAATTACCTACTTCCCACTTGTGGTGGCAATAAAATAGAAATGATTAAAGTCATACTTATGAAATTAACTTTAAACATTCGATATAATTATATTACTTGTGTGTACAAGGTTGTACATACAAGGTTGCTCTAGGGTCCGCCAAATTATATTAGTTAGATATTTTGTAAAGTGGAAGTTAAGTTATTATGATTAAAAAACCTTACACAAATAAATATAATAAAAATATAAATAAATAAATATATGTTGTGTAGGTATGTACGTATTCAAATACCTTAAACATATAACTACAATTCTGCTATACCTGTGTATAATTATTTGTTTTTCTTTGTGCTTTATATACACAAATGTTTATTTTATCACTACTCCACTAGTGACTCATCGTCACTGCTCGGATATATAGTTTATGTTTTATATAAAAATAAATATTCTATTATAGAAATCGACAATCGACTACTCTCGCTTTCATAAATTATAGAGTGCGTAAAATGACTTACATTTTATCATACACTTGTTTTACCAAAGTCCTCATTTCACTTTCCATGAAAAGTGAACACAACACTGCACAATATAAAGAAAGGTCAATTTGTTTAAACTGTCTCACATCCATTTTAACGACTAATTGAGTTATTAATGTGAATAAATTGATTATAGACACGTATATTGCAGAGTTTTATATATGTTTTTTATTCTATTTTATTATTTAAATGAATCACTACGTCCCACGGCACGTTTTTTAAATATAATTTCTTTGGCACAGCGAAATTTGCAACTGAATATAAGTGATTTTAAAAAATAATAAGTATTAATTACTTTATAATTACCTAATGCCTTATTAGTTTAATTGATGTCTATTAAATATATATAAGTGATAGTGCTGTGCTTACTTCGTTCTATTATAAATTGCACGATACATACAATAGATGAGTAAAATATTAAGTTATCAGTTAAAAACATTTTTATAAACCTTAAATTAACTAAAATAAACAATAAAAAGGAATTCAGTTTAACAATGAAGAATTTAAGGAAATTTAAAATCTTGACACATGAAATTCGCAACTTCAATGTCGGCAAATAAAATTTAGAGACCAACTTCTTAATGAGGCTTATTTATTTAGCATGCAGGTTTGCAAACTCCACCCAACTCGAAAACTCCATCTCTAAAATGCGTAATTCATATATACATTATTAAAAATAATTTATATCTGTCTCAATTTAAGCTAGTACCAAGGAATATTAAAATTATTCTACTACCTTTAGCTACCCTGTGTAGGCTAGCCTAAAAGATAAATATATAATGTTTTTTATACATTATTTATATGTTATACTTATATGTTATTATATTACAACAGGTGAATCAAATGTATATACGCTGGGTACTATCGGATCTCATAGAGTTGTCACCACCAAGTTACCATCGGTGGGGAGGACTCGGGAAGCTATGACAGCCGCAGGCAACACTACTACGCGACTCCTGGGCATTTTCCAAAAGGTTAGTTAAATATATGATTAATATACTTAAAGTATTTTTTCTGTCCTCGGTGTGGATTAACACTTTAGAAATAGTAAAAAAAATAGTAACATATTTCAAGACTATTTATTTATTTATAATAATTGAGGTAATTTGACGGAACTGCAGGAACCACATTAACCTATTGTTAAGACACTTCGTTGCTTCGTCCTTGCTTTCTCTGTCCCCACTTTCCACCTTTTCTAGGTATTGCGTGTTGAGTGGCGGAACCCACGCCGCGCTTTGCTTAGTTTCCAGAGCGAAGAAAATGAAATAGAAAAATCTATCTTCCCTGTGTGGGAATCGAACCCTCAAACCGTCGCGTTTACAGACAGACGCTTACGCCTCTTCGCCACGACGGCCCTCATTATCAAAGAAATAAATATTCTATTCTATGATTATGATTTTTTTTAAGAAATAATCATTGTTAGATTAATAATTTAAAAGAATATTAGCATTTCATAGTAATCTTCGTTAATATGGGCATTGTTAGTTAGATTACTTAGCCAATTCATGTAAATACGTTTAGTGGTTATATCCTTGGGCGTCTATTCTTATTTGTACGTGAAGTGGCCACAGGCATGCTCGAGTAGTTTCAATTTATCGATACGAATAGTTGAGCTAAGCGTAATAGTTCAGAAATAGCCAGACGTATTGCTTACATATTCCAGATAAATTATTATTATATCACTGCGGAACTGAAGAGTTACATATTGAACTCTTTGTATACGAAATACATAAATGTTTTGTATGTTGAATGTAAATCAAATAATATATTTGAAGTAATGTCAAATTTTCTTTAATCTTTCCTAGGGGTGTAAGTAAGCCTGTCCTTTTTTTACCAATGTTTTTATATATACAGTATATAAAAAAATGGTAAAGAAATGTATAAATAGTAACTGACACGGCGGCCCTTATCAAAACTATTTAAAGGGAAAAATATTTCAAGGTTATATACAATAAAACTAATTCACTATTATCAACAGTTTAGTCACAGGATCATTTTTCCTATTTCACGATATTTATACGTACTGTGTAACTCCTGAGGTAGTCAAAATTAAATACGAATGACGTATAGACCTCGTACTACAAAAATATTATCAAACGTTGTCAATCTGTCACCTTTCATTCAATAAAATAACCTAATGAGAAAGGAAAATATATCTCTTTCCCGCTCTCACAGCATAGTGTACACTTGCGTCATACTTGAAAAATGGCGTTTTATTATGGTACTATATTTATTTATTTTGTTTGTAAAAAATATTTTTTAATTTTACCAAGTTTATGAAGGCTAGTTAATACTATGCTTTAAATGAAGGTCGCAGTAACATCCACCCCCTGTATATGTATATAGCACTACTGTAATGAACTCCCTGGAGTACAGTGCCGGAGAAAATATATAATATACAATACTACTATCACAGACTTGTTTAATTTTGTAGGTAGATTACGTATTTCTAGTGGGCGTGGGAGGAGGGGTTCCGCATTACACTGACTATTCAAAGCACGTGAGACTTGGCGACGTCGTTGTTTCAACTCCCGCTGCAGACCTCAAAGAGAAGTAAGTCATTAAAAATAACACACATATATATATATATATATATATATATATATATATATATATATATATATATATATATATATATATATATATATATATATATATATATATATATATATATATTTAAATTCAAGAATTTGTACCATTTGGACTTTTGATTATTATTTTATTACCAATTTGGGTAATTTAGAATAAGCATTTGCTTTGACAGAATTTTTATCTTTATGCTAGAGATAATTGCCTGGACATAAAAAACATATTACCACCATGACGTAAGCACGACCTTGGCTCAAATTTATAGTATCACGGTTAAAGACAAATTTTTATTGATACCTTGAAGTACTAAATTTAGACATGCATACTTAACGACAGAAATACCATCAATATTGTTTTTTTTTCTATATACAATAACGTGGTAATTGGTCACAAGTAATTGTTCGTTGTTATGATGCCAGTAAGCCTGTTATTTTTTTTTTTTCAAATGAACATTAAATAAATTATATTAGGTACATAGTACTTATATATCTTATTCTTTTATATATATTTTTTATTTAACAATATCGTATAATTGATGGGAAATAAACATATACGGCCTTATTCATAAAAAAGCCTTATAAAACGTTTTAAGCATACTTTAGTTAACACGCTCTTTAGGCTTATAGAACGTTCGATAAATGTTTGTATTCATAAACGCTCTATAAGTCTTCTATAACTAAAGTGTCACTAATTTGATTTATACGTTCACAATGTTGCCACTATACTGAAGTCGGTCGACTTGTTGCCGAAAATACCAGTAAATCCACAGATGATAAGTGACAAACGCATTGACATAGACATATGACCACAGATAATATTACGTACAAAAATATATTGTTGGATCTGGCTTGACATTTACCGGCTTCATTTACGTCGTTGTTATCACAAAAACACGAATGTTTATTTTATTTTAGTTTATAAACTTACTTAATTTTTAAAAAATTAAGTCAAAAGAAGTAAAACGACAAAGAATTGAAAATTGTTTAGACGTGGACAAGTATTACCTATGTTCTGTGCACTTTTTTTATGTAGAATTTATTATTAATAAACTTGTTAATAACTAAATATAGTTAATAAATATCGAACAAAATGTCAATTGTTATATTGTTTTGTTTACGAAACTGAAATTGACACTCTTGATGACAAGCGACTCGACGACGTCATATCAATGCTCATATTAGTATGAGCTATAATCAGCTGTTATATGAATCGGCCATCTTTGGACGTTAAAACACTCTTATAGTAGGGTTCTCGGCTCTATAACTTTATGATAAGTTTATAGAACTGATTGGCACTAAAATGCTGTTATGAATAACGTTTTTTGACAACTGTACTATATCGAGTCTTTAAGCGTGCTATAACTTTTTATGAATAAGGCCGATAGAATTCTTAAGGAGTTATAATTATGGCTACTAATAAGCCATATTGATTTAAGGTTTGTTTATCGTTAATCATTTACTCATAGTAGTTTTATCAGTGGGAAAATACTTCCAATTAAGGTTTTTAACCTTTCATGCCGTCTGTGAAGTACAACATGTTAAATCTTATCCCGAATGAAGAATAATGGCACTTAATTCTTAAGATATATTTTAACGATGTTTGTTTTTACAATAACAATATATTATATTGGACGGTAAATTTATCAGTTATCAGGTTATTCCACAAATAAATAAAATACGTAATGTACTCTTACCAATTGCATTATCGCAATATACACCTATATAGGTACATTTATGAATAAATTGTGATAACTGTAACAATTTTACAAGAAGCATGGTTACTTTTTTTTTTCTATTTCATTGAATGCAATATTTTGTTTGTGATTATTGGTTTCGTAAACATTAGTACCACGAATTTTACGTTATTCTGTTTTTTTGACAGCTGAAGTATATTAGAATAGTTATTCTTTAATGAAGTCTTTGGATAAACCTAGTTTTAAATCTAATATTAGTTATTTTTTAGTTATGTAACCACAAGGATATCAAATAAAATAAATTGTATATTAAATTATTTATTATAGCTTAAATATAAATGTTTCTAATAAAAGAAAAAACAATAATTTACTTAGCTATTATCATGCGTAATTACTATTTTCCCTAATTTTCCCTTAATTAAAATAAAAGCTGATAATAATAAATTTTCTACATTAATAATTTAATTTATATAATAAAATTATTTATATTTTAAGTTGACCGCGACGTCTGTTAACGTCGCCGATCCGATTCACACGTAATATGTTTAAGCGGACGGAACTGCTATATTTACAAGAACAATGGTGAACCAACATAATAATATAACCAAATGTTTACTTAAAACTAAACAAGGGCATTATTATAATCAAATGTTTGATTTTTACAGATACGTATATATATTCTGCGAAAAAGCAGAACGTAATAGCAAAGGTGGGTGGGACTACGAGGTCAAGCCATACAAGCCTGCTGATAATCTCCTGCAAGATATCGCTTGTCGTGTTGCCGGATCATCTACGACATGGACTAGTTATGTTAATGAAGGTAATTACTAATACTCTAGGTGTAATGTTTATCAAAGGTCAAAACAAGGTTTCCGAATATCATTAAATATATATATATATATATATATATATATATATATATATATATATATATATATATATATATATATATATATATATATATATATATATATATATATATATATATATATATATATATATATATATATAAGCAAGCAAGTAAGTAGTGTTATGACACTACGTTTCCCGCTTTCCGGAAAGATTTTGCAAATTTTATCGGAAGTCGGTGCCGCGTCTTATCTCGGTACCTCAGCGAAAAAAATGAAAATAATTCATTCTCCGCGAATGAGAATCGAACCGACAACCGCATTAACAGTCAGATGCTGCACTATGACGGCCCAGTGTATATAATATAGGTTTGTTTAAGTAAGACAGAGGCTCAACATCTGCCTGTAAACGCGACGTGGGTTATTTTCTTTTAAGTTCTTGTGGGTTCTAATTCCCAGTCAGAGAGGATAGATTATTACATTAATACCTACTATAATAGTGATAAAACAAAAAAAGTGAAAAATTATTTTTTTTATTTGTTTCGAAGTCGATTTATTTAATGTTAATATAATATTTTCGTCGAACCATAGTAAGTCGATAATCCACAATATGTTACGAATGTATGCATGTTATGAATTTATAAAAAATATGTTATTGTATAAATATTTATAATTATGGCTGCTGTGGTTTGATTATAAGTTAAACTTATTAATATATCTTTTATATTGTTTATCAACTATTTCTGTGACGATTGTAACACGTACAATAGAGTATTTGCAATATGGCACTTTACATTGTATAAGAAGAATCAGAGCAATAACAAATAAACCTAAACCTAAATATTATAAAAAGCAATTCAAGTACTATTCTTAGGTAGCAAAAGTCTATTTAATAAAATAAGAAACAATGCATTTAATATTGTTATACGAGTATTAGAGGTATTTAGTATTTAATTACTTCTGGTAGCTCCTTATAAGATGTTGGTAACTTTAAATTTAATATGAGAATTGCAGTACCTTGGACTTTACGTGCACAATTACTTAGATATTGATAAAACAAACATTGTAATTACCAAGGAAAATTTAATGAATTAATTATTCAAATGTAGTATTTAAGATACTACAATGGCAGGCTGCAAAAATTATAAATGTTGGAATTGTGTAAAAATTACATATTTGATAAAATCAATGGTAAACCTTTTCAAACCAAAATAAGCATTCACTGTAAATAGCGAAAATATAAATGGTACACGATATAATGTATCTAAATAAAAATACCGTCCGTTGAGGACCGTCGTGGCGCAGAGGCGCAACGTCTGCCTGTAACGCGACGGTTACTGGGTTCGATCCCCAGTCGGAGAAGATGGATTTTTCTAACGACGTGTAATAATTTATGATTAATAAACTATACCTAGAATTTTACAAATATTAAGACGCGTTAAAAGCGTTAAGTGTCTGAGACAGGTCTGCTTAACATATCCTTGTGGTTACATAATTTCTATGAACATTATCGGCTACGCTTACGCTGTAAAATATATAAGTGCTTCATTATAATTATTATAGTAGACTTTCCTGGTGCTGCGTAAACCTAACATTAGATTAGGTCAACGCAATTACTGAGGAATTGAGTACTTATTATACTTAAAACATGATTCGCAGTACATTCATTACTTTCCTTAAGTACGTACATTTTATTCAAATGACAATGCCTTCACACGAATAGAACGCCTGTTTGATACTGATTTAAAAATTATTTAACTAAATATCTTTAAAGTTTATAAAACATTTTTAAATATTGTACAATAATTATTTAAGTAATTTTATAAATTATCTCTCATAACTAAGGAATCTTACTCCGATTCCATTTTTCACAAAAAACGAATTCTTCAAAAGTATGAAGATCTACTAATATATAATCACCATTAAATACTATAGCATATTAAATAAATAAAAAAATGAATGCAGGTCTAGAACGTTTACGGGGAGTTCCAGGCAGATGGGAAATGCCGGAAGAGGCGACGGACCGCCTGTGCGTTGACGTCGGCGGCGGCGCCTTCATAGAGGTGTCGCACCCGACGCCGCAGGGCGAGCAGACGTGAGTATTCATTTTTGTTTTAGCTTCACGCTTTATCCCGCACAGGCATATCCCGCTCATTTTTTTTTTCCATATAAAGTATTAAAATTATGAATTTATTTAATTTTATACATATTTTTAATTTACTGTATATTTTATTGTCACTGCGCCGGAAAAGTTTATTTATGCAACCCAAGGTGAAGTTGACCCAATTGGCAGCCGACAGTTTCGTTCACAACTGCTACACAGTTGCATTTAATTTAATCTCACAAATGTGGCAGTAACATATACTTAATTATATATATATATATATATATATATATATATATATATATATATATATATATATATATATATATATATATATATATATATATATATATATATATATATATATATATATATATATATATATATATATATATATATATATATATATATATATATATATATATATATATATATATATATATATATATATATATATATATATATATATATATATATATATATATATATATATATATATATATATATATATATATATATATATATATATATATATATATATATATATATATATATATATATATATATGGAACCACAGGAACCTACTGTTAAGACACCTCGTTGCTTAATCCCTGCTTTTTCCGTCTCCGCTTTCCGCCTTTTCCCCGGAAATTAATTCCTGAGAATTAATAAATCACTAATCTCTGTATTAAATAAAACAGTAATGTCTATATATAAAAAATTGTGTGTGTACATTAAATATTTTTAAGAGCTAATTCGATTAAATTACATTTTCTTCGCTCTGGAAACCTGTCAAAGTACCGCCTTGAGTTCCGCCGCTCAACACGTTATGTCTCGAAAAAAGGCGGAAAGCAGCGACGGAGAAACGGAGAAACCGGTTCCTATGGTTCCTGCCTTCTTCCCTCTGCCTACCCTGCCATGTGCGGGATAAAACGTGAAGTCATAAAAAATAATTTCTAAGTATCTTGAAAGATAGAGTTTAATTCAACTTAGCTCTTATCTGCGGCTTTGCCTACGTGATAACTAAGAAACACCATGTTGGAAATAACCAAGTGTAGTGTATGACACATGACGACGTGACGTATGTAATGCAAGTGCTAGGGGTAACTGACCGCAGCCGCAGTGCTTCCTCGAAATGATTAACGTGATGTAATATTAATTATTACGACTTTAGCCGAAAGCTTATCTACAGGGCATATACACTTTTTTAGTTGGTAGAGTTTTAAACACTGTTCTCTATTTGGCCGTTACATTCGTGTTATGTTTCTTATTAAAATATGTTATCTTTATAAAAAATAGTTAAAAAAATTATGTAAGTTTATCTTGTGTTCCGCTCGTTAAAAAAAAGAATACTGTTGTATAGGATCTTAGGATAGGACTTTGTTATTCGAGTTTTTCTAAACTACGTGAAAATATGAAAATTAATTGTTAACGAAATAAATGACCTTATAAATAAAAAACTTTTCAATTCTAAGTTTAGAGGAAATTTTTTAACATATTATAGAAAAAGCCTTTACAAAGAGCTCTAACCCCCAAGATATGCGTCTTACAGAACTATGTTGAAATTATCTATATCTCGAGGAGGATGGATTATTTCATATCCAGTTCTTCGCTCGGGCAAGGCTGCCCCAAGAGACGAAAAGTGGGTACCTAATGGGGTATCTTAATACTAGGTTCCCACGATTTCTGCGGTTCCCTCTGCCTACCACGCTAAGAACGAGATAAAGCATAAAGCTACAGAGAGAGAGGGTGGTAAATAAAAAAATCTTATAGACAGATTTTCACTAGTCAAGCGCGACTTTGAGTTCCGCTACTTAAAAAATACGAGAAACAGTATTTCCCTCTGTCTATCTCTGGTATGAGCGAGATGAAGAACGGGAAGCTAGGGAGAGAGAAGGAAAGTATATGGTTTTAATATACATGTACTCGCATGTACTCGTATCGGACGCGCAGCCGCAGCGGGCGCGTGCACTGCGCGCCGGTGGCGGGCGGGCGCGCGGTGGCGTGCGCGGGCGAGGCGCGCGCGGCCTTCGCGGCGCACGCGCGCGCGCTCGCCTACGACTGCGAGCTCGACGCCGTGCTGGACAGCGTCGTCGGGAACTGCAAGGACTGCTTCATCTCTATACGAGGTATGACTTGTTGCTTATATGTATATAGTCAAGATTACATTTGCATTATAAATATAACAAATCAGGCACATGGCAAGCACGTGAAACTTGATTTAATAATGTCTTAAAATCTTTTCGTGTATGTATTTATGCTTTTGTTGATGACCCGTTATCAATACGTCATGTCCTTCACATGACGTATTGATAGCGAGATCCCACCTTAGATGTGTTTATCCCGCTATCAATACGTCCTGCAGGGCTACTCTCGAAACCAATTTCCAATAATCAAATTCTAATAAACGTCATTTCGTACTCCCGAAACACAATTGCCACGGCAGCACTGTCGTTATTGAGTGATAATTGTGGGAACTAATAATTATTGTAGAATCCGTTAGATTGGTTTTATTTGGTACTCTCGAAACCATTTGACAGCTAAAATTGGCAATCGATTGAAAATTTTAGCTGTCACTTTACTAATAGCGAAAGTGTAACTTTTTAGAACTTGTTTTGATAATTTTTTGGTGAAAACTATAAGAAAATGGCGTGATTAGCTCTTTTTTACCGTATTTTGACGAAAGAACACAAATTATGACTTAAAGAACACGCGAGGAACGTCTATTGGCTAAATATGTGGACAGCGCATTAGCGTTGAGTGACGATGTATTTAAGGTAAATTATCGTGTGTCTAAAGATCTATTTGAGGAAATTTATAAGGAATTGCAGCCTTTAATATCATTACTAAAAAAATTTGGCAGTATAAGTACCAAACACAGGGTAAGTTACTTATATAGTTAGTATAGATGGATCTATATTCATATATTTTAACATCTCAGAATTGTGAATAAACTACGTTACATTTTTACAGATTTTAGCAACATAATCCTTTTATGAGACTAGTAGCTACCAAAGGCTTTAAGGAACTACTTATGACACAGTAATACCATAACACAAGTGATTGAAGCTGTGGTAGTGACCTCACCCGCTGCTGCAATAAATGGAAGTCTCCTTAAACTTGTGAAGATAAAAGTGTTATCCGAAGAAAGTAATAATATTATAATTGTAATACTTATGGCAAGTATTTTAGATTTATATTATTGTATTTCATGATGTTACAATATTAAATAATAAAATACTTTTCACCATATATTTATTATTTATATTTCATTCAAATATCTGATGCAGTTTTAAATATATTGTCAATACATACCTCTTTTGAAAGAGCTTCACATGACAGTTTTATGAGGAATCAACATCCAGTGAAAAATTACTTAATTAATTTAAATGATTGGTAGGAAATGTTTATTCAAACTAGTACTTTATTTTGTTGTTCAATTATGATAATCTATTTAATTTTATAGGTGACTCTGGCTATATTCTAAGGGTGTACATGATGACTTCTATTGCAGTGGAACTCAAAGTTTCAGGAAACCAGATGTTTTTGTAACAAATATTGTTTACACTGATGGGGTCAAGATGATTCCATCCTCCATGAATTGTTTAGAAATAAATATTTTTTAATTTATAATTATACTTTTTTATTTAATAAAGCTATACATTCCCACTTAACTTCTTAAAGAGATTAATGTATTTAATTAAACAATTTACTATTATTAATATTGTTTTTGTTTTCTAATTTAAAAAATATCTTATACTATTTATATATAAATAATTATCTTAAGAAATTAAGTCACATCTAAAGGTTAGATCTCAAAATTAGAAGTATAGGTCAAAATAAAAAGGACATGTCTTTGTTAATATATGTTGTAATCATAACATTAACTAAGTCATTAGTGTTCAACTCTCTTTGTTGAGGGCCAAGTGATTCATCTCATTGCTTGTATCATGTATATATTGCTCATGCGGGACAGTTGTCACCTTCTTCATGTGGGTGCATTCTGATTTCTGCTGTATATAACCTGCTAGATAAGATAAAACAAATTAAAAATGAAATCTAATTTAAAATATATATTTACACTATTGTTACTGTACTAGATTTTTATACTATTTAATTTGTACAAAAAGTAATAGACATTATTTATTAATTAACCCATGCGTTACAGTAACATGTCATTAACTAATAGCCACAACCTAACAAAATAAATACATAAATAGAAAGATTATTTATTTACATATAGGTACAAAAGTAACTATACAAAGAAAAACATTAATGTAAACATATAGATTATAATATATCACTTAAAGGTATGTGACTATCACTAATAGTAATCTCTTCCAAGTAACTTTAGGCCTGAACATTCAAATAATAACTCTTTACGGAGTATTTTTTGTTGTCAATATTTTTGTTATCAAACAAAAACTTACTTTCGTCCACTCCAGTTCATTTTTATGGTGCTACCCAAGACATTTAAAGTGGACGCCAACAAACTCCACTTTTGCAATCTCTGGATTATCTTCCAAGAAGTCCACTAAGTATGAAATTTTGAAATATGTTGAACGGCCTGCCGTACTAAAACAAAACTGAAAATATTAATCCGTATATTAACACGTAATAACTTTTAATCGCTATAAATTATAATTCAATAATAGAGACTTAAAGTAAAAAAAAACACTATCTTACCTTTCTTTTTAAATAAAATGATATATATGTTTGAACATTTGAATTCTGCAAAATATCATAAAGTTGAAGTCTCTTTGACACTGACACAGATAAAAAATAGCACATAAAAATTAATTTACGCTAATTGAAAAAAGATTTTTAAGCTTTGAGCATGTTTTCAATACAATAAATATAAATATGAATGATTACTTTCTTTTTTCTCAAAAAAGTGCATGAAAATATAGTATTATATTTAATAAAAAGCAATTTCTTTTCTATCACCGGTTTATCGATAACAAGTTTGCAGCACTAATGTCAGTTTTGTATATTTAATCTGTGGTTGTAACGACGCAACAATTGGCCAATAACGGAATTAGGCAATCTTGAAACAATCGGTTTCGGGAGTACCAAATAAA
This sequence comes from Dione vanillae, assembly GCA_037178615.1. Taxonomy (NCBI): domain Eukaryota; kingdom Metazoa; phylum Arthropoda; class Insecta; order Lepidoptera; family Nymphalidae; genus Dione; species Dione vanillae. The sequence goes on from JAZFAU010000106.1 coordinate 901,369, forward strand.
CGTCATATTGGAATTAGATTGTGGCATGATTGGAATTAAAAATGATTGGATATTGGTTTCGAGAGTAGGCCTACTGGTCCGATAAATCGGAACTTACGATTGATATATGTATATAACAAACATAAGTTAGATTTAGATTAGATTTAAGGTATTTTACTGAACGATTTAAATTATTTTTATGATTTTTAAAGTGTTAATCCACACTGAGGATAGAAAAAATACTTATAGAAAACATAACAATTTGAACGCAGCGGGACTCGAACCCGCGTCCTCTTGCGAATCGTGCAAGCGCTGTCACCGCTGAGCCATGCGTTCTACATCACGCCGCGTTGAAATTCTTATATGCTTTATACAACTTATTTCGTTGTTAGTTCAAATATAACTTTTACATACTAAAACTTTCTAAACATTGCGTAGAGATCGAGCCCAATCACTCATATTAAGAAATTTTAATGCTAATTATCATGTCCATAACTGTATATTATTTCGTATACCAAAGGCATATCGGACTACCGCGACGGCACCCGCGGCAAGGAGTGGCAGCCGCACGCCGCGCTGGCGGCCGCCGCCGTCATGAAGGCCATCATAGCCGCGCTGGCGCCGCCCGCGGACTAAATACTGATACGCGTTTTTTTTTTTTTTTTTCGAAATAACAAATGCCAACAACATTTATGTCACTTCGTATAAAACCGCCATTGGTCTTGACAGTGACAGCGAGCGGTACGATCATACCCGCTTATTTATATTTTGAAAACTCTCGTTTTGTATATTTGGAATATAATTATTTTTTATTTAACTAAATTTATCGATTTAATGACCAAAAATATATTATTTATTTACTATTTTAATATCTGTACGACAAAAATATATGTTTCACATTTATTTATTTTGTACTAATGCGAGATTTTTTATGTTTGATCAGAAATGTAATGATAACATAAGGCCTTATATTTGTAACAATTTATATAATTTGTTATAGTATTTGAAGCAAACTGCATAATGCAAACTGTAAACAAATGATTTCATAAAAACTATTTTTTTTAATCAATCACAAGAATGTCATAGATAAATGATAATAATTAATGAGTGTCTCCGGGTGATTTATATATATATATATATATATATATATATATATATATATATATATATATATATATATATATATATATATATATATATATATATATATATATATATATATATATATATATATATATATATATATATATATATATATATATATATATATATATATATATATATATATATATATATATTTCTTATTATCATATTCATCTTATAATTCAATCGTTAATATTTAACATATATTGTCTCGAAATATGTCTTCTACATTTTATTATATTTAATTCACTAGCGTTACAGATTTCAGGATTTTTCTAGAAAGATGTGTAATCAATACATAGACATTAGGTAAGTTTAGAAGTCGTTACAGGTCCACTTGCCTTACTTTCCCATTAGATACATTAGCGGTATATATTTACTATTTAAACTTAGATTGTAGTCACATATACATCGGTTTTATAAATGTTACAACTTTATTGACGTTACGATAAATGGTTGATGAATATTTTAAATGTCTTCTCATGTTTATTCTTGTTCTTGTATTAGTGAACTCTTTATATTTGATGTAGATCAGGACTTAAGGTAGTTGGGAGTTGTTTTCTAATATAATAAGAAGGTATTATGACTTTTCGCTACTTAAAATAAAAATTAAAGTCTTTGTGTCACCATTAAAGTTACGTTTAAAAAGAAAAGAATAACAATGCAGTACAAAATTTTAATATTTTGCTAGCGTTTCCGAACGTATTTCCAGTTCATGCTGTCGTAAATTAATATTTTGATAACACTGAAAATCTCTTTTGGCTTAATGCAATGGTGAAAGTAAACATTAAAAACAATTATATTGTAATGAAATCAATTTCAAACTCAGCTAGAACAACTGGATTCATATAAAGTTCTTCCTACTCTCAAGTCCGTGCCAACTACAATAAATGGCCTGCATTTTTTATATATGTTTGTAAGAACAATTAAGCGTGTTCGGTTTTATTGCATAATGGCGAGTAATGGGACCAATAATTAATGAGGTTTTAAAAAAACTCGTTTATTAAAGTCAAAATATCTAGTTTCCGTATTAAAAAACCGAACGAGTCTTAATTGTTAAATTAGTATAGATATCTTCTTCTATATAAATTACGTGCCTTTACGTTATCTGTGGTAAATAATTTGTTACATATACCTAGTATATTGATGATTTATAGCTTTCTTCACGCTTCCTCTGCTTATCAGCGCCAATAAGGGTAATATTTTAACCAAATAACTCCCATTTTGCATTTTTTTGCAAATTTATAAATATATCTTGTGTGTGCTGTTTGTTACAAGTTACCAAATTTATTTACAATTATTTCTCTTTAATATAATGTGTGGTTTTGAAGCTTTTACTGCCTAAACGTAGGATTTATGTATTTACTTTACACACAAGTCCCTTGTGATTTATGTGTAACTAATATATTCACTGCCACAAATGGCCTATTTATGTCGTAAGTAAATTATTTTATACTTATACAACATACCGTATGTTTAACAACTAGTTGTGTGAACCAAAGGTTATTCTTTCGGCTGTTTTGACAGGTCTAGTCGCCTGAAATGTTACATTATTTTTACCTATTAGAACTTTTTACACGTTTATAAAAATGTTTGATATATATATTGTTAATGTTGTAATAGAATCTAGAATTTTCCCTCCCCTTACGAATAATGTTGTGATTCTAGTTGTAGTTTAGAGTGTGTCATACAATACTAATATGTCAATGTCGTTACTTATATCGCTTTCACTTTTTACCCCTCGCCTTTTATGCCATTGCTTTGCGTTGCCTTGCAAATTACATTTGAAATGATCCTTTTATTTATTTAAATTAATATAATTATTATGTTAATGAGATTTTTATATTTTGGAATAATGATGATCTGTTGTATTGTTTGTATATTGGAATGCCTCTGTTTGTGTTCTCCTTTTACGTTTCTGTAATCGCACAAGTAAATTATTAGAAAAATATCGTGGCATTTTATTTCGCGCCTTTTAGTCCCTGTTACTATTCATAATATCGTCTGTTGTTTTATCTCTTTTAGATGAATATAATATTCCTTATTGCATTAAGAAATATGTGAAATACGGACAAAAATATCGTTAGCATTAAATGTTATTTTTAATTTTTAAGCTATCACGAAAGTTTCTTGTTTTATTTACAAGCTCGTGTAATATAAGAGTTAAATCTCATTATAAAATTGCATGTTGATTCAATTTTGTCAACTTAAACTTGAAACATGCTATCTATTCTCTAGACTAGTAAAGCTATGAACTCGAAATTATATTTAAATAGATTACCTTAAAATAGACTAGAGTGGTAACGGTTAGGTCCAAAAATAACCTTATTTAATAATAGTATTGTTCGAGCGATTGTTAAAAAAATGAATGAACTAAAGCCGAAATATTTTAACATATGTATCCTTTTCTATAATAAAAATATTTAATTGTGACCAATATTTGTATAAAATTTATTAATTTTCAGTTTTTTGTGTCCATTTTTGATTTATGGGAAACACAAGTGATCGTCTGGGTCATCTGGTAAGTGATCACGACCCCGAGTACAGGTTCGTTACTGGTCTTTAAGATGGAGGTAGACGCGTTTTTCGAAGTTACGTGTGTCGTATCGACTTTGTTGTAGTAAACACTTTTATAGCATGAAGTAAAATAATTTTTAGTAAAAAAAGTTTAAAATTATTTGAAATAAAATTTAATTAAAGAAATTATATATTGCCTAAAAAAAAAAGTACGAAAATGAAATGAAGAAAATCTAATAAATGATGAGTTTAATTGCTATTGTATAGGGTATATCCGACACGGCGGCCATTATCAAAACTACTTATAGGGGAAAACATTTCGAGGCTATATACAAAAAACTATTTTATAATTATTAATGGTTTGGGTACAGCATAATTTTTTTCATTTCACTATATTTATACGTGCTGTGTAACGCGTGAGGTAGACATTATTAAATACGAATGACGTACTACGAAAATACTATTAAATGTAGTCTCATACCTTTCATTCAAAAAATAACCAAAAGAAAAAGAGATATATCTCTGTCCCGCTTTGGCAGTACAGTGTACGCTTGCGTCACACTTGAGAAATGGCGTTTTAATTTGGAACAATAATTTAATTATAAAAAATAATTGTTTGAAAAAAATATTTTTTTATTTTTGAAAATTTTACTTCTTTTATAATTTTACCCAGTTTATAAAGGCTAGTTAATACTATGCTTAAAACTAAGGTCGCCGTTACAGCCACACCTATATAATGTTTGATTGTTATTATATAATATTTTCTCACTATCTATCAGTATATTGTTTTATGTATTTTATTTTTATTAATTTAACTGTTTCATGATTCATCAATTAGTTAATACTTGTATAAATTCTATTAGATAAGTAACAAAGATTAATCAAGTTACTCTTCCCTTATTTATATCATAATGAATATAATGCTGATAACTATTAAAACGATTTACTTTATTTTCTTTTGTAAAATAGTAATTTATATATAATATGAGGAAAAAAGAATATATTTGTTTTACTATTTATTTATTAACTTCAAATTCAAGAATGTCTCCAACAGCAATTACCCTTATTATACAGCATTGTATATAGTCCATATCTTATATTTTATCTGTAACAAGTAATTAAATGATTAAATTAAACAACATATTTATTTTTTTTGTAATAAGCATAACAATTTTCTACTTACATCACAAGCCTCCATGTGCATTAATATTTTTTCATTCTGGAAATAAAATATTTGTTAATTTTAATGTAACAATTATCTTAAACACATGAAATCTTTACAATATTTAAGCGAGAATACCCAACGAGATTGTATTTTTAACTTCCAACAGTTCAAACATCTTCAACTCAAATGTTAAATTAAAGTAAAAAATATATATTTATAGTAATATACATATAAACATATAAAAGACAATATTTTTTTTAATTATCTAATTGAAGCATAAGTAATAACTTTATAACACCAAAGTTTATAATATGGTAAAAATAAGTGTTAGCTGGGAAAATATTTAAGCAAGTATTTTTTTAAATTAATGATATAAATCTAAAAAAATATAATTAAATAATGATTCAAACTTACAAATGTGATTTAAAAAAATTGTGATCTTTGAACTATTGAAACATTTTTGTACATTTTTATTTACAATACAATAGTGGTTTATGTTATAGCACAAATGTTAGTATCTTGCAATACAGTCAATTATAATTAACACAAAGCACAACAAAATATTAATGACATTTTACATGTAAATAGTGCAAACACAAAAGCAATGTGTCAATATGTAATCTTGTTACTTGCATCAGTCTCAGAGCATGATGTTGTTTGACCACCAAACTTATTGTTGGTCTTCTATAAGTTAAAAAAATATATCAAAACACATTCTTACACTTCATTCTTAAGAAAAAACAAACAAATCACAATTAAATTTAAGTTTAATAGCAAGTTTATTAGTAATTTACATTTTCAATTTATGAATATTACAATTATTTATTATGACACAATCAAACAAATCTTAAATCTTTATAATATTTGCAAATTATACATAGATCATACATAAATATTATAACAAGTTTTAGAGAAGCTGAACTTACCAACATATTTAACTTCATCAAAAGCTTTTCTAGCCTTTTTAAGTTCTTCATTCATTGTTAGAAGATCTTTAACCCTAGCATACTTTCTGGCATCTTTGCGTACTAAGAAAATAATATCCTCCACTTGTACTCTACCTGGCCTGCCTACTTCCATAGCTCTTGTAATATAAGAAAATGATAATAATAAATATTTATTTACATATCAATTATTGGTTATAATTAATAAAAAACTTCAAACATACTTATGTGTAGTCTCTGTAATAAATTCTATAACAAGGTCTTCTAAAAAGTCAACACTTTCAGTGTATGGATTTTGGTCATCGCCAAATCCATACATCATACAACGGAGTTCTTTACTGAACAATCTTTTTCTTCCGGATGCTGTGGCACCTAATTGTTGATCACCGTCTTCATCATCAAACTATAAAAAGGAATGTATTTATATTATACAATATATCACAATTTACAATATAGGAAAAAGTATGAATCGACATACTTGATCAAATTGGTCAGTTATTTCCGAAGTCGGAGTAGACATTATAACTACTGATATAGTTTTTAATACTATTGTGTTATACTATTGATATTGTGAATTTTAAAGATAATAAAATTACTAATTATTACAAATTATTTTACTATTCAATATGATGTTTTGTAAATAAGGAATTTATCGCTTGTGATAGGCGAATTAGTGTAATAACTTAATAAGTAATGACAATTGACAGGTGAACAGTGCGTATTATTCTGAGTGAATTGTAGATTATAAATGGAAACCGATGTTTTCATCATTAATTAAGTCAATTATTTTAAATAACGCATTCGTACAAAGATTTATTTCTAAACTCCATTGTAGTTGTCAGTCTGTTGCTTACGTTATGTTTAAGAAATTTTATAAATGAACAACAAGTAAAAAAATACTGCGTTATGTTAATGTTAAGTTTTCCTATTTTCTCTTTAAATGTTTGATTTACATATATCATTATATCAATATTAGCACATATAATTTTTCTTATAATATTCAGTTCATAAGGAACGAATGAACTTAATTCATCGATATTTTTATATCAATTACTAATTTGAAATAATACATTTTATTGACATATCGTTAAGAAATGGAGCGACAGTGATTTGTTGTTGTTTATAAAATTATAACCTAGACGTATCTTATGATTCTTGTAACTAAATAATATCCTACATTACTTTAATTTTTAAATGTTTTGTAATAAAAAAATCAAGTGAATTAAAATTTAAAAATATACACAATTGGGCTTATGTGCTGTTGGTCATTAATCTCATTGTAATTTATAGCCTATTTACAAAATGAATCCTATGACGTAAGTATATTTAAACAAATATATAATATATATTATATCGCACTGATTTTTTTTTTAAATATAAAAGAACTAATTAACTTTTATAGTAACAAAAAAATTAACTTTAATTTTACCTAACTTTAATATTTTTAAAGGAATGTTAAAAACGTATTGAAGTTAAGCGAAAGGGAGCTAGCAAGCAATTCGAAAAGCTCCTGGCATGATCAATATAAAGATAGTGCATGGATTTTCGTTGGAGGGCTGCCTTATGATTTAACCGAAGGTGATGTCATATGTGTTTTCTCACAGTATGGTGAGATAGTCAATATAAATTTAGTAAGGGATAAGGCTACAGGCAAATCAAAAGGGTATGCATTTATATGTTATGAAGACCAGAGATCCACTACACTCTCTGTGGATAACCTCAATGGAATAAAGGTAAACATAAGCTTAATTGATTTGCTTAAAATTTATTTCCTTATCAGAATACACGGGGACAAATAAAGCAGGGACTAAGCAATGGAGTGTCTTAACACTAGATTAGTATGGTTCCTGCAGTTCCCTCTGCCTACCCTGGCCGTGTGCGGGATACAGTGTGAAGCTAAAAAAAAATAATACACTGTTCTATAACTAATTATTATATATGTAGATTTTAGGGAGAACAATTCGTGTGGATCACTGTGAACAATATAGAGCACCAAATGCTGATATGAGCAAAATAGATGAAGTGACAGCTTCAATTAGAACACAGGGTTGTGCACCATTGCTATCAATAGACCAAGTTTCAGTAAAAAATGTAAGTTGCTATTCCATTTAACAAAATAAAAAATGTTACTGATAAAATAAAGAATGTTAAAGCATTCTAGTATGTGACTATTTTCATCTGTCGGTTTATATTTTTGTTAAGGAGAAAATTATGATATTGAATTTTTGCTGTGTTTTATATATTTTGCCTGCTTTTTAGCATATTTGTTTTTAAAAAAAACAGGAAAAAACAAAAAGAATAATACTTCTTACTATTGCTATACCCAACTTAATGTGGGTGTATAATAAAATTGCCCCATTGGCCTAGTCCAAAGTGTGTGGAAATGTTTGTATAATAATGGTTATGTTTATTTATTACAAATTAAATTAAGTAACAAAATCAATTTTTAATGATAATTAATAGTCACCTGAGTCACAAGCAGTTCCATAAAGTTTTTTATAATTATAATATAAGAAAAATAAATTCAACATAAATAACATTTTTAGGACAAATCTCCAGGACCTATTCCAGGAAGAGGTAAAAAAAGAAAAAGATCAAAAAGAGAAAAAAAGGAAGCATAAAGAAAAGAAGAGCAAAAAGAAAAAGAAGAGAAACAGATCTAGTTCAAGTTCTACTGATTAAACAATAAAAAACAGTTAATAATTAATAAATTTTTATTAATAATTATGGCATTTTTATTAATAATTATGGTTAAAAAATATTTCATAATTTTTCCAATTCAAAACATTTTGAAATATTATTTTACCTTTTTTAATTTTGTTAAAATAAATGAGATCCACATAAAATTTAAAAATTAAGGACATTAAATTTTATTGTTAATTTTTTAATATTTTTAAATGCAAAATAAGAAAAGAAACATTACTTTTCTAATTCAATATTATATGACACAATTTTTCTTCAATATGAAATTATAAATAAAGTATTCAAAACAAGTGTTTTGCATAACAATTCTACTTGTCAAAAAGTAAAAGTCTTAAATTACAACACATAACTACAACACACATTAATAATAAGTATTTTTAATGTTTTATATGCTCAAGGACAGCTCTTAAATATTTTTATTTAGAATATTTTTTATTTCATTTAATATATCTTCACTTGAATAAGCTATAATTCCATCTTTATTACAGTATTCATTAGTATCCAGACCTTTTTCATCATTGTAAGTAAGCTCTTCAAATGTATTGTAGCTTACAACATTTCCACCTTTTGAAAGCACAATAGCATGAGGAGCACATGTATCCCACCGAAATGTAGTTCCTTGTGAAACTATGTAAGCAGAAGCCTCACCTATGAATTTAATAAAAAGTGAATATGTGCACTACATAGAGTTATTTTTAAAAGTAATTTTACAATTTGTTGACAAATAATTATAAAGTAAATTAATGTATTCATTTACCTAAAGCCACATTCATCAATTTGTGACCCGCACCAGGTAAATATTTCACCAGCCATCCAGAGGATTTGAACTTTTCTATTACTTCAGGTTTTTCTGATCCACTCATTAGGACTACTTTATCTTGGACTGTAATTTTTTCTTCAGAAAATGTGCAGATATTATTGTAACTCACACCCCAGATAATTCGACCCTTCTCACTGGAAAAATTGTAAGCCTTGAAAGTTATTTTATAACCCTTATATGGGGACAATGAGAACATTGTATTTATCTAGTATAAGATGAATAATTTATTATTAAAAGTATATTATTTTTGTCTAATACTCACTTCTGATAAAATGGCTGATTTATAACTCCTACAACTGGCTTGCCAGAAGATCGTATATAAGCTCCAATTAGTACAGTCACATATGGTAGGCCATGCCCTGGCTTGGCATCACCTTTCACACCAGATATAAATTCTGCAGTGCCATCTAAAATATTCAATGTGAAATATATAGTGAAACTATTTTTTTTACCTCTATTTATAAGATGTGTATTATTAAGTATATATGACCAATTGGATCAATCCATATTCCTAAATCTGCAGGATCTAAGTCAGGAAGACCAGATGGAATATTAATACTACATTTAATATCAGTGTGAGCTGCAGTAGCCATTCTTTGAGCTGTAGCTTTTGGCAGTAGAGTTTGAAGTAATTCATAAGTCTTTTCTTGATCATCTTGCCATTTTATTGCTACACCTCCAATTTCAGAAGATTCTTCTCCTGTGATGTAATTGGAAAGTTCTGGGAAATGTGAGATAATTACAGATTTAGCTGCCTCCTGTGCTAAGACATCAGCAATTGTTTTAAAATCTTTATCAAATCGAGAATTTGCTTCACTTTCACTTTTCTCAGTGACTAGTAATGTTTCTGTAGTTGGCTGATCACAACATGATCGTGCGATATTAGCCGCTTTTTCGGAAGCTTTTATCAATATTTCTAAAACATTTGCCATATTGTGATGTAGTTAAAAGTAATTCGCCAAATTATTACATTACTATTAATGATTTAAACTTCTTCAACTTTTTATTTATGTGATTTAATCTTAGTAATAACTTGAAGGAATTTGTGGAGACCGGCGACACAGCTAGAAGCAAAGTTAATTTAACTCACAGTAAGAACTTTAAGGTTAATATATTATTGATTTTTCGTTATTTATAGAATCTAATACTTATTGATTTAGCACTAAATAATACTTAAGACTAGCAATCTTGTAATTTAATAAATCAGATATTTGAAACAAGTACGTCAAGTTTAAAAGAGAATATATATTAATGTTCTTTATAATTTGTTATTATTATTGTTCTGTATTATTGTAAAGATGTGACATTTCATCATTTAAATTCGCGCAATTCCCAATCGGGAGCCACTAATCGCTGCCGATAGGATATTAATCGGTTAACCAATATGAGTGCTTAATCGATGTTTGGTATCACTAGTATCGATATAAATATTATTATATTTAAAACATTATATTTAAAAAAATATATGTATACTTTTTCTTTCTGATATCATATAAATTTATTATCCTTTTTACTAAGAAACTAACTAGGAAAAGATAGCTTATTATATGATGGGAAATATTTAGTTTATTTTAAGTAGTTGCTGAATAATAATATCGAAAAGTCAACTTTTTCAGTCCATATTCAGCCTTAACAATTGTAATTAATTTGAAGAGTTCTGTATCTCAGGAAACTCAAAACTCAATTATCACTTTGTTATCTGTCTATTAACACCATTCTAGTCTCTGTCTTGTAAGTTTGGTGGGGGGAAAGAAATTAACCATGAAATCAGTCCATCAGTCTCTTTGAAAAACGCTTCATAATCAAAAACTATAAGACTCTTACATTCGACCTAAATTTTTGAAACTAAAGGCGCATTTTTATTGGTCGATAAGGGCGCATTTTCATTGGTCGATAAGTCGGTAGTTAGCCCGAATGCGCGGAGTACCCGCATGCGAGCTAACAACCAATGAAATCCACTGGTCGATAACTCGGTCGATTAAACGTTTGCGGGTGATATCCACATTCGGAATAACGACCTTATCGCATGCATTATAGGAATCACCCGCACCTCGCATGCGGGCCCTGACGACCAGTGAAAACGATAAACACTTTGCGGGCCCTATGGCATGCGTTACAGAAATCTCCCGCGTCCCGAATGCGGGCCCTATCGACCCATGATAATGCGCCCTAAGGCCCGCGTTCGGGGTGCGGGTGATTTCTGTAACGCATGCCATAGGGCCCGCAAAGAGTTTATCATTTCCACTGGTCGTCAGAGCCCGCATACGGGGTGCGGGTGATTTCTATAACGCATGCTATAAGGCCCGTATGCGGGGAGACATTTTCACTGGTCGTTAAAGCCCGCATTTGAAGTGCGAGAGAATTAGGTACCTGCAGTTTTTCAGTGGGTTTTCAGATAAGCAGACGTACTCGCCATGGATCAACAATTATTGCTTTGTGGAGCAATTTTGACTGTTTGCGGTGTATTAAAAAAGAAATTAATAACTTCTTTGAAGAAAAAGAAAAAGAGATTTTGGATGCGAAATTTACTTAAAAGTAGAAAGATGCACGGTGCTTCTAATACGTTGTGTGCGAACTTGAATCCGGCATTGGAATGTGATGTAGACGATCATGATAATTTTTTCAGAATACCTAAAAACTTATTTGACGATTTATTGAGAAAGGTAGAAAAAAGAATTGAAAAAAGAGACACATTATTTCGTGAGGCTCTTCCTGCAAGATTAAAACTTGAGGTCACCTTACGTTATTTAGCTACTGGAGATTCTTACAAAAGTTTATATTACTTATTTCGTGTGTCCCCTTCTATTATGAGCAGTTTTATATCAGAAGTGTGTGACGCTCTCTATGATGCATTGACAGGTTATATAAAAGTAAGTACATATAAATATAAAAATAGTAAATAATACGCATTAAGATTATAAAGTAAATGTTTATTTAAATTTTATATATATTCTTACAAATATCTACGTTTTTAAGAAGTTTTAATTGAGCAGAATACACTTCCAGTCACCTAAAGCGTACCACCCTTTTTTATGGACACCAATTTATTGAACTATATATTCGATTTTGGTGTCCGCGAGTGTAGTAATCATTTAATCAATATCAAATAATTAAATGAAATAAAAATGCCTTACCAGGCAAATAGATGTTGCATAATTATAAATAATATATAAAATTGCTTCATATGTTGTTGAAATCGTCTTCATAGTTAGATAAATTAGACACCGATGCGGAACTTAAATATCCTGGATTTTCTGGGTCATAGGTATTGGACGTCGAGGTACCATAGGACAACAACGAAGATTTGGTTTGCTGTCTCAGTGCTTTTAATTGAATTTCCGATAAAGCCTTTTGAATATCTGTTTTTGCAATAATTGAAAACTTGCGTGGCAATGTACGTAAAGTCGAGGCTATATATCTCCCGAAAATGTCGAATTCATCCTCTTTATTTTGTAGTAACGATGTTGTATTTTTAGTAAAATTCTCGGCAATTTTATTTATTTTGTCAATGGCTTCATGTACCTCGTCCTGTCTTTTATTTGATTTGCCCCTTTTCTTCGTTGCTAGTTTTGATGGCACAGTGAATGTAGATGAAGACGTTTCGGTTAGTTCTTGAATTCGATTTTCAATAATTTCATCCGCAGCATTTGAGTTTTCTTCTCTATCATTCTCTTCTAATACCGTAATATTATTTTCGAAGTCAACAGTATCAGTAGCTATTTCCGAATTTTCATCGATCTGTAAATAAAAAATATTCATGATTTTATGTTCTTTTTTCAGGTCCCAAACACAGAACAAAAATGGATGGATATAAAAACTGGATTTCAGTTAAAGTGGAATTTTCCTGGATGTATTGGGGCAATTGGTGGTAAACATGTAAACTTGCGAGCTCCAGTCTGCAGTGGATCTGAGTTATATAATTATAAAAAAACTTTTAGCATTGTTTTACTAGTTTGTGTCGATGATGATTATTCATTCACTTATATTGATATTGGAGCAAAGGGCAGATATTCTGAAGGCGGAGTTTTTAGTAATTGTTCTTTAAAACGAGCAATTGATGACGGTAGTCTGAATATTCCAGCAGAAAGTGTTATTGTTGCGGATGCTGCATTCCCGCTTCAAAATAATATAATGAAACCATACCAGGGAAATAATCTAACGACACGACAAAAAACTTTTAATTACCGTCTTTCAAGGGCTCGGCGAATTGTAGAAAATGCGTTCGGTATATTGGCAAGCCGATTTCGAATTTTTGAAAAACCAATAGCCAACAACGTCAAGAATACCATAAAAATAACAAGGACATCTTGCGCGCTTCATAATTGGCTAAGAAAAAATGATTCTAATTATCTTGAACCTGGACTTGCGGATTATGAAGATATCTCTACTGGTATAACAATTAATGGCTCCTGGAGACAAGTACCTCTTTGAAACTTCGAGAACATGGGAGAAGATAATACCTTAACTGAAAATGGGACAACAATTCGGGATAGATTCGCTGATTACTTCAGTAGTGAAGGTGCAGTGCCGTGGCAAACAAGATTTATTCACTAACATTCTGGAACAATTTGAGGGTAGACTGCACTAGGGACAGCGCCGCGGCAGAACCCACTATGCCCCGCGGCACTTGTTTCTTTAATAATACACTTCTCATGAAAAAAACTAAACATTTCGCTTTTTATTTAACTTATGATAATAAAACATGAAGTACCTATATAAAAAAAATATTTGAATTGGATCATCAATTCATTAACATTTTTAATTGAACACCTCATAGGTATGACTACTAACCTAAACACACATTTTTTCAGTAATCTTTAAAAAACAAACTCGCGAGGTTTTTTTTTATGAGAAGTGTATTAGACTGTCTCGTATTACTCCTAAAAATGTCTAAATAATAAAATATAAAAAAAATAGTGATATTTTATATAATATTACAGGTATGTATATTTCTTAAAAATATATATTAAGTAACTTACTTTATTAGGATTGTCTTTGGTAACATAAATAAAGTTTGTATACTTACATTTGAAAATGTCTTCTCTTTATTTTTAAATGCTCTTAAAAATCCATCGGCAATTGAAAACCATGACACCTTCGGTTTATAAACAGAATCTCGGTCGCTTCCGGATCGAGTGCTCTTTTCAATTTTTTTTAATTCTTGATAGTACGATGACCTTAAATTTTTAATTTTTTTTGGTATATCTTTGTCTGAGATGCCACTAATGTTTAACTTTTCCGCAATTTGTTTGTACGCACTTCGTCTTGCGTCATGATTTTTATACAAAGCACTCGTTACGTTCCACAAACATTCGTAGTCTCGATAGATCTCTACGAGTTTTAACATTTGTGAATCCGAAAACCGTTCAGCCATTTTGCTCCCACGCTGCGTAAATAAACAGCGTTAATAATATAAATAATGCGCGTAGTATTGATGACGTCTAATGAATGACTGAACGGAGGCGAGTCACCGCATGCTTTGTATCGACCGAGTTATCGACCGACTAATTTCATTGGTCGTTATCCCGAATGCGGATATCACCCGCACATGTTTCATTGGTGGTTAGCTCGCATGCGGGTACTCCCCGCAATCGGGCTAACTACCGACTAATCGACCAATGAAAATGCGCCCTGAACTGAACTTGGGAACTAAGTTTTAATTTCTACTTAAAGGCGCATTTTCACTATGCGCATTATTACGTCATCAACACTACGCGCATTATTTATATTATTAACGCTATTTTTAATGTTAATAATTTGTAAGTACGTCTGCTTATCTCAAAATCCACTGCCAAACTGCAAGTACCTAATTCTCTCGCACTTCAAATGCGGGCTCTAACGACCATTTAAAATGGCTCCCCGCATGCGGGCCTTATCGCATGCGTTATAGAAATCACCCGCACCCCGTATGCGGGCTCTGGCGACCAGTGAAAACGATAAACTCTTTGCGTGCCCTATGGCATGCGTTACAGAAATCCCCCGCACCCCGAATGCGGGCCTTATCGACCAATGAAAATGCGCCTTCACACTGGTCTACAATGATGAAATTGATATTAAACCCTCCATACACAAGTACTACTAGCACTTAGCATATACTTTATATAGTAATGATGAACATTTTTGTTAATTTACATAATACATACATACAACAAAGACAACTAAGTAAGATTTGAACTTGAAATACTTTTTCATTTCAACTTATAAGTTATAAATTGCTAGTAATCTTAACAGTACATATATTTTTTAAATAAGTGAATATACACTAATAAATAAACCTTTATTAACTAATACTATGGTACAATTTTTTATTTACTTCATTTATTTTTCACTTCATCCTGGCAGCAAGGGCGCCTCTCAATAGTGCCATCACTTGGTAATGCAGCATCATTGTAAGGAATATTGTCTAATTTTAATGTGTCTTCAGTAATTTTAGCCTCTGAAATGTTTTTACATTTTATTACTTATTTGTATGTTTGAAACAAGTATAGACACACAAGAAGACTTATTTATTCTTTTTATAGCTTGAGAGCATCTGACTGTTAATGTAAAGGTTGTAATTTGATTCCTTTTGGGAGAAAAAACAAGAGAAATTGCAATTTAAAGAAAAAATATAAATATAATATCAAAAAACAATATGCAGTTAAAATTAATTAGACTATATAATATAGTCTTATGATAATTTCTTACAAATAAAATATTCAAGATAGAAACAAAAATAATATAATCTCATACCAAATACACCAGGTTTAATTTCTTTGGCTTGGATAACTTGTGTTCTTAGTTCTTTTTCAACATCTTCACCAAATTTAACCATCTGAAACCAGATTTTCATTTTTTACATTTCATTTACAAATGAAAAAATAACTATTTTCTTATTTATACTCTTGTTTATTTTTCTAATTACCGCTTTTATAGCATCTTCATCTTTTATATGTTTATTTTTACTATATTCCTGATTTATTTTTATTCTAGCTGCTGTTAAAGCCCGTTCATCACCTTGAAATACTTTTAGTCTGGTTCGATGTAATTTCTTAAAGCTTTGTAAAACCTGAAAAATAACAAATAAAAAAATTGATTAACTATCTACTGAGTAAAGTTGTTGCTTTTAATTGATATGCTTTTTATTGATAAATTTATAATGAATACCATTCTTTTTAGTGAAGACATCTTGCCATTTATTTATATTATATACGTATTTGGATCAATTAACCAGTATTAGTGTATCATCTATGGATCAATTCTTCATTTTTGACTAGTAAAGTGTCACTTCACACTTGCTAATTGACTTCTGATTTGACAGATTAAATAATGTTGCAAGTTTGCAAAAATGTAGATTTTTATTTCAATATTTCATTTATATTTCTAAAAAGAACCCAATATAGTATTGTAGAATGAAATATCTTACATAATATATTATGTAATAAACCTTATACATCTTACTGGGATTCCCTTATCAGAGATATCCAGAACTTCTTGTACGTATCTATTGAGTTAAGAATACCAAATAAATCTAAGTTATTGAATAAATATTAAAACCGAAATTTACATATAAAATGCAATAATACTATATGGAAAAATTAAAATTATACTATAACAATTAAAATCATTATAGTAAATATAATTTTGGAATGAAAAATATCCATGTATAAAAAGATATAAAATCTTGATATAATGTTACATCAAAATTTTAACAGAATTTGAAAAACTTTTTCAAATTTCGCTGAACGAATCATATAGAATTGAATGTAGTAAAGTACGAAGCGCTAGTCTCAATATTATTAGTATATAGCTGTATTTCCGTATAAAGTAAGTTATCGCGTTTAATTATATTTTTAATCGAACCGCTCCCGGTGATACTTTTGAAATTCTTCAACAGTTTTGGGTCTAAGAAAAAATATTTAAATTAAGGAAAATTGTAAGTTAGTCAGTTAACGGCTTATGACAGTCATATTTTTGTTAGTTTAGTTAACATAATTGTCCTTCATGAGTTGCTCTAGATCTTAGATTTCCATACATCAATGAAAATTGCTCACTACACGCAATATTTTTTTTATTAAAAAGCTATTTTTCCTAATTTTCTTACTATAAATGATCCACTGTGGATCTACATCAGGAATTGTATATCCAAGAAGTAGCAACATGTAGAAGTATTTTTTTCATAACTATGCTGGTGCTTTAGTTCTCCAGTTTTTAAAATAAATTATAGTTTAAATTCTGTCCAGACCTAACAACAATACCACGAAAAAGGTTTTATTCAAATTCGTCGTAGAGTTATATCTAAACATGTTCGTGTACAAACGGGCATATAATAGGTTTAAGATTGATAAATCGATATTTTGTTATATACTGCTTCACGTCGCTCTGTACAATTTTTTCTTAAAAATATGCAATATTTTGACATAATTTTTTTTCTGTACTAATACAACAAACATAAAAATATCTCTTTCGAATTAAAATCCAAGATTTGAAACATGTAATGATATCAACTATATATGATAAAACAGTAAATAAAAATCAAGTGACAAGCTGCATAAAGTCAATGCGAACGAAAAACGAAGTTAATAACTATTTCTTAATTCCAGTATTAGCGTATCATCTATGTAACTGACCTACCTTCCAAAAGTAACTGGGGTAGTGGAGCTGGCAACACTGGTAACTAATAAGTCGCTTATTAAATTTTGTAAATGTGTTCTGTGTTGCTGACTGATCGTGTACCTTTACCTAGCAGTAGTAGTCACAGTTATTTATTTTAGTTAGACTTTAGAGTGGAACATAAAACGTCATAAGTCATAACTGAGTATTAAGTAAAGAATTTATCATTCTTGTACGTTCTAATGAGATTTTGACACCTTATTTATTCTTATTATGAAGTTTGACTTCGTTCGATAGTTCTTTTATGTTTATGTGCAGTGTTAATGTAATATTTTTTAATTTATTTATTAGCTCCCATAAGAAATAAAGTTAAGGCAACATCCTACATTTAAAGCGCTTATTATATGAAAGAATCTTGAGTGTGTAAAAGTGAATCATAGGATATTGAAATCAGCAAGCAATTTGCAGTTTCCTGGTTAGTAGCAAAACTTACAAATATTTTACAATACCAAAAATAGTAATCATAATATTGACATAATGCATTAAAGGTAAAGTTGGGTGGCTTTTATATCTTTTATGTTTTACACAAAAAATATTAATAAGAATAGTAAGTTTATTACAAAATGACCTTAAATAAATATCATTTCGACATTAGTCTTGTACTATATTTGTAGGCATTAATAAAAAGTTGATAAATTGACATTTTTGTAGGTTGTTTACATTACAATTTGGTGCAATACAAACAATGCCTATAAATGACTACTTCTAACTTCTATTCAATTGCAAATATATATGTAACAATAAAATTTACTTTAGAGTTTATATGAATACTTTAAGGCTTTGTTAAAGCTTGTGATCTAGCGTCACAAGCTTAAGTTATAAAGAGAAAATTGACTTAGAAATAACTTTTTATTTTGGATTTACTGTATTGTAAGCTTATAAAATTAGTTCTCTATACACTAATTTAAATTAATTTTATCAATTAAAATTTAGGAACCAATTATAAAATATTTTTTTTAGTCATACATGTCCCTGTAAAAATACAAATGAATTAAATAAAACCTACATTTTAACTTATCAATACAAAGGTTAATTTTTTATTTGGTTGAAAATTATAGCTCTATTAGTCATAATATAGACTTACATTATTTATTATGATAAACAGTAATTAGCCTCTGTTTCTGCATGATAATAATTTTATATATTGTTTCTATGAAACTTATGAGTAATATTTAAACATTTCCAAAAGTAACATGTGGCCCCCAGATTCCTGTTTATATATACCTTAACACATAAACATCTTATATATATTTAATATATATTTTAAAGCTAAAATTGTGAACTAAATTAATTATGAATCATGATGCTGTAGATCTTAATTCCATTTTATCTTATGAAGAGTAAAATATGTAAAGAAATTAAAATTGCTTTAACATAATAAAGTTTTATAGACATTAAAAGTGCCTAAATTAAGACTGATTTATTTTTATTTTGAGCTTATTTTCTGTAATCATATGAAATCAATATTGTTTAGTCATAATATAAATACCACCATGCATAGCTTGATAAATGTATAGATCCTAAAGTTAACAAAACCAATGTCAGTGCTTATGATTTTTTTATTTGAAATCTGCACCAAGTGCATACAGAACTCAAGGGTTGTAGACAAATGTGTTAAGATTATTGAGGGTAGAGCTTGTAGCAAATATGAAGAAGAAATTAACGACTCTTTATATTGTGAATGTCAAGTTATAGTTGATTAATCAATAGCATGTAGAGATTGTACATATATGCCAGTAATGCTATACCACCAAAACACCACCTTCGTTTTTAACCTCCGATTGTACAGTGTCGGAACCAAAGTCAAGTTTACAGTGTTTACTTGATGTGATTCGGAAGCTTAGACTTATCAAAACCGGAAAGTAAAATTTCGTAATATCGCTATAGATATATTATTTAATGCTACCTTTTCATCATTATTATTAACTCCTAACTGTAAAATCTGAAATTAAAAACATGGAAATCACACTATTTTAATGGTTTCTAAGATTTATGATGGTTGAAACAATTAGTAGTAGGATCAAAATATAATTCTATTATATATTTATAAGTAATAAACATTTTAGTACTACATTTTAGAAAATTAAAATTTTACGAATCGAGGTGATTGCACTTACAAAATATTATTTCAGATTAAAAACATAGGAGACAACCAAACATTATGTTTTGTAGTCCGGCGTCAATTGTAAGAAATACGTAGATATTGATTTCATTTTTACATGCGTATCTCAGTAATTTAGTTGACCCTGTAAACATTTCTTTCTTTCCTCGTAATTGAATGTTTTATCATTGCGGCATCCGGGATGAGGCAGTTGACGTGTCAGCATTATTTAGTCGTGTCTGCACGTACAAGTAAGATAAGTCATGGACGTTTTTGTTTAGGTATAATATGCATATTAGATATATGAAATTATTTATCTTAAGTATCTTGATTATTTAGATTATCGGAATTGGACAACCTTTTCAGATAATTTAGTAAAGAAGAATTGTTTCTTTTTTTTTTAATTTGAATGTAAAATTCATTTTTCAATGGTCTAATCAATTAAAAATCAAATGACAATGCGATTGCTACATAAGGTGCTTAAAACATTATCTAATTTAAACAATTTGTTAACTAACTTTGGTGCTTTGCATCCAATTGACGAATTGCTATAACTATAAGTGGTAACTATATGCAAATCACCAAAATATTTTTTAATTAAAAAAATAACTACCAGTCTCTTTACTTAGTCAGATATTTATGACGCATTATTTTCGCAAGTACTTTTTTTGATGACAATATGTGTAGTTACTACCATTTTAGTATTCATATTGCCATTTCCTGTCTAGTTACGTAGATAAATAATTGTATCTTATACATATTATAAGTAGGTGTAAGCAATTTACCACATGTATAAACGACAAAAGTGTTAGCTGTATCATAAAATACTCTTTGTTCGTTGAAGAATAATTTTAACCATCACATAACACTTATTACTACTTCGTTAATTTACATTATTTAAATAATAACAAAATCTAAATTATTTCGATTATTGAATCTAATCACAAGTATTTTTTAAGTATAAAAAATTCGCGTCGCGAATGTTAATCAAGTTCTTAACAAAATTGTTAATCCATACCCACACGAAGTGACCTGTTTAACTCATAACGGTTATAAATGTTTTGCTCTTCAACATAGCTTGGTGTTTTGTCAATATACGTGACAATTAATGGCCTCTCGCATTTCTGTTCCATGTGACTAATATAAATGTGTGAATATGATGTGGATCTACACATGGCACTTGCCAGAACAAATTAGTGTAAAATTCAAC
Organism: Dione vanillae; assembly: GCA_037178615.1. Taxonomy (NCBI): domain Eukaryota; kingdom Metazoa; phylum Arthropoda; class Insecta; order Lepidoptera; family Nymphalidae; genus Dione; species Dione vanillae. The sequence goes on from JAZFAU010000106.1 coordinate 922,603, forward strand.
AATTTTAAGGCGCGATGTTTTAAGCGTTTCTCATTTACGCATAGATTACATTTATATTAGGTTTATTAACGGTATCTTTTTTATTGCAATTTCATACGAAGTTTAATAAAATAAATATTGTACAGAATATGTCTACGTAAAAGACACAGTTTTAGTGCTGTTCTACTTAGTGATACTTATTGTTTGTAGTAGGTGATTATGACGAGCCATGAGGCGACCCACTTCTACTGATTTCACTAAGCTACATATATAATCTAAAAGTAAAAGCTAGTGTACATATAATATGAATGACAATTTTACATTACTAATGTATCTACGTTGTTCAAAATCGTGTATTCACTAACTGAATTTAGTTCATGAAGTTTAAGTAGTGAAGACAAAATTCGCACATGTTGGTGATGGTGAATGAATATACGGATCATCATCAGGGATATAGAGCTTGTAGAGCGAACTTTCGTTTCTCTTGGTTGCTCATGTTAGGTTCTAAAAATATACTTTTGTTATATATTTCTTAAAAATATTTTTATCATTACGTTGTATCGAACCTAATGTTAAGACTCTGAAAGTTGCGATAGTAGTCTTCTTTAATTTGATAGCTTTACCTAAACTGATTTATTTATTTATTATGATCCACAAGTGATGATAGCATCAAACATAAAAAAAGGAAAACAATGTAAACTCTAAAACTTCTCTGTGTATTTGTACCTAACATTTTTATTACAAAGGTCTTACAATACGTAGATTGTTGAAATCATTGATATGTATGTAAATATCTAAAAATCATCATCTATCTAAGAAATATTAAAATAATAAGACTTTTGTCTTATTACAAAAAAAATTATTTCCCAAAAAAATTCTGACAATAAAAAGAATGTAATAAAAAAACTGCACTAGAACTAACTTTTCAATTAAAATTATTTAAAAAAATTAATAAATACAAGTAGCAAATTTATAATAGCACATTATGCGCTATAAATGTACCTATTTATGTATTTTATACTTTATTGTTTGTTTTAACTGTTATTGTATAGGTTATTTTTGTAACCCTTGTATTATTGCACGCAAGCAGTGAGTAGTGACCTACTTGCCTAAGTTTGACTAGGCGAGTAACGAAACTAACTGCATAATTCAGGACGTACGCGTACGCTACGTAGATAACTTATGGACGTATAGATATTTTAAAATAAAAATAATATACGTTATAAAAAGTTTAAATTAATTTGTTGATATAGTTATCTATTTAAAAAAAATAATACACAGTAACGTTCTTTACTGTATCTATATATAGCTATGATTTTGCGTCTGAAATTAGTACGGAAATATGAAGACTTGTTACTGTACATTTTTTATGTAAAAATGATACACTAGATGTTTTATCTTGAACTCATACTTTCTAGTTAGCGTATACCTATTAGTTAATATAACGTGTAAATGAAACGGGGCTTTCTGCTACCCCTAATAGACTATACTCACTAATAGTTTATTAACAAGTAAACACCTCTACATATTTTCCTCGGCTTTTGATTGTGCATCGTATTTTCATGTTAGTTTTGCAATCATGTTTAACAACATAACTCTATAAGAGTTAAGATATAACCTTAGTTATATCATCTTTGATATAAATACCTAATCCCTAATCATTTTATTAAGTATTTTTCAATTTTTCATACAATATATAACATAGTAACATAGTATAGAATGTTTATTTTTGCCGATGTATAATAAATATTTTTCCTTTGTTCTAGCAAAAGCAATTTACAATTCGCTATAGCTTACAACGGGCAACAAGAGTTTCTCTGAACAAACGCTGAATGCCTATCGTCACGTAAACGCTAGCAAACAATACATAATATTATGTTATGGATCTGCGATTTAAAGCTGTTTGAAAGGTAGCCGAGATGTGGAAGACTTTGATATTTTTGGCCCTGGTTGCTGCAGCCAGGGCCTTGTTAGAAGGTCCTAATGTTTGTACTAGACAGGAATCGTAAGTATTTTATGAACATTTTTTATTTGTACTATTAACAATTAAACCTAAAATTATTAGATACTTAGTAATGTGATAGGTGCAATATTCGTAACATTTTTGTAGACGTTAGTAATAAAATTGTTAAATTTAAAGTAATCGGCACAATCGTCTCCTTGTTACGTAAAAACCATAAAATGCGGTTGTTATTTTTTAAACGGTCTTTGTTCTTGATTCGCAAACGGATTATTTCCAAAGATATTCTTTAAAAGGGAATTATAATAATCTCTAAAAATAACTACGTAAAATACTCATTGAAATTTAAATGTACGCTCCTCGCTATTTATTCCTTTGTGTGGTTTATTTAATAGATAGTATTAATTCAAGAGGAAGGCTTATATGTATAACACATGCAGATTATAGTAGAAGGGTACTGTTAATTTTTAGACAACGTAAAAATGAACAGTGCTCTTCTACTATAATCTGCATATGTTTGGTTTTCACATAATCTTTAAAGAAAATATTGCATATAAAGACATTTTTTATTATATCGTTATATAGTAATACATATTTAAAGTCACAAAATATATTTAAGAAACTGATGTTATTCAATAATGCTGTTATGTAGCAGCACACAACGGCGGGACGGTATAAGTGACAGCTATAGATTTGATTCCCGCTTGATAGAGTGAAATATTTTCATTCGCACTCTCATTCGTACTTATAACTAAGTACCCTCGCTGTACCACTATGCGGAATAGAGAGTAAAGCCATTTAATTATGTTTAAATATTATTTATTATTAGTAGTTGGCTCTGTATAGTAGATATTTTGAATTTCAATGATTTTAATGTTTTCCTTATATTCATTCAATATTGAAGTATTTGTCCCTTTAACGCTGTACTCATGACTTGATTATGACGTCGGTTCCATTTATGAAATAAACTCATAACTCCATAGCTATATCAATAGGTATAAGAAATGAAGAGAGTGTTCTTTGACACCACTTTATTATTACGTTCTACACTGAATCAAATAACTTAGATATTATGCTAGTTAGTTGATGTTATTATTTAAAGTCCAACAGAAATAAGACCTTTTTAAATATATTTTTCTTCTTTGTGGAAAGTATTATACTAATTAGATTATGTTCGGGATAATGCTCGATCGGGATCTTTTTTTCCATACTATAATAAGGCAAAGTGCGGTGTTAAGTTTCGCCACTCGGAGCCTAAAAAAGAAAACATAATCTTAATGTTATGTACTGAGTAGCTACTTTTGCAATGTGCATATTTTTCTCTTATCTAATACTTGGAACTAAAGTATTATTGTTAGTATTACTCATATTACAATATTGTCTTTATTGTTTACTCGTAATTTTTATCAGAGCACCCTAGAGTTTAAGTGTGTTGAGATAAAACTAATAGTGTTAAGATTATGTAATAACAACATTAATTCCAAAGAAAATTGTAAATCGTACATTTTTATTATAGGTACTCAACAATAATAAAAGTATCTGTACAGCAACCGTATCAAGTAAAAGAATACGCTTGGTGTTTTAATGTTCCCCCACGTTGTTCAAAATACAAGATCAAATTTAAGCAAGTATTGAAAACCCAGATGCTCGTAAAACACAGGCCCGTAGAGGAATGTTGCAAAGGTTACACGCCGGATTCTGAAGGGAAACAGTGTATGCCTGTGTGCGTCGAGCCGTGTGTGCACGGGAAATGTGTGGCGCCGAACACGTGTGCGTGTGCGCACGGATACGGGGGACCCGCCTGTGATATATGTAAGTACTTTCGGGTTCTTTTTGCCTCAATTCACACGCCAATTGAGCCGTTCAGTGCACACATCGATTAACTCCATAAAACGAAAAATTGAGAAACACGATGATGTAATATACATTGATTTTTAAAATTCCTCTGATAATATGAATTCAAATTTATAACGTAGAATGCAGATATAGCTTTCATCTAATAGTATATAAAATTAATAAGAAAGAATAACCAACAAACAATCGTCAATAATGTTATAGTTTTTATGTGAATGGTGGAGTTAATCGATTTGGCAACTGAATTATCTCTAACTAAAGTAATAAAGTTAAATTTAATTTTTAAACTTTTAACTTTTTTACTACAGAAAATATTAGTTATTATGCATTTTTATCACAGCTTTTCCATAAAAATAAATGTTGGCAGTTCTGTTATTATATAATTTTTATAATTAATTCATAGGAGCTTTATGTTAGCGGCATTGTTCTTTGGGATGATTCAGCAATATTTTAAATAATGTCTTCTTCATGAGCTGTTTGCGAGGATTCGTCCTTTCGATTTGTTGACAAGCTATTATACCTAATCGTGATTAACAGGAGGAATGAATTTTAGCAGGTCTATCATGTCTCTCCATTTTTCCCTTGTCATAGTTCTACCTTTAGGATATAATATAGGCTGATCTATATTTTTCAAACTTTGCGATCTATCCACTAAATATTTTCTTATATTAATGGCTTGAAATTCGTCGTGTGTCTTCATTATAATTAAGACAGACTATTGTCACATTTCATTTGCATGAGATAGGGTTAGACCTTTCCAACTTTATCCAGCGCATTTAGAGCCTGATCACTGCTATACTAACTAACGTTTGAATTGCGCTTCTTCTTATGTGTTTACCGATGCGACTTAGTTACGATTACGGAGAGTGAGGGAGGGAGCATCTTCAGAAATTTGAAAACAAATAAGCGTTACTGAAACGCTTTACATTAGAGTATGGAGTTAATCGAAATGGTTTCTGAAATAAATTACTTATTTTTCAATGGCCAAAAAAAATTTGCCATTTTACGGTACTAATGTTTATTATTCAGAAAAATTATTATAAATATAAAAAGTTATGACTATACCAAGTGCTTTGACACTAAAATTTAAGATTTTTCAAAAAGTGGAGTTAATCGATGTGTGCACTGAACGGCTCAATTGTCGTTTCTGTCAATCGTAATCGCGTATTTCTAAGAGAGCTGGGGTTTTGATTCTTGTTAGTGTATATCGGGAACTTACTATGTACTTACTTTTTACTTTTACCAGAGTATTATTGTAGTATATTCTTACAGTTAGTATACAATACAATTATTCTTTTTAATTAATCGCATGAATGTTGCAAGAAATAATACATTTATTTTTTTATCGCTTGTTTTTATCCAAACATGCATTGCTTATACGTCTATTGTTGTTAGGAGTAATTTCTTTGTATTAAATTATATAATTGAAGCTTAAATATACAAACTATATTTGTTAAACCTCTTACGGTTTTGTTGTGAAAGAGATATATTACTCTGTTATCGATTTGTGCCACCCGCTTGGTGTAATTTTTATTTACAATAATAATTAGCTGATCGACTGTACTAATTGTGACTCATTAACTTATCATAAATTATAATATAATTCATTTTGTAGAAACGTTATTGTTATTAAAGATAATTTTGCCGTTAAGTCTTTTCATACTTTCTGAATATACCTTTTTATGGTTCCGTACACTAAAAGAAAGAAAATGGAACATTTATTCATATTGAAAATTGTCACAAATGTGAATGTGTTTTATGAATTTGTGCAGAGAGAATATTTTATACAGTCATCTAAATGTTTCAGTTCCTACTTGTCTAGTCCTTATAAATGGCATCTTTTTAAAATATTCTATTATCTAATATGTACCTTTCAGAATTTACCTGTCTTGTTATATTGTACAGTGTACTATTGCAAAACTTTTTCTACAATTTATTGTTTATAAAGCTATGACTTCTATTATTATTTTTAATCATACAGGGTTGAAAAAATCTAAATTAATTTATAATTTTTAGCCTGTCCTGCCGGTAAATGGGGTCGGGACTTGTCAAAACGAGTGTCGTTGTTTGAATGGTGGGACTTGCGAGCCGCTGACCGGCGAATGTTCCTGCACAGCGGGATGGAGAGGCGAGGCTTGTGAACGCGCGTGTGCACCGCCAATGTTCGGCGACAACTGTGCACAACAGTGTCAGTGCAAGAACAATGCAACTTGTGATGCAGCTACTGGAGCTTGTAAATGTTTACAGGGGTTTACTGGACCTTTGTAAGTATATTTGTGAAATAATGCAACAAAATATAAAATTTATTTGGGAATTATACAATATCTTCATATTAATGAAGGAAAATAAATTTTATAGCTAGATGTCTTCAACTATTATTTTTGGAACACTATATAAAAAGGAAAAGAACGGAATTTTATTAGATAACTTTGACTATCCAGTTAATATTATCTTTTGCAACATTAAGTGGATCAAACATCCAAAATTTTAGGTAAACACAATTAAAAAAATTGGGGTCCTTATGCTTCGTTTACTATTCTTTCTTGTTCGCTTCCTATACCTTGAAATTTTACATTATTCAAATGTAAGAAAAAGCTTGTTAGTCTTTACTAAAACACTGTCGTCCCGTTGACCTATAATTATAAAATCGGTTAAAATATGTTTAAAAATCACTGTTTAAAGGATGATTCACACTAAGATGACATTAATATTAACAATTATATACTTAGTGTGACTGATATGTATGTATATGTATACCACCCGAGCTTTATTGTAGTATAGATGTTTCTAGCGCAAAATTGGGATGAAATTATTGATTAACGATAAGATTGCTTTTTGTGGTTTATTTAGTTTGCCTATTTATTTTATGTTTTTTGTTTAAATACTAAATTGTGTGCAATAAATAAAGTATATACAAATAAAAAAAGTTGTACTAATTACTGCTACTGCTGTGCTAAATGCGCAGTTGAGTGTTTTTTTAATAATAATAATAATGATCAAATTATTCTTTAAATTCATGTAAAACAAGCACGTCCAGCCACGTTCGTAATCGTGAAAGTGTTGGATGAAAAAGTGGTATAACTGTCATTAGTTTTCTAATGACAAAGCGAAACAATTAGTGTGACCTTTCAAATTGTTAAGGTCAAGGATACACTATGCAGTGGGCTATTTGTAACAATTATTGTATAAAAATCTTATGATTTTTTCTTATTCAATCTTATAAAATCATTGTATAAAAGTTAAGCTTGACTTTAGTATTATAGTTTATATTGTGTGGAAAAAGGATATAAATAAAAATATATATTTTAAAACAGATGTGAAGAAGCTTGCCCAAGCGATGCCCCATGTCCAACACGATGTCGATGTCAGAACAATGGAGAATGTAACCTGTTCACTGGCGAATGTGAGTGCACTGCCGGCTGGACCGGAGAAGTTTGCGCTAATAAGTAAGTTTTTTCTATATTTACGCTTTGTTCCGCTCATGAACGGCGGAAACTTAGTGTCAAAACACTCCATTCCCCGCTTTTTAGTTTTCGAGGCATTTTCCATATGAAAAGTGCGGTGTTCACTGTTCAGTTTTGCAACTCTAAACGCATTATCTATAAACTTTGTGGACTCCACCAGCTATACGTTATTTTTTTTTTATAGAATATTTACATAAACATTGTAATTATTATCATTTTTTATTTTTATTTAAGATGCCCTTCTGGAAAATGGGGTGATAAATGTGAAAAAACTTGCGAATGCGCTAACGGCGCTGGATGTCATCATGTCACAGGCCAGTGTCAGTGTGAAGCTGGATTTACAGGCGAAAAGGTTTACTTCCAAATTTTTTTTATTTGTTGATAGTAATATAGAATGTGATAAGTATTAATACGACTTACTTTGCGTATACACTACAAAAGAAATAGTCCTCTAGCTAATGCGTCAATTTTTCATAGTCTTTATATCTGAAATATGGTTTGAAACGTAAAGATATTATGGGTAAAGACAGCGGGCATTGATGATCCAATTCATTTAATTATACACAAAATTTTGTACGAGTTTTGTATATGAGTATATACTCTGCAAAGCAATAAATGTAAATAAACAATATTACAGATATATGATATTATTTACTGTGCGTTTACCAAAGTGTATATGTTGTGATTTGCTGAATAACTTTTAACTTAGATATAGATTTTGTATATTTTAATTTTAACTTCTACAAGTGATTAAAGTGATGCATATTAATTTCAGTATTTTTTCACGCTAACTAAAATCAGGACATTGATTTATTTTAAAGAAATACATATAATAAAAAGAATGTAATTCTCCAGTGTTTAGAGGCGTGCCCGCTAGGCACATACGGCGTGGAGTGCTCGGGGCAGTGCGCGTGCGCGCACGGCGGGGAGTGCTCGCCGCGCGACGGCGCGTGCACGTGCAAGGCGGGCTGGCGCGGCCGCCGCTGCGACCAGCGCGCCTGCCCCGACGGCCGCTGGGGCCCGCGCTGCGACAACGACTGCGAGTGCAACCTCGGCACCACTGACATGTGAGTTGCTTTTTTTTTAGAAAGTACTTAAAGGATGTTGATCGCAATTAGTCTTAACAGCGATATTGGACGGGGATATGTGAGTCCCAAATTGCACATTCTTAAGGAAAACATATAAACATTTTTGAACGCAGCGGAATTTGAACCCGCGCCCTCTTTCTCTTAACGTGGTCGGAGAGCTTGCACGGTTCGCAAGAGGGCGCGTGACAACGACTGCGACTGTAATTTCGACACCACTGACATGTGAATTCCATACTGCATACGCAAATATACTTTATTGCACAACAGAAGTATACACTACATAAGAGTTACATATACCTAAAGAAAATATATACATTTTTTTGAACGCAGTGAGATTTGAACTCGCGCTCCTTGGCAAACCGTACAAGCGCTCTTACCACTGAGCCATGCGTTCTCTTATCACGCTGCGTCAATATTTTTATATGCTTTATACAACTTATTCCGTTGTAAAGAGCATCTCTGTAAAGAGATTTTTACAAATTTTCGCTATCCAAAGATTATAGCAAAAAATAATCGTTTGGCGAGAAAGAATGCTATTTTTATTAAATATTTGATATATTCTTTAAGTATATTTCTACCCTCAGTGTAGATTTACAATTTAAAAATCAAAAATATGAATATTTTAAAATCAGAAGGCAGATTTTTTCGCTGCTGAATTCATGTGTTCGGCTTTATGAGTGAGACGTAAGTTCGTACGATTGCCGCAAGCTTCTTTGATTTGTGTTCAAAAATCGACTCTAGAAAAGTTTCACCCACATTTTCTATATTTTTATATAACAATATATTTATAATAAGATCAGGCCAGACAGAATGCAGTTGTTTGCGATAATCTACACAAATATTTATCTGGTGTATTTGTATTATGTATGCAAGTAATTATGACAACAGTTGTGATAACAAAAAACAACAATTCTATCTGAAGCCACAGTAGTGCAATGACTCAGTATTTGTAAGCGCGGAAGCTGAGTCTCTATCTCTCTATCTGTTTTTTGTTTTTACGCTTTATCCCGCAACAGGCAGAGGGAACTGCAGGAACCGTGGAATCTAGTGTTAAGACACTCCGTTCTCTACTTTTCGCCGTATCAAGGCATTACGTGTCGAGTCGCGGAATTCAAAGCCGCGCTCTTCCCTAGTTGCCAGAGCGAAGAAAATGAAAATTTAAAAATCCCCCTCACCCAAGTAGAAATTGAACCCACTAACAGACACTACGCCTCTGTTCCATAACGGTCCTAATTACATGAAATATTTATTAAAACAATATATAATATTAGGTGAATGACTATTTGTGTGACTTTAGCATGTAAACTATATAAAAACCATCCAGGTGCGATCCTTGGACGGGCGCGTGCGAGTGCTCCGCGGGGTGGAGCGGTGAGTTCTGCACGCGGCAGTGCCCGCTGCTCACCTACGGCAAGGGGTGCCGCGCCACGTGCCGCTGCGAGAACAGCGGACACTGCTCGCCCGTTAATGGTAAGAGATCACTGTTTCTTTTTTTCTTTGTTTAACTTCACGCTTTATCCTGCACATGGCAGGGTAGGCAGAGGGAACTGCAGGAAATATAAGAACGTAGTGTTAAGACACTCCGTTGCTTAGTCCTTACTTTCCACCTTTTTCGAGGCATTGCGTGTTAATAATTCAACGCAGCGTTTTATCTAGTTACCAGAGCGAAGAAAATGGAAATAGAAATATTCGTCTTCCCCGAGTGGGAATTGAATAGACAAAACGTCGGGTTTACAGGTAGACTCTTAATTTTTTTCGAAGGGACGTAAATACTGTTTACCGCAATTGGTCTTGACAGACTCATTTACATCGTTCCCAGGGAATAAAGTGAGCACTGATGGCTGCTCAGAAGAAGGTATATAGAACGGTCATGTACCGGAAGTCCGTAAGACTGCCAACGTCCATACCACGTTAAACACACCGATTTTCGTCAGATCAATGTATCAGTAATAGATAATATATTTTGTTTTATTTCTTCCCATAACCGTCACGTTTTTAGGCAGATGATGTATTTTGCGCCTTGACGGCTTCACAGTAATAAACAAAAACGAAAATTGATTAACCTTTATTGGATTATTGGATTTCCTCGCAGAAACCACCGAATAAACAAATTAACCATTTAAGTTGGAATGTGAAAAATAAAAATTTGTTCGTTATAACTTATCTTATAAATATAGTCTTAGTAATATTTTATACTTATTAATGAATCGTTGAAAATTATTATAAGTTATATGAGTGAAGAGTTAATAGCATTCAACTGGTGCATGTAGCAATCGTACGTGACTTTGAACAAGTAAAGTTAGTTAGTTAAATATAACTAAAATATAATACCAAACTAAACTATAAAAGATTGCAGTACATATATGAAACATCAGCTATATATTTACACATTAGTACTATCATCTTGTCAAAATGCCTAGAAAATGGTTATTCATTCCAGAAATCATTACATACCTCCGATTAAGTTATATAAAATAAATTTTCTATTTAGCTTAACGTAAAAATATTGTGCAGGATCATGCCTGTGCGCGCCCGGCTACCAAGGCTTGCGATGCGAGGAGCCCTGCCGCTTCCCGTTGTACGGCGACAACTGCGCCGATACGTGCGACTGTCTCAACAACGCCACTTGCTCGCACGAGACCGGCCAGTGCCAGTGTCCGCCAGGGTGAGACATAGCATGTACATCTACACACGCACACAAACAAACACAAAAACACACACACACACACACAAACACAAACACACAATCACATACTTCTTCTTCTTCTTAAGGTGCCATCTTCTTGCGAAGTTCGGCGATCATTACGGCGACTTGGACTTTTGATACCGCAACTCTGAAAAGGGAACGGGTACTCTTGCCAAACCATTGGCGTAGATTTTTTAGCCAGGATATCCTCCTTCGCCCAACGCTTCGCTTTCCCTGGATTTTGCCTTGTATTATTAATTGCAGCAATTCATATTTAGGATTTCTTAAGATGTGACCGAAATACTCAAGCTTTCTTTTCCTAATCAAGTATATAACCTCAGCTTCTTTGTTCATGCGACTTAACACGGTTACATTTTTTATTTTGCTTCTCCAGGATATCCTTAGCATTCACCTGTATACCCACATTTCGAAGGCTTCAATTTTCTTACTCATCGATTCTGTAAGGGTCCACGCTTCAACGCCGTACAAGAGAATGGAGAAAACATAACAACGTGCCAATCGTACTCGTAGCTCGATGTTCAGCTTTTTATTGCACAGAAGTGATTTAAGTTTAAAGAAAGCCTTACGTGAATGCTCTATGCGGCAATTTATTTCAAGGCTGTGATCACCCTTTTCATCAACCCAGCATCCCAAATATTTGTATTTGCTTACTTTTTGAAGGGCCTGACCACTACAAAGTAGAGGTGAGTGAGTGGGTGATGTTTTACAAATGACCATATATTTGGTTTTCCTGATGTTGATGTTGAGACCATACATGGCGCTAACAGACTGAACCTTGTTTATAAGGATTTGAAGTTCTTCTATGGTCGGTGCTAGTAAAACAGTGTCATCGGCATAGCGGATATTGTTAATAATCTGGCCATTCACTGTAATGCCCACATCCAAATTGTCGAGCGCTTCTCTAAATATCATCTCCGAGTATAGATTAAAAAGGATTGGGGATAGAATGCATCCTTGCCGTACTCCTCGTAAGATTTGCACTTCATCTGTTAGTTTGCCTTCTACTCGAACATTTGCCGTTTGATTCCCATAAAGGTGTTTTATGAACCTTACGTCTTTAGAGTCCAAGCCGATAGTCTGTAGAATATCGATCATTCTTGTATGCTGTACTCTATCAAATGCTTTTTTATAATCGATGAAACATACAAACACATCTTGATTCATGTCCCAGCATCTCTGTATTAAGACTTGATACGCAAAAAGAGCATCTCTTGTTCCCAAGCCATTCATGAACCCAAACTGCGTTCTCGAAATTAGGTTTAGCATAAATTCACATTTAGCATAAATTCTTTTATGAATTATTTTAAGGAATAATTTCAGGATATGACACACAATCACATACACACACACCAAAAGTGTCCGTTGCTTCTTCCAAAGAAGTCGGAGAATGGGGAGGAGTCCTTAAATAAGCCTTTGGATATAAATAAGCGAGTGTTTAGGAGTAAAAGATGAATTTACTCGGAGAGGGAGAGACCCTTAGTTTCGTACAGAAGGCTAGCTTAGCCGATCAATCACCAAGGGCGGACCTCAAGAACTATAATTGAGCCAAATTGTACTCGCAACTTTTTTTAAAATATATATTTTACATCAATATGTACACAAACACAGACACATAGAGAGCTGTTCGACGCAATCATTAGATATTGCTACATGTTAATTACACTAACGGATATTGATATTTATTATAATTTGTAATTGGAATATCCTTTTGCTAAATTTCTCATATTTCTACAATATCTAAATTATTTCAATTATCTGTAGGTTTGATGGTCTAAAGTGTGATCGACCTTGTGATGGCAGAACATTCGGCCTAAAATGTCGCCAGCCGTGCGACTGTGAGAACGGCGCACCTTGCAACCCTGTCAACGGTTAGTATATAACCTAATATTTTGACAGAAATATAAGAAAATGTTTTTAATAGACTTATTATTAAGTTTTAGTTATATAAAACTGTGGCATTAGGACTTCTACTAATATATGAATTCCAAAGGAAAAAAAGGTGCATAGTGCCAACGCGGTGGCTATCTTGCGATTGTGGAAGAACACAAAAAAATACCTCTAAATCTATCGTTTCAAATAACAAGCAGTTCTCTTGTTCACACCATTTATAAATATGGTACAACAAACTGTAAATAGTTCAGCGTTTTCAATAACACGCGTGTCTTATTATATTATTTTTGTACGACTATAGTGAATGATATTTCAATATGTAATAGAAGAAATGAGAACATAACATAACATGTATGACTTTTTGAACTCTAAAATGGATTACTCTATACTTAAAGAAAAACATAAAATTTTGAACGCATCGGGATTTGAACCCGCGCCTTCTTGCGAACTGTCAAATCCTGCTGCAGTTCAAATTTTTATATGTTTTTTTTTAAGTATTTTTTCTATCCTTAGTGTGGATAAACACTTTAAAAATCATAAAAATATTGAATGACTTTATGTTGCCTTCTCGTAAAATTTATATTTAGATGTGGACAATTTCCACTAATTAGTATAATTTTTCATTATTATTACTTTAAGATAAAATACTATAATAAACTATATAAATACTTTATTTGAGCAGGCGAGTGTCTCTGCGGGCCCGGGTTCGAGGGCAAGCGCTGCGAGCGCCGCTGCCGCACCGGCTTCTACGGCCAGAACTGCTCCCTGCCCTGCGACTGCTCCGCCAACGCCGTGGGCTGCCACCACGTCACAGGCGCCTGCGTGTGCGAGACCACGTGGCGAGGTCAGTTTCTTTACTACTATTGCCAAAGTAAGGGAAGTCATTTTTCGAGCTGTTATTTAAGTATACGAGAGGTTATTATGAGCAGTTGAAAAATATTTTGAGCAGTTATTTAATTTAATGGCGGTGGATTAATTATTGCGACCGTAAAACATGGACAATAATAAAAAATAATTAGTTAAGTTAGAAGTTATGTTCAATTAGTTAGGTTAGGTTAGAAATTATTCTATTTATTACAAGTAACCGCTCGTTTAATGTTTTTTTTTCCGGCCATTTAATTATTTTTCTGGTCATTTATATGTTTACTGATCAATTTCATTATTTTTATCACTCATTTTTGTATACTTTACTGCTTAGTTTTAACTGCTGTACTAGTTATCGATCGTGCCATTTATAATTTTTAACTTACCAAAACTGCTAATTACAATTGCCTCTTTAAATCAGTGCCAACGCGATACCGCAAACACGAATCTTCGCCATCAAGTGTGGCCGGAGCATTAAAAGCATATAATTTCGACGCAGTGTGGTGGAGAACGCATAGTTTAGTGTTCAAAGCGTTTGACGGTTTCCAATAGGTGCGAGTTCAAATCTCGGTTCTGAGTATTTTTTCTATTCTTAGTGTGAATTAAATTTTTACAAATAAAAAAAAACAAACAAGTAATACTATATGAGAATTAAGAAGTCATTGGAAATATAATTAAAAGTTTCGCTCTACTACTACTATACTACTACTATATTAAACTAAAGCTCGCTTTACTACTACTATATTAAACTAAAGCTTCGATATTATATGCTTAATGTGGGAATAAGTTTCTTCTAGCTCAGATATAATGCATTTATGAATCATTAATAACCATTATATTTGAAATCATAATGAATAAATAAATAATTACAACAATTGAAACATATTTAAAAACTTTTATAATAAGTATGTATATGTTTATTAATGCTAGGGGAAAATACTGTACGACAATAACTTAAAATACGATAAGCTTTTATTGTTTGCAAACGATGTGTTTATTTGTGGTTTTAGTGGCTTTTATGAAAACAATTGTAGTGTTATATTCTATTCATTACATTCCAGTATTTTAACTGAACAATACCTCAATATAACAAGATAAATCTGTTTTTGCTATAGTATTACTATATATACTCATAATCAATTTGCAGATTTTTATTAATAACTATTTCTTCTGGTTAAATTTAAGGTTGGCCATAAAATGTATATACTTATATTATTGAATCATTTTGCTTTTTAAATATCTACTCACAATGTATTGTGTAATAGTAAAAACATCCCGCTTGATACCATACATTTACATTCAGGTCTTGCAAGGAAAATGGGTTTGTATGACGATTACTTCTATGACATATATTTTTTTATAACAGATTTTGTCAGGAATACATCTTTGTACGACACTAGACGCGAAAACGAGAATTTGATTTCATACAAAGTAATTGCTAACGATATGTCCAGAAAACACAAAAATTCAAAGGAAATGAAACGTGTATATAAAGAGAAGATAAAAAACATATTAAATTCTCGATATAACAAAATGAAAGCGAGAATACAAAATACTCGCTATGTAAAAGTGCCTTACAATTGTCTTCATTGGGATGTCAGCAATGTGAATAGTTGGTAATTTTATAACATCTTTACAAGAAACAATTAATAAGTGGAATATTTATAAAGGACAACTATTGCTAATTGCCGGCAATACAAACAGTATAATGCAAGGGAAATTTGATTCATGGGTTTTATAAAAACAGGCTTAAGAAGAAACCTAAGAAAACAGATGTAGGCTATATCAGAAATATTTTAATGTGTATAATTATGAGCATGAAGTAGTAATAAAATGTCTTGCTTTTGTTTTATTTGCTTTTTAATTAAATATCTATTATAACATATGTGACTTAAATTAAATACATGCATGTATAGTTAACACAACACATTACTCTAGCTTAACTTCATGATTTTGTGTTTTACTGTTGAATTAGTTATATCAATAAACTGAATTAGTTATATCAATAAACTGAAGTTATTTTAAAACACTTTTTTTTAGCAATTTAGAAATGGTTATATTGTAAATTTTCAATTTTTTTTTACAAAAATAAATATTTTGCCGACACTGTCGTGGTGCATACGTTGTATTATACATTCAGAGCGCTGTATAGACTTAATTACAGGTTCCCATGTCACTAGTGTTATGCTGACTTTGCAATTATAGTGTTAACGTTTACCAAACATGATCTTGCCAAGAATAAATCGCTATTTATATACTCAACTAAAAATAATTTAAAAAAATCACAAAGTTCGGCGTTGGGTTCCTTTACCATGTGCTTACTTATTTATTTTAAATTGGAGAAATCGAGAAAAGCGTTATATCACTAGGTCCTCTTCGTGCTTGTCTACGATGCTGATAGAGAATGGAAACGAACGTCTGCTTAGCAAGATTTCTCAGGGACCCGCTCTTATTCGAATCTTATGTGGAAAATATTGAGAATTAAAAATATAACGTAATATGTTCTAGTTGCAAAAAACAATCGCTTTATATCATCGTCACATTTAATTTAGAAAATAAAAAAATATGCAAAATAATACTTGACGAGAATTAAACGAATATGTATGAAATACAATATTTTTTATTTCTATATCCTTTTCAGCAAGATAGCGAAATAATTTAAAGCATGTTTTTTTAATCTTATATCAAAATATTCTATATATATGTATTTTTTAAATTTTCGGGTTCACGACAGGCGTTCGCTGTGAAAGCCAATGCTCGGAGGGCTACTTCGGGTCGCAGTGCTCGGAGCGCTGCCCGTGCGCGAACAACTCGTCGTGCGACGCGGGCAGCGGGCGCTGCGTGTGCGCGGCGGGCTGGCGCGGCGCGCGCTGCGACGTGCCCTGCGCGCCCGGCACCTACGGCGTCGCCTGCAAGCAGTCGTGTCCGCAGCATCCTCTTGGTAATAACACACGCATATGCTCGTGTGAACTTGTTTTTATTCCTTGTTAAGGATTTCAGATAGATTTTGGGTTAAATGTATGCATGTTATATGTTATATATAAGTTTTATATCGTCGTACACAATCATAATATATTATAATATTCATTTTCAATTAATATAAATGAACAATTTACTTACTCGTACTCGAAGTTTGCGGAATGAAAATAGCATATGTAAGATTACACACTCAAATAGTAAATACTTATTACTATCAGTTGTAGTTTCTTATATATCTTTCTGTCTCAAGTTATAATGTATCAAAGAGTAAAGACCACTACATACTTCATAGGGCACGATATTACTTATTCAATATCTTTAACATTGTCTGCTGTAAGCTTCCCGACTACAATAACATGTTAGCTTATCCAAATAAATACACATTATTTTTTGTAGTCAAATGAAAATATTGAAGATTTGACAGTTCTATCATGTCTTGTTATTAACATATATTTGATATATATTTTAAAGTGATATTGTTATTTTCTTTAATAATGAACACTATTCGTCGTCTACAGTTATGAATGTTTCTATATCTATTCTAAATTTACCTGCTTTAATCATTAGTAAATAATTAGAAATTGTATATTAAAACTGCACATTACAGCTGTTAACTTCCCAATGTTCTACATGTTGTATACATAGAACAATCGTAAAAACGTTTATTTATAAACAAAGATTATAAAACAATGGTTATGAACATTATGTAAGAAAAGTTGAAATTGCAAATAATAATAATTTTTCACAATAATCCATTGGTTTCCAGGCAACGCGACGTGCGACCCGGTGACGGGCAAGTACACGTGTCCCAGCGGCTACACGGGCGTGCGCTGCGAGTACCCGTGCCCGCTCGGCACCTACGGCGACGGCTGCGAGCAGAGGTGCTACTGCAAGAACGGGGCTGACTGTCATCACGTCACTGGTAACTTATATACAGCTGTTAGTTGGGATACGTAACTTTAATTTTGATTTTGGTTCAAATTGGTTGTGTTTTTTATGTTAATAAAGTCCTTAAATATAGTGGTTATGGGTTCGATCCCCATTCTGAGAGTGTTTATGTATTATTATATGTATTGTATTACCTGAATATTATATTATCTGCTAAAGCAACGAATAAACAATAAACGAATAGTTCCCGTTGCGTCGTTGATCACACTTCTCACATAAGTTTCTGGAATATCTTTGAACAGTGAAAAATTTTATCTTGATAATAATAATGAATGCTTGGCTTAAAAGTAGTTTACATTTTGAGATCATTTTCTGTTCCCCCGCCTACCGTCGCTGTCAAGACCAATGCGGTCTACAGCATTTATGGCATTTCGAAAAAAAAATTAAACCATTTAATAACTCCATATGATACAGGCGAGTGCCAGTGCCTGCCGGGCTGGCGCGGCGCGCAGTGCGGCGAGGCGTGCCCGGCGGGCTGGTGGGGCGCGGCGTGCTCGCAGCCGTGCCGCTGCGCCGCGGGCGCGCAGTGCCGCCCCAACGACGGCTACTGCCGCTGCCCGCCCGGCTTCGACGGCAGCTACTGCACGCAGTGTGAGCTCAATATTCTAAAAAACTTTTATCAATTATTACTTAGATTTTTAACATTATTAGTCTTATAATCATCAACTCGAAAAAAAAATTAAAAATATGATCAATCATGATTAGCGCCAAATTTTAAAAAAATACTGAATATTCGCATTCATTCGCAATTGAATTCACATTCGCGAATGTCCATAGCACATATTCACATTCGCATTCGTATTCCCGAATGTTAAAAAAATGACATTCGTTACATGATTAATATCCACTACAAACAAAATATGCGGAAAACATTCTTACGTAACTTTCAAATAATATTTCATAAGTAACAAAGATGATAATTTAATCGTAGTTTATTATTTTTCAAAGAATTAGTTAAATGCTAAACGTACAAAGAAACAAAATGGTAAAAAAAAACTTTGCCCTTCGACTCCGCAGTCTGCCCGGAGGGCTACTACGGCGACCACTGCATGGAGGCGTGCAACTGCCCCGCGCAGGGCAACTGGGTGTGCGACCCCATACGCGGCTGCGTGTGCCACCGCGGCTTCATCGGCGACAACTGCGACGTGCACGCCAGCGACGCCATTGTTGTTGATCGAGCGGGGGGTGAGCTGTTCTTGTTGTTTTGCATACATTTTTTTCAGGCTAGTGAACTTGTAAATTTTAAAGACATACCAGCGTGTATCATCGGCGGGCTTCGACGCCGTGTGTGTTGTGAAACCAGAGCGTTCATAAGAAAATATGGATGGAATGGTTGTATCTTTCAAGAGATTTCTTTTGTTTGTTTGGTAGATATTTTGTATTGATATAGAGAAGAAGTTAAAGTTAAGTGGAAATCACAACGGAATTGATCAAAATTATGTTATTAAATAAATTATGAGACAGTTGTGCCTTCATCATATTTTATTAATATTTCATTCGGCAGGCAACGGCAATGCAGGTCTCACTGCGGCAATGGTGGTGCTGGTAATAGTGTGCGCGGCGGTCGCGGCGCTCCTGCTGCTGTACTACCGCAAGCGCGTGCGCAGCCTCAAGCGGGAGATCGCGCACGTGCACTACACGGCCGACCCGGCCTCGCAGCCCGGTATGGGTTATGCTATTTTTTTTTAAGCTTAACGCCTTATCCTGCACACGGCAGGGTAGGCAGAAGGAACTGCAGGAACCATAGGAACCTAGTGTTAAGACACTCCGTCGCTTAGTACCTGCTTTCTCCGTCCCCGCTATGCTATTTAAATGTGATATATATGTTTTTATATCTTCACGCTTTATCCTGCGGCGGGATAGGCAGAGGGAACCGCAGGAACCATAGAAACCCAGTGTTAAGACACTCCGTTGCTTAGTATAATTTATAGTATTTATATGATAATTATTTAGGTTGTGAGCAGTCTATCTAGCCTTATCAAATTTAATTTCACTAAAGTATGTATGTACTGTGAAGGATTTGAAGATTAAAATGATAATGCAAATATGTACGATTTTGTAATTGATGTAATACTGATCAAATTATAATGATTATATCCCAAAAATAAATTTAAACTTACGAGATTTCTGTAAATGTATAATAGAAGTACTATTCTGATGTTATAGTTATTTCATATACAAAAAATCTTATAATAATTCAAATATACAAATTAAGCTTTGCATATATAACTTTGATAGAAAATATGAAAACTTTAATTTTGTGTATCTAAAATAAATTTCTTATCTGTATAGATCAACAACACTTTGACAATCCGGTGTACTCATTCCAAGGATCAACTCGAGGTGATGACTCAACTACATTGTTAAACAATGCAAATCAGATATTCAATAATTTGGGCTCAGGAAGTAAACTTAGCAACACTGCTATGGAGAAATTAAGGATGACTGCATCTAGTTCTAATGGAAGTAAGTGGAAATTGGTTTAAAAAACATTTTGGATGGCTTAATAAACAATATTGTGTAAAGAAAACATTTTTAACATGCAATTCACTAAGTAGGCACTTATCCAATCATTTTGAGTTATTGTAAATTATATATAGTTGTAACGAATATATACCGTTTTTTTAAATGACTAGAAGAGTTGGAATAACTCAATCTGGTAATTTTCTATCAGTAATTTAGTCCATTAGGACTATAAACTGAGCCTTTTTCCATAAGTTCAATTTATGAATTTAGTTATTGGAAAACAGAACAAAAAACCTTAAACGAAAACTGTTTAAAAGTTTTCATTTAAGATTAATGTAAATGTTAATAGTTCAAACCCAGATTAATAGTTAGTACTAACAACTAGCACTCAAAATAATCGCTATAAAAGTTAAATTTATTTAAAAGTTTCATCTGATTTAATTCAAAAAATAGAAAATGCAACTTGTAATGAGTGGATGTATTTTATTTTAGGTGCATATGATCCCCTATCATCTCTGAAAAATAAAGATGCAGATCTAACTAATCCTAACTTATATCACTGTATTGATGAAGACAATAAGTTGGACCATGTCTATGATGAAATTAAACACAAAGAAGGATATGGTAAGTTAAAAAACTGAATTGATCACAAATTATACATGTAATTGTAATTAATATTAACAGTACAATAAAAGTTGATTCGCAATAAATATTTTTTCTAGTGTTTGAATTATATTACTGCTATATCAATTATATTTGCCATACAGTATATAATAAATAATATAATAAATAATATTATTTAGAAATGGAATACGATCATCTGAACTATACACCACCATCAAACACCTGGAAGCCACACTACCAACGGATGAATAATATGAACAATGGAGTACCTACGGGGTCTCAAGCCAGCGACTTGGGCATTGCTACCCCTCCCATACCCCCTCTACCCAAACTACACGCACCACCCCCCGCCCCCCTTACACCCCCAGCACCCCCTAAGAGAGAGGACCCACCAGAAGATAGTAGCTCTACAACTGACCCTTAATGTAATTTATCTTAGGCAAGTTAGATGGTCACATACAAATTATATTAGTATCATCATTATTTTTATGAAAATATTGAAATTAATTATATTTTGATATAAATTTTAAAAAACCTTTTTGGGTAGTTAATGGAAAGAAATTGCAGGTTTTTAATGATTAAGGATTATGAGTCTTTAATTGTATCTAAGGTTAATTCAAGTTAGTTTTTAAGTTCAAAAAATCTCAATTCTTTTTGTTTTTTTTTTATTTAGTATTTTTATGTCTTATTAAAATAATATTTATAAAGTAAATGATTTCCGGATAGCAATAATGGTATATCTATATAACATTAAAGACAAATACGAAGTTTACATTTAAACTTTTTAGGGTATAAAAATTTTAAATAAATTTATTAAAGTACAGTCACATTTTGTGTGGTTTTGAGGCAATTGTTTAAAGGCATTTTTTTTTTTAAATATATTTAATTTTTTATTTAATTATATAATATAAATTGTATAAAAATATAATATTTTCCTGATAAAAAATACATATTTGCATGTACAGTTACACACATCGATGAAGGTGATAATTATAGTAGCAAGACATAAATTTTTGAAATAATTACATTCAAGTGTCAAGTGATTTTAAATTTGTTATATTATAAATTTTATATTTATTTATATAAATAATATTATATTTATTTATATATTGCCAATGATAACAAAAAGTAAAAATATGACTTTTTTTAAGAATGACAATTTTGTTCTATATTTATTTTAAGTAAGTGTGGTAAACTGAAAAGGCGACGATATTACCTTCAACATTATCTTCGAATATAATACTTTAAAAAAAATATAGTAAAATACATTTTACATTGATATTTGGCAACTGTTATGTGTTTTTTACAATTAAAATGCTCAATATGATATTTATTCAATGTGTTACAAATTTCATGCTTTTTTTATTATATACAAACCATTGTTAACAATTAGGAGCAAATTTGTAAAGTTCTTATTCAGAAAACAATTAAATTTTATCTAGTTTTAAAATATTAAATTTGAATTAAATTATTATTTTATTTTTGTTGAAATAAAGTGTTAAAATTTACATATATATTTTAAATGTGAAATTATATGCATTTTAAATAAACTTTGTAATTCACTACTTTTACTCAGGCTTACATTTTTAATATATTTTTAATTTATAATGTATGAAGGCATTTTTTTAACTTTGTTAGTCTCATTTTCATATCTTAGAATGTAATCATACATTACGAAAGTAAGGGGAGTTTTTATGTAATATGTTACTGTAAATGGATTCATTCCCCATTCTTAAAATATAATATTTTCATTTTGACGGAACCCACAGTGCCACACAGATCCCATAGTACTTTTTTAAGTTAAGGCAAATAGTATTTCAACACCACTAACACCAACAACTAAATATTTCCACATCACTAACACTATGGGAAGCTAAAAACACTTGCACCAAATTTCTTTGATTGATATGGTATTTGCAAATATCGAGGTTTTTTTTGCCTATTTAATCAAAAGTGCTTAAGGATAGAAAAGAATATTTAAGTAAAAGGTCTCTACAAAATTAATCATATAATATAATTAAGTCAAATTTTTAAATCATTGCAACTTTTTTACTTTATATTTTTATAAGCTATTTATATAGGTTTAATGTGGAAGTTGTGGATGCACCAGTTACTTTTCACGTTCAGTAAATGTTAATGATTTAGTAATACTTTTCTATTTTTTGGCAGTTTTAATCTGAAGAAAATTGTTTCAATTTTATATTGTTTTATTTAATAAGTATAAATTAAATGCATTTTATTGTGTATAATCTTATGATGGTATTAAATCAGCACAAATGTTTTATCTAAAAAATGCTAATTGATATGACACATAAATCATAACCTGATCAGGTTATTTTACTTCTTTAGTTATGTCGCTTTGAGAGTTCTTATGAAATTACATGACAGAAAAGATATTTAATAAGAATCATATTTTGTTCTTCAACAAGTTGTTAAACAAATTGAAATATTAGATATTGAAAGGATGACAAACAAGTTCTGGAAGTTAATTTTTTTTTTTTAATTATATCCAATCATATTGTGATGCTCACAGAATAACAAAAGAGATATTTTTAATAACAAAAGAGGTTTGGTAATTGATTTAAATAAATATAAAATGTTGGTTCAAACT
This sequence comes from Dione vanillae, assembly GCA_037178615.1. Taxonomy (NCBI): domain Eukaryota; kingdom Metazoa; phylum Arthropoda; class Insecta; order Lepidoptera; family Nymphalidae; genus Dione; species Dione vanillae. The sequence goes on from JAZFAU010000106.1 coordinate 946,037, forward strand.
GTATGATGCTAATAAGTTGTGGAGTTACTTCTTACTGCCACTTTTATTATGTATATTAAATATATTATATTATAATTTTATCATGTTTTATGGATTGTATTTGCTTTTTTTAATTTTTTAACATATTGGATACCATTTATTTATTAATGAATGAATATTATTATATTGACCAAATGCCATGTATAAAGTGTAAGTATGCATATTTTAAAACATAAAACGTATTTGTTGTGCGTTAGTAGAAAAATTTTTGTAAATAGGATATTCAAAGGAGTTGCTCAATGCGTGCCAACATTGAGAAATTGAAACCTGTGATTATTTCATACAAGCAGCTCTGTGTGGACTCATTTATTTACATGAATTATACTTTAAATATAGTGTTAAATAATTGAATATTTCTGTTATTCTATATAATTATTTTGTTGCTGTATTGAGCCAAAGTGGTCAAAATATATTAGAAAATTATAAACATTATTTTATTTTTATTGAGGCTTTGTAATACGGGCATATGTGACGGGCGACAACATGGTTGTTGAAATAAAGACTATGGAAATTCAATTATTTCGATTTTTGATAAATTTTATTTATGTCGTTGTATATTTTATATCAATAATAAGTAAATAATATTTAAGACGTTTTATTTCTTCTATTATATACTCAATGTTTGTACTATTTTAACTTAGAGTGAAAACTATGTAAATATGAATTTTATACTTTTATAGAATAATTTATTAATAATATATATTGTTACTAATAAATTATTCTGTATTATGTCAAATCAAAGTTTTGGATAAGAATAGATTTTTCATCAAATTCTCAATACATATATAAAGGTCAAAGACATGCAATAGTATATTCTATGATTAAATTAATATCACTGTAATTAAAAATATATTAATATTGTAGTTCATAAAAAAGAAAAGTTGAAAGGGTTAAAAGTTTTAGTATTTCTTTGTATTTTAAAAATAATATACTATTTTAATTGTGCATATCATTGTATACTTTAATTGTAACATACATACATTCATACATACTGCGTAATTTGTGTATATTATGTTGTAAAAGTAATAATTTATTACTTTAGCAGCTTATAATTAGCCTAACGTTTGTGATATAAGAGTATAGGGTATATTGAAATAAATTAATCTTACTTATAAATATTACTTGTTTTATTAGATTTAATTCGAATATGCTAATTCTAGAGCGCTTTCAGGATTTTATTACAATTATATTCATAATTATTCTGTTGTTAAATAGAGTCAATATTTGTTCAAGTGATGATGTTCGCAGACTGGGCAAATTAAATATACATACGTCACAATATGCCGTAGTAAAATATTCCATTAATAAGAACTAATGTCTTCTAATCATCCATTAATAAATGTTGTGTCTGTTCTCTGTTTAAGTGAATTATTATGAAAGTATCAGTTTTTATATTTGGTCTGCTATCTCAAGTAAGTCCTTAGAATTTTGGTGACGGATATTTATAAAGTAGTCGAAATGAAGCACTTACTAAATCGTTATTTCAGGCGTTTGCTGCTTCTTTATATGATGAGTTTCGTGGTGCAATCTCAGATGTGAAACGTGGAGTTGGGAAACTTATAACAGATGTTGTGACTGATTTTAAAGACACTATTCATTGCACTTTATCCGCCGTGGAACAAGTTTTGGTTCTAAAAGGTGTGCTAGATGAAACATCCGCTTACAATTACCGGTGTCGAGACATTGCCAAACAGAAAAGTTCAAATTTGTATAGAGCCCCATTTGATAGGTTTAAAAAATTTCCATCTCCCCATGAATTTTCCACTAGGCAAATATCTATGGAATTAGAGACCTCTAAAGCAAATACAAATAAAACAATAGAAGGTATTCTAAAGCGTTCCTTAGATATAGATAAAACATATCCGTCTAAAGTATTGCAGGATGAAACACATCGACTAGTTGAAATAAGTGATTTGTTAAAAAATGAGTTGGAAAAATTATCAAGTAACGTAAGAAAAGAACTAAGGAACACATACATAAGTCACAGATCGAATCCTGTAGATTCCCTTTGGAGTGATATAAAAGCTCTTCACGACATACAAAGGACTAGTGACAACGATGTTGAAATTAAAGAAATACGCCATGTTCTAGATAAAGTCGTTAACAGATTGGATTTGACACCAAATTACGACAATAATGCAGGTAATAATTATATAGACGATATTAAGAAGCAATTACAGCGGTTTTCCAAACGAAAATCTAATGATCAATTAAATGGTGTTGAAAGAGAACAAAACTTAAGATTACACGATTCGCAATTGAGAAGCCAAATTACCAATGATATGCCAAAATCTTTCAAAGAGGCTGCTCAAGAAATTATTAATCACAATGCAGGGCGTAGAGTATCTGAAGCTGAGAAATCTATATTCGATATAAACTCGGAAGATTTTGACAGTTTCTCACCATTTTCTAACGAAAATTCCTATCAAAAGAATACTATTGATAACGCCAAAAAAATAATACAAGATAGTAAACATACAGATCAAGTTTTAAATCAGTTTTTCCAAAATCATAACACTGGTGTTGATGCGTTCAGTGATTCAAATTTCTTTAATTTTGGATAATATTAATTAAATTGATTAATTATCATATGAATTATGAATACAATAATAAGTAATAATTTAATATATTTTAATTAACTTGATATTCTTATTTCATTTCAATATTACTTTGAAGGTATAGGGAATTCAATAAATAATCTAAAATCTTTAATAATATAAATGAAGTAACATACTCCGTTTTCGTTTTTCGATGTAGAGAACTGCAACTGACACACAATTGGTTTGATGAAGATTTTTTTCCTTTTGTCATCGTAAAAGAAAAAATCAAATATCCAAATATCTCAAAACAGAAAAAAAAACAACCTTCAAATTAGTTTATATTTTTTGTATTTAACCCTAACTTTAAACTTATGAATTTTGGTATGAAATGAACTTATAATAAAAATAAAGCAAAAATCTGATATGAATAGGCAACTCCAAAAAATCTTCGTTGTGCAGAGGCACAACGTCTGCCTGCAACGCGACGGTTTCTGGGTTCGATTCCCAGTCGGAGAAGATGGATTTTTCTATTTCCATTTTCTTCGCTCTGGTAAACTAGGTAAAGCGCGGCGTTGAGTTCCGCCACTCAACACGCAATGCCTCGAAGAAGGCAGAAAGCAGGGACTGAGCAACGGAGTGTCTTAACACTAGGTTCCCACGGTTCCTGCGGTTCCCTCTGTCTACCCTGACATGTGCGGGATAAAGCGTGAAGCTACAAAAAACGTATTACTAATTTATACCATTATTTATCTATACCGTTTCATATAAATGAGAGCATAAGACCGTAAAATTTTTACCGTACCGGTATTTACACGGTATTTTACCGTACCGTGACCGTAAAGTTTATAGTATTTATATACATCGAATATAGTATTTATATATAATAGTATTTTCATTAGCGGAATACATAATGGAATCGGTACGGAACTTGGTACGCGATTACTACTCACATCTGTATAATATTCTTTTTTCAAAAGCATACTTAAAAAAATATTTTGTGATATGGATAAAGTAAGCAAACATATAGAAAATCTTATAACAGTTTTATTAACAATATAAATAGGTAAATTACAAATTTACTTTCTACAATTGAGCTGCGCTACTCTACTGCGAGCAGTCCAATGTGCTTATTTATTAATATTCATATACTATAGATTACATTTTATGCCCTTTTTGGGGGTCTATTCTATGCACCAATACAGTAATTAGACTCGAAGCTAGAATAAGATCCCGTGTTTATTCGGATGTAGGCATCCAAACACACATAGATATATTAATAAAATGAAAAATAAATACTAAAAAGTTTACAACAGTGCATATTCATATATTGAAATAATATTTGAGATTATGATCTAGATTCGAGTCTAAATAAAATAAATAATACTTTACAATATCCTCTTTTTTGAGGTTACACAATAAAACTATTTCACATGTTATATATATTTTGCACCGTATTAGTGCGACCTTATAATTATAATTAACACAAAAGCTTTTTATTTGAATCGCATTTTATTTGTTTTTAATTTTTGTACATAATTGATTTATTGAATTTAAATTTCATTGATGTTAATTTTTTATTTCAATTCCATTTCGATTTTTTGTAGAACTTGGTCATTTATATTTGTATCTAAATCATTTATTAAAGATATGTTTAACAAGTGGTAGATACAAAATATTGTGAAGATTTCTACGATTCGGTTATGTCTTTTCTACTTCTCTGATAGTAAAATGTCATAGCAGAATCGATATCTAAATAGAAAGTTTTTCGAGATATCGCTTACAAAATTGAGCAACGATTACTTAAATTAAATGATTACTTATTTTATGGATATTCTTGATATAAAATTAATATAACTGTTTTACTAAGTACTTAGGTACTTAAACAAAAATTTCCACAGAATAATTATTTACTGTGCTTTAAGTTAAAATAGTTCTTTTGACAGTACGTAATTTTGTTGGTAATTAAAAAAAATCTTAAAATATTTCCTCTAAACCAGTTGTGATCACATAATATGATTTGTGCATAATATGATTGTCTCCATTTACGTGTGTCCAATAAAAAATGTGTGGTTTATCCCAGAAATCAATGCTCGAATAAATCATAATTGTTTAAAAAGTTTATTTTTCTTTCAGTTGCTTATAAGTAATAAAATCGACACATTTAATTAATGCACATGTTCTATTCTACGACAAAGTTAAGAGTTAAATAGTAGAAGAATTGAAGAAGTCACTTATGTTAATAGATAATAGAAGATAAAGTGATACGAGATTATAGTAGCGATTAACCTATTCTTAGTTTAATATTGGCAGAAAAATATATTACGTAGAAAGTACATATAAGTACCTACATACTTAGGAACAGTGGCGGTTTTATACATTTCTAGTAGTTTAGACTGTAGTCTTTACTTCTACAATACTTATTATTATTATTATAAACACACAATTTTATTAAATATATACAATCATTGTTGGCAATTGACATGAATAGTATCTGAAAAATATTGTGTCATACGGATAAAATATGAGAAAAATTGCCATCCTACGCTTCAAGCCTTCTTTATAAATCCGCCACTGCTTAGGAATAACGAAATAAAATAATATAGTGACAGATTCAAAACGCCAATTAGTATTATAAAACCGTCTACCTAAATGGAATGATTCTACGTACTACTAATATTCTACATGATATTGAACACAGACAACATTGATTTGGTGGTTTTCGCTCCGTCTTAATAAGTAGTAACGTGCGTTAGGTTTTGGCACGTTTTAAGACAATTAAATATACATTAAAAAATACAAATATAAGTCATATATGGAATCATTTAAGAATAAACATGATTGATATTAAAACAATATATTCTAAAAAGTTGTAACCTATGTAAATTTTATTAAAACAATACTAAAAACGTATAAGTGCACTATGCGCCTGAAATATTTAGTACTTTATTTTTAAACTACCTTAAATATGAAAACATGAAACTACAGAAGTTATCAGGAGATAGAAGAGAAACTACACATATCTTATATCAAAAAACGTCGTCGAATAGAACACGTTCCGGGCAGGACGGGTGTGCGTTGTAGTTTGATGATCAATCGCGTCTTTTTAATTTTTACGTCTGTAATTTGCTTGTTATTTAGATACATTAAACTTCTCTTGAAAATAATGATTATAAATTAATTATAAACTTTTTATATAAAACAATGTGATATTAAATGAAATAAAAAAGTAACAGTACTTATAACGTAATAATAAAAGTAAAAACATTGAGTTTAACTCTCTCTCTCTCTCTCTCTCAACAAATATTTACAAACAAATTACAGTACAATAGCGCCAGATACTAGGGTTGTAAAGAACATTTCGCATAAATATAATTATGCAAACGATGCGCAAATTGCTCATGAACTAACATATTATGACATTACATGATTACGATTTACGATCATTTGTATATTGCATTACATTTAGTTTTTATTATCAGTAATGTGCGACGATATAGAATAAAAATGGTTGAGGCGAAAATATTTTTCATTTTACAATATTTAATATTCCATACAACCCTTTAAAAAGCATTTAATTAAGATGGCGGTGGACACCGAACAAGCGACGACGTCGCGATCTGGTTAAAGTGTTTGTCTATAGGAACACGGTCGTCGTAGAGCGTAGGGGCTTGCAGAATGATACCCGCCGTCCCCACTAGTACCGCCAGGGTAAATATCCATAGGAACAACCGGTCGAGCACCATCGCCACGTATTTCCAATCTTCTTTTACCTTTATTTTAACATTAAAATTTTAAATCCATAATAATGAATAATAAATCTCATATATTCAATTCCTAGTATACATATGAATTAGATACTGTATATAATTTATGTTATCCATATATATATATCTTTCTTCCGAAGCAATGGAGTTACGGTTTTCATAAATTAAATTAAAATTAGCTTATATAAAACAGCGGTTTATACGAGAGCTTTATAAAAGTTCTCGCAGCATATTGCAAATAACTCCATATTGCACTTAACCGTTAAGAGAAATGTTAAAAAATGTATAATATTAGATAATTTAATCACTACAAGTTAAGCAATAAAACATACTACATGAAAAAATAAACCTATACGTCATAGGTTCAAATCGTAAGTTAGAACGCGAACACGTTCACATTTTATATAGAGTTCAAAAGTTGACATTGATAATCTTGTATAAATTCTAATTAATGTATCTTATACATACATATATACAGTAGAACGCATATTTATATCAGAAATTAGCTTTTAAAGTGAATCTTTTTTAAAATCACATATTTAGTAACAACTTACGAAAATAAATAAAATATTTTGCATCTAGAATGTTTCCTTTTCATGAGAATTCGTAGAGTTTTACTTAATTTATTCATTATTCAAGCATTCAATGTAAACAGATTTCTAAGATTTGAATATATATATATTTGTATCGGTCTTGTTATTACAAAATCATTATTTATCTCTCTCGTCTAGCTTCTTATCTTTCATTAAGCTTTTAGCTTTTTAGAACTTATATCGTCAAAGCAGATAACAGAAAAGTCATTTTGAATGTCTGCACGTCTGCATTGTCATAAACATATCAGTATAGATATATCAGTACGTCAATACCTATCCACAATCTTTTAAACACAGAAAATATCTGATATTTTAATGAACAAAAAATTTTAAATTAACAAAAAAAATTAAATCAACAAGAATTTTTAAATCAACAAAAAATTGGAAGATACGAGCGTTTACGCTTCGGATCTTACGTATTTTGTATAAAAATTGCCACGTAATCAAAACGAAAAGTTATGAAATTTGCAAAAAGTTAGAATTGATACTAAATATGCGGCGGCTGTGCCCACCATAGAACCGTCTGGTGCCCATCATAAAATGTTTACAATTTTTTGAGAATTATCATGTGTTAAATACACATAATACTTGTTACTATTGTTACTTGCTGTTGCTTAAAGTTTCTTGTAATTAAATTCCATGTAAAGTATTGCATGTACAATGCTTACGAGTATTTGGGTTACGTAGATAAGTAGGAATCGACTTGAATCTATATGTAGGTAGATGGCAACGGTCCAGCCTCGTAAGTTATGCAACTGCTATTCACGTAGGATATATTAGTTCATAGAAATTATCTTACTATTTAGAACAGACAATTAAAGATGAGATTTACGTGACATGTTAGTTATGAACAAATATCAATAGTCTCTTGACTAACATTTTTTCTTTTATGTTAGTAGTTATTAAAAACGATTCTTTGTCACCTCATGATGTGAATAAGCATTTGCTTGTTATTGACAGTATGTTGTTTTATGTGGCTTATACGAAGCTCTTTATTTTAATATTTAGTGTGTTCGTCGTATGTTCATAAAATATGCTTAGTAAATGATCAAGTTTGAAACGTTTGTTATCAATTAAAAGAATTATTTTAAACAAACTTATAGATCACCTTGGTAGAGTCTTCTAACATTCTCGTATGTTCTGCGATAAAGCGAACACAAAAGCATGTCCTGTGCACTTCCGGCGGACAGGCAGAGTGACTAAAGCCCGGAGGGGGATCAGGAACTGGACTAAGTGCCTCTTCTTCTGGTACAGGCAGGGCACCGCCTTCACTAGACCCGTGCACGACACAGCTGCCACCGAAACGGTTGCTTTCCCCTAGTCTGTCAAGGAAAGATAGATAAAATTGATAGAATTATGATAACGTGCTAATTTTTAATGTGAATAGTACGTGTAAAATAAGTGTAAAACGTTTTATGTATGCATTTTATGTATAACAAATTACTGTTATTATAAAATAATGAAATTAAAAAAAAATCGATAACTTACACTACACACTTCACTTCACATGGTTATGTTTAAAGTAATTTAGAAAATTTTAAGTTATATAAACTTATTTTATTAACTTGTGCATCTGTTAAGTGCTTTTACCACATATTAAATACTTTTAGATCGTTACCTATAAACATACAAATATCTTTATCTATACTAAAGGAGTTTTAACAAATATCATTTTAATTTCATAGTGTAATAAATATAGTTGACAGTTTATATTCCAAAATACTAAAATAGATAAGCGCTTAATAATGGCAAGTTAAAATTTGCCAGAGTAAGACCGTTAAACATCCATTAGCGTTTATTAAAACAGGCGAGGGAAGCCAGCGTGGTGTCTTGGATAAAGAAAAAAAGTGGATAGGGAAAGTTATTACCATTTTTTCCTTAGAGTAAGCGTATCTGATACTTTTCCTGTTATTAATTTTATAAAAACTCTAAGCATAATACCATCTCAGCTCTATATATTTTATTTTTGTACATTGTATTAAGCGTTTAATATTGTCAAAGCGAAGAAGAAACAACCATTACACGCAGTCACCCGATAATGCAATTAATCAAGTTGGGCAGTTCCCAAAGGGCAATCTCTTATTATGTTGGACTTTCTGAGTTACTTTTACGAATGTATGTGGAAAAACACTAGAGAATTACAGTTTTTCCAGTTGTTTTCCATCCTAAAATTATTATAACCTAATATTTAAAGTACTCAGAAATACCTATACATATATGCCACTCGACACTTAATAATCGCTAACAAAAGACTGTATTATTATCAAATAAAATATTTGTATGTAAGTGTCTAAGAATCTGTTAAATATTTAAATTTTATTTTGATGAATAAATTGGAAATTAAGAATATTATATATCATTCCTAACAAAAGTAATTTGAACACTTTTTTTACACAACCTATAATAAGGCTACGAATGTATTATTGCGTTAACGTAAGCTCTTTTTCTGTAACAACAAAGCTCAGTTATGATAGGAAACCTTTTGTCCTATATCTTCAAAAAACTTATAGTAGAATGTAAAAAGATGTCTTTATCAGTGATCATTATCCCCGACTAATTAGTTTAGATTTCTTTATTGAATAACATGTTCATCGTAACAGAGAGCGGAAAAACGTAATGTTCATATCATTTCTGGAAATAGCTAACTTACTAATAATAAAAATAAAATTGTGCCACAGTCTTAGTTACTTATATATATATATATATGTATATATATATATATATATATATATATATATATATATATATATATATATATATATATATATATATGTCTTTCGTCTGTCGTATTTCTTCATAGTGTATTTTTTTAAATTGTACATGTTATGTTTCATAAAAAGTAATAAAAATCTGAGTACTTGATTATCGTGGTACAATCATTATAAGTGAATTTGACTGTAAGCTTTCTCGGTGGCCGTAGTAGTAGGTAGCCGTAGGAAATTTAAAGAAATATGCGTAATATTTTCAATTCCGGCGTAAAACGAAGAATGAATCCTGCTATATGAAGTTGAAAAAAAATAGAAAAGATCTCAACCCTTACCCAGACTGCACGTATGTGGTATGCGTAAGATCCTCCTTGCTAGGTGTGCGTGTTAGAGGGCGGGCGGGCGCGGCGGGCGGCGGCCAGGCGCCAGGCGCGCAGCAGTCGTCGTCCGCAGCTGCCAGCCGGTAAGGGTACAGGGGCCGTGCCGTGCCGCCGCAACGCACCACCACGCCGCACGTCGTGTAACGTGATCTACACAAGCTGAAAAATTTGGTTCTAGTATTTGTGCTATACTTTATATGATCAATTATTAAGTATATTATGTTGAGCGATGGTTACCATTTTCAGCATCTCTATTGCCATTTTTGTTCCATATAAAGTGTTAAGATTATGAATTTATTTTATTTTATAGATTTTATACATATTTTTAATTTACTGTATATTTTAACATCACTGCGCTGGAAAAGTTTATTTATGCTACCTACAGGTGAAGTTAACCCAACTATCACCCGACAGTTTTGTTCACAACTGCTACACAGTCGCATTTAATTTAATCTCACAAATGTTTCAGTAAAATATACTTAATGATACCTATATTTTACAACTATATATAACTATGTCTTTACGCTTTATCCCGCACATCGCAAGTCAGGCAGAGGGAACTGCAGGAACCATAGCAACCATAGTGTTAAGACATTCCGTTGCTTAGTCCCTGCTTTCTCCGTAACTGCTTCCTGCCTTTTACGAGGCATTGCGTGTTGAGTGGCGGAACTCAACGCCACGCTTTGCCTAGTGTCCAGAGTGACGAAAATGGAATGAGAAAATTCTTTCTTACCCGAGTGCGAATCGAACCCACAAACCGTCGCGTTTACAGGTAGACGTTTTATCAACTTATAAGAATAAATTACAAATATTATAAAATTAAAGTAAGTATAAAACTAAATATTTATTTCGAAAGATATTTCATTAATAGATTGTTTATGGAGGTTACCACTGAATGTTTAAAGAGGCCAAGCCGTATTCAAAGCCTCACCGTAGAGCCATTTACGTAACGATCTGCGGCCGCATCGAGAACGGCTTGTCTATTACGGCTCTTGTCATAATAATAGACTATTCACAAAATGCATTAGTGTCAGTATCATTTAGTAACTTTCTTCGATCAAGGTTTTAGGAAAATACTTCTTCATTAAACTTGCCATGTATAATTAATATAATCCCTGTAGAGATTTCATAAAGACACTACTATTTTTTATTTTCAAAAACATAAAGATAATATAAAGAGATAACAAAAACCGTACACAGATGTATATAGGGTCTTTGTTACACATATACACATACTTACATATTTCGCACTTACTATCCCGTTTCTTTTGAGATCTCTCTCATTGAGTAAACATACTAAAAGATGAATAAATATTTAAATTGGAATTAAAAATTGCCATGACAATCATTTTATATTTACAAGGATTAATTATTAAATAATATTGAGGCAAATATCGGTGTTACATACACCTACTTAATAAAGTAAAGAATAAAGAAGTTTCGTCTAAATAAAGACAACAATCAAGGAAATATAATAATGAAAGGCTTTCATATAAAGTTGCTAAATAACACTTAGAAGTAAAAAATATCTACATGATATTTTAAGGTACCCAACTCAATACGTAATATTCTCATGCGTAATTATTAAAATATTTCTTTTCTACAAGAATATATACTAAAATATAAAATATTAACATATAAATAAAAGTAAATATCATCCTTATACATGTAATAGCATTGAAATATAATATTTTGTGCATTCTGTAGTTTTCATTTTATGCTTTGTAAAGTACGAGCCGACGATGCTTCATCTCCCGAGACCATTGTCAGATTTTTCGTTACTAAAAGTTGCGCTTAAAATATAGCCTGTATAAAGTTTAGCTATATGCACACATATATATTTGAGTTCTAAGATATTGCTGTAAGATAGCATAGTTAATTAACTTTTATTGATATGGTTGAATTGATGACACTTTTTTAGGAATATTGGCAACTAGCTTCTAACTTTATATATGTTTAATGTGAAATAAAATATTTCTGCCGTCGTACGTGTGTGATACAGCGGCTGACTTGATGTGAGTTCAGTTCTTATTACTATAAATGAATTATTTAAATTTCTCTGGTCTCTAAACTCAACATGGAAATGCAAAATTTTGCAAAATTTCTTCAGAACGGTGGACATTTTTAATGCTCAGTGCGGTGGTAAGTAATCCAAAAATCATGATTATAACTGAATAAGATTTTTTTAATTTTTTATATATATTTAAGAAATATTTCCAATTATTATATTATATATCTGTACTTATTAACTTCCACCAGGACAATTCCCACATCGACAATATATCTATATATTTAAGCTCATAACGTACTAACTTAACGCTTCAACTAATGCAACCACTACAATATTGTATGGTTCGTGACAATGTGAGTGCAAACAAAGTTATACCAATTCTACCTTACTCAATACAAATTCTACCTTAAAATATATTTTAAAAAGAGAAAGGCGTTGAGAAGAGAGTTGCAGTGCAAATTAGCAGTAATTCGTCGGCTGATGGTTTTTGTTTGGTAGGTCTTGTTGTTTAATCGTTATTTCCGCCAAAGAAATATTACAGCTGAGCAATATTTTCAAGTTGTAAGTCTACAAAATCAGTAAGCGTTACGTCGTACCCGCAGCTTGTAAGCTAACCCAAACCACGATGTGTGGTGCGAGTTCTTGGCAAGAGAAGTAATCGCACACTTTCTATGAAATTAAAAATTTAAAATAAAATCTCTGAGTAGTTTTTTTCTGTTGGAGATACAGACAATTTTTGGTGGGACCAAGATGTTAGTAAGCGCGTCTTGTCTTGTCTAACTTCAATAAACACATTGTTGATTACTATTTGCCTTATGGTTTTAGGTATATATAAATAGGTTATCTTGACGCAGCCTTACAGAGAACTGACCGCCACTTGTGGCAATAAATAATTATTATTTACTCTCGTAACAATTTGGGCAGTCAATACGTATTATCTTATAATTGGTCGAAGAGTGGGAAACAGAGTGTCTTAATACTACCCTCCCTCGTATACCCTGGGATATAGAAAGTGAAATTGTGAAAAAAAAATATTAGGTTATTAACCCTTAGGTAATTCTCCCTTACCTAAGGGTTATTCTAAACAATAATCTTTGTATAGTGCAAGCTTGTAAGGATCTCCATATAGAGTTGGTAACAATATGAACAGTAAGTGAATAAGAATTTTGACGCAGATTAATGAGAACGTGTAGTTTAGTGATCTAAGCGCTTGGACGATTTCCAAGAGGCGTGGGTTGGTTTTTTTTGTCTGGACTGAAAAGTAATATTTAATATTTCTTAACTGATTTTTGAGTAACACCTATATGACAGGCAGGCAATATTTTATTTTACAAAAAAATCTAACATAAAATAAAAAAAAGTTATGTTTATGTATTAATAAATTTAACTATTAAGCATTTCATTGAGATTTTAACGATATATTAAAGCTACAATATTTCTTTTCTTGGATAACTCTACAGTGTCGTATTCTACAATAAAATATTTCTTAAATTGAAATGAACTAATAATTAACAAAATTTGTACAGCTTTTATAAGAAATTGAATTGAATTATTGCCTGTTCGTCTTTTAAAGCATCATCTATTTTGTATTGCAACAATGACGTTTTGTTCACTATAGATTTTATCAAAAGACACAAAAGAATCGGGCGAGCGTACTTTATTGCTTTCATATTGTTTGACTAGTATTTGTAGTGACTGAAATGGCTTTTTCCGTCAAAGGCCTTAAGTTTTACTTATAGTAAGTAAAGGTGCATATCAATATGTATAAAAATGTAGGAACGACATGTGTTAAATAAATGAAATTGATATAGTGGTCATATAAATAGTTATTTTTGTTCTTTACCAGAACATATGTATTCAACATAAATACATATATCAAAATATAAAAGTAAATAAATATAATAACATTAATTTCATAAATAAACCCTTATAAGATAGTTACCTCGATGTATCAAACTTGTACTGCGGTCGCTTCATAAAGAGCAGCCGTGGGAGTATGTGAATGAAGACGCGCTTCACCCACGGCGCCATGCGGTGCGTTTGTGGCGAGCGGAAGTGCACGTTGAGAACCACCACTGTCACGCATATACTGATGTAAGACAGAAAAATATTAGTTCTAAAGTAATACCTAGTGGCAAGAAATAAAATTGACATTTGTATACATTTGTAATATAAATATTTTAAAGTATCTAAACACAGACCACCCTGATGCATTTTAACACCATAAGATTTTAAATGCCATGGATATGGGTTTGATCTCTATTCGAAAAAAATATTTTTTTTTATTTTTCTGGTGCTTAATAGAAAATTAAAATTTACAAAAATTACTTGTATGCTTATCACTCTTAAAGCATAAATAAAATAAATTGATTTTAATGTATGCTTACCAAGTCTGGATATAATCTATCTTTATCTACAGCTTGGTGTAAGTGCCTATCTAAATGGAGGCAGTTAATCAAGATATATGGGCTTAATCCTACGAGCGGCAAGGACGAAATTATGTTCGGGAGCCTCAAGTCCCTGAGTAAGCTCTTTGGTTATTTACCTTCCTTACGATATAACCAATATCTTGTTACGACTTTACGTGACCATATCCACGTTCCAAGATTGCTATAAGTAGCCATCTTATCATTGGCATGTCTGTAATGTCTACATTGCAGAGTACACTACACGTATGCGAATTAGGTTTGATTTGTCTATAATCATCAACTTTATTTCATCAAAGTTATTAATACTGTATATTTATGAACTATTTTAGTTTTTAGATTTCCGTATAAATATCTGGGATATTGGAGGGAGAAGTTAAGAAAAATATTTGGCTCATTTAAGGGAAATTTAACGTGTTTTCAAAACCTTATACCTACTTCCCAATGACTTTACAGTACAAATGGAAATATTTCAAAGAGATTAAAATTTTCTGTACATCTTAAGTGATGAATATCCTGCTTGAAATCTATAGAACTATTGACATGTCTTATTTTATTCTCAATTAGTGTTACTTAAAAAAGTTCTGACAATTAAAGTTTGGCTTTGTAACACAATTAGAGAGATTGGAATCCTTTCGCGGAGATGACAGCGGTAAAAGTTTAAGGGTGGCGGCCGGCGATTATCATTTTCTTTGAGTACAAAGTTATGCAATCAAATATCTGACTTAAGCGCCAAATTCTAATTTATATGGAAATTCTGTGGCTTGTTACCGCACTGGAGACAGCCATAGGTATTTAAATAAGTTTTGTAACATAATGAGGTTATTGTTACATAAAACTATTAGCTTCGTTGGAACGTACAATATTTGTTGTCTTCAATTTATTATATTTAATCTTTATCTAAGTATTTATTGAAATAAGTATATGACGAATAGTTATGTGTTGTGGTAAAGTTTCAATAAGTAACAATTAATATTGTAACGAATTAAATAATATAATGTTTGAAATGCTAGTTAGAATTTAAGAATAAAAATTTATTGTAATATGTTTTAAATGTGTGATATTCTAGTATTCCTTCTATATTTGTTTATACTGTTTATTTTAGGTGAAGTGAATATGTCAACTTGAAACCAGCGGAGTCAAGAATAACAACTCGTGAACTAGATCAGCTGAGTTTTCGCTTTATGTTACGTTTTCAAGTGTTTATATATAATATTAAAAAAGCTCTTTTATAAACACTGGATCACTTATTTATAGTGTATGTTAAATTCCAACCACTGTTGACTGATTGATATCAATTAAAAATTAACAGAAGTACAATAAACTGTCGATTTGTGATAAAATATGTTAAAAACTGTTTAGATATAACTAAAAATTAAAATAAAAATTAAAAAAGTATTTTTTTCACCTATATTAACTGTGCAATTACAATACAATTTTATTTATTTCAAAAATAGTTAGCACAAAGTAACTAGAAACGGTATTTTTGCTTTCACTTTATCTATTATTCCAAACGATATAAAAAATTAACAACTAAGTAAGTTTAAGCGCCTAAGCCAATCGGCTTTCATCCTTAATAAAATCTTTAAAATATCTGAGAGTTTCCATGCCAATCATTAGAAGGACTAAAACGACGCTGAACGACCCGCCTGGTACGCGACACTCTGACTTTTCCAGGGGTCAAGGTATGAATTATGTTACTGGTCAGGAGGATGTAGTCAGCTCCTAGGTCTATTGGAAAGAGAATCATACGACTATCTTACATAACTCCGGAATTAAAAACAACAGATTTGCTTTGTTTGCTTTGTGAAGAGTTTATTGCTACACCAAAAATGTGGGACAATACTGTCAAATGTTTAAACGTGGGAGATACTCGAAATGAATGCAGCCTAAGGCCTTGGCACACGCAATGAGAGGGATGATCAATTTATTCCATTTGCCGCTGAAAACAATCTTACCACTATATGTGATTGAGACTTTATATGTGGATCAGGCCTGACATAACAAAAAAGTGCTATACCTACCTCCTAATTTCTTTGATATCCCACGCTGTGGACTTGTGAAGAGGATGTTAATAGAAGTAGGCTACACGATCTGATGTACAGAGTGTCAAAAAGTTATGGAAATATCATCTCTCGACCAGAAATACCAAGGTTTGATTATAGATACGCCTAGTAATTTTTATATTGCTGTACGAAGCTGAATCATGGACATGGATATCATTATAATCAGCTTTTGTGTAATTTTTGTATAAAATAATAGTTCAAATATTTACTCTATTTGTAACATTTAAAAAAAATATATACTTTTTACAAAAAATGTATAAAAACATTTTACAAGCAGAATAACCACAAACAAATTTTCTCAAACCAATTTTAGTACGTCTTGTAAAAACAAGCGACAAATTTTAATATTCTTATTATTATTAACGTCTTATTATTATTATTAAACTCTATTTTTGGAATTAATAATAATAATAGTATCAATATATGTACATGTAGTAGTAAAAATATTTACAATATTCTATAGTTGATATATAAATAGAAAATAACGCCTCTTTTTAATTGCTATCTAATATAACGACGAACGAACTTTTCTTGTTTTTAGTGAGCGACTGTTAGAGGCCAGGAACATAACCAAAGAAAAAATCGATTGTGACATCATCAATATGTCTTTGTTGTAAGTGATTTTAAAAATTATTTGCTACAGGGAAAATTATTTTGTTTTACACATTCCAAAGTGTTTTTGATTAATATATTTTATTAAGAAATATAAAAAAAGTAAGAAGGTGAATAGTCGGAGTATTTGGTTAAATATTGCCGACTACGATAGTGGCTTCATCAACGAATCGTAACATACTAATTTAAAAGTAAAATAGTGGGTCAATAAGTTTGAAATTAAGCGAAAAATTATCGCGTCAAGTCAGTTGAATTTCAACTGCACCTCGAAAATGTGGAATTATAAATCATATCTATGAACAGAATATTGCGATACGGTACTTAATATTATTTAAAAATGTAGCTTACCTTATCGAGACCAATATCATGGCAAAAATGAGATATTTCCCTAATAAGGGAACGACGAGAGATGTGGGCGGTATGATCTCCACAACCAGCAGGAAGAACACGTGGAGGCTAATCAAGATGGAGATGGAAAGCGTTACCTAAGAAAAAGAATAATTTGCTGCATAAATATATATGTTTTAATATTTTTATATAAGTAATATTTTTACTTAATATTCTATATTTATTAGTAAAACTTTTTTATTCATTGAGATTAACTAAATTGTATGAAGCATTTCATATTTTTAGATTGTATTTATAAAACCAGATAGAACTGGACTACTAAAAACTGAAAATTATACGTTACATACTACAACAAATTTGTAAATAAGTATATTAAAAATTCAAAAAGTTAATTACAAAGTAAATAAAATTCATTAAATATATAAATAATAAAGTCACAGCGCTTGTGAAGCAGTCGGATTAGTGTTGTCAATATAAAACCCAGACAAGCGTAAACATTGAACGTTATATTTCAACAGAACTTATTTTGACTCAGAATTTTATTTGAAATTTCTTTTTCATGAAAGCTTCCTACAAAAGTTGTACACAGATACAAGATGTAAGTATCATTGGAAATACACGAAAAGGTAAACTGATGAAATTGGTCCAATTTTTCATCGTCTACGTAACGATGTCGTTATCGTTTTTTTTAGGAAGTGCTAATGTTTTTATATTGGATGAAAATAAATATTGTTAGAAGTTTAGTACATGGCAATATATTAAATTATATTGATTCGAATGTGTGGCATTATTGATAAAAAAGGTACTGGTACTCTTTGTAATCTTTGCAGAATCAACTACGCCTTAAATTGAAAAAATAAGAATTTTAAATGCTGGAATATCAAATTTCATCAGAAGTATTAATTTACTTTGGCATCTGAGTTTCACTTCTGCGATATTATTTTGATTCTATTACAGATAACAGATCGTGGTAAGGGAATATAAAAATATTTGATGTAAGTTATATTTTATATACGAAAAATATTTGTTGTGATTATAGAAAATAAGCTTTTCACATAACATATTAATATTTAAAAAAACAACAAAAAATATGTATACAATATATGTTTCTTACCTTTTCTCCGCTGTCTGAAGGCAAATAAAATGTCAAAACTGTAAGAAAAGAGATTCCCATGCAGGGTATGATGATGTTCACAGTGTAGAAGAGCGTCTTTCTGCGCATTGTAATATTGAACGTAATGTCGAGGTAGGGCTCATCACAGCACGTGTAGAACTTTTCGTTTCTAACAAAAAGAGATAATATTAACTTTACTTTATTTTCTTGCCAATATAATATTTTATTAGTAAAGAAATGAATATCCAAACTTATTCTTTGAGTCTATATCGAAATACTGAGATATATCGGGTAGTAGTAATTTATATTGTGATTCATTTTAATTTGCTTATTTATTCTGTGTATAATATGTACATATGTAATTTTTACAGAATTTATGTTTTATATTAGGTCAACGTTAAAAGTACATTGCAGCCAATAGAGACCATTTCGGTTTCGATTCCATTAGTTTTATATATTTTTAATAGTTTTATATGAATGTATTAATATATTTAAAATACTATGTAATATAACATAATGTTAAGTAATATGAAAATATATCTGCAAAATATACAAATTCATAAATAAACCAATTAACACTGGTTATTATTAGCCAGGCGTTAACCCATTTTAATTTTACTGCGCTATTTCATAAGGAATTTCCTGCTTTTCTTGAAAAAAGGTCAAGAATAAGTCCATCGTTGGGTAAGAATAATCAAAATCGGTCAACCCGTTTGGTTTCTAAATATACACATAAGAATAATATTTTAAGTAAACTTATTCAACAATTCAATAAATAAAAGCAGTCATCATTACACTCGTACACATGCATACATTAAATTAATATTTAGTTTTATCTTCATTCATAGTAACTACGAAACGAGGAGAAAGTTAATAAGATATGTGCTAATTTCATAAAGTTATATCATTCTTATATATTCGAATATAAAAAGGTTAATGTGTTTTGTTTTTTATTTCTAAAACAAAATGTAGACGAATGCAATAAAACACTTGTTTTCTTCAGGCGTTTTCATACATTGAAAAGACTTCACAAATTATTATTTTAGATATAACATTATTTTTGCTTACTATTAATATGACCCTATAATATTTAAAACAAAAATACGAAATATTGTATAATAAAAAATAGAAGTCGGGTAAATATGCAAACACTAAAGGGACCTCTTGCATTTGTCTTCTAAGAGTGGGTGTACCCTGTATTTTATATCAAGAGAGGACCAAATAAAATGTATACATGCGGGAGCAATTTCACAGAGTGCCTCGTAAAAATATCTTGAATGTTAGAATAAGAGCAATTTGATGTTATTTTGAAAATAAAAAGAAGCCATCACATCGATAGTTAGTTGTCTTTTTAAAATGGGAAATTAAAAGTTGTAATGACTTATATAGTAAGTAAAATCCTAATAATATTTTATTATGAAGAATGAAAATCTGAAGCAGAGTAATGAAATTAACGAAATAATTGTTTATACCCCAAAAGCATTATAATACTAGAACCTTTGTTGAACAAGGAAGTACCGCAAAATCACGTAGAATTAGTCTACGTCACGTAGAGCGTGTTGTGGAGTAACAGAATGTTATAAACATTTTTAAAAGAAGATTGAATATATATATATATATATATATATATATATATATATATATATATATATATATATATATATATATATATATATATATATATATATATATATATATATATATATATATATATATATATATATATATATATATATATATATATATATATATATATATATATATATATATATATATATATATATATATATATATATATATATATATATATATATATATATATATATATATATATATATATATATATATATATATATATATATATATATATATATATATATATATATATATATATATAAGCAGTTCTAATATAAATAACATGTATAAGAAAAAAGTTATAAGTAAATATATTGTACATCAAATTTTATTAAACATTACGTGTGTGTGTGTTCAAGCGCCCTAGCGCTCAACCTTTGTATCTAGAATAGCGAAAAAAGTTTACTTGAGATTCAGTTTACAATATTCAACGTTTCGGAGGATACAGCAATAGTGTCGTAGAAATAACGAACGACAACTCGTATTTATATAAAAATTTTAAATGATTATAATAACAACTACTTTTTTTACCGTAAGACTAAATTTCCTAAATAATAAAAAATGATCGTACGTATTTGTACATTTATAAACTGAGACCAAAGTTTCCAAGACCAGGAAATGAAACAGAAACCACATCTGTATTGATGTTTTATATTTTTATTACTATAAAATTTATATACCTACATATTTTAAAGTGTTAATGGCTTTAACTAAATATAGATCGCGACCGTGTCGTGCTTGAACAATGCAAATAGTTTAAGCTGGTTATTCAAAGTGAGGTCACCTTCTAGTCTTTTTGCTTTTCTAGCAACAAAACCTCTTGAAGGGACAACAATGAAAGCTCTTTAACAGCGTTTGTCAATGAATAGTAAAACGTAGCTTAAAACTTTTGTGAACAATATAAAGCTTAAGCTATTATGAAACTTATCATGAGCTTGCACGTTTTCATTGCTTGTAGATGAAAAGGTACATAGATTCTAGTGAATTCAAATTTATCATTCATTATTTATACGTATTTTCGTTTTTTATGTGTTTATATATTATGAAAAATCATTGGTGTTTGTAAACAATACCATAATGTGAAATCTATGATGTCGTCTTTTTGAAAACACTATTGTAGCTTCTGTCATGCATCTGCCTCTTAAAATGGTGTTTACGAGTGAAGTGTGACGCTGGTGAAGCCCTTTAGTTATAGCAAATGTGTTTTTAAGGAACCGTGAAGAACATCACAAACAGTCGCATTTTTTGTGATTCAATAACTAGACTTGAAGAAGTAATAATATAATATAGATTGAAGTACATATGTGTTATCAAATATTCTATCGAAAAAGTTACGTACCCATCTTTTGAAATGAGCAGTGTTTGTATCAACGAATATGCCTATGAGGTATCGACAATATACAGAGATTTTAATATATATTTTTTTATAATATATTTTTGATCGATTATAATCATTAAACTTAGAAATAAAAATAACATTACTTATTTTAACATAACTCATAGAATATGTATTATAATAAGAAATATATTACATTTCTAAGTTTTATTCTTCATCTATTAAATTGATGTTACAGTATAAACAAAAATATTTAATTATGCATAAAACTTCAAATGTCAAGCTATAATACAAGCATGTTTATGAACCTTAATTAAGCTGTCACGTTGTACGTATCTCTTTAGTCCTATACAATTTTTGCTACTTGCTGTGCGACAGAGACAAACTCTAATCTCATTTATGCCATGAAATTATCCTTGCCTTTCTTTATATATAAAAGAATAACTAGCAGCAACTAACCAATAATAATATTAAATTTTTGTTTAACTTATTTAAAAATACTAGTAACCATAATATTTTCATTTTGATTTATTTTAAGCCATTGCTACCCAATAAGTATATGGCCATAACGTGAATTTATAGTTCAAATTTTTTTTTTTTATTTGATGACATCACGAAATGTGAATGTAATCTCGATATAGATCATTTACAAAATATTAAAAAGTAAGGTTTATAAAAAGATGAATAAACTTTTAATTTTATATTTTTATCTTTATAATATAACATTGTTGAAATTATTATTAATTGATGAAACGTAGCAAAATTGTTTTAAAATTCTCAATTATGTATATATTTTCTATAATTTATTCAAAAACTTATATATTTTTTATACTCTGTGGCTTCTTTATTAATTTGATAGAAGCTTCGCTTGGCTCTTAAGTAAAAGACTTCAGTAAAGCTAACCACAGTTTTCTCACCGACTATATATATGTTATATACATATGTATATACTACATTAAATTAGTTAAGCTTAACATTTTTTAAATATATAATTGTCTTAGTTACGTTCTTATAAATTACAAAGCAGTTTAATATGTTAATATGGATATTAATTTATACTTCTAATTTTGCCGGCACCGGGTTTTGATAATAACAATGCTCTCTTAATGAACAATATCCTACACAATTTGTTGACATACAAATACGTACAAACTAAAGTGTCCTTTGTGTAACAACACTAACGTGTTCTTGATGTAATTTATATATAGAATAAATGTGTATTATGTGGGCAGTAACCGATTTTTTTAAGTTTGTCAGTTGGCTGCTACCGTTTCCAATTTCTTGAGCAGCAGTCTTCTTCAGTTGACTTGAAAAAAATGTTTAGTAATACCGCAAAAATTATACTGGCCACTAATGCTATGAATGTTATGAATGAAAATACAAAAATAAATACCTGACTGCTGGAACTTCCAGGATATCCCACTCGACAGACATGTAGAATTCGGACAGATCCACGCCGACCGACACTATGTTGCTGCCAGATTTTTCGTCCATATGTCTCAAGTCCACCTGCACACACAGTCTCATTCCAAAATTTAAACGTCTTTTTAAAATTTTCTATTGTTTCAAACATAACTTTTTATTTATGAATTTGTAATTTAGAAATTTTGCAAGCTATAATTTTCTTTTTTGTGTATAAACTTTCTTCAATTATTCAACTATATGCCAGTTATAATTTAAATATTTTGTATAAATATAAATAGTATAATTCATAATATTTTTAGAAGTACAATAATATGAAACATTTAATATAAAAACACAACAGAACACTATCTGAAACATTTTAACGGTTTATTATTTAAAAATGCGTTTATAGCATTCTGTGTTTATGCTTGTTCAAGTGGAGCGATAATAGAAAATATTGTATTATATTATGACGTGTATTTTCTATTTTCATCCAACAAGAACCATAAAATATTATTTATTTATTTTTGTTGCTTTAATCACATATTTTATATGTTTTATTATATTTCAAGTTATATGTTTATTTAATACATGCGCCCTGTCACACAATGTGTACCTAAAAACAAAAAAAGTCTATAGAGAAGTCGTCCAACTTATCGACGTGTTTCTTGAATTCTTGACGCCTTTCAAAGTTGCAATTACTACGTGATCTAACCACAAAGTGTGCCAAGTACCTGTATAACATCGCTTTTAATTTTATTTTTTTAACGACAGTGAATAACAAGTTGACGAATCATGCGATATAATAACAACGCGAAACACAACACCTAGATCAATTTATGAGCTTTGAACTTTCGACGAGCAAAAATGGAGGCCTCTTAAATATTATCTTTAATATATTAGCAAATACATTGAGAACACTCCATTGTCTGTGACTCGTCAAAATGCAAGGAGGACGGAAGCACCGGCTCCGCCGCGCGTGTGTGTGTCGCGCGATGCGGCCCAAGGCCACAAGTGTGTTAATCGCCGGCAGGCGAAGCCGCGCGACTTTCCTTTGCTGCATGTCTAATTCCAACAATGTCCTGCTAAAGCTAACACAAATTTATAACACAAGCTATATATTCTAAGAGGTATTGTTGGTATCAGGCATGAGCTTCGTTCTTGTGTAGCGAGTGCATGCAGGATGGTTTCAACGATTTCTTAATGCTTTAATGCTGGAATTGGGATTTGAGAACAAAATTTTATCACACATTTAACCGGTGAAACCATCGCTCTAATGTAGACATCTATTCCTTAACTGTGTATCGTTTTGTTTTGGTTTTGTAATGACAATGGCATCATGCAATGACCAGCGACACCACATTCTTACAGCCACTATAAGTCGCTAATAGGGAAAGGTATAAAATATGCAAAAAGATGACCGTTAATGCTCCAAATTGTAACGATGTGGAAGTTATCTTATTGTCATCTCAAGTTTAAGTGTTGTGCCAAGTTTAAGTTGTCCGCGTGTTGTTAGTGTAAAGCTGTGTAAGAAACGTGGCCACGGTTTTACGACGAGAAGACGTCGTGATCGGGAATGCAATTGGTTTGGAGCCAAGCCAAAGACATGCAGTGAGTGCAGTGTGTAACACCGAGGAGGCATGCAGCAAGCATTTGTGTTAGCTGTATGTGTTTCAAAGTGTGTAGAGGCGCGAGCGGAGCCAGCTGGAGGAACAGAATAGGATTAACTTTTCTACTTCATTATTCACTCGTTAGCTTTTTGAATCGAGCAATAAGGAGTAGAATTGTTTAGTGAGTAGTAGGAAGTGAAAGGATCGAGTTGAGTTACGTTGCATCCCATATCACCTGACATTTATAATTTTATACCTTTCCGTGTCGAGCGAGGAAGGCCGATTGAACTAAGTGGAACCGATCCAGGTTATTCTGGAGCATTCGTGGACACGCACGTTGACAAACTGCTACTCCACATACTTAAAACATCACCATCGCAAAAGTTATGAAAACAACATTATATAGCTAAAGAGCGAGCTCAAGGCGGCAAGCGAGTGATGCCGACGCTCGCTCGTCGCCTTGAGTGCCCACAATTGCGAACAGTCTTTTTATAACTGTATTAACAAATCACACAGACGGAATAGTAATATTAATTACACGACGAAAAACGTTCGAGCCAACAAGCTACTGCATGGACAAGGGCCTGGGCGGCGGGCCCTACGCTACGACCCGCACGCGCGGCGCCAAGCGTACAGCGGGGCGTCACCTTGAAGCCGTCATACGTCCAGCTGCCTAACTTAAGCACACAGGTTTGCACGTCGTAAGGAAAGAACTCGACGTCGATAGAGCAGGACGACTTATAGACTGCGGGTGGCTGCCACACCACCATGCCGTTGTGGTACACCGTGGCCTTGGTCATCAGTGTCACCTCGTAGTTGCCGTCGGCACTGCGGACAAACAAAGTGGTCAGCCACGGCAGTGTGAAAGGCCCGATAAATTACCTTGAATCCGTCGTAAGTCCAGCTACCGAACTTAAGAACGCATGTTTGCTCGTCGAAAGGAAAATATTCCACGTCTATTTCGCAGGAAGACTTGTAAATGGCGGGTGGTTTCCATTCGACAAGCCCTTGATGGTAGATGGTCGCCTTGGTCGCCAACGTTACCTCGAAGTTGCCGTCGGCACTGCAAATTAAGGTATATTTACAACCGGGCACGCGCCCTACTATTTGCCCTTCATTTCGCGATAGTGTGTGTGCGTCTGTGGCGTCGATGTTGGAAGACTACTTGATCACCTGTACTTGAAATTGAAAGTCTATATTGACATATGACTATTTAAATTTAGAACCAACTACAAAGTACATATCCCCATAAGATAATAGTTATATGTGTACGACATTGTTCTGTATACACAAGTGTTACTACGTATTAGATATGTGCTTAATTATTGTAAACATAAATTTGTATGCTCAACTGTGAAAATATTCTATATCATTACATTTAACTTACATTATCTTTACTATAAAAAATATAATATAACGGTATACTTTTTATTAATACTGTTTTTTTTTTTCTAATAAATTTTTACCTGCGATGTCAGTATCTAATATAAGTGGGAAATACCAACTGTGGCCATTTTGAAGGATTAAGGTAAAAGGTTAACATTTGGGATGATTTAAGAAGGGATAGGCCGGAAATAACTAACGGTTGTTGCCGAAGTCGTCTATCAAAGTCCGGCATTTCTGAATGACACACAAGACTAATCGAGTGCTTTCTTGAAGTGAATAATAACCCATGTTTGCTTAAATAATAATTATTTCAAAAACCAATTCGAGAAACAACACCTTCTATTTAAACGATCTGTTTCTGTTATATGTAAATTAAAATAAAAAAATAATAAAAACGAGGAACAGACACCTCAATAAACGTTTGCGTGTATCAAGACATCCACAGCTTTCATGGTACAGTTCAAGACATTACCCAAGTCGCTTTTCACGTCACTTATAAGCTTACTTATTCCTGATTTAATTCTGTCAAGTATAAAACTAAGTCCATCAATAAATGCAGGATCACATTTAACCTAAAAAAAGAAATTTATTTAGCACTTAAAAACACTTTCATCTGAGTTATCATGTAATTGCAATTAATGTTACCGTAACAGCTATTATATATAAAATTAAAAAGGTTAATATAAGTTTCATTATTGATCAGTGAGTTACTATGTCAACACATGTCTGCGACTGCGCACTTATAACGAATGACTGAACTACGATTAATTTTGTTGATAAGTCTACACAAGTGTCAAGTTATTCTTTAATTTATTCAAAATGCATGAAATATATTTAAAAATAATATTTCAACATAACATTCTATATTTTATTTTCATGAGTACACGTAATCGTCTAATATCTGTCTATTATAATGTTATATACTACACGTTTATTTAAACGATCTATTAAAACTTGAATCTGCTACTTGCACTAAAGTATATTCACATCTAAATTTCCATAATGCAGCAAGATTATGTATGCGGTCAAAAGCGAATTCCTTAAAAACTTTTATAACTGCTACATCACTAGGCTGTAGGCGGTAGGCTTTGTGGATCTTATGGACATACATACGTATATATAGGTACTAATAGCACAACGATCAACAACGCATTCAAGCATAGATGACGCTACAATGAAAGAGCTTTATTACACTTTTCTATTTCAAGCGTGATCTTTTTATATTAATTTTTTTAGTTGTCCTTTAGTACGGTGCATTTTAATGAGCTTTTAAATTTTTCATACTAGTAGCTTTTACTTAAGAGGATTTGCTTTTATTTGTATCCATAAGAAGAAATTTGGAAAATAAAATAAAATAGTTTACTTTTACAGAGGAGAAAGGATTTACAGAAGAGAAAAGATTGTGGCTTGGTATTGTATTTCATATTATGGAAAGTTTAATAGTGAAGTAGAAAAAAATATAAAATAGGGGTTTATTGTAAGCGGAGGATGGATAGTGGAGTTTTAATGGCGTATGTGGAAGCGATGCGCTGTCGAGTGATGAATACCAAACATCGGCTTAGTGAGACACAGTACCGTAATATCACGTAAATAATGCATTTTATGGGAGGTAACGCTATATTTTTCCTAGAAATTTTATACTGAATAAATTTCATTTGTAGCAGTTGATTAATACATGTTATACGTCAGTCACATATTTCAAGCATATTAAAACTTTTCACAAAGTACATTCTTCAGACCTCTAAAAACGGGAACAGGGTGCTGCTTAAATTATGACTTTAATAATTTTAAATATATAGTGTTACTTAAGAGTATAATGTTACTAAGTTAATAGGTCAAACTTATAAGTTAATTTTAAACGGGCTATCTTGAATCGATTAACCTGATATTTTGATCACGCTGCCTATTTGTGATAGAGTAGAAGCAGTATTACTTTGGTCTATATTGTTTTTCAATCATAACATAAATACACTATACTACATAAAGTAATTAAAAATAATATTCATCATTATTTCGCTTTATCTTAACGATTTGTCATTTACTATGTTCTTGGCTCACGATACAATTTTCGACATGGTTTAACTTAATATATATATATATATATATATATATATATATATATATATATATATATATATATATATATATATATATATATATATATATATATATATATATATATATATATATATATATATATATATATATATATATATATATATATATATATATATATATATATATATATATATATATATATATATATATATATATATATATATATATATATATATATATATATATATATATATATATATATATATATATATATATATATATATATATATATATATATATATATATATATTATAATATTGCAGGGTAGGCAGAGGAAACTGCAGGAATCATATGAACCTAGTGTTAAGACACTCCGTTGCTTAGTCCCTGCTTTTTCCGTCTTCGCTTTCCGCCTTATTCCAGGCATTGTGTGTTGAGTGGCGGAACTCAACGCCGCGCTTTGCCTAGTTTTCAGAGCGAAGAAAAAGGAAATAGAAAGATCCATCCTCCCCGAGTGGGAATCGAACCCACAAACAGTCGCGTTTACAGGCAGACGCTTACGCCTGTGCGCCACGACGGTCCTTTTTATATATTACGGATGCTTTTTATCTCTCACAATGTAAATATGTAAACAAGGAAAAAAATACATGAACTCTTTTTACTTATTAACGTAATAGTGTGATCGCAAATTTAGTATTCCATATACGTATACTGTGTCTTCAAACAATGTAATATTTCTTCACTCTAATTAAATATAAAATTACAAAACATATATGGCAAAAGAAAATAAAGAGACGAAAGCGCATTGTTTCCCACCGCTTTTGAAATTTTAAATGTTTATTTTTATATTAATTTTATTGATCTTGTTTAGAAATAGATAGTTCTCGTCTCACTTGTTATAAAGCACAATGTCCGGCCGCCAGATGTGGTCAGAAGGCACATGCAGCATATGCACGCCGCCGTACTCCCGTGGCTCCCATCGCAGCTTGTAGTCGTACCAGGACTGCTCTACCCATAAATTTGTTGTCATAATTTGGTTCTTCAAGTTCTGAAAATATTCTGAAATTAGGCAACGATAGAATATATCAAGATGTCTGTGTTTTAAAAATATCGATCGGTTGTTAAGGGCTTGTTAAGTTATTTCGCTTCGATCGTCATAAAGCATATTCAAATCGAAATTTACGACATCTTGCATTAATCGGATTTTAACAAGTATTATAATAATTATTATATAAATAAATGGAAAATCAGACGTTTTTTATACATAATGAAATCAAATAACATTTTATTTAACTAACAATTAATTACATAATATATTTATATTTTACACGCGATACCTAATGGTAAGTCCTTTCGTAAACTTTGCAACATAAAGTGTTAACTCATTTAATTAAATTGCTCCTTAATAAGTTTTATAAAATTAAATGTCATTTCATATAGCACTGTATAACTTGTACAAATATGTATATAATTACTTGTGACAAAGTAGCTTAGTAAGTATGTAGCAATAATAATTGTAATAAATGGGTATGGTATGAATATTTAATAACATTGATATTTATATGACAAGCATGTTTTCTAACGTGTGGTACAAGAACTTCCGGGACAAGTGATTGATTGCAAATTATTCTGAAATTTTCCTTTGCTTCACGAAGCGATAAGCATTAAACAATTTGTTTTTTTTTATGGTGTGTCTTTATTTAGGTAAGTACTTGAATATTGTAGTATTGGATATTTTTTATCTGTGTTTTTATCTTTTTTTACAACAATTGTACCCAATAAAATATATGACAGCGTAGTCCTTAACCTTACTGAATTCGCTGTGTCTGCAAAAGTGTTTGTTTTTAAAATTAAGCATTTTGCTACATTACAAAATCAACTTGACACAATTGAAAAAATGTTCAATTTAAAAAGAACAATAGTATATTTCACAGTCACTATTAGTAAATTTGAAAATAAATTAATCTGAAATGTGACGGTTCATGAATACTTAAAGTATATAATTTATATTGGCGTATTATCAGCTGAATAGACAGCCAGAAAAGTGATAAAGCAATTTTAGACTTTGCTTTGTATTGGCAACTTAATTTTCACGTTATCCGTCAAAGTTTACCAGAAAGCGTTAATTCCGCTAGTAATTAACTTTACTTCGTGTTTTATAGTCTATTGTATACTTCTTTTGAAATTAATTTAAAAATGTTTTTTTTTTCACTTATTTAGCTTGATTTAAGATCAAAGAAGCAAACAATTGATACAAATACTATATACAATGTTAGTCATCAATTTTAATAATTTAGGATTTCACTAGACAATTGATTGACAATTCAAAAGCTACGTCCCATTCGAAATAGCACCATTTTTCTCTATTCTTTTTAATCTTTTCTCTATTCTTCATAGTTCAACAATATTAGTAGTTACAAAACATAAAGTACTCGAAGTAAATAAATAAAAAGTGCTAACATAAGTGTATATTGTTATTTCATTAAAATGTACTCTGAAAACAAAGAAGGAATGTTAATACATATTTAAATGCTACCCATATGCAAACTGGACGCGTTTTACTTTGTTGTAAAATAATCAGTTTACTCAATAAGGAATATTTTTATTAATTATTATAACAGTTTTATTTACATAGTAGATTAATCCATTTAATATCCCTAATGAAACATAATATTAATTATTATGGCCTATTTTGCTGTAGGATAAGTAAACGTAATTCGAGATAAATCCACAACCAATAAATGTCCGCATCTTCATTAAGATCGACTATATTGTCCACGCCACCCAATTTTAATGTACCCTTTTTTTAACCTTTTTTAGATTTTAGATTATATGATATGATTTTACATCAGTTCCTCAAATCCTTGATTTTCATCTATCAAAATAGCAATAAATATAAATATAATAACTTTTGTTATGATGACATTTCCATGTGTTATCATAATAATAGTAAAGCAAAGAGGAAAGATCAAGACATAGACATAATAAAATCTTTCATTCGGCAAGACGAGAACGACAAATATAAGGTGCACGCATTGGGTTTAGAAATGCAAAACGAGTGGCTAACTATAGGAGAATTCTGTATCCCTTTAGCTTTAAAATGGCGCACCCTAATTCACGACTGGTCTCCAGCACTATTAAAATTCTATCTAAATGCGTTCCAAATGACTCTTCCAGATCAAAGTAATTTAGTAAGATGGGGTAAAGCTACCGATAAATCTTGCTACATCTGTAAAGAGGCAGTAGGGACAGCTAAACATATGCTGGTGGGGTGTAGGGTACTCTTGGATAGTGGTCAATACTCGCGGCGCCACGATAAAGTACTAGAAATCATACGTGAAGCCGTTAGTCTATCTGTAGCAAGAGCACAGAGAAATGTAACAACCAACAAACGCTCAATAGAGTTTGTGAAAGAAGGTTTTTATAAAAAACTCACACAAAAACCTTTCTCTATATTAGATCCAGCTCCCGATTGGACACTTATGATGGACACGTATGAGAAACAGTATAGAATCCCTGAGGATATTTGTGTTTCGTCATCCAGACCGGATATTTTTCTCTATTCTCGAAGCCTAAAACGCGTAGTACTGGTAGAACTTACAGTTCCGTGGGAAACAAATATTCCAAAAAGTCACCAACTAAAACTTAATAAATACTTCGATCTTACAAACGAACTGACCAGGAATAGGTTTAGAGTTAGCTTATTTGCGGTTGAAGTAGGAGCGAGAGGTATAACAGCGAAATCTCTCTATAGTTTACTAAAAGATCTCGGCCTTTCTAGAGCAATTATAAATTCATTTCTAGAACGCACTTCAAAGGCGGCTTTGGTAGAATCATTTAAAATTTGGTTAGGTAGTGGGAGGAGCTCGGACAGTGAAGGTGAGCGTTAATGCATTTTAAAGGGGCCCCTTTAAACCTACACTTGGGTCGCAAGTCCCAAGCGCTGATCGGAGCTCCTCTTCCTACAACGCAATGGGCCCGGCACCCGCACGGTGAATCCATAGAATGCTAAGCAGTTTTCTTCTTCTTCATGAAATATGGGAACATTTAGATTTTATATTTCCGTGTATCAACGAAAATTTATCATCATCAACAATTTAGTTATACCATTACTAACTAGCCATTTTATTATTTGTTCTAGATTGGTTGATCTATTTCGGTTCTACATGAGTTGATCATCTAAGGATCCTTGATATTTATTTAATTATTTTTATAGCTCTGCTAGACTATTATTACTTCACATGAAGTGTCTCAGCTTTCAAAATTATTATAGTCCAAACTTTGCCACATTATGAACGTTGCACAATTAAAAAAGAACATTTAAATTCGTCGAGTAAATCACAAAAAGTGTACATACAAACAAACAGTATTTATATTATAGCTTCACGCTTAATCCCGCATATTGCAGGGTAGGCAGAGGGAACTGCAGGAACTATTGCAACCTAGTGTTAAGACACTCCGTATTTATATTATGTAAATGATTTTACATCTCCTGTAAGCATTTTATAATAGAAGTTAGAAAATAGATGACGGATAAAATATTCATTTCGTGTAGGGTTGATGACATAGTCCACAAAATACATTCGTGACAAGTTGTTAGTTAAATTATAAATTATTCAGGGGATAAGCTCGGATATTCCGATTGCTATTGCTTCTATGACCACGGCATTTACAAGCACACATCTTAGCGCTATAAGGTCATCTTTTAAGAAATTATTGTTACAGAATAATAGATTGTAATTTTAAATCTAACTTTAAATTTGGAAATTGGTGCTATTTTAAATAATTATTTTATACTTGCACTAATAAAGATACAGTCATTATTTGTACGAAGCAAATTAAACTTATAACAGGATGTCAAAATGAAAGTGTAGTTTCTTTTTCGTTTTAATTTTTTCTCAATTTTGGAAAAATCCATAGAAATGGGAAAGCTATAGTATTTATATTATGAAATATATATTTTCATATCTATTAAAAATATGAATAATACTTTTTTTATGTAATAAAATGCATGAAGTCATATGCTTAAAGAATATAACTTTATTTATATTTCGAATGTATATCTTTTGATTCTACTTACAATATCTTTAAATGAGAGAAAAACGGAGAAAGAAGTGCCTTATTACGTTTTATTTGTAGGTACTATCGATTTTTTTTTCATAAAAACTCATAAAAATTTCAAAAAAGTTTAAAAAAAATTTAATTTCATACACATGACATAGAGCATTGTTCAAGTAAATTTTAACAGTACTCGACCTGGAAAGATCTACAGTCTTTGGTTTATCGGACTAAAAAATTCGGATCACGAATTTTGCACAAGAAGTAATCATTTGCATTTTAAATTTGCTTTTCTTCTACGTACTATTAACTTGTTATTTCAGATAAGTAATATATTGTACAAAATAAAACATAACTTAAATGTTTTTCTTATAAATAATGTATATTTTATTAAGGCCATCTTGGCGCAGTAAGACTGCATTTAACTTTAAACGCGATTATTAACGTAACATTTTTAAGCACAAAATTACATTTTTAAAATATATACAAATGAAATCTGTATACCTATATAGATATATAAGAAGTAATAATTAAAATGGGTTCAATTAGTTAATTAGTAAAGTCATAGCATTGTAAATATATGGCCCGTACTTTGTTTTCAAGAAGTTCTCTGGTAACTTCAATAAATTATTTATACGATGGAAATTTGATTTGGCAGGACGATTGGGACGTGACCTGAGTGACTCATACTACTTGAGAATAGTTACAATTTCACACTCCATAATACGATCACGATTTGCTTTTTGCTGACTGGTACATACAATCAGATGCCTCTTACTAAATATATTATAAATACATGTAGGCAGAAGTTATATGTATATTACATATTTTTAATATTTTACAATTATTATTTTTGCAATTATTACTTAATCTGTTCAAACAAATGTTATAGATGGTTAAATTTTCCTAAATATAGTTATTTTGGATGAGCACTATTGAAACATAAGAAAACGGTGTGTTTGATATAGAAGAAACACTGTCACGAAGTTCATTAAATAGCGGCATAACATTAAATTTTTATACGTACTGAAGTAAGCACTTTTAAATTGAATTCAAGTAAACAGCGAAAGCTTGTATACCATACACACATTTCATGTATTATTAACAGTCTGGGTAATACTGAAGCATTCACGAGCTACACATGTCCTTAAAGAGGCAAACGATAAAATAATTTTGTATAGCACGTTTCGCTCTTTTTATTCTGTTAAAGTATATTTTCAAAATTTTTTTGTAAAAATACGATAGAATTTACTTTGTAATGTTAATGTATATTATTATTGTCAAATACAATCGAACAAGAATTCGTGAACAATCAAAAATTGACTACAATTTTAACTGATATGTTATTTTTTTTTTCGCTTCACGCTTTATCCTGCTATGAGCAGTATAAGCGAGAAGACATTACTATATCAGTAGAAAAATGTTCGAACAGTCGTTTACCGCTTTCCACCTTTCCAGTCATTGCGTGTTGAGTGGCTTGCTTTGTTGACAGAGTGAAGTGGAAAAAAGAAATGGAATAATCCATCTACCCATAAACAGTCGCGTTTATAGGCCAGACGCTGCGTCTCTGCCTCACCACGGTCTTCAGATTTGATAAAATTTTAAAGATTTGGGATATATTAAAATAACAATCTAAATGAGTGTCATAAAATATGTGACGTGACATAAAAATAAATATACAAATAAATAGGATGCTTAACTAAATATCTACTTAACAAAAATTAACGGACCAATAAAAGCGTTCAATATTTGCAAGAGGAGCCTTTTTGTTCTATTGTTTCTTCAGGGGTACCCTTATCTTGTGATTTTTTGAAGCGATATTACTTTTTAATATAGTAACAAAATGTTATATTTTGAGAAATAATTAATTTTATATACAATCTTATAATGATGACATACAAATAAACCTTCCTTAACAACTAAAATTCAATCTGTTTTTATCACCACACACAATTCTACTTTTTTCAGCCTCCACAAGAAAAACTGGTGATATATAAGTGTATCGTCAGTCTCATATGGAAATTTTAAAATAATTTATTTATGTTATTGGAAAATAAAGTTATATATTATATTTTTTTGATTATTGGGAATAAAAGTATTATTATTATGTCAGCAAGTTTTTACAATTTTATTGTAAATTCATAATTAAAATATGAATTTACAATCGTTCCAGACGGTCAAATACACAGTTATAATTTAATGCAATGTTTCAAGCCAAGTATTATTTAAATAAATTTAAAAACTGAGCTAGAAACAAAGCTTTAAGTACAATAGTGACCCAACGATAAAGAAATCATTGCCATTTCGCTTAAACGAGTGGATGTCAGCTTTCTTGAAATAGCAAGTTTCTTAAGATTTTTTCACAATTTACGTTCAATTTTTAAAAGAAGCACTACTATTATTATTTTTCTTATATAGACACCAATTTAATTTAATTGAGCTTTATATTATATATTTCGTTTTAAGTCCATATGATGAAAATAATAGACATTAATAATCTATACCATATTAAAGTGTTAAAATGTAGTAGTCCAGTTAAACTATAATAAATATTTAAATGCTTTTATTTTCTTTATTGATTTATAAAAATCCAAGATATGAAATTGTTATGTAGGTTTCATATATGAAAGAATGAGGCATTAGCAACAGTTATTTAGAAAGCGGTTTGAGGTAATAATTAAAAATTATTGAAAATCAGTGAAATATTTAAGCGCGGGAAAATTAATTAATTATTTTTTGCGCTGATAAGTGGACAATACGCGGCTTTGAATTCTACCACTCAAGACGCAATGTCTGAAAACTTGGTGTAGTAAGTGGGGAACAATGTCTTAACAATAGGCTCCCTAACCTGTTATATACAGCGGGAAGATGGCGAAAAAAAATCTTTTTCTATTTCACACAGTAAAACAAATTCCTTTTACAAAGATATTCAAAGAGGACTGTCTTGGTGCAGAGTCGCAGCGTCTGCCTGTAAACGCTATGATTTGTGGGTTCGATATCCATTCAGGGAAGATGGCCTATTTCATTTCTATTTTCTTTGCTCTGGAAAACACTTAAAGTTTCGAAAGACGAAAAGTAGTTCGCACAGTTAGATGTTTTGCAGATAAAGCATAAAACGAAAGAAATATTCGAACCTAAACATGTACATATACATATGTGAGAGTAAAAAAAGCTAATGTTTGAGATTTTTATATTACCATCTATACAGAAAGCTGAATAACCAATAAAATGCCTTTACCATTTAAATCTTACAATAAAACGCAATCTTTGATTTATGCCCATCTACGCTTTTTCCAATACTCTATCCATTATCGTAAAGACTAATGGTGCTCAAAATTCGCAGTGACATTGCAAATCGAGTTTATTATGCTTTTAGTAAAACCATTATTACTAGTGGTAAACATTATTATTCTACAAAAGTGTTACTTTATTAATAAGAAAATTGAAAGTTTATTATTTATATTATTTTCATGGCAATTGTATATTATTTTCATATAAAAAATTCAAAACTTAAGTTACAATTTATATTGAAACTAAGTTATATATGTAAACTTGAATATACCTACATATTGCATAGTAATGAAAATGCATGAGAACTACGTTTTTTTTTCGAAGCTTCAACACGTCCAGAGTCGTGGGATGGCAACAAAGGAATATAAAATCAATTGCTCATTTTTATTTCCCTTAATATGTGTATCTATTGTGGATAAAACGAATATCTTTTAACGGTAAATCGAAGAACGTTTTTTGGTATAATAAAAATTTATTTATATAATTCCACAAAATTACACAAGAACGTTTTAAGTCAATAAATAAATAAAATTATTTAAAAATAATTATACTGTAGGAAGTAAGGTGAGATAGAAAATAAGATTATGGCCAACGATTGTAGAGAAGGCATTATGAGGTCAAGTACTCGGTACGTATCTCATATAATAGCCTTCGATTTGTAGTAAGTCAGAACTCTGATATCTTTCTTGTATTTTTTATCACATAGCTTACAATAAATGTTTTTGCAAATTTTTATATATATGTAGTGTGTAGTATAGTGTTATAATTTCATAGCCTAAACAGATTAAGAAGATTTGTATTGAATCGAGTAAATATTATATTTTTATCATATTTACGTATACATATATATTCTGTAAGCGATAAATCTAAAAATCCTAAGATTTACCTTTTTTATCTAATATAGTCTCATTAAACCAGATAAAAATTTGAAATTCTTGATCGATTGTTCTTGAAATTTTTAAATCCTTATTACAGTAATAGATTAAATCAAATCATGGTTATTACATAGTTTGACACGGCCGTTGACATCTATTAAGTTGATTAAACACCCGTGATAACTCTATTTTGTGGACTTTCAATATTCATGACTGAACAAACCGTGACAATTCATTTTATATTTACATTCATAGTTATTAATTATATAATACCTATGATTATAACAACTAAGATTTATAGATAATTTGATTTTACCATGTAATGAATATATGCATGTATTTTTTTATTTTGTAGTGAGTAGCATGAATATAAAAAAAATATCTAAATAATAAAAAAAAGTCGATATTAGCCATAATTTTATTGTCTATAAATATATTTATTAGCTGCAAGTCCTCCTTTAAATTAACAAGGCAGTTAAATTAAATTAATTACTACATAAAAGCTAAAAACTTAGTAGTACAAGTTCATAAACAACGATCGATTTAAGAATACATAGGCAAATAATATTAAAAGCAACCGCATGCTCCTTGCTATCCGGAATATTTATGGAGCCTGATTCTAAATACATAACGAGAGACAGCGCGGCGCCTTGTGAGAATGAAGATATGAGAACGCGCGAAGACGACACTTAGGTACTGAATATTCCCTCTTCCGAAGCTTTTACAAAATTTGAGTAACGCTTTGTTTTGCCGAAAGTGGGTCGGTAGTGATTTATGTCTATTTAAATACTAAATGCGGCGCGCAAGTGCAACCATTGCATTCGGCAGTCGATGTAGGTCAAACAGATGTTTTGAGCAGCGGCTGGGATACTATTGGTCTCAACTTACGACGTCGATAAGCTGGCTGAGCTTGAGCTTGATGCAGACGCGAAGTACATCGGTGGTGTTGACGACGGGGCGGACTAGTTTGTTGTAGTTAGATAGGAGGTCGTCGTAGAGGCGCTTGGCGTCGGGGTTGCCGGCGGCGACGGCGTGTACCAGGCAGCAGGCCGCCAGCCACCAGACGAACGCGGCCATCAGCTCGCGGGTTCGAGCATCGTTACGTAAGCGGGCAGCGAGCGGCCCGGGCGCGGTGCGGTACCGACTGCCGGCTCACACCCGCCCACTCCGCCGCCCTCCGTCCTCCACCCTCCGCCCTCCGCCCTCGCCGTCAAACGCGCGCGCCCTCGTGCCCTCTCTCCCTGTCAAAGAATCGCCGCGTCTGTAAACTCTTTCGTATTTTGATCAGGTTTGTAATTATTACTACGCTCTGTCAACTCGCAGAAGGACAGAATTTTAAATGTTCTTTTATTTTAAATACTAGTTAAAGTTCGAATACTATTTTTTATGCTCGAAAAAGTCATTTTTATTTACTTAGTAGCATTTTACTTTATTTAAAACAAATATCGGTCAAGTGTGTTGAATTCGCGTACCGTGGGTTCCGCACTAATTGTATGATTGTAGGTCAACGGAAAATGGAACTTATAAAAGTTGACAAACTTAAATTTGCAGACGTTTCCACTAATTTTCTATGAAATGATCAAATATAACTAATTAAAACATAAAACTACTATGTACTAATCGTTTTCTCTGAGATATTCATAATAAAAATTACCTATTAATTGAATTTTTTCGTTTCGTTGTACATTAACTACTTAGACTATAAGACCAGGTCAACTTTAACCATATAAGGGTTTTATTACGCAGCGGTTACAATACGTGGCAAAACAGTAACGTATTCTAGTATTCTACAATAACGATATAGACTGAGGAGGTTAGTTGCAAAAACTCTTTCTATTTAGTTGTTTAAAATCCATATTGTGATAGTCACATTTAATTTTATATATGTGATGAGAACAATATAAATCTAATCACTCGAATATAGCATAAGGGGAACTTAAGCAAATTATGCAATCGTCATAAGAGAAGAAGAATCTGCTTATCAATGAATTATAAAATAAATATAGCAAAAATGGTTGCCTGTAAAGTGGGTTTTACGGGCGAAAATTTTACGTGACAACGTCATTTTCTCGGTAGAATATTCATTGATATGATTAATAATTATAATATAAATTGCACAATTTTAACTATAGAAAATATATGTTGTTTACTAAAACATTGTACATGTGTCAAGTGATACGCGCGGCGGACCGATCATAG
Source organism: Dione vanillae (assembly GCA_037178615.1). Classification (NCBI taxonomy): domain Eukaryota; kingdom Metazoa; phylum Arthropoda; class Insecta; order Lepidoptera; family Nymphalidae; genus Dione; species Dione vanillae. The sequence continues at coordinate 985,487 of JAZFAU010000106.1, forward strand.
TTCGGTGACAGTTGACACATCGTTACGTTACCTTTTTCATATGTGACTCCGAGCCGCAACCTAATTTAAGACGTTGTCACGTCAAAAATAACAAAATAGCAAGTATTAAACGGAAATAAAAATACGGAAATTGTAAGCTTGAATGCATACACTATAATAATATATAGTGTTTCCATAACAGATTATAGCCCGGATAATTAGAGTGAGGCTTTTTTGTCAGTCGATATTATTTATTATATTATATTAATTATCATTATAAAAAATAAAACGAGTCATCAGTCCTCTGAGACTATTTTATTCAACATCATTAAAGCATAAATCAAAATTACACAAGAAGGCTTTCGAAAACCTAAGTAAAAGAATCCTTTTAGTAAGGAGTATCCATCTACATTTCACGTTAAGGGACAGTTGGATAAAGCTAACAACAAGTTATGACTGTCGCTACAATTCAAACGTTATATATTATGTAATGTTACATAATACACATAAGTATATATGTTTAATGTCTATGCACTTATAAAAGTATATATTGTAAATAAAAATATGCCAACTTGTATTTGTAATGCAGAGGCGTAAAAGCGACGGTTTGTGGGTTCGATTCCCACTTAGGGAAGATGGACTTTTCTATTTCAATTTTCTTCGTTCGGGAAACTAGGCAAAGCACGGCGTTGAATTCCATCACTCAACACCCAATGCCTCGGAAAAGGCGGACAGTAGGGACGGAGAAAGCAGAAACTAAGCAATGCAGTGTCTTTACACTGGGTTCATATAGTTTCTGCAGTTCCCTCTGCCTACCCTGCAATATGCGGAATAAAGCGAGAAGCTATAAAAAAAAATTACTTTCGTTCATTTTTTTACCACCCTCTGTTAGGCTTACCATAGAAACGCCACAATTATGTCTTAATATTACGGATCATTTGGCAAGATTGAGGAACATTAAGAAAAGAAATTTTAGATAATATTGGCAAAGTACAACGAAAACTACGTTTTTTACAGTTATTTATATTTATTACATTTGTAATTTTGCATCTATGGAAAAATAATAAATTACAAATAATAAATTAAAAATAGAAAATTACAAATTCACCTACAGAATTATTTATAGCTAAAATTGCATCCTCTTTCTATTTAGTGTATTTTTATATGCGTATTGTGGTAATAACATTCGTAAACTTAAAATTCTGTATAAATATTAAAACTGGTAGACCTAGACACCGCCAACCGCCACTTGTCGGCAAAGTATATTACGTCTGACAACTTGTATCAGACTACTTGGAAAAGTAAAAAATAAAAATGTGTAGTAGACTTTCTAATAAAGAGCAGCTTAATATAAAATAGTTCAGTTAGTAAAAATGAGAAGTACTATTGTTTAGATTCCTTTTAAGACGAATGTAATACAAAATTTAATAGAAGCAATTTGTGGAGCTTACAACTGAAGTGTTATTGATTTTGTTTAGTATTTTTCTATCTGTAGTGTGGATTAACACTTTAAAAATAATAAAAATCTTATCTTTGTCTCTACAACTAATATGTAATTATTGTCATGAAACTTGTGATTTTTAAACTTGATACAAAATGTGATTGTAGGTACACAAAAATCTATATTATTTCAAAATGTAAATGCTTAACGTAACTGCAAGCTTACAGTACTATTTAATATTAAAAAAAACATGTGATTCTAAAATACATAATAATATCCAAATTAATCTTTATTTTTTAAAATGATTTAATGTAAAATTTTCTATGTTTATTGAACAAGAAAGATATTATTAATTGCTTTTTGAATGAACAGTGTTAGTCTGCATAATAAAAATATAAATACATTCTAAAATTTAAATTATTACAAAATATTGCGTTGTTTACAGCACGAAGGATGAATAATAATTTGTGATATAACTTATTTAAAATCTATTCAGCATTTTGTAGCAAAGACGAACAAACTAACGCCATGAAAGGGTGCGGCCCTACGGGATTAGATCAGTATTGATATTTATTCTCCTTCCCATATTAATGGTCCCTTATCAATGAACACATTTTTATAATTTTTACATACAAATGTTTACTTTTCGGGAAAATTATATTCCTTTTTCGTTATACAAATCTATCTAGTATATATATACCTATATATATATATATATATATATATATATATTATATATATATATATATATATATATATATATATATATATATATATATATATATATATATATATATATATATATATATATATATATATATATATATATATATATATATATATATATATATATATATATATATATATATATATATATATATATATATATATATATATATATATATATATATATATATATATATATATATATATATATATATATATATATATATATATATATATATATATATATATATATATATATATATATATATATATATATATATATATATATTCCCGCTTTAAAAAATTTATTTTATTTCCCGCTTTAAAAAGAAATTTATTCACTTCCGTTGGTTGGCTGGAAGAGATTTCTTTCAGAAATAAGCCCACCGTTGTCAACGAAATTTTGTTGTTTATATATATCATTTGTATTTTTTTTATGTACAGTAAAGAATATATATATATATATATATATATATATATATATATATATATATATATATATATATATATATATATATATATATATATATATATATATATATATACCTATTATTAAATTATAATTAGTATACAGGTGTATATATAGGTGGTCGTGGTGTTTTCTGTTTTAATCCCTATATGGTTCTGCCTGCCTGCTATGACGGAGTAGCCTGAAGAATCTGAAAAAAAGAATAAAATATGGATACCATATGTAACTACACGATTATTTACAAACTAAGGAAGATTCTTACATGAAAACGTACAATAATACAATTGGAGTTAAGCACACTTTCGATTATATTACACGATAACATTACGTAACGATACAAAATAAAGAGCCAATGGAGCCATATATCTGAACGCGAAGGAAATTGAAATTTGATGATCTCGGAAACAAAATGTAGGAATGTTGACGTAAATGTGTTATAAATCAAAGAATTCAGTATTCATTGTTAATTATTTGTCACAAACAAAAAAATGTTATATTATTTAGATTCAGTTGCAGTTTAATTTTAAAATTTATAAATATTTGTAATGTTCTGATAAATTCAATCGGTAAAATCGGCCGTGAAATATCCTGTAGCCGCATTGATTTGATGAGAGGCGCAAAATGACGCTGATTGGTTCAAAGGCTTATCCGTTTAATGCCACTATCGTGTCGCAACGCAACAAACAACACAGTAAAGTAGATTTTCACTGTAAATTTTTCGAAGCTGGAAGATTCATTATTTCTTGTTTTACGAATATACTACTACAAAAAAGTATTATCATTTATATATTATAGAAAGTAAAGAGAAGGATTATATAAAAAATGTTTGCGCTAACCTAGAAATGAATTAACTACATATTATATATATATATATATATATATATATATATATATATATATATATATATATATATATATATATATATATATATATATATATATATATATATATATATATATATATATATATATATATATATATATATATATATATATATATATATATATATATAATCTTGTTTCTTTTAGGAAATGTAAATGTAAACTATTTTATAGGTTATACAATTTGTTGTTGTAAAATATGAATATGTATAAGCATACGCTTAAAGTTCACAAAATAATAACATTTTTGACTTAAAATGTGTGTTTAATAGATTCATAAATTTAGCTAAAATTAGTCAAGTAATTATCAAGACAGAGCTTCAACTTTGCTTTATACGCTACACAATATAGGTACATAGACAAGGATGAGTTGAGAGCTGAGAGCTCGCTGACGAAAATAATATTTATTGAAGTAGAAGATACAGCATCACAATCAGAATAGAGTACTCAGTGATGACACGAAACTATCTATCTGTATTTTTTTGTGATTTTTAAAATGTTCATCCACCGCGAGGACAGAAAAAATACTTAAAGAAAACATTACAATTTGGACGCAGGGGGATTTGAACAAATTTAAAAGATGAGATATTTACACGATCATATTTCTATACATTGTAATAAGTGAATTTAAATACATATTTTATAGAAATTTTATAATATTAATATCAACAAGAAAATAATATAAGTAAAGATGGAGAAGTATATCTCAAAAGAGGATAACGAGAACGAAATTCAGCCCTTAATGCAGGGTCGTAATAATCTGGACGTAATCTCGCTCAAAAAAACTGAAGCACCCTTAGCGTATGTTAAGTATAGAGACATTTTAGATCCCAAGTCTTGGTTATATCCAAAAATAAATAAAACAGAATTTAAATTATATTAACATTCCAAGTACATATTTTTAATTCTTTGTAGTTTTTTTTATAAAAATCTTGATTCTGATAAAATGTTTACTTATATAGATTTTATTTTATTTATTTATTTATTTATTTTTAGCTTCACGCTTTATCCCGCATATTGCAGGATAGGCAGAGGGAACTGCAGAAACCATATGAACCTAGTGTTAAGACACACCGTTACTTAGTCTCTGCTTTCTCCGTCCCCGTTTTACGCCTTATTTGAGGCATTGCGTGTTGAGTGGCGGAACGCAACGCCGCGCTTTGCCTTGCTTTGAATATAGTAATCTAATACATGACATATTTTTATGATTATTATAAGAAGTAGACAAATTATTAAAACTCCTTGATTCTCTTTTAATTGCTGCATATCATTTCGTTGGCATAGATTTGTCATTCCATTTACCGTAGTTGTTCAAGCTTAGATCGAAAATTTTGACGCTTATTGTATAAATAAAACGTTATAACTTGTTGTATATGAAAAACACCATCACTTTGAAAATTCTTCATTAGACTAAATTAATTTAATTAAGGTGCTTATTTCCAATAATCTTTAAGGTTTTCGTATCATACCTGTAAGGTTATAAGAAGGTTCTTAAAAAAACCTACACAAAAGCCTTTCTCTATATTAGATCCAGCTCCTGATTGGACAGTTGTGATGGACACGTATGAGAAACAGTATAGAATCCCTGACGATATTTGTGATTCGTCATCCAGACCAGATATTTTTCTTTATTCTCGAAGCCTAGAACGCGTAGTACTGGTAGAACTTACAGTTCCCTGGGAAACAGATATCCCGAAAAGTCACCATCATAAACTCAATAAATATTTCGATCTTACAAACGAACTGACCAGAAATAGGTTTAGATCTCTCTTATATGCGGTTGAAGTAGGGGCAAGAGGTATAACAGCAAAATCTCTCTATAGCCTACTAAAAGATCTCGGCCTGTCTAGAACTATCACATACTCATTTCTAGAACGCACTTCGAAGGCGGCTTTGGTAGAATCATTTAAAATTTGGTTAGGTAATGGGAGGAGCTCGGACAGTGAAGGTGAACGTTAATGCAATTCAAAGGGGCCCTTTAAACCTACACTTGAGTCGCAAGTCCTCTTCGTACAACATTATGAGCCCGGCATCCGCACGATAAATCCATAGAACGCTAGGTTGTTTCTTCTCCCGTGATAAAAAAATGTATTAATATTTGGAAAAAGAGCCTACTCCGTTCATTACGCGTCGAATTGTGGAACACCACACCCGGCGCAATGAAATATTATAATGCAATCTAAAGAAACCCATAAACACTGTCACAATTCGTCAGGATGGTTATTAATTGTCTAGAAAAATGGCTCACTATTTTAAGAACTTTTACTAAAAATCTTGCTTGAAACGTTGCTTATCTCATTTTCCAGTTTTTTTTTGTATATCAACAGAAAAATACCTATTACACTGCATAGTTTTGCTCAGGAGATATTTCTTTTAAGCTTCAGAATCAAATATATCGTAAATTCCACCCAATCTATTGTGACAATTTGAAAACAGATACAATGTCTATATAAAATATATAGTATAGATAAAAAGATATAAAGATATAATGTAAAATAATATATTAATATCATATTTATATCTTTGTAGATTATTTTTACCTAAAAATATTATATATGTAGCTGGGTTAACTATTTTCAATAGCGATAGTAATGGTGTCCTATTTGAAATTTCAAGGATTTTAGGGAAAGGCTTCTCTTGCCTAGACCCTTGTGTAAAAGATAGTAGGAAGCACGGTAAAGCGGAATCGTAGATAAGAAATGTAGTTCTGAAAATTAAGAATCTTAAACATGATGTGCATATCATGGTCAATTAAGTTCAGCTCGAACATGGTATACTTGCACAGACCGTAAGCACAGCGTATGACTAGATTCTGTAATTTCCGTAGCTTGTTTGGCAGTTTCGTGGTTCAGTAATCATTTTGATTTTTTGACGCCGGAAATATTATTAGTAAGTAGGCGACGCAACCACGCAAGACCGAGTAGAGCGTGACCGACGGAAAACAACCTAGAAACGTATGTAGGAAGGGAAATTAATATAAAAAAAAAGAAATACAAGGATGTGCATATCACGGCGAAGAGAGATTTGGAGCAAATTAAGTTTTAAAAAAATAATTAAGTAATAATAAAAATTGCTTTTATATAGCTGTTTTTAAATTATAATATTTAAGTACTTTTTATATAAATTAATTATACATCCTTTAGTTAAACAGGAAAAAAACAGAAGAAATATAAATTGTTTGTATGTTTTAATATGTTAAATACTTTATGTTACCTTTTTTTTGTCACAGATGCCGCCCTGAAGTGAGGCCCTCTAGAGTATATTTCAGGAATCTCTTAGATGAAAACTATTACAATGTTTCAGTGTGCCATCTAACATAAAATTTGTTATATTAAATAGTATATCAACTACAACAGAGTTCTTCTTAAAGTCACTAACCACATTGAAAACCAATCTGCCAAATTCACTTATAGTATTACGATTAATAATAACAAATTTGTTTTAAAATTATTTTGTACACCATTTGCACTTCCCACTATGTATAAATAAATATAGTTATTGTTTAACATAATAACGTATAATAAAAACAAATACTCTTAAATAATAGTTATAATTATATGTCAAATATTTTTTATAATTCAAGAAAATGTTTTCCTTTCCTACTTGATTTCCTAAAACGACTAATTTAAAACATTTACCACACATTGCTTCAAAAAAAATACAGACTGTAAAACGGATATAAACAAGTCTTGATTTCGTATTTCAAAGTTGTTCTTATGTTATAGTTGATAAATACAGAAAAGGATAAGCTTAGAATAGATTATAATACACAAAATTTGTTATACGCTCTCAAAAAGTATAACTGATTTTTTATTAAAATATTGTTATTTCTAGTAGAATCAGGGTAAACTTTGCGGAAGTTCAGCCTAAATAAGAAAGGAATTTATATGTAGCTATTTCCAAGTGCTAAACATCGAGACTCGGTGTTTAGCACTTGGAAGCAGCTACATATATTACCGGCGGGCAGTGCACTTAACTACTACTGCATAGCGGAAGTAGCTACATATAATAGCTTAGTTAAAATACTGTTACTCCCAATATATTTCAAATACAGTCTTTAGTACAGGCTCCAAAGAAATTATGATCTTATATAAAAAACTGCAATACCGTCTGAAATGTTTCTCGACAATAGGCTGCTTCTGGATATGATATTAGTAATCTATTCGCGACACATTTCTTTTCAATATTTAACACTCCAATATGTGCCCATGAAGTCATGTTAAAATTATAGCGACATCACGTACAGTTGTGTACTGAACGTGATATCTATAAAATACTCAAGATATTAGACTGTAACAAAAGTGCAAGATCTTGTGATATACCGCTAATATTTATAAATCTGAACAAAAAATGTTCAACTTAATTAAACCAATAAAATAACTTTTAAATAAGTCCATAGAAACGTCTTTTCCTAAGATTTGGAAATTAGCCATTTTTAAGAAAGAAGAAAAAGATACGGAATTACCGACCTACATATATCTGTATTATATATATTTTTAATCGCCTATATCGAGCTAATTTACCATCAACAATTGAGCCACATGTAAAATAGATACGCCTAACCTAATGTCGCTCGTAAATTTTGTGGCACTAAATTTTTATATAGAAATAGTTTTTGTTTTTATTTTGATTCAAGTATGACAAGCTTAGTGATTTATAATAAATATCAGTTAAGATCGAGTGGTAATTGCACATCGAGGGTTCCGTATCTATTACAAGATTGTATTATATAATGTATAAAAATATAATTGTATAAAAAAATGCTTAAAAATTACGTTTGTTGTATGGGAGAACCCTTTATATTTAATTAATTGCTATATTAAATGCTTTATCCCGCACATGGCAGGGTAGGCAGACGAAACTGCAGGAACAATTGGAACCTAGTGTTAAGATACTCCGTTGTCCCTGCTTTCTCCGTCCCCGTGTTCCGCCGTTTTCGAGTCATTGCATGTTAAGTGGCGGAGCTCAATGTCGCGCTTTGCCTAGTTGCCAGAGCGAAGAAAACGGAAATAGAAAAATTCATCTTCCTCGAGTGGGAATCGAACCCACAAACCGTCGCGCTTACAGGTAGACGCTGAGCCTCTGCGCCACGGCGGTCCTCTATATCAAATGACATTTTATTTTGAAAGGTATCAAACATGTAAATACTCTGTGGAAATTTTATCCGTGTACCTATCACCGCTTTTAATATTGAGCATAAAATATGAGAAAATATGTTTATTGTATATTTAGTATTAATATAGATTTCTAGCTATCACGGTTTACGAGATACAGCTTGGAGATAGACAGACAGCGGAGGCTTAGAAATAAGTTCCCGTTTTACCCTTTGGGTACAGAACTCTAAAAATACTTTAGACTAAGTGGAAATGATGAATGTGTATTTTTATGTGTATATACACATACACACATACACATTAATAGTTAAATATTAACTTTAGCAAAAATGGTGAAAATACGTAGTGACATTAATCAAATGTTTACTTCATAGGCATTTATGCCTATATATACTTTAGTATATAAATTTACCGCCTACGACATAAGCTACAGTGCTACGGCCACCGACTTCTACGCTCCTAACTTACTATTCATATAGAGGGTGATTTATTTCATTATATTTTATGGAAACCTTGAATGTTTTAAATTTGTGTTTTAATTACGATGATAATTCGAATTATTCATACTCTTGTCCGTTACAAAAATTAATAAAATATGAATATATAGAACCGTCGTGCACTCTTAACCACCTGTAATCACAATTATTTATGGGTTTGATTCCCACTCAGGGAGAGTAAATTAATTTCATTTTTCTCGATCTGGCAATATAGTAAAGCGTTTACGTTTGCAGGTTTTGTTGAGGACAACACTTCTTAAAAAAGGGGCGGGGAAAGTAATGTCTTCCTTCGGTTTCTGAGATTCCCTCTGCCTACTCTTCTATATGCGGGATAAAACGTAAAGCTAATTCAAATAATTTAATTTTAAATAAATCACAAACTTAACTTTGTGGTCGTATTCACTGATTTTGTGATTCTTTTTCAGTTGCATCTTTACCAAATATCATAACTCTATGTCAACGGAAAATATCTTATAGATTTCGATTACGCTGAGATTTACATACAAAATCAAGCATAAATATAAATGTTTTGATTTTGTTGATTTAAAAGTTTAATTTTTCAGGGCGTCAAAAAGTCATAGAATTGAATATGTAATATTTATATCACATTGATACTTCTGGACGGTTTGAGAAATGGTTTTGATAGATAGTATGACAGACAGACTTACAACAAAGTTATCCTAAAGTATCAAGGATGAGGATATTTTTAATATAATTTAATTAAGATGTTATTTTAAAATGGATTTTTGATTCCTAACTGGAAGTGGACTAAAATATTTTATTGAAAGAATTTATAACGCAGTAAGCTTTGTGACCCTATAAAAAGATAAACTTTAGCAGCTTATGCTAAGGATCTGTAAGGTCTCTGTTTATGCATTTATGAAGAAGCAAGAAATTCTTGTATTTTAAACCTTTCTCAACAGTTTCTGGACAAATATACAAATGGATCAGGAGAGAAAGAGCTACATATATCAGTTTGTTCTGGTTATAAGGGTGATTTGGAACCACTTTAAATGGCTAAATATCAGATTGTACTACATGATGTAAAAAAGATATGACCTCTTTCTTGTATTATTATAATGTGACGTCCTGTATATTATAGTGTGACGTTAGATTTTGTGACTAAGCAGTTAGGTAAGCTGAAAGTGGGTGACACAAACCAAAACAACATTTCAAATCCTATTACTTCAACTGCTTCGTTCATTGAATACATTTGAATATTAATAACTTTGGCAGCCTATAAAACGGGGAACATAATTATGTTTTACACATACCTTAAGAGACTAAGTGAACAACAAGATGAAGACACAATCCGTGCTATTTTTGCTCGCTATCTCATTTTGTGTTATGATGGTTACTTCTCACGACTTTGGAGAGTTCTACTGTGGAAGACGTTTAGCCAGAGCTCTGGCTTTACTCTGCGACAACAATTTAATTAAGAGATCTGAGGTACATAACAATATGAATGCGTTGGATACTAATTGGCCGTGGCTGGAATCGAATAGCGTGCATAGTTTGGGCCGCTACAAAAGGCAAGTAGTCTCCGAATGCTGCGATAAGCCGTGTACTGTAGATGAACTACTGACATATTGTGCATATTAGCCCTAGTGGTCTCCTTTAATGACTTATAAATATAAAAAGGCAGATTCAATAAATAAATATTTGTTTAATTACCTTGGTTTTATTTTATGATCACCAGCTTTATCCGGAATTAAATAAATTACTAAAATAATACAGTTCTGTATACCCAATATTTTTCTTTTTGACTTTATTGTATGCGTAAAGTGCAGTAGTAGGTATAATATTTTATTTGCAGTTATTTTTATATAATCACAAATAAACCAGCCTGGCTGATTGGCTCTTTAACTTTAAATGTTTCACTTTTTATTAAAGGTACTAGTTAGTTTACTTTTTAGGTGTATGATTAAAATATATTGTACTTCACTCTTCTTACAAAATAACATTATAAAAATTTAACAGATTTAAGATTTATGTTTTAAGACAACATTTAAAATATTATAATAATTATAAAAAAGTAATAATTTGTTACGCTCCTATTGGTACTAATCTACTGTGTCATAGCAAATATTAATTGACGTTAACGACCTAACGTAGCGGAATTGTTTCTAAATTTATTGGGTCATATAATTGATTAGACCTACATCTACCTATGAGATCTTTTAAAATCGTATCTAAAAGGTTTTATGGAATACCTACAAGCGATCCACACAATTTTTTTAACACACTTTAGTAATTGTGTTTCACTTCTAGTGACTTCCAGTGGTTTCTAATATAAAAATTCATTTATCTTAAGCTACAATATTATAATTTTCATAAGAATTTTGAATTGGTTAAATTATAAAATATACTTGAGTATAATATGTATTTGAGAATTAATATTATTGTCAAGTATACATTATTATATTTTTTTCATTAATGAGTTAAATATAGTTTTCTTTATTTTATATATTTTTAATTGCATTAGATTTTTCTACTTTTCCAATTTACGTGTTATTCCATAGAACTGATTGAAATATAGCGATGACTATTACTTATTACGCTTATCATATTTTTAAAAAATATAACATTTAAATTATGTTATAGAAAATTTCGTTTAATTGACTTTTGCTGTTTCAATTATTAATTAATTCATAGCTTATATACTAATAGTATCCTTTACTTACTGTTGTTGAAGACATGGCACGTTGGGTGACGGTCCCCAATACCAAAATCGACGCCAATCATCACACTATGATGCTTGTGATAAATTGAATGTTGCAGTTATAGTCAGTAGGGCTCGCTAGGGAGGATAGCTAGAAGCACACTTTTCATACCCGACTCCCAAATGAAAAAAAGCTGTATGAGAGTAAACGTGAATGATTTGTAGGTAAAATATTTGCCATACGGAGATGATACAGTGCTTAGTGTATCTAAGGAATACCAGATGCAGGCATTGATCATTCATCATAAGATCATTCTGAAATATGAGTGTGAAAATAAAGGTCTAATCCTGAACGCAAGTAAGGCAAAGGCAAAAAAATGGTCTTTGAAAAAGATGAAAAAAGGACAAAATGCTATTTTTGTGGATGAAAACTTATGAACGATGCCGTCGCTACATTGTGGAAACGGCAAAAATTAGCGAAAAAAATGTGGATGCGTCCTCTACGCGGGACTGGAAATGTGGAAGATGGAATTAGTGTAACTGACTGAATCTGCAGCGAAGAGACACACAGAATAGAAGGAACAGTAAAGATGTCACAGTGAGAATGTAAAAGAACGTACTTAAAAGTTTGGGCATTGATGAGGGAATAAGTATGGAAAGAATGGTTAAAATAGTTAAAAAATCACTTTCTCTCGCATTTTAAGTCAGCGAACTTATTTAAGCTTTATGCAGTAAAAATTATTATAATCACCAATAGAAAAACACCGTGAAATCAATAAAAAATAATATATATAAATAAATATTTTTTATAGAAACATATAAGTAAAAAAAATAAGTGATTTTTATGGATTATCCTTAGGTGAAATTTGTGTCAACATTATTGAAAACTGCTTAAGTGAAATAATTACATCATATATTATTATTGCGTATTCAAAACGTATGTTTACGTAACGCTCGCAATGTAATCTTCAAGCTTTGCCATTTTTGCAATCTTTTTTTTATTATTACTTCATTATTATTGCCATAGCGTGAGGGATGCATATTATAGCCCTCTTGAAGAGATTATTTTTTTCATTTTGAAGTGTCGAACCAGTATCTCCTAAGATGAAAGTGCTTTACGATATTAGTCTGGAGTTTGCTTTAACATTTGTTAACTTAAATACCGACGAGGGTCTTTCTTGATATGGTTATAAAATATCAGTTGAAATATCAATAATAAGTTGTTACGTTAAGAGTGGAATTGAGAGTTTTCTATTCCTTGCCATTGAATGTTTAACAAAAATAGGTGAAAAATATGTAAGCAATATAAAAATATGTAAGCATAGATGGTATTGCATGTACCCATTATTTAATATTTTCTCAAACATAAACTTCTTGTATATCGTACCTAAAAGAGAAGAATGTCTTAGCGATCACAATGACACAAAAAACCTATCTAAAATAATTACCTTTCAAAATATACCTATGAATGCTCTTGCACTACTCATATAAGCAACTAGGGTTTCGTACTCGCATTTGATCGATATTTTCTACTTTTTACGTTATGCGAATAGAATTTAACAGTAATATATTGTAAATTATCATGTATAACAATGCCAATAAAACGTTCAATTTAAAGTCATAAAGACGTTATTATTTTTAATATTATTGAATTTAGGTCGAAGGGTCGATTGAGATGTCTCAGAAGTTATGATTATAAAAACATCTCTGTAATTTATTGATAGGACTTTATGAATAACATTCTTTTAGAATATAAAATATAAATAGAAAATATCAGACAAACATCATATGCATGAATTAAATTTTACATAGAGTGTCGTCTGATTACACAGGATAGCTGTGATTTCGATTCCCATTTGGTTTTCGCTTTATAAGTCAAAAAGTCCTATATATGTGTGTATATATCCAGCTTCCACCATCGGATTATCTGACGGTGGCAAAGTAGTCATTTGTTTCCCTCGTTTTCCCTCGTTTGGCACATTTTGCAAAGTCTAGGTCATATACTATATAATATATACTTATTAATTAAAATAGCAAATAATATTAGCAAGATAAATTATTTAGGATAATAGTGTGACCAGTTTGTGGGTTCAGTGTACAAACGCTGATAAATTGAACTATTACATATTTAATGTCTGTTGCTGCAAACTATGAGAGATATCTGAATTTAATTTCTGCTTAACCCGCAAACAACGAAAGATACTAAAAAAAGCGTAGAGGTATTAGTATAGATATTACTATAATTATTAATGAAGTGTTGCTAATCGAAGTGTATTCCTATGTTTAATATTATTTCTTTTCAATCAAACATATACAACCTAATGATAAGACAATGTAAATTATGTACTTCAATAATACAATTGAAATACTACTATACTACAATACTCCAAAACCAAGATCGTAACCATTTGCCAATTAGATAAGTGATTTTCAAGGTCTTCTAATTAATTTTCTAAATTCTCTAATCTGCCTGATTAGACTTTATTAGTGAGCCATATAGAGTTTAGACAAAGACGAGCCACTTTAATCAAATTTAAGTGAGGGCTGGACAAATTGTTCCCCAGGGTAGTTCACTCTATGATACATATAAATTTAGCGAATACTTTTTCTTTTAGTATTCGTAAACCAACCAAAGAACAGTCATCTACGAAGCCGCACGTCTTGACAGAAATTAGTAAATATTTAGCAATGAAAAAATTAATTGTCTACGGTTTTCCTTTTGTTATTGTGATGAGTATAGTATGTTACAAAAATTTTATTATGAAAGACACAAAATGTAACCAGTCCGTTTTCAAAACCAGTTATGATTTAATTACTAATAAATGGCGAATAAAAAGACAGTTATCGAATACTAATATAAGTTTACATAATAATGATATACAATATACAAATGCAAATGTATCAAAAAATATTTCTCATTCCGATGGCCTTTCGGACAAGAAACTTGACCTAATTAAAAGATTTAAGAAATTGTGGCCCGTAGAGAGCTGGCGTAATTTAGGTCTCTTCACGGACGACTTCCTGGTTTTGGTAAACGAGCACTGGCTGCAATTCCCTCCACCAAACGAAGTTATCTACAAGTTTTTAGGTTCCATCTACGTTGTTTTTGCAACAGCTGGTTGTTGGGGTAACATTATCGTACTCTTCATGTATTTTAGGTAAGTATTATAAATATTTCCTCACATATTAAATTTTAAGCACTAGGCGATGAAGATAACATTGTCACTTTTATATTATTCTTTTATATCCAATATGGCAGTAGCAGGTAAGTAGATTAATAATTACCTTGATATATGAAACGTTTGTTCGAATATTGCTTCCGGTAGTCACCTAAAATTGAATTAATAGTACGAAATAGTGAATTTATTATTTTAATCTGGTGTACCAATAATTTATCTGTTTAAACCATCATTCCCATCATTAACCCTTTCATGTTGCTAATTTTGGTCAGTAACATGGTCGTTTCCAGTATTGCCATTATTCTGTTCTCGAAATAAGATCTCTCCTCTTGCCGACATGTCCTAAATTATGAATAAATATTTTACCATACTATAGCCATAATATACTAAGTATTTCATCACACATTCTCTTGATGTGATAGAACCCTCTGAGCACGTTGTTCCTAATTATTACTGTATGATCGGCACTACTTGCCGTTCTATGTATACTTTTTATTGAAGATTCATTTCGTAAATTGATTCTTATTTCCTTAGAGCAGATCACATCTCTACACAGTCTTTTACCATTATTTTTCTATAAATTCCTTTATTTAGCTGCTATATATTGTTTGCACTGCATTTCGTAGGTCTCTGCTATGGTCGATACCAATTTTTACCCCTAATAAAAACTGGTATTAACGATATGCCTCGTAACATTACTTATGTTGTATTTTTTCTAATACTGGTGAAGGCTATTGTCAGTTAAACTTAATTTGTATGTATTAAATAAAATCGAAAGTGTAATCAATGATTTATTAAAATTGATAAATTAATTTTAGTTGCTAGAACAAATAGAAATATGCAATGTTTTCAACGCCAGCCATAATCATTATTAATGGTCCCCTTAAGCTTCATGTTAAAAGCTCATCTTCATAGTAGAAAAAAGTCTCGTGTGATAGTGTGCTGGCTTCAAGTAATTGAAGTACCATAGGCTCCAATCAAAATCTCACCAAACTCTTATCGCTCTCCTTGTTACATAAATTCTTTGCCGGTAGCTATTGGAAAGGCTCTTATAGTTCTACTACAAATCTTGTAAAAACGTAAATTCCGATCTTATACGCGATTATTTTTAATATTTAAAACAATATAAAAGTGGATACTGAATAACGGCGTCTATATGTATGTACGTGTCGGATTTTGTATTATATAAATCACTTAGTTTATTTTGAAATTGCATTTATTATAGGATATTGTTTCATTATGACCTTTAGGGAAGCTTACAACAACAACCACTTGAGACAATCTGGTAAACAGTTAGTATATCACATTCATGAAAATTTATGTGCCAATCCAATAAGCAGAAAAATAGTTCTATAAGAAAAATAGTCAGGTTGCCCTATTAATATAAAAATACTATACAATAACAATATCTACCAATTGATTTACTATAACATTATTATTTTACATGAAACTTACAAATATTTATTATATTATTCTTATATAGTCACGAAAGTAAAGATTTTTATATTATTCTATGATAAGATAACTGTCCAAAAAATGCAGTGAAATCGGGGCGAAATGTCTCCAGTATTTACCTATTTAGACGGTACTGACTCAATTTTTTATCATGTCATATATACTTGTACAAGTATAACTATATATATATATATATATATATATATATATATATATATATATATATATATATATATATATATATATATATATATATATATATAATATATATATATATATATATATATATATATATATATATATATATATATATATATATATATATATATATATATATATATATATATATATATATATATATATATATATATATATATATATATATATAATATATATATATATATATATATATATATATATATATATATATATATATATATATATATATATATATATATATATATATATATATATATATATAATATATATTATATATATATAATATATATATATATATATATATATATATATATTATATATATATATATATATATATATATATATATATATATATAATATATATATTCTATATATATTATTATATATATATATATATATATATATATATATATATATATATTATATATATATATATATATATATATATATATATTAATATATATATATATATATTACTAGTATATGTTCTATACATGAACGTCCACTAGGGAATTACAAAGCATTCCCTTCAAAATTTACGATGAGAGGAAGCTGAAAATAATAATTTATATCAATATGGAAAGCATTTACTATGTGCAATTTCTATTATTTTAGCTATAAATCTAGGAATTATTGTAGAGTTTTTTGGAACTCGTTATCAATTACTATTTTTTATACATTTCCACTTTCATTACATGAACATATTTGTTGTTACGTACTTCTAACTACATACAAGACTAGATCTTCGACAAACTAAGCTAATAATGGCTAATCTTCCCCTATTTTGTTACAATATAGTAATATTAGTTAAATATTAGTTTTAGGTGGATATCTCAATCTAAATTTGTAATCAACATAAGTAAAACCAACAAAAACATTATTACAAAAAGGTTATACATAGGTAAATATTATCTTACAAATATTTATTTCAAATATAGGATTAAATTAATTATTGTTCTATACCATACAATTGAAAGTAAAAAAAATTAAAATAGCTTTGCCCTTTTTACCGTTCATAGCTAAGTGGACAGTGAGAACCTAGTGTTCTAGATCACTCTCCGTTTTAAATTTACGCTCTTTTTCTTTGTTAGCAGAGGGAGACAGTAAAATAAATCATTTTTATCGAATCATTCATAGGTGAATGGTGAATCATTGATCATTCATCACAGTAATTTGTAGGAATCGAATCATTGCGTTTGCAGTTGCAGACTCTTTATAAAAAATTTTATTATCGAAAAGAAACTTATATTAATAACGAATTATATGTGCATATGTATATGAAGAAAAAATGTTGTCATTTATATAACTTCTTTTATACCCTGAGCACGATTACAATACCTGGAAACCTGCAAGAAAGAATTATTTCTAGTTAAGTTACGTCCTGTACTTTTATTGAATGACACCGACCTTTAATACAGTTTATTACGTTTCCAGAGCTTTCTTTTGTTCATAAAATACTTACTAGTACTAAATAGATACGAAACACGAGTCACTGTCTTGTCATTTGGCAACTGAGGTAATCCTCAAAGGTGAGCGTGTGAGAAGAGGGCAATTACGTCATATATGAACAAAACATCACGTGTCTTTGTTTATATTACGGGTAGAAATGCATTTTCCACTAATATTATAAATATCGAATTGTAAATGCTACAATTACATAACATTACTAGTGTACTAGGTCACTATAAAAAAGTATTTAGCTTAGTTACATCCCTATATGAATTAAATGCATCCCTACTACATTCTAATAGTGTAAATAAGTTTAAATTTAAAATTTATTACAACAACATATTACAATGTGTACAAGAAAGTCTCACCTGATTCAAGAAACAATTGATATTAAGTGTTCTTGTCTTGTGCGATAAATTGGCACCTAATTAGATATTGAACATACATTGTGGAACCTTCTTTATTTTATGTTCTTATTCTGTAAGTTATATTGGTACTTGTTATTTTTTATATTCTTTATTGTGCACAATGTGCACAATATTTTACATAATTTTTCACAGTATACATAAGCATGGACTAAATATAACTTGCTACCTCACACACTTCTACGATAATGATAAATATACCTGAAAATATTACTGAAGTCATTATTTTAAGCAAAGATAAAAAAGGCAAAGGTTTAATTAATGTTACACATAGGTACATTAACTACTCTTATATCACGCGCTCATATCAAACTATGAACATCAGAATAATAAAATAAATTTGAAATAAAAAATGTCTAGTGCCAAGCAAAAATGCTATTCAAAATAAAAACATGATTAAAACGCAATCATAATATATTATATCGCAAAGCAAGTGTATCATCCTTTATTAAAGTAAATAAATATAAATCTTCACGTAAAACGAAAATAACCTTCGCAGTTCCAAAAATATTTAATATTTACTATTACAGCAAATGCGTTCGACACTTCTTTCCGCAACCTATTTTTATATATAGCAAGTCGTAATCTCACACGTAAGATCTTTTAGAATTTTTAAATAAAATTTATTTTCACACATCTTTCTCATTTTCCTATATAGACATACTGATAAATTACTCCTGTCTCTATTTTCTGCCCAAGTAAGCAGAAATTAAAGAACAGCGTTTATCTAATGATTATAAACATTGCTAGTCAAGTCAACAGAGAGGTTTCCTTAATTAGGTCTGCCCGAATTTCATCATATGTTTGCAATATACATGCCATATTGATCGGGTGCAGACAAAAATAGAATTTATATATACAATTCGTATACATTATACTTAATGTATCTTTAAATGTTCTATTTAGTTTTACATACAATTAAATTACAGTTAGTAAACGTCCAGACGGTTTGGGATCTCAGACGCGCTCTCGGTATCTGGGAAAACATTCCGCCTCGGGAGCGCATCGGTGCGGCCGCGCTGTAAAGCTTTCCCGAACTTTTCTTATATAAGTTTTCGTATATTACAAACAACATGTTTCAAGTCGTAAAAATTATTATTGTTATTTTTCTAGTTGAATTAGAGTGTATCAAAGTAAATACGCTGCCGAAACCAATAAATGATCTCAGTGTTACATTTAAAAAAAGTAATATAAAAGAAAGTGTTGTAAGCTATTTCATATCAAATGATTCTTTTAAGTGTCACGGTGAAATAATGTGGAGATGTTTCAATTTGAAAATGTGGAAAAAGCGCAAAAGATTCACAGTTAGTAACCTTACAGAGAGCTTGTTGAAATTAAGAATTAAAAGAGCACCAGCTGATTTCAGTACTGAACATATGTTAGGAGGGGACACTGACATTATAACTGCGAAGCCTGATAATATTTTAGTAGAGAGCTTTAAGCGACAATGGCCTTTACATATATGGCGTCAATATGGACTTTTCACTGATGACTTCATACAACATATAAACCCTCATTGGTTGACATTCCCACCACCAGACCCGTCTCAATATTATACGCTTGGGGGAATATACATCGTGATGGCTGTAGTAGGCTCTATAGGAAATTCAATTGTTATTCTCATGTATTTTCGGTGAGTATTGTGGTATTACGTTCTACAATAGCTATTATTTGGAGAAATATAACAAATAATTACACTATATAAATACTTTTTTTAATTATAAAGTATAAATTCCATAAAGACTTTAGCGCGACAAACATTAAAATGTTATTTGAAACGAATACTTTATTAATATAAATGTATTTATGTTAAATTATTATATACACCTTCACGCTTTATCACTTACCGTATATAGCCATACCTACTTACTGTAAAGAACTCGCTCCTAACTTTCCGCCTAATTTTGAAAAGAAAGAAAAAGTGAATATATTTCGTTTCCCAGAGTGGGAATCGAACCCACAACCATCGTGCCACAACGGCCATATAATTATAATATGAATTTCAGTTATATTGTTTCATTTTTATTCTAAATACAATTATTTATTATATCTCAAGAAAAAAATTTAATTATTGCAAAATAATCTTAAACTCAACAAGTACTCAATAAGTAGAATTATATTTTTTGTTTATTATATTATTGTCTAAATCTTCAATTTGTATGTGTACCAGCTAAATGGTAAAAAAAATATCGTTAGAAAATTCAGACAACTACATACTGTAAATTTTATGTTCATATATCATAAAAATATAACATTATTTTTTATTTTTCTATGATATTATGGCATATAATATTCAATAGACATCATTTGTACCATAGTAAAAAAAGTATGACGCTTTATTATGTACATAAATAGGGGAAGGTTGCTATCATTGGACCACCTAACTTTGTGACATCATATCTCATGAATTACCTACAACTTAAGACAATTAATGAAATGTGATGCTTTTTTATGTAAATTAATGATATATAAATTATTGACAATGAAAGTTGAGGGGCTTTAGAGCTATTCTAATATAACTTTTCAATGACGTGTTGCTTTCTTTGGACCACCGTCGCCTTGAATGGACCACTAAGTTGCTATCATTGGACTTTGAAACATTTGTATTAATGGTCCAATGAAGGTGACTCAAATGAAACACAAAATAAGAGTTACTTGTTTATTCAAATTTTTCTTCTTAAATCCAGTTGTACTGCTAATACATATATGTGGCTCTTAGTTGACGAAAACTTATATCTGGATGGTGCTTCATGTATGCACAGTACTATTTTCCAGGAACTTCTTTGGTTCTATTAAAACAATGTTTAATTTCATTTTTCTCAGCTAATTGGAGGCAAGCACTCTGACAACTTTGGGAGTAATATAAAAAAAGAATTCTCCATTTTAACGTGTTTTCAACGTGTTTGTTAAATTTTGTTTCTAAAGCCTCCGCAAGATCTAATTTTGATTCCACTATTTGAATTTCTTCGAAATTTTTTTTTATTTTTCTCATCTAATTGTCATTTTTAATATGGCTTTTGGAACGCCATAGGTTCGACTTGCTTCATTTAATCCAATAGTATTTTTTTTTAAAAAAATATAGTTACTTTCATACTAGCCACCACTACTATTTTGTCATTTAACAATAATATTTCCTATTCTTTCCCTCTGCCGACATTCTGGAATATATAAATATAATCCAATTACAACTAAAAGGTAGGTATCTATCTACATGCAATACCAAAATATTCAATTTACAATATAAAACTCATTATTTATTAACGTTGATATAAGTTTCTTTGATTGGACCGGTCCAATGATAGCGTCACCATTCAGGTCCATTGATAGCAACTAGGCATATAAACAGAACGAAAGCAATTAATAAAAAACGTGTAAAATTAAGTTAAAAGCTTAGTAGTGTTTGTAAGCGCAGATAAATTTGCTATTTGGATCTAACACAATCATTAAACATTGATTAAAACAATGTGACTTACATGACTTTGTTGATGGCTCGGTTATTGTATCACGGTCACCATAAACACATGTACAGACTTCACTCCTTGCCACGTTTCGCGAGCGCACAGAGGTTTGGTGGGTAGGCAAGGGGTTCGGTACTGTTGCCTAGCAACGTATTAAACTTGCTGTGACATGTCTAGTTTTTGAAAAAATTGAGTGGTCCAATCAAAGAGCCGGTCCAATGATCGCAACCTTCACCTATTACTTTATGAGCGTTTTTATATATAAAGCAAAAATATATATAAAAATATCATTAAATATTGATTTCCCTTAGGGCCAATAAAATCAAAATTGAAGTTTCTATATTTTAAGACACTGCTTTCGGATAATAATGACAAGAATAATCAACATTGGAAGAGGTATTTTTGTTCACATTTTATTTATTTTTTTCGTAAAAATAAATGTGTTCTATTTAGCATAGAACTTAGTGTCAAGATACTCCGTTCTCCGTTGTTCACCTGAATTTAATACATTGTGTGTAAAGAGGTCTCAAGTATGGCGGGTACTTCGGGCCTTAACAGACATGAAAATAAATCACCCAAACTCCCAGACCACCCTCAATCCCTTTGCGCCACGATACTTTCTGAATACATTTGTAAGCTTTTTTATACATTAGCTTTCTCTCTCTAAATAATGGTGTTAATTTTGAAATAATATTTTAAATAAATTCTATGTTTCCACATGTTTCCTACTACTTCCCCATGCTAGCGAAATAGCCGCAGGTCACGATAAAAAATAATATAGTAAAGGCACGTAAAAATATAACATAGATAACAGCCTAATCACAAGAGTATTATTTAAAAACTTTTTATTCTCCTTTATAGTGCCTTTGTATAATATAATCCACAAGATATTCCTGCTGTTTCGGTTTTAACATAGTGATGTCTTTATCACTTAATAACATCTGCTGCACGTTTTTGACCGCTTGTTGTAGAAGGCTTGACAGAGGGGACCTAGTGTTGTTGCCTATTTTTATCTATTTTTGTGAACATTGTGTTTTGAGTAGAGAATCTCACTGAACGACGTGTTCAGTCGCATTTTCAGACGCTTTGTTTCCTTACCTGAAAATTTAAGTAATTTATGACCTTGAGTGCAAATCGGGCCCACAACTGCTATGTTTACAGTTAATTAATGACCTTGTGTCGGAATCGAACCCACAACTGTTATGTTTAGAGTCAGATGCTAGTACTGTTGCACAACAACGATTTTAATTATAGCAAAATGATATATCGTAAGTTAAGATATTCTTAATTAGCTTGCAAGCTAGCTTCTAAAGCAAGTTTATAAAATGATTTTCTACAAACTTACTTAAATATGGAATTGAAGCAGTAATAATGTCATTCAACTGTCTAACTTTGTAACCACCTTTACAACGGACCCTAGTCCCTTACCGCAAGGAATGACAGATGACGTATCGTAAATAGCATTTCGAGTAGATTGTTACGGATACTTGCTTGCTTTATTGAAATTATATATTCTAATATATAAAATAATAGTAAATATAAAGTCAAATAAAAAATAAATAAAAAAAAATAAAATAAAAAAAATGAATTACTTAAAATAAAAAAATAAATGAATCACTAAAATCTCGACTTATTTAATATAATAAAACCTAAATTGTATGTATTTTTAAATTATGCCAGTAGTTTTTTAAGATTTTTAATGTTTTATTTCACACAAAAAAGTATATGAAGAAAAACAAAAATTTAAACGCAACAGAATTTGAAACCGAGCCTCTTGGAAATCGACCTTATTGTTGCTTTTTTTCACTTTGTACACCATTATGTGTTGCTAGTCTTCGTAAAGAGATTTTTACAAAACTCCACCATTCAAAGATTATTGCAAAAGCAATTTTTATCTAGTTTGATATTTAAAGTGTTAATTCACCCTAAAAATAGAAAAAATATTTAAATGTATATTTTTTAATTTTACCAGTAGTTACTCAGTATAATTAAGTGTCTTAAGAAAAATATAATAGAAATTATAATATAATTTAATAATAAAATATACACATTAAAATATATTCTATTTGTATAAATAACTCTATAGCCAAGTGCAAATAAATTGAGTCAATAAGTAGGAAATAAAATAAAAATAAAAATGCCGCCTAAGAGATGCACTGGTGCCTAAATATTCTTTCTAGTTATTCATTTCATTCATTACTTATTCCACTTTTTTGTGGCAATGCCATGTCTTGTTTCTATGTATATATTGATTTATTAAAGTAAAACAATAGAAAATTAAAAAGTAGAAAGTTTGTTACGAAGAAAATAATTTATAATTCCGTTTTAATTTAAATGTGGGACATGTAACACTCTATATTTATACATCTAAAAATGGATTTCTATTTCTCTTGGTCTTTGCATCACGCGTGAAGCGATGGAAAATTTTGTCAATTATTTGATTCTTGTCGTAGTCTGGAGACGGTCTTTATAAAATTAAAAAGATAAGTTCAGCGGCAACATGAAAATATCTATTACAGTTTACTTGAGTACGATCCAACTAAGATCATGAATTGGTACAAACCCTCGGTGCGGTAGTATCACTTGTTCTTAACCGATATTTACTTAAATTTACAAATTACAAATTGCAGACAATAACTTACAACGAGTAACACACATAACATTAGGTAAGTGTGTAGATAAAAAGAATCTAATCTTATATTTAAAATATATGACATACAAAAAACAAAGCTCAATAGGTAATTAATTGACTTGATTGGATTATTGACATTAGTCACATTTAATTTCTAAAACTACAAATATTTTCTATTAAAATAGGGTTTTTTTAGTTTCATTCAGGTTATTTAATAATTATTGATCGTGTAGTTAGAGCGAGCAAAGTCGTGGTCGGTTCACTAGTGATTTATAAATTAACTAACTAATTAATTACCATAACTGCAATTATAACATTGCAATACGGCTCTTTTAATTTAAATATTAATTTCCTATTAAATATTTTAAAAGATCAACAAATAATCATTATTAAATAAACACAATTTTAAATACCTACAAGAATATATATATATATATATATATATATATATATATATATATATATATATATATATATATATATATATATATATATATATATATATATATATATATATATATATATATATATATATATATATATATATATATATATATATATATATATATATATATATATATATATATATATATATATATATATATATATATATATATATATATATATATATATATATATATATATATATATATATATATATATATATAAATACCAATTATCTTTATTTGATTTATACACGTGAGACAAGTTCAATATTATAGCTTTTTTCAACACACAATGTTTCATTTAAGGGAAAATGGGAAATCGAGTATTTTACCAATACCTAACCTTATTCTGCTTTGTTTGGGAAGACGTAAAGCTGTGAAAAAGAAAAATAGGTACGTTATACAAGAAAAATACTATAGAAATATGAAATTACTATAATTAGAACAGGTTTAGGAGATACGCAGCCTCAAAACTTTTACAAAATTCATATGACCTTTATAGCGCCAAGAGGACCGTGAAAAACTTTTTAAAATAATAAGTTTAGAATTTTAAAAATTTACATTTGCCTTTGAATAAATTCCTAGAAAATCTAAATCAAAGTAACAATTAATACAACGTTATATTTGAAATAGTTAGACATTTTAGTCTATGTCCAAATATATTGTTAATATGGGAAATATTTACAATGCCGTCCATCAATTGTAAAAAAACTTAAAAAAAATCTTTTATGTCTTTTCTTATATATATGATTGTATTCTCGGAAAAAAATCGACATTTTTCTTAGAATAAACAAAGTAAGCCAAATGTTCTATATTTTATTTATTGTCGATACACGACGTCCTGTTGTTCGGCTTCATGTGAAATATCTAAACAAAAGATAAAATAAAAATGTAATTGCCATTATTTTTACGTAATAATTTTATATTTATATATAAGTGAATCAAAAATATATTTGACTATCTGAAATGTCGTTAAAAGAATATTTTAATTAAATAAACCTTTAACTATTTATAAGATTCGGTTAGACCAAAGGAAAATACAAATAATATTAACTAAAATGATTATACCACCACACCATTGGTCCCATTTTGCTTTAAATGGAATTCAATTTGTAAAATTAAATTTCATATTTCATATTTTGTGTGCCTTATCAAAGTTGTTGATCAAATGTTTACTAATGGTATTGTCGCGAAGCAGACAAGACGTGTCCCATGATACGAGTGTGGCAGTGCAATTTAATTATATTATAACATTTATCGATCTGTATTAAACCGCATTCAATTAATTAATTATTTTATTCTTTTATTAATTAATTCAATTATTAAAAAAAAATATTAAAACAGGACAAAAATAAGATAAAATATTATGTATTTTACACATGCCTGAAAATACTAACTATAGTTTTTTTTTTATAGATAATATAAATAAATTCAGTGCGCAATATTATCATGATATTCTGACAATTGTTATTTAATTTATTTTTTTACGTTCAACGTTAAGTGAAATTGAAAATAAGGTATGTTTTTACGTAATAAGTAATCATAATATCGGCGTCGTATACGAAATAATATGTAAAATGAAACTTAATTCAATTATGTATTTTTTCATATTCGACATAGTAAAAAGAAAATAAATTATAAGTAATGTAAGCAAAAATTTATGCCTATTAAAAATAAGCATCTTTTAAAATAAATATATCAAACAATTAACGACATTATCGGGAAATTAAAAAGGAAGTGTGTTGGATAATGAGACTTTAAATTAGAAAGGATAAGATAACATTGAGAAAGATTGCAGCTCTTGACGAAATAAAAATATAAAACTCGCAAAACCAGGAATGACAAAAATATGCTGATTTAGTCTAGATATGTTATGGATACTTTTTTCTATAAAATATTTTCATTAGCAAAGTGTAAAAACTGCATGTAAATTTACTTCTAGGAATATTTCAAGATCAAACAAACAAAAATAAACAAGCTAAAATAAACTTTTAATCTCAATTTAAAGCCAGTTGTATTTTTCAATCTAAAAACCACATGTTTTAAATATCTTTTCTACCAAATTTTCAACGTCTTAATTGTTTTTTTATTGGCTTAAGTTGTGTCGATGTTCACGATCAATTTATAATGAAAAACAGTTAACAGATTTAGGTACTTTTCCCATTTAAATGCCGGCTATTTCATTTTCTTTTAATCCTAACCTATTTATCCGACTTTAAATTTAATTCAGTCATCCTTTTCATAAAGTAAGATCAAAAGATTTGAAGGAAACAATGAAAATTTGTTTGGAACTTGTGGTTTCACGAAATTACAGCCGTAAGAATTTGTTGATTAGACATCGGTGTGAGACAATATTGAGTTTGCCCACTTTACCTTGAATGTTTAAAGCTTTTATTTTCAGTAAATAAAAATATTAAAATAATATGTTTACTAAATACAGTTCATGTACACAATGCACATTAATTGTATTTTGTATCGTATATGTTTTTAGCATTAGTTATCAAACTCCAAATCAAGCGTACGAGATGGCTGTAAGTTTGTATTTACAAATTCAAATTGTTAAATACTTATAGTTAAAATATTTCAAGTATATATTATCTGCACTAAATAAGTACTTAGGAAAGTGATTTTTATTCGGTATATTTTTCATACTCTGCAAGAATTCGTTAAAGTTCATTCGTGAAAGTTTGACCGAATATTTACTAAGTACTTGTTTTGGTCAATTAATCGGTCAAATTGATTATTAAAATCAAAAATAAATTATTTCATTTAATTATAATAAAAGTCAGTCGCTACATTCCTATTCTGCCGCTTAAATCGCTGATAAACGTGACTTTTCCTGTGTATTGGACAACAAGTGTTATTGGTGTGATACATATATTGCATGCGTTTTGATACAATTACTATAGAAAAATCTTAGCAATTGTAATA
The DNA here is from genome assembly GCA_037178615.1 of Dione vanillae. NCBI lineage: Eukaryota > Metazoa > Arthropoda > Insecta > Lepidoptera > Nymphalidae > Dione > Dione vanillae. The sequence goes on from JAZFAU010000106.1 coordinate 1,013,451, forward strand.
AATTAACACTTTATTTTGTTGATTTTGTATTTTTATAGAAATTTATATATTTTTATAAAAAAATATAGATCTCATCTTGTAGAGGTTAGTGAGAAATACGAAACTTATTTTTATCTCATCATTTAATAATAAACTAACAGATTTCCTTAATTGTTCTTACTTACAAAATCGTTAACAAATTTTTATTTTATTATATATGTATAATAATTGTAAGTATAGTAAGTAGTCATAAAAGCATTCAATTTTGTATAACATATAATTGAATAACGTCTTGTTAGTACGAAAATTAGTACTATATACCTACTGTTTTTCCAATATTTATCCCGCACATGGCAGGGTAGGCAGAGGGAACTGCAGGAACTATAAGAATCTAGTGTTAAGACACTCCGTTACTTAGTCCCTGCTTACTCCGTCCCCACTTTCCGCCGTTTTCGAGGCATTGCGTGTTGAGTGGCGGAACTCAACGCCGCGCTTTGCCTTAGATGCCAGAGCGAAGAAAATGGAAATAGAAAAATCCATCTTCTCCGACTGGGGATCGAACCCAGTAACCGTCGCGTTACAGGCAGACGTTGCGCCTCTGCGCCACGACGGTATACATTTGTACTAATATGATGTATAATATATGTATTAAATAGCATTCTGGCCTTATTTATATGTAATCTGGCACAATTTCAAATATTAAAGTCATCGTTATTCTAAATTCCAGAATTAAAATGACTAATAATCTAATATGAAATTATATTCTACAATATTCACACAAGAATCGTAACCAACCTTTCATCAACTTATTAAAAATTTAATATTCCATTACACAATGTATCAACATTCTGTGACAGGCATATTAGCTATATTAGTATTTGATTCTGTAGTAATATTCTAAGGGTAGGGGATATATGTATATATGTATGTCGCTTCGTTATTTAAATTAATATATATGGTTTTTTTAAGTTACTCAGCTTATTAAGGCACTACGAGAGAATGGATTGTGAAAGAATTGTAAAAAAGATATAATAAGCAAGTCCGTACGTAAGGAAGCTAGCCTTAAATTGATCTTTGAGAACATAATGCCGAAGATACTAAAGAAAAGTTACGTAAAATCATGGCCCTCATACTTGTTAGGGAAGGAGTGAAAGATTAATTTGGAGCTTCATTCTTTCTGGCTACGCCGCTGGAAATATAGTACTTTATGTACACTTAAAGGATCTCAGGTCAGAGGCATTCATTTTGGTAAACCGGTTGTAAATTATTTGACATTAACAAATGAAACATGTACCTTCTTTTTTCTTTTAAAAAATATATCCAATCGACATGTAGAAAGTTTTGATATAAATAAATAATTTCAATATAGTAGCCTCGGTTCCTTTAAATAATACGTAAGTTTCTAAAATTTAGTTAAAAAGCGAAATTTATAAGCATATGTACTTTGAGAAAATTTGCAAAATTTGCTTATTGCCATATCGGCAACATATTATGAGCATCAGCCCTTCTCTCGTCTTACCTATTCACTTCTTTGTAAAAACGGAATATTTATTATAAAGATTACACAGAATTAGCAGCCAAGAGGTTTTTAGGTAACACCATTATTCCATAGCTTATACCGTGTGACAAACGCTATCGCTAGAGGAGACATCTACTACTCTATTCGAAGTACTCCGATTATAATTTGTTAAATATTAATAAAATTATAAATCTAAATTATATCTAATAAATAAATATATAAAGAATAATTAATTGCCAATTGGCTTTTTCGTTTGTCCGCACTAATCTCCGGAACAGTTAAATTGATTTTTATATGAATTTCATCAGCGGAAGTCATGTATTAATAAATAACGTAATACAAAAAGACTATTGTACTATATTAGAGTTTGAGGAATCCGTGAAAAAATACTTAAAAAAAAACGTACAAAAGTTTTTAACTTTATATTTATAATGTTAAAATATTTTTTTGTACGTTACTCAAAAAATACAAATGACTACAAATGTAAATTAACGCATACGTTGGCATTAATGCTAAAGTTTGAAAAGTCTACTTAATGTGGTAATATTTTATAGGTTCAGAAACATTTTTAAGCTTTTATTTTGGATTCAAGTTTTTAGGACATGATAAAGATCACAACGAGACGATTTAAAATTTTTTTAGCTTTAACAACTTTTTACAAAATATGCAAAAAATTCAAGAGAAAAAGATGTTTTAATTAATTCAATTCATTCCACTGCTATCTGTTATCTATCTTCATTTTATTTATATTAACGACTAGCGTCCTGACGAATGTTCTCGGATTAGCTCTATTACGTATATTGTATATACATTTAAGTCTTTTTACTTTTTCGTTTATGGAATTAGCATTTTATATGCAATGTTTTATCTGGGCGATCGGTACTTTAATCGTAGTAAGTATCAGAGGAATTCCAGTATAAGACGTACCAAAAATAAACAAAAATTAGATTAGGATTTGAAAAGATTTCGTGCGATTAGACAGATAGAGGTATTTTGTGCGTTACACAAAACTTGGTTACTGTTTTATTTATGTGAATATAAGCACGTTAAAAAACACAATTATTTTGATATAGTTATAAGTGATTTCACATTACGTAATTTTTAATTTAACGAGATATATTTACGATATATACGAACAATAAAAATGAGTGTGTAAGTCAGTAACTCTCTTATTTGTATATACACTATAACATAAAAGCATACGTTTTTTAATCAGTTACCATAAAAGTGTTCAATAGAAGCTTCTATTATCAGTTCTATTATCAAGTCAGTTGGCTTGATTCTATTATATCTATACTAAATTATGAGCCTACTTAGCCATTTTATTTACGATGGAAAATACTTATATTCACGTTATTTTTTTCTATAAGTCAATAGATCCTACGAAAAAAGGTTAATAAATCGATTTGATGTATTTTTTTCAAATACAAGTTGGCGTAATACATATACTTGTAAAATATATACATATTTAATCACATATTGTAATTTGTGTAATTTATATACCTATCCATGTATTAACTTATATCTCCTTACCACTTAGATCATAAAATCAAATTACATGGTTATATGAAAACATTACTTGTCCACAGTTTTTCGTAACTCATGCGATTTTATGGTATAAACATATTTCTCCGTCATTGGAAAAGATAGTCTCGAATTGAACATGCCTTATCTTCTTATAAAAAAACAGCGACCAATCGCTGTTTTCGGATTTACTCTAATATAATGACCATGAGTCATTTCGAATCACTACGCGCATGAAAAATAATGAGAAATATATGTAGATCACGCTTAATCCCGCTCGTGGCAGGGTAGGTAGAGGGAGCCACAGGACCCGTAGGAACATAATTTTTAGACGCTTCCGCCTTTCGCGACATTACTTGTTGAGTGGCGGAAATTAACGCCGCATTTGCCTAGTCGCCAAAGCAAAGAAAATTTAAATGAAACAATCAATGTAATCAGTAGGATTCGAACCCACAAACTTTATATAAGTACTATATAAATTAATATTATAATTTTATATATAATACTATATCCAAGTGATAGTAATCACACACTTATAACGTGATATTTTCGCGTAAATTCTAATCCTGCGAGAATTCCATGATGATAAATATCATTCTCCTCCCCCTCCTCTATCTTCCGATGAAAGTTGCAAAAGTCGGCTCAGCTGTTCCGGAGATTAGATCGGAGAAACGCAAATTAAGATAGACGATAAAATTTAAAAATAATACACATAATTATTAATTCATTTTGGCATCCATTAATCGATTTAAAGCAGTTTTAAATTTGAAAGAAAATAGTAATTGTTAGCATGTAAATGGAAAACCAAATTTTACGATGTTCTCGTTTTGTAGCAATATCCCAATTTTGTTTTATAAGAACAATACGTATTTCATTTGGGTAAATCTGAAGGTACTATACAATCTATCTAAACAAATTCTTCGACTTTACTTAAATGACTTATTTCTAAATTGTTTAACGATAAACTGTTATCAATTTTTGCAAGTAGGGCAGAATGGGATATTATTTCAGCGTTTTCTCACTTATCCCTGCAGTAAAACCCTTGTACCTTTAACAACCATACGTACGTCCGAGGAATCTATGTACTACATTTGAATTTTAACTAGATATAAACAAACGTTTGTATGGTGGTTGTAGATACGTAGTTACACATTTTACAAAATATTTGAGTTAATTGAGATTTTAGTTAGTTAGTGTTTACCTTATGTGCTTATTTACCTAGTATTAGGTATGTTATTTTAACGTTATAATCTTCAATTAAAGATTTATTTTCTACTAACAATATAAAACAAATAAATTTATTAGAAAAAAATGATCCATTCTACACGCGAATTCGTTTGCATGACCTTATGACTCTCCTATTCTCCATCCGTTGTTATTATATTTGCAGTGGGTTGGCAAGAAGAATCTGGTATAATAAATATATAGTGTAATCTACACGCTGGTCTAAGTTTTTACCTAAATTCAAGTAATTACGATTACGATGAATCTAAACGCTAATCACTGCAACATGATGGCCTGCCCACCATACAGATAAAGTTTAGCTATTTAGCTAGGGCGGCACTTGAATATTTATTATTTATTTATACTATTAGGGTTCTACGTTAAATGTTCCAGATTTTCATTTACTTTGTGGAAAATATTTGTAACGTCAAACAACTTTTTTTAAAGCCCTATTGCATTATTTCTCATAAATTAGTTAGGATAGCCTGCTTCGTCATTAGTTATTTTAAATCTTATTTTTTTATATTGCTCGAAAATTTCTAACACGCTGCTAAATTTGATAGAGCCATATTAATTCGTATAGTTTTAATAATTTCTCTGATTCTTTATCAGATCTTAAGTTGTTTATGATAATTGAAACGGTTTATTACGTTTTTTTTTGAGGACGAGTTTGTTGAGGACCGTCGTGGCGCAGAGGCGCAACGTCTGCCTGTAACGCGACTAACACGACGGTTTCTGGGTTCGATCCCCAGTCGGGGAAGATGGATTTTTCTATTTCCATTTTCTTCGCTCTGGCAACTAAGGTAAAGCGCGGCGTTGAGTTCCGCCACTCAACACGCCTGCCTCGCATGCCTCGAAAACGGCGGAAAGCGGGGACGAAATAAGCAGGGACTAAGTAACGGAGTGTCTTAACACTAGGTTCGTATGGTTCCTGCAGTTCCCTCTGCCTACCCTGCCATGTGCGGGATAAAAGCGTGAAGCTAAAAAAAAAAAAAAAAAATAACTTTTGTTAAGGTAGCATTTTTCATAGCTTAGTTAAGGACTTATACAGTTAAGATCAAATTTAATAAAATTATGGATTACACTTTTTTCTTTAGTGTGGATGATTTATTCGTAAAAATATTTATTTCATTATATTTAATTTTGTGGATACGAAATGTATTATTGTATATATGTAGGTAAATTTAAATGTTTAATGTTAAATTCTTGTTACAGATGCCGAACGCTCCGCACACCAGGAAACATTTTAGTGGCCAATCTTGCTCTCAGTGATTTTTTAATGTTGGCAAAAACGCCAATTTTTATCTTTAACTCGTTTAACCTTGGTCCAGCGCTGGGTAAGTCTGGTAAGTAGCTATATACTTATATTTAAATGCATTGATTTAATATATGCGACATTTTTCAAATACATATTTTTAATTATGTAAAAACCGTGAAAATTCCACGTAATTAGTCATTAACCACAAAATAAAAATCAACAGTAATAAAGATTTTATTAAGGAAGTATTAAAAATATTCGTAATATTATATCGATGTAGATTGATTGAACGCGCTTTACACAATTTGTTCTTTTTTCTTAATTGCGATGCGTAGATCAGCTTGCACAATATAATAATAAATATAATCGGAAGTAAATTTCAATTCAAACACAATTGTTTCTTGTGTATGGAGTGTACACTACACTCCATATACAAGAAACAATTTTACATTTCTAACAATAATATACTTATTACTTACGCCGGTGGTTATGGTTATCGTCCCCACTATATCAATGCTCATATGAAAAGTTAGTTAATATTCTTCCCCAATCTTTTAGTTTTATTTTTCCTGAACGCTTAAGAAAAATCGTACAGATTGTCACAAAAACATACAGTAAATATTTGAGTATATGTTAAAGATGATAAAAAAGTAACAAGTATATTGGACGAAGTTGGCCAAAATATTTCTTTACTTCTATATATTTTCAAAAATTACAAGTTGGTAAATACAATTTTGGTCATGGAACTAGACATTGTGCTAATTTTAATGTGATAAATTCAAATAAGATAAATGTAGACTTTATAAATAAATTAAATTTTTTTTAACTTTGACAAATTTGGAGTGTTAATTGTTAAAATCCTTTATTCCAGCGTGTGTAGTCTACGGTTTCGCCGGAGGATTGAGCGGTACTACTTCAATAGCTACTCTTACTGCTATTGCTTTAGACCGCTACTGGGCGGTGGTACATCCGCTAGAACCGCTCCGAGCACTAACCGCTATAAGAGCTCGCTTGCTAGCTGTGGGCGCGTGGCTCTACGCTGGTTTTTTTGCTGCTATACCAGCATTAGATATAGGATACGGACAGTATGTTCCCGAAGGCTTCTTAACGAGCTGCAGCTTTGATTACCTCACAGACGAAATACCTCCACGTTATTTCATTTTCATGTTTTTCTGTGCCGGATGGCTTGCGCCCTTATGTATCATCACATTTTGCTATACACGAATATTACATATTGTAGTCTCTAAACGCAATATTTCAACCAATAACCAAGATCAACAACTTTCCTCCAGACATGTAAAGGAGCAAGCGAAACGCAAGGCAGAACTCAAATTAGCAGTTCTTGTTATTATAGTAATTGCTTTATTCTTTATTTCCTGGACCCCTTATTCCGTCGTGGCTCTGCTCGGCATATTCGGAAAAAAAGATGCCATTACGCCAGTAAGTTCAATGATTCCAGCTTTATTTTGTAAAACAGCTGCCTGTATCAATCCTTTTATTTATATAATTACACATCCGAAATTTAGAAAAGAGTTTCAAAAACTGTTATTTAAAGATAAATCTCGACGCATGACGGGAACATTTAAAACTACTGTTTACACTGAAGCGAGCAAACTGCATAGGCCAAGTAAGGACCTTAGTGAAACAGACGTTGAGGTCATTGAAATGAAAGACATTCCATATAATACTTCAAAGCCTAAAGGAATTAATAAAGTAGATACAATATCTTCAAAAGTATCAGAAAGAGAAGGATCTCAAAGGTCACAACGGAGTGCTAGCATGAAAAGTTTTGAAGAAAATGTAGTAACTCCGCCCTCGTGGTATACACAGCCAGACTTTTCGAAGAAAAACTTTCACCACCGTATGACTAATAGCACATTTTAGAAATAAAAGAGACAAATTATTTTTTTATATGTACGACATACGTCACAAGTAGAAAACGTGCACTCACGTTCAATGATGTACCTGTTACCTAGATCTTAAGACCAACTACACAAACTCTTCTACGACACAAATACACAACGTAGATAAGTTGTCTATTATTGATTTAATAATAATATCAAAAATACTATTAAGGTTATTAAAAAAATAATTCTTTTGTTTTATTTCTTATTCCTCAGCAAATAAAATGACATTAATGTAAAAAGTAGGACTAAATACGGCTTAATGAAATAAAAAAAACGATAAATAAACATATGTAATTCTTACTCGATATTTGTACTATGTCCAGAGTCGTTGTCTTTGTGAAAAATTGAACTAGAAATTGTAAAGTTGAACAATGTCGGACGTAGGCCATCATAGATTTTATATTTTCCCAAACGTAGTCTGCGCTATTTTTTTTTTCGAACAATATATTACAATAATAAATTGAAATGCTTATGCATTTATGAGCTGATTGAAATAAAATAAAGACATAAATGTATAAAGGCACAACACAAAAGTGAAAATTACATTTAAATCAATTAAGCCGTTTTTGATTAACATGCAAAAACGTAAAAATATAAAACATAAAAATTTCAGATAATATTGTTTTATAGGTGTTTGTTTATATTTTTAATGTTATCTATAAATGAAGTAAACATATTATTACATATTATGAGATTGGGGAGATTTCCAGTAAGATGTTTATATTTAACTCGTAAAGAAGTATTTAGATTTTTTATATTTTGGTTTTGAAAAAGTTTAAATTGTATTTAAGTTAACAATACAAGCCAAAAAACGTTGTAATGGAATACTATAAAAAGTGAAAACTCTACTAACTTACTGAAGGAGGTAAGGGAAGTAGTATATCCCTCCTTTACTTTCTCGCTTTATCTATAATCTTAGATTATTCTATTATTATTTCATTTATACATAAATAAAATAGAAAACATTTTTTTTAGTTGTTAGTATAACAAGGACAAAAAAAAGTTATTTGTAACGAACTATATATGTAATCAAATGGTTTACTATTCGATTATTGATTTATCTACTTGAAAATGACAACACCAATAGTAATATTATATAATGTCACTGTCACTGTCAGTATAATGTCAGCGTTAGTTTATAACCTAGCGCCGATTTTTGCTAAATTATTTTTAAAAGAAAAGTATTTATGTGTGCATAAAATTCACTTTAGGACATATAATGTCCTTTTTTTTGGTTCTGATTCTATTGCACTTAGAAGCTTACAAAAAGTTAATGAATTTAGGTAACTTAAGTTTTAAATGCAAAATAAAAGCTTAAATATCTGTTATATTTAATAACTTTTACATACATTCACGTTTTAATAGGAAAAATGAAAAAATAGTAAATCGCCTTGATTTAGTTACGGCAAATAAAAGTAAATTTAAAACCACTATAGAGGAATATGCATATAACGAAAATATAAAGTTATTACAATGGCACAATTTAAATATAAGGAAAAGTCAATATGATATAGGATTAATTGTAGCGTTTGGACATTTAATAAAAGAAGATGTACTTGAAAAGTTTCCTTTGTAAGTATTGTAATGTAAAATTTGAAATTAATATGAGAAAGAAAAATTTATAAAATATGGCTTTCAGAGGTATAATAAACGTCCATCCTAGTTTACTCCCAAGATGGCGAGGTGCAGCCCCTATTATTTATACACTACTTCATGGAGATGAAATTTCTGGGGTCTCATTAATGAGGATTAAGCCAGATGTATTTGATGTAGGTATGTTACTATTTTTATTTGTTGACATAATATTTATTATATTAATATTTCGTACTTAATATGCTTATACAAGTTGTAGTTAACTGTAACTTATTTTGTATTATAAGTTAATATTATTTATTTAACACTAAAAAATACACTATAAAAACTTTAATAAAAATCTTATTTGTATGTTGCAGGTGAAATAATAAGCCAAAAGAAAATTGCAATTTCTAAACATATAAAACTACCAGAACTGACAGAACAGTTATCAGACATAGGTGCAGATATGCTTGTTGATTGCTTAAGAACTTTACCAACAAGTCTGGAATATGCTAAGCCTCAAAGTGATGAAGGTGTTACTTACGGTAAATTTGAATTAAATATTACTATCATCATTGTCCTCATTGCTTCAGTAATAAGACACTACCACCTTAACAGTGAGTTGTCATGGAAATATAGCAAAAAGTGCAAAATGAAATTCATAAATCTTAGGTTTCTTTTGTCTACTTAGCTGTTTGCAGAGAACAAAGTGAAGGTATTTATTTATTTTAACACGTCTTCCACATAACCCATTTCTCTTTCCATAGTTAAGAGCATGCTCCATAAGATAACCAACAATGTGACAAAATAGATATTATTATATATGTACTACATAATAAATAACATATTTAATATAATTCCAGCTAAAAAAATCAACAAATCTATTAGTGAAGTAAGATGGAATGAAATGAGTTCAAGAGATGTATATAACCTTTACCGTGCTATCTATGGATTATATCCACTGACTACAAAATTCAAAGATAAACAAATGAAGCTTTTTAATGCTTTTTTAGTAGAAAATGACAAGGAATGCAGCAATAAATTAACTGGATCACTTGAATATTGTCATAAATATCAAGCTATTAAGATTTTATGCAAAGACAAAAAATATATATACTTTAAGACCCTCAGAATAATTGGCAAAAGGGAAATATCAGCATTGGATTTTTATAATGGTTATATAAAAAACATGCTATCTGACAGCAATAAAAATAAGTTAATATGCTGTAATTAAAACATAAGAAACTTTAAACTCTTTTATTTCAACAAAACAACTTAAATCTTAGAACTATAATCATACAATTTGGGCAAGTTTAAAACACAAAACATTACTTGAAATAGTAACAACTAAACAACTCTTGAAGTATTGGAATTATATGACTGGAATAATGAACTCTATATCCTTACATATGGCACTTACAAAGTAAAAATTTTGTTACTAAAATTTTATTGATCTTAATACTCAATATTGACTATTATTCACTATTTGTATTTTTTTCTCATCACACCTCCACTAATTATAACACTAGCTAAAACTTAACCATAAGAAATTCTTACAGCTTTTATATTTAACTTTTTATTTTATGCATTTTAATATATACTTAAATACATACATATATACATATATATATATACATAATTTAGAAAGAATAAGTGCTAATGAACAGCCAAAATACTGAATTATTATTTATAAATTAATTGTAGTGTTAGATTTTTCAGAAATATAATAATTATAATTTACTATATTATTTAAAAAAATAGTGTTCTCATAGTGATTGCAATAAGTATTAGTAAGATAGAAGTGCAATTATACATACATATTTCTTATATATAAATAATATAATAAATATTACATAAGTATGTAATTATTAAACATATGTTTTTAAATATTAATTATACATATATAAATGTCATGTTATATGTAGATATGTCACAAGCACCTTAACCCTTAGCCGAGCTTAACCCTGTAAAAAAGTTTACAAAATTAATAATTTAATATATAACTATATTTTTCGTAACATTTTGCAATAGAGAAATTATTGTTGAGGTGAGAGTTCCTCTGGGTGTTTTTATAGATTTTTTTGCGTTATAATTGGGGTTGTGATATTTGGAGTTAAGTTATCAGCGGCCATTAAGACAGGCACCTATAAGGAATTCCACTGTACTGTACTGTTGTCATACAAAATGTTAATTCATTAAATTAAATTGATAAGAAACAACTTGAAGTTGATTTAGCAATAATACTTGTATAATTTGGGTTATTTCGTTATAAGCATTCAATCATGCCAAAAAAAGTGAAAAATTAAATGAAATTATATACAGTTTTCTAAATGAAGTTTAGTATAATACAATATTTGCAACGGTTCTTTGATTTTGAATAAATATATGGTAAATTGTCGAATTTAGTTAAATACCAAATTAAGTGTTTTATATTCTACATCTAATAGGTATATATAGAAACGTAAATTTACTTACTTATTAAATTCACATTCTAAGCTACTGGTTTAATTGCATAAAATTTAATAAATATGTGGAGTCCCAATTGCAGGCTATTAATTTAAACGACGAAAACAGAAGCCTAAGAACTTACCTTAGTAGTTTTTAGCAAATACAGCAATGTGATTTTCTAACAATCCGTATCCTGGAATAGTTGTAAATATGATAATGATTTGTTTGAAATGAGGCTTCTGTTTTGATAAAAAAAATCAAAAATTTATGGCATTCTCGTGGATATGAAATTTCAGTATGAAATCATGATTTTAAAATTTAATGACGACTAACGTTTTTGTGGAAATTTTAAAATGTTTAAGAAAGAAGATTTTAAATATTTACTTCGATTAGGAACCACGAGGCACATAAGACCGGAACTCCAACTTAAAAGTGATCAACACACAAGATTTCATAATATATATTATTATTATTACGCATACACATTAGACGTTCCAATCTAATGTCACCTATTTTTGTTAATTTATTAAATATAAAAAATATTCTTTCTGCTATTTAAATATATATAAACAAATTCATTGTTATTTTTAATGGAATATTACTATTGCTACTTCCAAGGACGAAGTTTTAATCTTTTTTATTGTTGTAAAGTGTGTAAGGATTTCTTCACTCATCCCAACTAAAAAAACAAAGAACCATTCTATATTTTCATACTTATTTATTTTTAGACTAGATGTTCGTATGGTGAGTATAGATATTTTGTAAAATTACATACCTATAATATATGAAAAGTTTTAGATTTTTTACAAAAAAAAATGGTTTGTAACAATATAAAACAATATGAAAACAAAAACAAATTATTGTAATGAATTTACATGTAATGAATTAAGTGCTAATGATATGGAGATGCGATCCAACATGCACAATAGCAAAAATGTATGTACTCTTAACAGCTACACACATAAGTAAAACTTATTACAATTAATTAGGGTCACGAGATTAAAATGATTTAGTTTACATATAATTATTTTAGATTACGATCTAGATGGCAATACTAAGCAACTTTTATTGCAACAGACCCAATATAAATTTATTATCACATAAATTACGCGATTTGCTACATTTTTAAATTTTCATCTTCAAAAACATAGAAGTGATTCGTATATTTCGTTTTTAAGTAATTATGTGCATATTGAAAATCATCTAAATAAATGCAAGTGCAGATGCGATGGCAACATGGCGGCTGCGTTGACGTCACAGTGAGCATTTGGGCGCCATTTGTAAATTTGTATCCCTAGAATATTATTTAAAACGATTATAAAACATAATTAATCACAATCTACATTAAACATGTTTATTAAGTTTACAGTTTGTAACTTATGATTAGAATAATTACATGAGGTGACTAGTGGCTTTGTAAACTAAATTTTATTTAAATATTTAAAATAATGTTAATCTTAAACTGCAATAAGCTTGAAATGTCATGCTTTGTTATAAAGCAAACTTTTTTCAAAAAATTGAGTGCAAAAGTGGAATTCAATGTGCAATCTATTAAATACATATATAGCGAAATAAGCTATTGTACATTTTTCATTTATTATTAAGATATTACTAAGGAAATAATGTCTCATTACATTTTTTTTATTTTCTGTGTATTCTTTATTAAAAAGTTTGAAGAGACTTATGTCGTATTTATTCCAAACACTCAATATATTTATAACCCTTCCCAATTCCCTTTTGCCGAGGATGTTGATAAATTGTGAGATAATAAGTATAAGTAATGTAATATTTTTTAAAAAAAATGAAAACATTTGATTACAAAATGCAAAATACGTATCATTTTTTATTTTAAAAATAACGTAAACAATAAAGTAATAAAAAAACATGCAAATTATAAAAACATCGCATGCGTCAATATAAACATTTTAACAATAAACTCTATTAAAAATATATAATGTAAAAATAAAAATGCAAAAGCGTTACGTATTAGCTTCAAGAGTAAAGCGGTTAGTTAATAAATGCTTATGTTCTTTGGAGCAAATCTGTAAAGTATAATCGATTAGTAAGTAAAATGTAAAAGTATAAAAGAAAATAATTGAATTCCAACAACTTTGTTAAAAATTAATTTTTAAATATTATTTTTAAGGTTTATAGCAAAGATTTATGGAGCAAAATTCAAAATTACCATTTATATAGCACAATTAAAACATAGGTACATATAAAGAGATCTTATTTACTATTCTGTGACAGAGTGTAGGAGGAAAAGATTATAATTGTTACATTACAATTATCTCTGTTATATACTGTAAGGAAAATGAGGTAATAAAAGCGTTTTTACGTTTTAACGTATTTAATTCAACATGATACGATTTTCTTGTAAACAATTTTTAATGCTAAAGGGAGTCGTGCAAAGTAGTTTAAAGAGCTATGGTGCATTAATTTATTCTACAGATCCTTCTCTAGTTATCCATTTGGCAATAATTTGACAGGATTTCTTATATATTTTATTTAAAAAAAAAACAATGAACAACAATAAAGTCCTGTCATTATTAATAACAACTGGATATACGTAATAACTACCTACATATAACCAACTTATCTCAATATCGACCACTCCATAAAATTCATTTTCCCTCACACCATAAAGAAGATAAAGCTTGTTATATGAAATATATTGATAGAATATATGATGCAAAAGTGTATAACAACAATCATATTAGTAATAACGTTCAGATAACGCAATATAATATATCAAACAATACATGCTTCAATAAACAGCTGTTTTGTTAATATAAACTTTACATAAACTATTACAGTGTACAACTACACACAGTATCTATGCTAAGTACAATATGCGCTGTGGCACTAAATCAATGACGTAACACAATCTCATCTAATGCAAGTGTTATATATAACAATGTCTTATAACTTATTACGTGTAAATATGTAGGGCTGCCATATACCATTATGTATAACTCAATTAAGGTATTTTTACATAACAATATTAAAGTAATTAATTTAATTTAAAAACATTAATTAATTTAAAATGTATTTGTCTTAGTATGTGTATTTAATTTAAAAGATGGCAACACCACATAACATCATTCATCTAAGTACTAGCACCCTGTAATATATACATACATATTGTTATTTACACGTACATATTCTATATACTAGTTATTTGGTTATTTACGAATGCTACGGTATGCTAGAAGCTTAGCCGCGTTTACGTAAACATCCCTTAAAACGATTTTACTTTAACGAACTTTATTCAGATATCTCAGAGTTAAAATAAAAGTTACTAATTAATATTTTTTAAAGTATTCGTAACTTCATAGTCAATAAGATACTGATGTTTATCTGATAAATTGATAGATAATTAAATAATTATAATTTATGAATAAATAGTTAACAAAACTTTTCAGTTTCTTGCTTTATAACAGATAGTAACGAGAGAAATTATGTTAATAATATAATTACGTATTAAAAACGTACTAAATAAATATTTTAAATAAAGATCATAAGGTTTCTTTATTTACTTAAACAAAAAAAAGAATCTGGTATAACTTTTAAGTCAAAACTTAAGGGATGTTTACAAAAACGGTTGATAAAGAAATTTGGTATATCTTACATGTGTTCAGGGTGACTGCGGATGCAGTCGATGAAATCGCTTGGCTTCAATTCACCTCGACAGATGCGGAATACGGCGGTAAACAGGGGAAACCTGTAAAAATGCAAAAAGATATTTTAAACAAAACAAAAAATAATGAACTAAAACATTTAGTTATAGTATAATTTTACTAGAGGAAATGAACTAGTATCTTCATTTCTCTGTTAAGAAAAATGTGACGTTGAGTCGTGCCACTCAAACACAGCGTGACAGTTTATAGAATTTACGGGCGAAAATTCAAAAACGACCTAACAAAATTTACGGGTAGAAAGTGCGAAAGTGATAAATATAATTATTTTTATATAAAATATATTATCATTGGACAAATAAATAAAACTTAATCTTAATGTATTAAAAACTTATTCTCAATCAAATTGTTAGGCATATATACGATGACAGATAATAATTTCTAGTATGGTCACTACGATTGTGTATATAAATACAAGTAAAATCTAATTTCTAATATTTAACTTTAACTACGCTCTTTTTTATCTTTTTGTCGAAATTTCCGCTATACATTTAGCAATGTATTACTCGTGGTATGAAGAAGCCGTTGAATATTCTAAATATACTACACGTGACATAACATAAAGAATGAATGCCAATATGCCATGCTGAACACGTTATTACCACGTGTATGTTCATTTAGATTGCTTTATAAATACAAACTAAAATAAACATTTTATAAGATACTTGTTTCTACCCATAACATCGATACAAATATAATTGTACAAATCGAAGTTAAATATTTTTTAAATTATGTATTTATAATATTCAAGTGCTATTTTCCAACATTTAAAATATGTATATGGAAAAAATATACAAAATATTCTTTACATTAGTTTATTATACAATAAAAATAATGAGGATATTAAAAAGTTCATTAACAATATTATAGGTAAGTATTTTTTATTATATATATTTATAAAAATAAATTGCAAGAGAATAACATTGTACATTAGAAATGAAAATAACTTTTCCCATAACGACTAGAATATTACTAACGTCGATTAATGAATGTATGAGTACTTGTTATTTTAATTACAGCGGCCTTAAGTTACTATGTAAAAAAACCAATACATTTTTTTTGTATGAACCAAAAGTAAGGACACTAAATCAACGTTATTCTGTTAAATTGTTTAAATAGTACATAGGGTCATTTAGAAATTGAGTCATTCCGTAAAATAATCTTGACTGTACAATTACATAAGAAAGACAAAGAAAGCAAATTACAAACTACAAAGTGATAATGACAGTGAAACCAATTAATGTTTACAATGACCTTTAATCGGTGGATGCAGGCCAAGACAAACTATTTCGGTTCAATTTGCGATTACATCACACCCCTACTGACCATGTTCAAGGCATCAGAATTATAATAACAAAGACAATAATACAATGCTGGTATATAAAAAATATATAAAGCGATATTTTGCTACAAAAACTTTTATTAGTGTTGTTGTGACTTTCTTCTGTTTGAAATTGAAAGTTTCGTCAAAAATAAGATTTTATATATAGATACAGATTATAAATTAAAAAAAAATTCAAAAGGGAAAAGAACACAAATAAGAATAAAAAAAAGAATATATTTTACACTTTTAACCTTTAACTTGAAGAATTGCTGTAAAATGTATATAGTAGGTATCTGGGGATTATATATGCATGAATAATTGATGATAAATATACGTTTGCTCGTTACGTTAGCATGCATGAGGAGGATTTTATAATTTGGATTTTTCTTACAAACAATATTTGCTTTTATAAATTATAAACGATAAAACATTGAAGATCTCTTGGTACAACATAAAATTTAAAGCGATGAAAGGTACATGTTTGTTTTCGTAGCACAATGACTTTTATATAGGACAATGAAAGGACATTCAGGAAATATTTAAAAAAAATAGTTATTTCTGAAATTTGGCTGGCATTGCAATTGCATTCCATACCACTGTAATAATTACAGTCACATAACGTACAATAAAGGGTCGCCAACTATAAAGGTCTTTCATTATTCAATTATATATTATGTATAGCGCGTCATAAATTACTATTAAACGGGATGAAGATTATTACGTGCTAAGTAATGTATGAGTATCAAGTTACAGGAATCCTTGTGAAATGGCATAAGATGCGGGAAATAGTATAAAGCGGTTTCTACTATACATTAAACAAATCTACTTCTTTAAATGTAATAATACGCTACAAGTATTTAGTACTCACTTGTTCTCCATATTCTTGTTTGCAAGCATGTGGTTGACTTCCTCGGCAGTAATCGGTCCTTGTAATTTTTGTCCATTAAGCATTTCATCCTCTAGCTCTTTGATCGACCGTCCGGTTTTCACGAATGCCTCTGCTACTCTACGGTTTCTACCACCTAAATAAGAAAATTATTAAAAATATTAAAAATATCACGTTTTGATTATTCATTTCTTTAATAAAGTATATTATAGATAAGCAAGGATTAAAAAATAAGTCATTCTAAATTAAGAAACTGTGAAAATGATAATCATTATCTGTATCGTAATTTCTCAATGTAATATTCAGTTTCAATTTATAGTCTTAATAAAATTTAACTTTATAAAGATTTGCTTGAAATAAAAAGAAAATTCAATGTCATTTTTAATAAAATGTATATATTATTATACTTGTTAAGTACAGTGTACGGATTTTTTCAGCTTCACATATAGCATGGACCAAAACAGAACTTTAGGATATTGCGTATTGAGTGGAAATAAAACATATTTCCCCGTTATTTGCGTTACAATACGAGTGTGTCCAAAAATAAAAATTTAATTTCTCTCAGTGTACTTACAGTGTACTTTGGTGTAAAAAAAAACTTTTAAATGAAATCAGATCTGTTTATTTGCGATTAAAAAAGTTACACAGATGTTGCACTGTTCGATGCATTTATGTGAGCTATTTCTTATTAATTTATTTTTAATCTTATGGTAGAGAGATAGAGATTCTCTGAAAGATGTTTTAAGCATATAGGTATTCTAATAGTTGCTTCGCAGTGTATACATATATTATTATGTTTTATTTGGAGACAACATCATTAATGTTTTAATAAAAACAATAACAGTTCCTATCGTAAGATAGGGAAGAAGTTAAGATAAGCTTATAACACCTATTTATCGTTTCCAAAATATTAATAAATAATTTATTGGATTAAGTATAGGCGTGTATAACAAAATTTCACAACGTATTCTTAAATAAATTTACCACTTCCGAAATTAAAAGAAAATGTTAAAACAGTCCTCGTGACTCGTGACTCACGAGTGCCAATTACACACTTCAGGAATATTTAAATGATAATAATGTGGAGGATGGATGTCTTTTACACTACTACCATTGTATTTTACAATGATTGTAATATTTAAAAGAGCAAGTCTGGAGATTTTTGCCAACTCTTCTCAGAAAAACTGATTTTTGAAACCGTGGAATGTTCTTTCGACAATTCAAAACAGCTTGTAAAAGTTTATTTGAATAAAGAATATTTATTTATTTATATTTTATTGCACACACAAACACATAAAACAGATAAATGCTATGAATTTGATTTAAATGAAATCTAAATATAAGTTTATTAAAACTTTTTCTCGCATATAATATTGAATAATAATAATATGCGACAATATATATATATATATATATATATATATATATATATATATATATATATATATATATATATATATATATATATATATATATATATATACATATATATTGTTAAAAATAAATAAATAAATATTTTATGTGTTGGTTTTTATGCTTAAGCTATGTACAAAGCAATTAATCATTCGCTATCGTATCGTTGTAGATAACGTTCGCAATAACGCCCGTAGGCCGTATGTAAGTAAGCAGGCAGATAGTGTTAATACCGCTTTTATCATATTGATCTCTGTTATTTTAAATATTGACTTGCCCCATCACTGCCCGGACGGAAAGTAACAAAACACGGCATTCAAAACCGAATCCAGTTTTTATTTACAAGTACATTTGTAGTCAGAAAAATGCCGACGGCGTTGACAAAAATGATTAATATCGTTATATTTCCTTCATATAAGTTTAGATAAATCATGTACCCCCTAAGATACTCATGGCACCACATTTTAAATATCAACCTTCCCCATCCAATCGTTTTAGCAGTCAATAACTTTATTTAATGTTAATTTTATATGCCTTATAAGCCTCAAGAATTACGATACTCTTAACTTTGAAAAATATATTAAAATAATATATTATTCATTAACGTACAGATGTACGCTCGCGTACAGATGCACGCTCGCGTACAGATGCACGCTCGCCTACAGATGTACGCTTGCGTACAGATGCAATGCACGCTCGCCTACAGAAGTACGCTCGCGTAAAGATGCAATGCACGCTCGCGTACAGGTGCACGTTAGGCTCGTCGAAAAAATATCGTTACATCGATATATCGATATTATTTTTTGTTTCATTACTATCACAAAATAAAGTAGACTTTTGTAGAGTTGATATACAATACTACATATATACATACTATATCTAAAAATTGAATTGGAAATCTAGATCGAAATTATAGCTAATCTACACTTACCTGCTATATAAGCTAAATCTGCACTTACCATAACACGTAGTAATAAGGTCAGCAACCCCACAAGACTCGAAGAAAGTACTAAGTTTACTTCCTGGGTAGAAGACGTCAACGAATTTGATCATTTCCATGAGACCCAATCGAATGACCGCTGCCTTCGTATTATCGCCAAAGCCTAGGCCGTCGACAAAACCTGCTCCTACTGCTACAATGTTCTATAAGAAAACATATACTTGTAATGCTTTGAATCGCTTTTATTTTTAATAAAAACATTTCATTCTCACAGGGAACAGCGTAAATTTCATAAATCATGTAGAATTTACGCCCTTATATTGTTTCAGTTATTAAAAAACAATACTTAGATCTAGAGGTCATATAGTACACAAATTACATAGGAGTAAATATTTATAATAAATTAATATTAGCGAAATTACAACGTAAAAATTATTTCTATTCTTCACGAAGAATTACTTGCAGGTTTGTTTAGAAAAAAGGCTCAAATACTATCAAGGCCATAGAGTTTGCCTTTCCTTATATTATTTTTTGTATATCTATTTTAAAAAACGACAGATATTAAAATAGTAAAAATGTTTTTGCTTTCGATAAAAAAAAGTTACCGCATAAATCGCGACGTTGCGGGAATGTCTACTAGTTCTACTAGTGATTAGCCCGAACACACGAAAAGACAGACATTAAAACATTTTAAAAATGTTGTTGCATGTGTTAGCAAAGATAATGTATTAAAATAAACTCGAAAACTCCGTTAATCTGCAATCGTAAACAGACACTTCAATTTTTTTGTATGTATAGCTTAGTGTATAAATTCGCTATTTTCAAATCAAATCACTATTTTACTATCTATAAAAAACAAATGGTGTGGTGCCAACCAAATTAATCGCTTGTAACTTTGCGCGCTGATAACGTGTGAAAATAAAAACGCCGTGTCATACGATTTATTTAAATTTAGTATATGTCACACACATTCTTATCTTACATTGAAAATATATAAAGACATATAGAATTGTGTACTATCAAAAATCTGCCTCCAAAAATATATGTTTTTCCGTATGTCACATTTACGTAATGGTACTTAATGTTACAATAGTATAGAAGTCTAGGTATCAAAGAAAATCCAAAACTATTAATAAAAGAATTACCAATACAATTATTAAATAAGTTGATAAAAATGATTTTAACCTAATCTAGATATACTTTTACATATGAAAATACATAGTACTATGTATCTAGTCCTAGTATTCAGAAAATGATAATAAAGACAATAACACTGTCATTTTAACAGCTGCACGATCGATAAATAGATAAATATTGTATGACATAAACACATAATGTATTGACATTTCTTATCGGTATGGGAACATTTCTCACTATGTTACATAATTTAAAGTAGAGATGTGATATTTAAAAAATAAACCTTATTTGAAATGCACAATACAAAATATTATATTAATTCGGCAATTGTAAATTTTTACCTTATTGACACAATAAAGAAAAAAATTAATTCTACTATATGTTTCAAGATTACTTAAATTTAAAATTACTAAATTTTAAATTATTAATCAGGAATCACCGCAAGATTTAAAAGATCATGATGTCTGCCGGTAAACTTTAAATTAATTGTCAACCAGCCTGCCAGCCCAGTACGAACAATAGAAGGGAAAGTAAGTGCGCATTTCAGATTGGGCCATTAAACCTACATTTGAGTCCCCAAGTCACAGGCTCTGCTCTAAGCTTTTCTGCCTACAACGCGATTGACACGGCACTTTAGCCTTCTCACAATTAATAAAAAAGAAATTTATCACATTATGCGAGAAATTAGAGTATAGCCACATCATAAATTAAGTTAGGGTCAAAAAGAGATCATATAATTAATCAGTGAAGGTAGATAAGTTCGCTGTTACTATCTTGAGCTCTACGTCGTAAGAATATATAATCTTAGCTTTCAGAATATTGCAATTGCTTTACGATAACAGCTCAACGTTTATCTGCTATATGATAATTCTCATATAATAAATATATTCCTACAAAAATCGAAATGCTTGTAACTTTGACTTTAACAAAGAAATAAAATTTCTAGGCACCAAAATAAAAATAAACAACATGCAAATTATACCTTCAAAGCTCCGCATATTTCCACAGCGTCTTCGTCATCGACCACCACGACTCTGAAGTACTCGGTCTGGATGATATCTCTCATTAGAGGCGCTAACATGACATCGCGACATCCGATTGTTGTCTCACAGAATTTCTCTTCAGCTACCTAAAAGACGTTTATTATAAATTATTCAGTAATTTACCTCTATTTTAATTTATGTATATAGGTACTATTAATAATAGAAAATAAAAAAAAACAAAAGAAATCGACTATGTAACAAAATGGCGACCCGAATCAATACTATTATTAATAATTCTTTAATAAATTTTAAGTTTATTTAGATAGGCAGTAATTCAGTTTACTTATCAATTACCTTGTTTGGAAGTGGTCAAGCAAAACTTGTAAAACTAGTAGCAACAATGTAAGAGAATGCCACACGGAATCAAGGTTTTCCGCTAAGTTTTTATTTTTAAACTGGAAACTTATCAATGTAATTTATAAGCTGGCTGACTGACGTACAGTCAAAAGTTTCAGCATTAAAAGCTCAAATTCGCTAAATTTAAATTTAAATTTCGTCTAAATAATTTTATTAACTAAGAGTGTAGGAAAGCCGTACGAAGTGAATGACGACGGTATATAAAGACACAAATTATTATTTTTTTCTATTTATGCCTTTAATTTAAATAAAAAACATAATACTTCATGTAAATTTTTAACATTGGCTATAGTTGGTATATTAGAATATTAACGCGCTCATTATTTTATCATTGTAACCTACCTTTGATCTTTGTACTGTGTACTACTATATTTCATTATGCGATGAGTGTTTTACTTATTGTTAAGTCATCATATATTTATTTATTTATAACATTTCCACTTAGAACCAATAAGATGATCACATGTGTACGTCAGATAGAGCGAACGGAGGAGTGGCAGAGAAACCCAATTCGAAAATAAATATCTAATTGAGCCCCTCCGAAACCTACACACTCCCCGACTTAAAACTAAAGTTACGAAGGTTTCAAGCGCGGCCTGGTGAGAAGAGCCCACAACAAACTCAACCAGGTTTCCCTAAACCTATTGTGATCACTTCACAAAGGTCATTCTAACTTATGAGCAATTCATTAATTCCATGCCGTTTGTAATGTAATCCTTTACACTATAATAGGATTTATTAATTAATTGCCAAATGCCTTGGACAAATCGCAGAACACTCCTAGAGCGTGACTCCTCCCAGGCTTCAAAAATATTAAGTATTAAGTCAACACCAGCATCGGTTGTTGAGCGACCCGAGTGAATTGGTTCTTATAGAAGTGACTAATTAATTGAGACAAAACTAGTTTTTCAAAAATCTTGCTTAATGTAGTTAGTACTGAAATAGGTCTAAAATTATATATATTTAAATAGTGGAGTGATTTTACTATATTTCATTAGATCAAGAAATACACCACAGTCAACGCAAGTATTAAATATCAACGCCAAATCAGGTGCAACAATGTCAATTAACGATTTATTTATGCTAACAGATATGCCTCACAAGTCATTTGTCTTTTTAACTTTAATCAATTTAAAAATCTTAACAATATCTCGGGCATGTACCTTTCCAAATTTGAACTCAACATTACATTCGGTTACATTATCTCTTAGTAGTGACATGGCGGCGACCGATGAAGAATTCAGAGACTTGGTTATGGAAAATGGAATATCAGTAAAGAAATTTTCGAATGCAGAGGCAACTTCCGCGTCAGATGTAATTGAAGTATTGTTTATAAGTAATTTGAAGTTACTTTGCGTTTTGACACTTCCAGTCTCCTCATTAATTTATTATGTTAATGAAGTCTCGTTTACATATAACATTTTAAGAAATAGTTAGAATAAACGAAAGAAATCTTCCTTTGATAATAATAGACTTTCGGAAAACACTTTCATTGCTGTATTGTTATAACTCTAGCCATTCGCTTTTTTCAGTTGCAATGCTAATGACCTTATAATCCTGAGAAATAGCAAGCACTAAGCTTAAAAAATTGTAAGCTTTCAAAGTAATAATTAGATGAAAATATTTAATTGTAGTGTGTGTGACTAAACTGCCATCTTAGCTGATGACAAAGATGTCATTGTTGATTTGTAATTTAATAATTTTATTTTATAATTTTTTTTCATTGTTATAAATCCTAAGTTCAAGTATAAATGCGGCATTAAATTGTTCTCACCTCTGAAGCAATATTGGCACCCATCAGTACTGCACAAGGAATTTTCAGACATCTTGTAATGATATGTGAGATTAAGTCAATGCCACCACCTTCTGCTATGTCAAAGCCCTGCCAAATTGTATTATACAATCACTACATGTTGCCCAATACATGTTGTCATTATATTTTATAATATTTTATGTTACACAGGTATTTATGAGAATGCTTTATTTTAATTTCAATTTAAATAATTAACATTAATATGTGTGTAAATAGAATAGCAACTTATTACAGTATTATTGGTCCATTATAAGAATAGATTTTATTTAATGTATATTCTATCTTTTAGATAATATTTAGCAGTAAGAAAATTTATAATGCTTTCTACTGGAATTGTTTAATTCAATGCAATCTAAGATACAAAGTTCACAAGCAAATAATCTTTCTTTGAATTATGTTAAGTATTCTTAAATTTTGATAAGCATCCTTATATTGTTAACTATAAGATCTTTTTATTATAATACCTTTATGAGGGATAATGCAGCTGCAGTTGGTTTGATTTTTCCTAATAAAGTTGAACATATGGTGCGTACAAACTGATGTGGAACCACAAATATTAATAAATCTGCATCTTTAGCTGCATCCACAAGGTCAGGAACAGCCACCTAATTTAGATTATCAAAATATATGTAAAGTTTATCAGTATCAAAAATATTACATATTTTAGAAACAAATTTTAATAAATTATAAATATTTGAAATACTATATTCAAGAAAAAAAATTGTGAGTAACAATGGCATTGAAAGAGTTCCAGTTAGGAAGTAGATCAAAAATAAACTAAACATGCGGAATACATGCTTCTAGTGCCAATTAATGATAACTAATAAGAAATTGTTAAATTTCATACTCACAACATTTGGTGGCAACTTATGACCTGGTAAATATTTAACATTTTCATGAGTTTCATTTATGATTTCAGTTAATTTTTTGCCATCTATCATTTCCTCATAAACCCACATAGTTACCCTATCTTCAAAGTTAGATAATCGAGCCGCATTTCGACCAACAATTTTAGCAATTGCAGAGCCCCTAAGAAATATTCATAATCATCACATTATAAAAATCACCGAACTTAAATTTTGCTTACAAATATAAAGAATCAGCTCAAAATTTTTGGATAAATACATTATAATAAAATATATAATTATTATTTTACAATATATCTCAAAAATTCCTTAGGAAATTATACTTCACTTGTTATGTCATCAGACATCACTTTGTGTATTATAAGGTAAACAAGATGTTATAAGTAATTAAGTAGTTACATAAATGAAACCTTACCAATTCCCTGAACCTACAATACAGACACGATTTTTAATTTGTTTTTCAGCCATTGTTTAAGATTTAATTGTTATTTTATTTCAGAATATAATTGACTACTTCTAAAACTTTCAAAATTATCACGTATGAACACGCTCACACAACGTAACTAAATAACTACACTAAAATTGCTCAGCTAATAAAACTCTAAGTTCTAACCGAGACTTTTATACAAACGCAATGTCAATTGCATCTGACAACTCGACGACGTTATCAATATGAAGAGTAGATCTGAGGAGGACTCTGTAAACTGAAAAGGGTCTACAAAAAGGAAACAATTAATGTAATGCCACAGTATCAAGTGGAAGAATAATAGAAAATAATTCTTCGTAGGAAAGTAAATAAAAAAGATAAAGATAAGCAAAGAATAATTTTATTGCGTATATATTTTTGCCATAAATCACAAAAAATATTTAATTATTTTTTTTTAGCACTTCCACTTGCTTCAGAAGAGACAATTATTTGTTGTTTGTGTAAGTCCCGTGTGTAATATGAAGGCAATTCATTGTAAGAATATTTATACAGGTTACTAGCAGCTTAAATGTATAATTTTATTAAATTATTAATTTTGTAATAAATTTAGGTGATACAAAACAATTATATTTTTAGAACCGTTTTCTAGTACATATTATGGATTTAATTTAATCGGCACAATTTACTTATTTAGTAACAAAATTTTACTTTGTTAAAAATACTGTTTTAAAATACTTGTAACATATCAACTGTCATTTGTCAACGTGACATACTGCAAAACTTTGAAGTTTCATACATGATGAATTGTATTTAATAAAAATTACATAATTATTATTGAAGTAAATAATACAAAGAAAAATGCTTAAGTATGTTAAAGTAATAAATATAAATAATATACTCAATAACAAACTTGAAAGCTTGTATGTAAGTTTTTATTATGATAAAATTTCAGATTTGGAATTAAGTCTGCCATACTTGGTTCAGCTGTATATTATACAGTTGAAAAAGGAGTATGGAGAGATAGTGCTACAACAAGTGAGCTTTATGAAGAACTTGAAAAAGGAATATCCCCGTATGTAGGTGATTTTAAGAAGCAAATTCCTTATGAGGTATGTTATTTATGATATTAAATGAACTTTAGCATTAAGCAAGAAAGTTGATATTTACTCCAGAAATATTTTTTTCAGCTTCCTCCTTTACCATCAAACGACAAATTAACATATTTATGTAAATATTACTGGAACAGTGGAGTCAAAGCTTCCTTTAGATTTTTAGTAGATCTTCCTTCACATGCTTCAAATGCAGCTACTAAAACTTATGACTTAATTTCTGCTTCGTTAAACCCTGTTGAACCCAGTACAGATCACAGTCAAGAAAATGCAAAGTAATTCATATTATAATTCATTAGTGCAAAACAAAATTAACTTATTAAATCTGTTAAGATAAAATTGTTTTTTTTTTCCTTCTCCCTAAAATGTATTCATAACCTTTTTTTATTTTTGTTCATCAATTGCTTCTTTCAATTTAATTGAATTAAGATTTATTTTCCTTTTTTAACATATGTAATTTAGAACAAAAAATCTATTTTACAAAAAAAATTGTGAAACATATTTTACTTCACAAAACTTGATATGGTGTTGGTCCAACTTATTAATAATTTTAAAGTATAAAATTTTGGAGGTATTTTCAATAGAATATTTAATTTATTAAATATTAATTATATGTATTAGATATATTAATAGATGTTTAAAACAAGTAAATAATGTTAAATACATATAAAATAATTAATTATATAAACACAATCAAATGTATAATATTATGCTAAACATATATGAAGGGGTAAAAAAAATAACCAATACAAAAACAGTCCACAACATGTGGCACATTTTGATTTATTCCTTTCTCATGTCACACATTACACTTTTCCAAATTGTTAGATCCATAAATATGACCAATAAACAATCATTCAAATCTTAATATATCTAGAAAATTTGTTGCACAAAACCAAATATCTTTTTACTTAGAAACTAATTGGAATATTTATGGACATAGCAAGTACACACTACCATTTCAAAATGTTCATATAGGAATAGTAAATTTGAAAAATGAAAAATTTTGTTAAAAAAGTTAATTAGCCTAATGTAAAAAAATTATTGATTGTTAAAAGAATACTAACATCATCGAAAAAATTACTGTCAAGAATTACGAAGTTTTGTGCATGTTTAAAACAGTATTGAATTGTCTAATCAGGAATGGTCAATAATGTGTAAAGAATGCATGTATGTATCTAAGTTAATAAAATATGTTATATGTACAAATATAGTAAATCTTTTATTGTTATTACTCAAAATGTAAATAAAACAAAAATTTTAAGACAAAAAATTACTGCTAAACATAAGACTATTGGTGTAGAATGTAATTCTTACAAATGTGAGTAAATTATATTTTAATGTCTCAATACAATAAATGTAAAAGGAAATCAGCTTGTCCATAAACATTTAAAAATTAATAATAATTTTGCAGCTCATGCCACTCTCATACTCTGTCAATTCAATGAACAATACTCAATGAAAGATATGTAAAAAGGTACTATTGCTTATGTTATTAATGTATGTGTGTGGTATTTGGAATTCATGTTGTAATCTTATAGTGTGTGAACTCTATTTGAATTTTCCTTGAAATATAAGTTTAAAATGTTAAAAATTATAACCATGAAGATGTATGTAGTTTGTTAATCAATTTGTATTGATTTTTTTATATACTTTAGAATTATGTTATTCAACAAGTTTTCTCTATATAATATAATAACAATTTGGTTAACAATTTTACACTTTATGTTTACAACATGAAAGGAAATAGAAAACTGATTGATTTAAGTGCCCACAGATATTATGTGAAATTTGTTGTTAGGCTGCTGTTTCAACTTCCATTGGTTCTTCAGCACCAGCTTTCTTTTTCTTCTTCTTGTTTGACTTTGCAGATGAGTTCAAAAGGGCCTAAAGAAATAAATTGTTTGTTTAAAGAGTAAATATTAAGTTATTAGTAATTGTACATTATATTTAAGTAATAAAATGTTGTAATGATTCAAACCAAAGAGTAAATTAAAAACAAATTAGCTCAAAAACATTACTGATGATTTGCCCTGTGCTTGTTCAAAACAAACTATTAAAAAGTATATTTTGAAAGATAACAGGGTTTAATAAATAAATATATGCAATGTTTCTACATAAAAAATGTTGAAATAAAGTACACACAAAATAATGTAGCTTTTACTCACATTAAGTTCAGGATCTTTGATTATGCGTTCAGTTTTACACTGACTCTTGTCAAATGGAAGTCCTGTGATACGATGTGTGCCACTAGGTAACAACAGTGCTGTAAATTTGAACTGTGCTACAATTTCTCCTGGTCTTTCATACAACACCTGTAAAGAAAACATATAATTTCATAAATACAACATTTGTTTATCAAACTCTAGCTTATTGGTTAAAGATTCGGCAGCTTTAAGTTATGAAATGTACTATTTTATTTAATCAAACCTCTCTATTATCATCTTACCTGGAAAGGTTCAATTAGTTTGTGGTTTACACATTCAACCACACCAAGTCTTGCACTAGTTTCTTTGTCAAAACTACGCAGGTTGAAAGGCATTGATCCATGTTTGTTGCGAACCTAATAGAAGAATATGTTCAATTAATACTGTTATATAAATAAAAATTAAAAGCATATTTATGTGACAATTATGACTGTAGTAATAATCTATGCCTATGTCTGTAATCGGCAAACATTGGTTCAAACTTATTACATTTGTTTTATCCCCAAAATAAGAAGCAATATCAATTTTAATATTGGCTGTCATATATTTCAGGGAGTTACAAAAAAATTACACAAATTTAATTGAATAATGTTAACACCAACTTAACTAAAGATAAATTTAAAAAATTCTATGTTTAGTAATTACCTCACTGTAGAACATTCTCGATGCTTTCAATTTTAGCTGGTAAATTTCATCAGTTTTCTTGTATATTGTACACCTTGTATCCATTTCCCTCCCCTAAAATTAAAATATTCAATTTAATTATTAATAATTTTACATTTACATACAATTAGTATGAATTTACATTCATTTGTACAAACAAATCCAGCTCAATAAATAGATGATTAAAAATTATACTTACAACACCTTCTCCAGTAGAAATAAGTACATCCATAGCATAAACTTCATAAGTTTCAAAAGTGGCCTTTTCATGCTCTTTTCTTTGGGCCTCAGATGGGTTTTGAATGATGCTTTTTTCACCATCAATACGAAATTGCTTTAATTGATGAGAAAGCATGCCTTCTATGGGTTTGCAACCATATTCAGTACTAATTTTTTGAACAACATCTGTTACTGCATAGTTCTATGTAACAAAAAATATTCTTTAATAATTTCACACCAACATGTTAAAAAATAAGTATTAAAGTATATTTGTTTCAATTTTAAAGTAATACTAACCTCATTGCCAGGTCTTAATAATCTCAAGGCGGCCTCACTAGCATAATGTGCAGCAAGAAGGACATCTGCAGCTCTTCCAGAAGCCTCCCCGCCACCAACTATCACTGTGTGTGCTACAACTGCTATGAAACCATCAATATGGGCACCTAAGTCACTAAAAACATATTAAGTGAAAGAAAAATGTTCTAAGTAAACAAAATATAACTACACTATTATTATTACTATGTTTGTACTTATTAATAAATTGAATTGTATGTAACATTTCAATTTAGAGTTCATACTACTATACTTTTCCCTGATTACTGCCAGATCAATTACTAAACTAACCTGGAAAGAATTCAGGGCAGATAAAACAAAATATACAATATACTTAAATTGTGAAACACCATGAGCAAAAGGTTTGTGGAAGTTTATCAAATTTAGGCAATGTGTAATTCATTGATAATAATAAGACAGAGATTTTGAATGATTAGCTTGCAGCTTACATTTTGGCAAGATCCCCTTGTTTCAATATATAATCAGCTTCACTGGGTATTGGAGAAAAATGACATATACAATTATTTACAGAAACGCATGTTGAAAATGCGATTCCTTTTTTAGAATCTTTTTCTTTCTTAAAAACCTTAGACGTTTCCTCCAAAAGCAAATTATCACCGAATTCACATATTTCTCTTGCTGATGCGTCTGGTACGCATTTGGCAATTACTTGTTCTAGAACACCTGAAATAGGGTAATAGCATATATTTAGTATGGAAATTTGGGTACGCATGGCATGTTAGGTTAATGATTTGAAAGTTATGGAAAGCGGCACCACACCGTCCGCATGGTGATGACACGCGTCCAATTCCACTTAAACGTGCATGTATTCCGGACGCATAATTAATAAGTAAAAATAATAATTAATGAAACAGCTATCGTGAGAACTTACGGTTAACAATTTGTCCTGCTAATTTGTACTTGGTAACAACCAAGTCTTCTGCAATCGTTTTCTCCACTTCTTTATCGTCAGCCATTTCTCAAAACTATAGTTTGGTTATAAAGGTACTGCTCGTTGGTTGGCCAGTTATATGTCAATCACGTGACTGTGACGTACCCCAAAAATGGCGGGTAAATTTATTTCCTGAATAAAAATTAAATATGAAAAATAATAAATATTTGTATTTATAATATATTACTTGAGTATGTTAAAATTATACCAATAAGCTATATTCTTGAAGAAAAACATGAAGAAGGTAGAACAAATTATGAAAGTAAACAAAAGCTCAATTTTTCTTTTAATTAACAACATTAAAATATACTTCAACATATTGTATATACATATATAATTAAAGTAATGCACCTTTATTTATTGTATAAATTTTCATAATTTCGTTCTGTTTTATAGTTAAAAAAACTTAACTACTATTATGATGATCACTTTATTCGTCTGTCGTTTTTTATCCAGCTGTCATAATTATCTTTAAGGAACGTGTGATCGTCAAGTCAAAATTTATAGAAAGCACAAAATAAAAGACACATGAATAAATAACTAGAATTTTGCAGTGGGCTACAGAAAACTTACATTTTCTCTTTTTTCTACTTTAAAAATTGCTACTAAATTGTTAAATAATAGTTTAAAAATTTTATATACCTATTTTCTCCGAGTACTATTAAACTAAGTTACTAAATAAATTAATGAAACATGAACTATATACCCATATTATTATATTTTGGCTAATATGGATTCTGAACTATTTTACGAAGGATTACGTGTGCTTAAAAAATCCTTATTAACGATTACACAATTATTTGAAATTTAATATTGCCGACATAAACTGCAATCTACTATCACGCACACATCACTAAAAGTCATAAATGAAGAAACATACATTCAAACTTCAAAGTCAATCTTCGAAGTTCGTAAGTCTCAAGAAAATCTAACATTAATGATGAAATTAAGCAATAAAAAATGATAATTTTAATTAAAATGTATGATTATTATCACAGAATTATATTAAATAAGTTTATATGATATATAAAGAAATTTAACTTATATCAGGGTAAATATAAAATAAGTAAGTATTTAGATTTATTTATTTACAATGTAATGTCATTTATATTCTATTAATTAATAAAGATCAAAAATGTTATGTGGTATTTTTATTTACTGACTTTACTTTTAGTATGTCTCCTAATACGGAAGACCTACTTCTTATGTTAGATGAAAAGATTAAATATGGGGAAGATCTTATTCAAAAACTTCAATGTATAGAGCATGTGGATGGAGTTTTAAAACTACAAAGAAAAATTTGTCAAGAGGTAGATTTCCTCAAGCGAGTAAGTATATTCTTAATTTAAATAAAAATAAACAATCTTCAAGTTTGTTCTTTTATATAATTTTACTATTTGCAGTTACAGAAGTCAAAGAAAGTGAAAAAAGAACAGTTATCATGTTCCAATCTAAGACATTTAGGAGCAATGGTCAACTGTGCACTAAGACCTAGTGTTATTTCTGTATGTAAAATATTCCATATTAATGATGAAAGCAAACTATTGGTTGATATTATAAGTGAAGAAGGAAAAATATGGACTAAGGGTGTGTCTTACTTTGCCGTTTGCACATTTTATCAAATGTGATATAAATTCCTTGTATTTAAATTTAAGTTTTATATTGTTATATTAAAGTTTATATGAATGCTCACAATCATAATTTTGTTATTTCAGTAATCGCTAGAAATCCAAAGTCACTGTCGGCATTAAGCTCAGGCAAAGCTTCATATGGGGCAAGGTCTATTCTTGATCAAGCAGATGATTATTTAAATTGTGCAAAATTATATCCTTGTATGTATCAGTCACCAAAGGTAAGAATTGTTATTTTCAGTGATGTAGTAGTTGTAAGATTTCCATCAAATAACTCCTTCAAGTATTTTATCTAATAGTTTTGGTATATATTGGTTTTCGGTTGCTGTTCATAATACAAAATTAACACTATATTTCCCCGTGTTGCTCTGAGTTGTCTTTGTTCTTGAAGTATGTTTTTTTCCATTTTTATGGAGGTTGAAATTATTGGTTTTATGATGGAAACTTTTTTATGACTAAAAATTTTTGATTAAAGCTATATATAAAATTAATTATATAAATTTTGAGTATTATAAATTTTATTTATAAGCTTCAAACCATTTAACATTTACCAAAATGGCATTTACATATTTACAAGGATGTCAGGGTAAACATGTTATGATATATCATGTGTATAGTTAAAAAATATCTATAGTTAAAATGATTCCTAAGCCTGGGAAGCCACCAACAGAAGTGACGTCATATAGACCCATCAGTCTACTCCCCTTGATATCCAAAGTGTTTGAGAAACTTGTTCTACAACGAGTTCATCCAATACTTGAAGAACAAAAAGTAATTCCGAACCATCAGTTCGGATTCCGCTCGCACCATGGTACTGTAGAGCAAATCCATCGAGTTAGTCACACCATCCGACAAGCATTGGAAAGTAAGAAGTACTGCTCTGCTGCATTCCTGGACGTACAACAGGCATTTGACCGAGTGTGGCATAAAGGGCTGTTATACAAATTAAAACTGTGCTTACCAAATACTGTTTACATGATTCTAAAATCTTATCTTCAAGATCGCATGTTCCAGGTCAAGATTGGAGATACTCTATCATCTGTATACCAAATAGAAGCCGGAGTCCCCCAGGGATCAGTGTGGGGCCCGATATTATATACAATATATACAGCTGATTTGCCATTTAGTAATGACGTAATAATAGCGACCTACGCAGATGATACAGCACTACTCTCATGTCACAAAGACCCCCACACGGCATCTCTAAAATTGCAAAGACACCTTGACAAAGTGGGAAAATGGTTTAGGAAATGGAGAATGAAAGCAAGTGCTGCAAAATCAACTCATGTTACGTTCACCCTAAAGCGAGAAGAATGCCCACCGGTAAAACTTGATGGTATTGAACTACCCCAGCAAACATCTGCAAAATACCTGGGAATGCACCTGGACAAGAAGCTTACGTGGAGAGATCACATTAAGGCTAAGCGAGATCAAGCAAACATCAAATTTAAGGAGTTATACTGGCTAATAGGCAGACAGTCCTCACTTAGCCTGGAAAACAAACTTAGTCTACAAAAGTATAATTAAACCTGTTTGGACATATGGTATCGAGCTATGGGGTTCGGCTAGTCATTCCAATATTGAAATACTACAACGCTTTCAAAATAAAGTTTTGAAGACTTTAACTGGCGCACCATGGTTTGTAAAGAATACAGAGGTACACGAATATTTGGACATGCCAACAGTCGAAGACCAGATAGACAAGTCTTGTGACGCGTACAAACAGAGACTGAAACTTCATGTAAATGAATTGGCAAAAGAACTCATGAATAATGAACATAGCATATTTCGATTGAGAAGGTCCAGACTAGCTTCTATCTGAAGCTATTTTTAAATATGAGTTGACACACCAGTGGGTGTGCTTAATCTCAAAACATATTTTAATGTCGCAAGCAAATTTGATTATAGCTGTAAGGTTGATTGCAAATAGAAGGAAGGAAGGAAAAAAAAAAAAAAAAAAAATATCATGTGTGGATATCAAAATGGTATCAGCTCGACATATTTGAATTAGAAATTTATTTAAAATAAAAACAGTTGAATGAGATTCCATAAGGTGGTGGATGTTACAAGTCTGCCTGAATATATTGTAACATGTTAATATATCACAAACGCTGGCTCTTATGAGCCATATCTCATGTTCTTAACATGTTTACAGGTTATCTTTGAATTTGCTAGTGGTATTGAGGAGACTCTTGCAAATAAACTCAAAACATTGGGAGTTACAATAGTAGGAAATATTTTACCAGACTCTAATTATGTGGAAGAACTTAATGACTCATATGAATCAAGTGATGAAGATTCAGACACAGCTAAGTAATAATTTTTTTGTATTATATATTTAGATATACATGTCAAATATATAGGCGGTACTGTAAAGAAATCTATATTTTTGATAAATTATATGATTCATCTGGTTACTATATTTAGTTATTGTGTTATTTTAATTGTTTTAAATTAATTATACAAGCTAATTAGAAAAATATTAGAGAAAAGAGAACAATACATATAGTTTTCTAATATTTATTCTTGTTTTTAGTCAACCAGTAAGTGTAGGTTATATAGCTCATGATATGGAAGAAAATCACAATATAAACTTGTTGAATCTAGATGTGACTGCGATGATGGCATATGTAAGCAACATGACAAATGGTCATTGCCATTTTGTATTTAAACAGGAGGTTCTCACTCAACAATCTGCCTGGGAGGCTGAAAGACCAGTCAAACCTATATTAGAGAAGTTGTTTAAAGGTATAATAATAATTAAATGAAATTTAATTATTAATTTTTATTTAAATTGAATAGGCTAGTTCACAATGTGGCTAAAAAAGTGTTAATGATTGTCGTCTGATGATGTTACCACTTAAGAACAATAACTTGTAAATAATCACACATTATTATATAAAAGATATTAATAGTTATGACAATGATGTAACATGGTTGTTTACATATAATCAAAGAAATTTATTGTATGAAATGTAACACACATTTGTATACTATAGTCTATTTTAACAGCTAC
Organism: Dione vanillae; assembly: GCA_037178615.1. NCBI lineage: Eukaryota > Metazoa > Arthropoda > Insecta > Lepidoptera > Nymphalidae > Dione > Dione vanillae. Next base: position 1,048,919 of record JAZFAU010000106.1, read on the forward strand.
TAATTTTATGAAAGCAGACAGCAAAAACTTATGTATCATATAAGCAACAATTATAGTTGTGATACTATTCATAAGTAATTTTAATTTCCATCACAATAAAATAATTACGTATTCTTGTATTACAGTGTGTTTAAATTTAAAAGATAAAACTTTCTCTCCATAAACACAATTTGCAAAATGATAAAGACTTAGAATTAGCTTAGAATTAGCTTACATAGACAACCATGTTATGAACACTATTCAAATTACGAATTAACAAGAAAATATTTATAACAACCTTTTATTTAGATAAAACTTTGATATGCTGCAAGACCGCATGGGATAGTTTTAAAAAAATTATTGACACCTTAGGAGGACCTATGGAAAGAAAACGTGCAGGTGAATTAAAAGAGCAACTTACAATTTACGAAGATGATTACGGAGGTAAATATTATCACGAGATAAAATATATATGACTTGTATTTTTTGATTTTACAAAATAGTAAAAAATACCCCAGTGGGAATGGAGAAAGCAGGGACTAAGCAACAGAGTGTCTTAACAGTAGTTCCCACGGTCCCTGCAATTCCCTCTGCCTGCCCTGCCATGCGGGATAAAGCGTGAAGCTAAAAAAGAAGTACCACCAATGTCAGTAGTGATAAAACACTCAGTTCCCCACTCTGCCCAATTCTGATATATAGCGTGTTGAGTTGCAAAACTTAATTTTTTTATAGCGCGGAAATGAGATAATGAGATTCATTCTTCACAAATAGGAATCGAACCCACAACAGTGCTTACCGTGTCGTTGTGCCGCTGCGCCTCGACCACACTACGACGGTACATTATATATATATGTTTAATTTTTTGATTAGGCAAAGATGACTATCCAAGGAGTAATTTAAAAGTACGAGGAAATGTTCGTTTAAGATCAAAAATAATTTTTAATTTCGGACATAGAATTAAAGCTCTCACTGTATCTGCTAATGAAGGATTCGTAAGAGCAGCAGCACAACAGGTAAGCTAATTACAGATAATATATATCTTCACTTTACTTTTATTGTTCAAACATAGAACACAAGATAAATCTCCTGTACAAAAGAAAAAAACTACCAAACGTGCGGCATTCGGGCCTATCATGTATGTATATAATAAATTATAATTTTATGTATATTTTTAAGTAAATTATGTAAGTACTTATGTATTTTATATGTTTAATGTTTACAGGGAGTCACATATGCCACTTTTATTCACGAATCTCGTGCCTTAACTGAGGGAAAAGAGGAGACTGCTACAAAAGTATGCTTATGATGTTTTGAAAACAAGTTTGAATTTAGAAGCGCAGAACATCATACAATTATTGTGTTCTTACATAAATGTGACACCATGTTATATTTTTATTTATAACAGTAATGGTAAATTAAAGAATATTTGGTGCTTAATGTTACTTATTCATTAATCACCTTTATGCTTTACCTTACATATAATAAGGCACTACTTGACACTAACTTCTACCTTACCTTACCTAGAGACAAGGCACAAAGTACCATATTGACATGAATATGACAACATATGTATTTGTACAAAATAATAAAAATATTTCATTAAAAAAAGGCGACCTTTTAAAAAAACCAGGTCTCAAATATCTCGCATGCTAATTGTATATAGTATATAATGAATATAATGAACCGCATTCTGCTACCAAAAAATATATATTGAATAGTGGGTAGGGGTCAGCAATTGTGGAAGCGTGCTGAAGTGGAGGTTATTTATTAATTATTTACTTTATAGTCGGTTTTAGGATAATAGAAATTGTACAGTACCTTATCTTCATAATTCACAACACAAGCACTGATTGTTCACGTGGAATGCTTCACTTGAGTCTTCTTCACTAGGGGTTACTTGCACTATTATCTTTTGTAGGTTTGTCTTTGTCAGGTTCAATATCAAGAGGGAATACACAAAAAGGGAAATCAAATAAGGTACTACTATTACCGACCGCTCGCGCCGGGAGTTGGCACAAGACTTTGACGACAACCCGCGCGGGGATCATCGCAGGGGGCGGCACAAATAGGAATAAACATAGCCCCCGCCCTAAACATCTAATGTTTACGAGAAAATGGGAGTAGCTAACTAATAGGTAGACGAACTAATTTGGTTAAGGCTCTCTTTAGGATACCTGTCGATGTCTTAACATCGACCACACGCACAACACTATCTTTACCAGGATAAATTTGGGAAATGCGACCACGTCGCCACTGTAAAGGGGGTAAATTATCATCTTTTATAAGGACTAGCTCGCCTACTGTTGGAGGATTCACTGGATCAGTCCACTTCTGCCTAGTCTGCAGAGTGTATAGGTACTCTAACTGCCACCGCGACCAAAAATGTTGAGTTATCTGTTGCACTACTTGAAAACGGGTTAAACGATTAATTTTTACATTGTTATAGGGATACTCCGGCAAAGCACTAAGAGGTTGGTCAATCAAAAAATGACCAGGCGTCAAAACTTCTAGATCGTTAGGGTCATTAGATAAGGGACATAACGGCCGGGAATTTAATACCGCTTCAATTTTAGCAAAAATTGTAGTTAATTCCTCGAATGTTAAAGGAGTTCCATAAACGACCACCGACTCTGATGATTCTTTCTTTGTCAAGAAAGAGTGAGAGTCGTCTTAGGGAAGACCGCAAGGAAACGCCACGTTTTAACAAACTCAGCTCATCAGAAAAACAATAAGACTGTACTATTTTTACTAAATACAGGAGTGCACGCTTTCTTTCTTGGGTAGATAAAGATACAGATAGCTCAACGGGTAAGTTTCGGGTTTTATTTACAAATCTCAACATATAACAGGTCACGCCAATTAATTTTGTAAAGGAACTAAAACGTTCAAGTAAGAATAATGGATCAGGTGCAGGTAAGGAAGTAGTGGTTAACAAACAACGAAGTCCGGGAAGATTAGGATCAGAATCAGTATTAGACTCTGCAACGGGCCACTGGGTGTGAGGAAGTAATAACCAGGTACAGGACCACCATAAATAATTTTTAAGTAAGGTTGATGCTGTTAATCCACGGGATGCACAATCGCTCGGATTCACATTACCAGGAATATGCCGCCACTCCGATTGAACTTCTGAGCAAGATATCTGGGAAACTCGATTGGCTTCAAAAGTTTGTAAGTTATGAGGAGGGGTCTTAAGCCAGGCCAACACAATTTTACTATCGGTCCAGGTAGTGATGGAGTCTAACTGGATTGACTTTCGTAATTCAGGGACGACATGATTAATTAATTTAGTAAGCAGGGTAGCACCAAGTAATTCTAATTTAGGTATAGTCAATCGGGTACGTATAGGGGCAACTTTAGTTTTAGAAATTAGGAGATGAACTGAACACTGGCCTGAAGGATTTTCTGCTCTTAAATACACTACTGCGGCAAAGGCGGATTCTGAGGCATCACAGAAACCATGTATGGAATAGGAAAAGGAACTGTCAGTAAAGACACGCCGCGGGATTGAAATATCTTTAACACACTCAAGGTTTCTAATAAAAAGGTTCCATTCTAGGGTTAGCTCAGGGGTAAGTACATCATCCCAGGAAAGGCCAGACAACCACAATTTCTGTATAAATAATTTTGCTTTTAATACAACAGGGGATATCCAACCGCAAGGATCATAAATTCTGGCTATTAAGGACAAAACCTTGCGCTTTGTGACTGTCTCAGTAGGTTGAAATGAAAAACGGTAAGTAAATGCATCACTGGTGGGGTTATAAAGGACACCGAGGACTGCAAATGTTTGAGTGTTATCAGGGTCTTGAAAAGAGTGAGACAGCTGCAGATGATCTGAAGGTAAGTCTGCGAGAAGTTCAGGTTTGTTACTAATCCATTTCCTAAGCTCGTAACCACCACAAGTCATAATATTCTCAAGTTCAGATTTAAGGATACGAGCATTTTCAAGGGAATCCGAACCAGTAAGACAGTCATCAACGTATACATCATTCTCTAGGACTGCAGCAGCTTTGGGGTAAGTATCACGTTCCTGCTCAGCTAACTCTAATAATGTACGCATTGCAACGTAAGGACTAGAACGCAAACCATAAGTTGTAGTATTTAGGGAATAGGTGAGTAAGGGATCAGAAGGGGATTCACGCCATAAAATAAGTTGGTATTTACGATCATCCTGATGTACCCACGACATACGGAACATCATGCGTATGTCTGCCACAAACACAACGACATGCTTACGAAAGTTAAGGAGGATTAGACTAATGTCCTTTTGTAATTTAGGACCACTATGTAGGCACTCATTAAGTGAGATACCGTTAGACGAGGGACAACTACCATCAAAAACAACACGTATTTTAGATGTGTCTCCGGTCTTAAAGACACCATGGTGGGGAATAAAGTAATGTTCACTGGGTAAGGGGAAGGGATAAGCACTCATATGATTTAACTCAATATACTCACGCATAAAAGAAATATATTTATCACGTAATTTAGGGTCCGCGTTTAAACGCTTCTCGAGGCCAAGGAAACGACGGATAGCTGTAGGTTTAGATTCTCCAAGAGTAGGTCGATCGTTCAGGAAGGGGAGTCTCACAATGAACCGACCGTCAGTGTGACGGGAGGTTGTACTTTTAAAAAATATCTCACACACGTTATCTAAGGGGTTAGCAATCATAGGTTGAGGGGTCTCTTCGACCTTCCAGAATCTCTCGATGAGACGGGATAAGGATATTCCAGTCATGGGGGGCTCCAATTCACCATAATCGGCAGCGACTGGACCGCAAACAATATAACCAAAAATTGTAGATAAAGCAGTAAGGCCGTTAAAGTTAAATATTTTATCTTGTAATAAAAGCGCGCCGAACACGTCAGCACCCAATAGTATATCTATCGGGCCAGGCTTATTATAGGTAGGGTCAGCAAGGGAAAAATCACTATTAGGAAAAAACACAGACTCAGGGAATTCAAACTCAGGATGCGTACCGGCAATCACATCTATAACCATAGCAGAGGTTGACACCTCAGGGAAGGAATTATACAAAGGTTTAAAACACAGGGAAATAGAACCACGGGAAACCACTAAAGGAATATTACCTATGCCACGTACAGGGGCACAGGAGGGGGAGATGGTCAAATTGAGGTAATTAACAACAAGATCGGTTGTAATGAGGCAACCCTGGGCACCGGTATCACATAAGGCACGCGCTTCAATAAAATAGCCACTAGCAGTTTTAACGTGTAATTTAACAGTAGGCAATAATATAAGGGAATTGGGTGAGATATTCAGGCAAGGGGAAGGGGGAGTAATACAAGTATCTAGCTATGTGGGTCTATCTTCTCTATTATAGGAATTATCACGATATCTTATAATATTTTCAACCTGTCTATTATTTTCAACCTGTCTAGGTTGGGGCGGAGCATTTTCTCTGGGGGGAGAAGCTCTCTGGGAATGTCGTTGGGGGGAACGCTGGAGTTGCGAAGGGGAATATTTCTTATGCTGGCCCCCGCCCATATGGGGACCGCGGGTAGAAGCAGGACAGGTACGCGGATAATTGCGTTTATCAAATTTGGAACCACAATTATAATTGCGATTGGATGAGGTAGGATACATTGGGTTACGGGAATCATTAAAACATAGCATAGTGTGATGGGATGAGCGACCGCAGGTTGAACATTTGTAGTCCCGCTTGCACATAAGGATTGAATGTTTGTCCAAACACCTATAACATAACCGGGAATGTTTTACAAATCCCGATCTTTCTCTAGGATTCATAGCTCTAAATTCTGGACATTCACGGAGGTAATGGGAAGAGGAAGCACACAGGTAACATTTTTTACTATTATTTATTACAGGTAACATTTTTTGTCTATTGTTTAATATAGGGGAGGGAGGAGCCGCAAAGTAAGTATGTTTAGGTATAGTACTTTTAAATTTCGTCAGGTTAGAATCTACAAGGGAGGTGTTGCCAACGTTGTCATGGTGACGACATTCGTCTTCCAAAAAGGTAATAAGATTTTTAAAGGTAGGTAATTCATTAGCGTCACCGCCATAACAACGCTCAAAACGGGATTTCAAATCAGAGGGAAGCTTAGTCAAACATATATGTACTAACATGTAAGACCAATAGGATACGGGTAAATCTAAACGCTCTAAACAGCGATAGGCAGATAACAAGGGGTTCAAAAAGGCCGCGCGCAAACCTGTAAATTTATTCGAAATATCCGGCAGGGTAAGTATCTGGGTTATGTAGGTATCAGCAAGAACCCGTGTATTGTGATACCGCTGTTTCAACAACTCACGAGCAACTTCATAGTTGCCTTCTTCAATTTTTAAATGTAGCAACAACCGCTTAGGTTCATCTGCTAAGGATCCAACTAAGTACTGCAATTTCATTGTGGGGGTTAAATGGTGTTGGGAATCTACTACACTGTCAAACTGATCAATAAAACTTATCCAGGAATCAGGCCGTCCATCAAACTTAGGTATAGGTAAGTCAGGTAATCTATTATAAGTAGTTCGCTCAGTAAAATTTTTACTACTCATTCTTACGGGTGTACTGGCCATGACAGGATCAACTACGGGAGCAGGTGGGCACAACTCTAATTGACGCACCCGGAGGTCGTCTATCTTCTTATATACTAAACGCACTTCCTTTTTTACATAACTAATTTCTTGGTAATCGATAGCCGGGTCTAACCCACCCAGGAGCACTGAGGACGCGTTTACAAATGAATTACAATGAGAATCTAAATCCTTGAACCTAATTAATAACCTAGGTATTTCAGATGTACCAAGAAGTTCCGAGGTATCGGTAATCCAATCGGAAACAAAGCGTATCACACCTATATTTTTTCTATATTCCGCGCTTTCCGTAAATAAGGAACATTTTACTGTTTCATCATGAGTAGCCATTTTAAATTATCAAATAAACTAATAACTGAACGAAAATATTAAAAATTAATAAACGCGTGATAAACAATGAACCCACTACAACCGCGCGAGATCAGAAATCAAGTAAACAAATAACTCAACTAAAATATTAAAAAAATAATAAACTCGTAATAAACAATGAACCCACTACCAACGGGCGAAATCAGAAATCAAGTAAACAAATAACTCAACTAAAATATTAAAAAAATAATAAACTCGTAATAAACAATGAACCCACTACCAACGGGCGAAATCAGAAATCAAGTAAACAAATAACTCAACTAAAATATTAAAAAAATAATAAACTCGTAATAAACAATGAATCCACAACAGCTGGCGAGATAAGAAACCAGTTACGGTCAAGTTCAGGGACGCGTCGCATCTACATATATCGCAATACAACAAAATAATATAATATACAATATGACTACAATTAAGGCTTAAGCTTCATTTAAATAAAAATAAAAAAAAAGGGTGACAATAAAAGTGTAGGGATAATATTTTAAAGTAAGTTAGTTTTTTAAGGAAATTATATTAAAATATTTTAACTAACTTCAATTATAATTTAAAACGGGATAGGTAATAACGTATAGGCGTAATATTATAAAATATATGTAACCATATTATGTGTACTTATTATATTTTATATTTAATATATAAAATTATATTCAATATTTATTTATATATTTTACACATTATACATTCACCCTACACAATTATATATTCAATATTATATGTATAAAAATTTCATATAATATTATTTTTTAAACAACTCGATGCGAACACGTTTTAAAAGGTTAGGAAATCAAATTATATTGTAATTATGCGTTAGGTACCAAATTAAGAGCCAAAATACCAAAACGGGAGAATAACACTGTAATCAAAGGGACTCAGGGGCATGAACCACGCTATAATCAGGGGGACTCAGAGGGATTAAACCACGATATAATTAAGGGGGCCCAGAGGGATGAAAACTACGCTCTGCTACCAGAAAATGTATATAGTAGTATTTAATGAATATAATAAACTGCGTTCTGCTACCAAAAAATGTATATAGTATATAGTGAAACCACGCCCTGCTACAGAAAATGTATACTAATTAATATATTATTCTAAAAAAAATAATAGTCACTAGTATGTCATGTATTTTAGGTTCATGATATATTTTAGGTTTTTAAATAATTTTTGTCTTTATTTTTCCTACACGCCCGTGTATATTTCAAAATATTATATGACTTCAAAGTTGTTACTAAATGCACTTAATGTTTGTAACACATATTATACCAATTTTTATTATAATATTCTAACGTGGTAAATAAAGTGAACCCACCTTTAAGTTTAAATTTCAAAATGGAACTACAAAATGACTCATTGAGGTTTTAAAAAAATGAATAGAATGATACTCGAGTAAATTATGGAATGTGTTTAGATTTAAAACGTACGGTTAGACCTGTTGAGTTTAATACCTAAGGACAATGCCATAGCCATACGCAGACACCACCATACAAATGAGATACTTATTTTTATATAGAATCGTTACTATAATCACAAAATGGACAATTGTTTCATAGAAAAGACCGATATTTGATATTCCTAATTTTACTTCCAGTCTCAATATTAATTATACTACCAACTGTACAACTGTAAAATAATAGTAAACATTTTATGATAATTAATACAATTGTAATAGAAACAGTATCTACTCGAAAAAAAAAATCTACTTAACGTAAATAAGTATTCGCAATATTATTTTTTTTTTGAGGATAAAAAATAAATCGAGTGAGCGAGCCTGGATCTTTCGAATCGAACTTTGAAATCGGGTTAACTCGGAATAATCGAGTGATACAAATACGATTATTACAGCTAGTAATTTGACATATTTGACAATAGTTTGAATATGACATTATCAGGTGATTTAAATTCAAATATCTAATGCATTGTAATGAATTATATTTTAAGTTATGTGTTTGATTTTATAATATACATTGAATATATACAACATGAACGTTCAAAAGTCTTGAATAAAGAACTGAACTAAACTCTATATATTAAAAATGTTAAAAGAAAATATTGATGAACTGGATTTTCAGAACTTTACAGAAAATGTCTCATTTCTAGCTGATTGTTTTGATAAATCGTTTAATTTACAAAGTTCCCTAAATTATGTCAAAGATTATGTTGCATCAACGCAAAATGAACAAAATATTTCAAAAGACAAAGCTTCTTTTTATAAAAAGATAAATTTGCATATGCAAGCAAAACAATTTAATAAAAGTAGCTCAAACATAGATATTCTAACACAGCTTAATGAAAACAAAACATACAAAAAGAAATTAAAAAACTGGGGCTTACCACCACAAATTGCTGATAAATATGAACAAAAAGGTATTATAGAAATGTTTGATTGGCAAGTTGATTGCCTTTCTAATCCAAAAGTATTATTACATTGCCAAAATCTTGTTTACTCTGCTCCAACTTCTGCTGGTAAAACACTTGTAGCTGATATCTTAACTATTAAAGCTGTTTTAGAACGTCAAAAGAAAGTTATAATCATATTGCCATTTGTATCAATAGTTAGAGAAAAAATGTTTTACTTACAAGATATTCTGTCAACATCTGGAGTCAGAGTTGAGGGATTTATGGGTTCCCAATCACCCCCTGGAGGATTACAATCAGTCCATATAGCAATATGCACAATAGAGAAAGCAAATAGCCTAATCAATAAGCTGCTAGATGAAGGCACTATATCTGAATTAGGAGCAGTTATTGTAGATGAGCTGCATTTATTGGGAGATCCACATAGAGGGTACATTTTGGAACTACTATTAACTAAAATAAAATATATCTCCTCAAAGACTGATAATATTAAGATACAAATAGTTGGTATGTCTGCAACATTACCTAACTTGGAGACACTCGCAAGCTGGTTACAAGCTGAATTATTTGTCACAGAATTTAGACCAATACCTTTAGATGAATATTGTTTAGTAGGGAATAAATATTATGGTAAAGATGGAAACTTTTTAGGACCATTTAAGAATACAAAGCCACACAATATAGAAGAGGATTATGTTTTATCCTTATGTTTAGATACAATAAAAGAAGGTTGTTCTATTTTAATATTTTGTATGACTAAGAATAGATGTGAGAATTTAGCACATAATATTTCATCATCATTTTATAAGATAGGATGTTCCAATGAGGAATCTGGAAAAGTTTTACGAGAGCAACTAAAACCTGACAGTATATTGGAAGTAATAGAACAATTAAAAAATTGCCCTGTTGGTCTTGATAAGATATTGAAAAATTTAATCTCATTTGGTGTTGCATATCATCATGCAGGACTAACGTTTGATGAAAGAGATATTATTGAGGGAGCATTTAAAACAGGTGCGATAAGGGTGTTAGTTGCAACATCCACATTGAGTTCAGGAGTAAATTTGCCGGCTCGAAAAGTAATAATAAGATCTCCTTTATTTCAAAAGCAGCCTATAAATATATTAACATATAAACAAATGATTGGCAGGGCTGGAAGAATGGGTAAAGATGTAAAAGGTGAAAGTATTTTAATATGTACCCCAGCTGAGCAAAAAATAGGATTTAGTTTGATGATGGGAAGCTTAGACCCTGTTAAAAGCTGTATTGAGAGTGAAGACAAATTTATGAGGACAACTCTTGAAATGATTGCAAGCCAAGGGTCTTGTACCAAATCAGATCTAGATCTCTATACAAAATGCACATTGCTTTTTACTCAAGAAATTGAGAAACCAATAAAAAATTGTTTACTGGATAAAACTTTAAAAGAACTTGTTAATTTTGAGCTAGTAAGAATTCAAGATGATTGTGACCAAAGTTATTATGTTGCTACTTCATTAGGAAAAGCTTGCTTATCATCGTCTATGGCGCCTAACGATGGCTTATCGTTATTTTGCGAGCTTCAAAATGCGCGACAATGCTTAGTATTGGAAACTGATCTACATTTAATATACCTTGTGACACCATACAGTGTTAGTAACCAGTGGAATAACATAGATTGGTTGCACTTATTAAACCTTTGGGAGTCACTAACGCCGGCCATGAAAAGGGTTGGTGAGTTAGTGGGCGTACAGGAAAGTTTTATAATTCGATGTTTACGAGGTAGCTATAAAGCAAGTGATAAAGAGAATAAGTTAAACATTCATAAAAGGTAATATACTTATAACAAAATATAAATATTATAGAAAAAATAGCTGTGCTTTCTATATACAGTTTATATGCTAGTATAAATTATTTATTTATTTAAATTAAATAAATAAGTTAACTTTTTTCAGATTTTACACAGCGTTAGCTTTACAAGATCTAGTAAATGAAGTATCGTTGTCAGACGTGGCGTGCAAATTTCAGTGTGCACGAGGTTTTCTACAAGGCTTGCAACAATCATCATCAACATTTGCAGGTATGCGATATGTGACTGAAAATGGACATACAAGTCAAAGTGAACTTTATGACTTAAGTCTAACAATCTATTTTACTATATACTATTATTTGATATCATAATAAGTTAATAATTGTTCAGCATATTTATATACTTTTAGGAATGGTTACGGCGTTTTGTCATCAACTAGGGTGGAAAAATATGGAACTACTTATATCACAATTTCAAGATCGTCTACAGTTTGGAATACATTCAGAGTTACTAGAGCTAATGAAATTATCATCCTTAAACGGAGTACGAGCGCGTACTTTATATGATGCCGGTTTTGAAACTATCAGTAGTATCGCATCAGCAGAAGTAAACACAATTGAAACCTTACTACTTAAGTCCGTTCCATTCCAAAGTGAAAAAGAAAGAGAAGGAGAAGATAAAGTAGATGTAAGAAAGAGAAATAAAATGAAAAATATTTGGATAACAGGCTGCTGTGGCCTAACCACCAAAGAAGCGGCTGAAAATCTTATTTTAGAAGCACGAAAGTATTTAACTGAAGAAATTGGAGTAGCTGAAATAAAATGGAAAGATATAAAATTAAATGAGAATTATGTTGATACTATTGTTGACGCGGATAAAAAAAGGACAACAGTGCAGAGTATGAATTGTGACGAACAAAGTGTTAATAATTATAATGGCGAAAGCACTGCCAATAAAATAAATCAAAATCACTGTACTCTGAAATCTAAAATTTCTAATGAAACAAAGGAAATAAAAGATCAGGAAAACTACACATCTACGCCAATTACCCAGCTTAGTATTAAAATTGAGGAAGAATGTACAAATAACGAAAGTGCACATTTAAATAATGTTAATTTTAATCAACTTCGTGATATTGCTTTACGACAAACACAAGAAATACGCGATGAAAAACAAAATTATACTATAAATAAGGAAATTACTGTAATGCATTTAAAACCGAACGCGAATAGTAAATTACAAATATCAAAGGAGGACGTTGTATGGGAATCATTAAGTTTAAATGAAGCAGGTCTGAGTAATATATCTAAATACAGGACATCAGATATTTTCTTCTCTCCAAATATAAGTTTCGGTGATGCTTCTGACAATTTCGAATGTAGTGAACGGAACGGTTCGTCAAATAATAATGTTTTAAAAGACATAAGCTTATTTTCATCAGAAGGTGAAAATTCTAATGTTTTTGATGATACACTACCTGTGGATTTGTTGCCAAAGTCATTAATAGATCAGACAAAAATAAAAGATGAAATAAAAAATACTAAAATAACTACAGATTATTCAGAAATAAACTCTAAAACACTGCTTAATGCATTTGAATCCTCTGTTATTGAGGTCGACGATGATGAAGATATCAAACTAGTATATGAAGATGATAAAAAAAATTCTGAAGATTATTTATGTAATGAAAATATGACACAAGATAATGAAATAATAAATACTCAACATAATGAAGTGGCAAATTATAGTTTTATCAGTCCACTTAAAAGGCATGCGGATTTTGAAAAAAAATATTCATCCCTATTATCTAAGAAAGCGAAGAAAATGTCTCAAATTGATATTGGCTCTGAAAAATCGGAGCACTTTACATTACAATTTAAACCATATAGTATCGATTGCTATATTTTACGTGAAGATGATATTGTAAAGAACTTTTCCTTTATAGACAATTCAAGTATAAATCAATTATCTATTTTATTAGAAATAAATAAAAAGAATACAAAGCCTTCTAACGCGATAGGGGGAAATATCTTAAAAAAAATGATTGACGTTTCAGACAACGAAAACGATCCTCATATCGAAGGAATAGCACTTTGCCTAAATAATAATGTATGTGTATATTTAGATTTATCATGTTTAGGAAAGTTGCATACAGTAATTAAAGTATTTTTCAATAAATTTATTTCTAATCCTTTATTAAAACTAGTAATGATATCGTCAAAATCAAATGTTACACACATTAAAAGTTGGCTCGGAAGTGATATAACGTCGGAATGTATTGATGTTACTTTAATGGAATGGTTATTGGATAGCGACGAAAAAATATCTACTATACATAGTTTGGTAAATAAAATACTCAATATTTTAAAACATAAATTATTAATACAAATATTTTAAAACGAATATTTTTTGGTTTTTGATTAAAGGCTCGTAAATATTTAGATATGGACTTGACAAATATGCAAATTAACACTGGGCATAAAATAAAAAATTATAATATGTTGAATGCAAACGAAGTGGCGTGTCTTAAGGCGTGGTGTATTTTATTGATAGCAGAGAAACAGGAAAAACAATTGAATATATATCAATTTATGAAAAAATGTCTAGGTAAACTTATCTTAATATAAACCTAAACTTATTATAAATAAATGTGTACTTATGCTTTTGTTTCGTATAGTAAATGCCGTAAAAGGATTCATCTTTTTACAGATACTGAATTGCATGTATGTAAAATCTTAGGAAAGTGCGAGTTTTACGGTATTGCTGTGGATAAGGATCTCGCGTCAAGACTTTTGATAGATGTGAAAAATTCACAAGAGATTCTGCAAAAGAAGGCTTTTAAATTGTGCGGATACCATTTCAACTTTAACTCCTCTAAGGATGTTGCTAAAGTATGATGTTTTTATTTTTTCATCACATTTGTATGATACGCAACGGGAACGTTGAACTATAATTTTTTGAACCGTAAAGAGTCTGACTGCTAACACAATAGTTATTGTATTTACTATGTACTAAATTCCCTCTGTCCCCTCTTAGTTTGTTAGAAAAATGATGTTATAGTATTCATATAATAATTCCTTTTCAGGTGTTAGGGCTGTACAAAGGGCGTAAAATAAGTACAAAGAAAAGTGTTCTTTCTGCACACAATAGTCCAATGGCCAGTATTGTTATATATTGGAGAAAGCTCAATTCTATCCTCACTAAAACTTTATATCCTCTGACTGAGCAAGCTTTTACATACAGTGTTGATAACAGGTTAGTAGGATACGCGGTGGTTTCCATGTTACGGCTAATATAATATGTAACATTTGTACGATATGTGTTTTAGGAGATTATTTATTGGTATATAAAACAAAAGTTTATATTAATTGTTACATTGCTTTCGTCAAAATTAAATTCTACAATTAACCTTTTAAAAATTATAACAAAATTTAGGAGTAACTTTGAAACTATATTTGGCATTTTTGCTATTTTTTCTTTTGTTCAGTTATTTATTCGATTGTTAATTCGAGTATTTTTTCAGTCAGTAATACTGTTCTTAGAAATAAAATATTCAAATATCATATCATTACTGTGTAATTTTTAAAAAAATATTCAAGTAAATTTGTATTATATATTATTAATCACTCAAACGTTCTAAATTCTGTACTCTACCATAAAATGTCGGAAATTATTCATGAAAATATAGGAAATGCAACAGTCGACGCGTCGAGTTGGGGAGTGACGTGAATAAATAATTCCATTTCCAGGATAAGCCCGTTGTACACTATGTACACTTGCACCGGCAGAGTTAGTATGCACGAGCCGAACTTACAGAATGTCCCTAGAACCTTTTCTATACCGCTTAAATATTTATCTTCAAACGATTTTGAACCTTCTGACGACGTCGTGGAGTTCAATTGCCGAAACGTCTTTAAAGCGATGCCGGGATACGTTTTTGTGTCAGCTGACTATTGCCAGTTAGAAATGCGAATTCTCACTCACTATTCCAAAGACACGGTGTTGAGTAAGATTATGAGTCGCAATGTAGATGTTTTCAAATCGATTGCGGCAGCCTTGGGCGGCGTTTCAGAGGAAAGTGTAAGTTATATTATACATTTGTTTACATCCTTTTAAATAAGATATTTTTTAGCTTCACGCTTTATCCCGCACATGGCACCCTAGTGCTAGGGCACTCCGTTGTTAATCCCTGTTTTCTCCGTCCCCGCTTTCCGCCGAGGCACTGCGTACTGAGTGGCGGAACTCAACGCCACGCTTTGCCTAGTTTTCAGAGCGAAGAAAATGGAAATATAAAAATCCATCTTCCCCGAGTAGAAATCGAACCCACAAACCGTCGCATTTGCAGGTACAACAGACGCTACGTCTCTGAGCCACGACGGTCCTCATAATATATGATAATTAAGAATAAGATTTTAAACATGTATTATAAGACTTTCTTATTCAAATGCTACTTTATATTCTTACCTGAAAAAGTAATACAATTATATTATATTTTTTTTATATTTCCTTAGGTGGATGACGATTTGCGACAAAAAGCCAAACAACTGTGTTACGGTATACTGTACGGTATGGGAAATAGAACTTTAGCTCAACATCTAGATGTTAACGAAATTGAAGCCGCCATCTTTATGGACACATTTTACAAAACTTACCCCTCTATAAAGACTTTTACATATTCTATTATAGAAGAATGTAGAAAAAAAGGATACGTTGAAACGTTAATGAAAAGACGGAGATATTTACCAGATATAAATAGCAAAATATCGTCAAAAAGAAGTAAATATTTATTTATTAGCTATACTTGAAAATCCATGTAATTATTAAATTAAAAAACGCAAGACCATATGTTCTAAAATATTAATTTTATTGATATATTGTAAAAGGCTTGTTAGATAATAGTGGTGTATTGTATAATGTAAATTCATTATATTTCTTTGTATTTTTTTATAATTATACAGAATATAAAGTTGGTTTAATTTTTATGAATAAAAAGAAATAATAAATGAAATATATTTATAAATTTGTGACCAGGTGCAGCAGAACGGCAAGCAGTTAACACTACCATACAAGGTTCGGCAGCAGATATAGCAAAAGCTGCTATGTGTGCGATAGACAATAAAACAAAGTTAGATAAACATGAGCCCCGCCTTATTTTACAAATGCACGATGAACTTATATATGAAGTCAAAGAATCCCAAAAGACGAGTTTTAGTAAAGTATTAAAAGATTTAATGCAAGACACGGTGAGGTTGAACGTGCCTCTGCCTGTTAAAGTCAAGAGTGGCTACACTTGGGGCGCAATGGAGGAAGTGAAATTTAGAAATCATGATGTTAATGTTTAAATATTATTTTTGTTTACACATAACTTTCTCGTCTGTGATATTTTCTGTAGTTCATAAATAAATATGTTTGGAGTAATGTATATTTTTTCTTTTATATGTAATTAAGTAGCTGGTTCGAAGTATTTTTTATACAATCCATCTGTCAATATCTTGAATTTATTCTGCAACTCTGGATATAGCTTATACAAGATAAGGAGAGTAACTGAAATAAATATATAATACATATTTTCCTGTAGGTTTATGACGGCACTGAGACAACAAATAATTTCAATACTCAATACTAAAAAAAAAATAAATTATTAATTTTGATAATGAATATTGAAGAAACCAAAAAGAAGAAAAAAGAATAAAAGAAGAAATGGTGAGTCGGATTAGTAACCCAGTACACAAATTTTCGCCTATTATAGAGATGACTGGCCACATCCTTGGCGAATAATTAATCTTACTTACGATAAATTAAACAAATATAATGTTCCATCCACATTCTAAAGACACATTTAAAATTAAATGAAAAATTTAACTTTAAACAGAGTCTGCACTGTAACAATAAAAATAGCCAAACAATCTCCGCGCCATCTCATCGTATTTTCCACAATTTTCCGTGTTTTCCACTTTACGCGCACCGAGCACAGAGGTCGCGCTGCACCCCTGCGCGCAATCAATACCTGCGCGTTACAACCCTCGGGAAGGCTAGCTTGTCACGTTCAGTCACGCCAGCCGACCGCCCGACACGACCCACTACATCACTTATAAACTTAGAAACCCATATAAAATGAATTACTATATAAAATGACCAAATTTACAGTTCGCGACTGACGCGGAGTCCGCGCGCGTGTTTGTTACTTAGTGCTGAGGTTGCATGTGATTACTGTAATAATGCATTTACATTTTGAAAGGAACGTTAACGCGAAATGCGACTGCACGATATTATCGCTGTCGTGGATGGGCAAAGTTCCCGATGAGCTGCCTGAGGTAAGTTTGCAGCCCTGACTGAAATTCAATATTGTTACGTTACTGAAGCCGGCCTCCATGCAGATGATTAGATAATGTATAAATATACATACGTATCGTGTTACTATTTCCAGTCAAATACTATTTGTTTTGTTTCTTTAATTACTTTACATTTTGTGCATAAATGTAAAGAAATAAATTATATCCATAAGATTTTTTGTAATAATATAGGCAATTCTAATAGTTTTATTTAAATTAATCAATAACTTTACGTAAGCTGTAAGAATGTAAAACAATTTCAAGGATTTCTCAAGAAACGGAGTAAATTAGAAAACAATTAGCAGTCATTAAAAACTATGTAACAAATGTTATTTATGTGCCCCATTGAACCTGCGCGTTATTACAGGACATTAAATTTCCATTACAGTTTAGATTAAATTTGATTTGCATGTTTCGAAATTAATTCGGGTTCCGCTTCTAAAAATAAAGGCAATTCAATTTTGTTGTTACATACAGATTTGTTAAATAGAAAAGGGATAATGTCATTTGTTTATTGGATTGTCGCCAATAAAATGAGTTCAGGAGGAGGAGCTGTGCAAATTTGTATGCTACTATTGCTATATCTGACTATATTTTTTTTACATACATAAAACATGTTTTTTTTAAATTATTTACATGTTAATAAGAGATCTAGGTACTAAATAATTCTTGGAGTATAAATGATAATAAGTAACAGCCAATAAATATATTTAAAAGGTTGCAAAATTTATAGCACTAGGCTGACTAAAAGGTCTTTTATTTGCAGCTTTCCCTGAATAAATCGAAATAACTTTGATTTGTATAATCTGACAAGTAACATGTCCATAAAATACACCCAGCATAAAAATAACTTTTTCATTCCACCTAGTGTTTCCAGAGACTAAAACTAAAGCGTGTTAACATCATGTCGTAACCTTATGTTACGATACTTTAACTATATTATACTTCCACCTATATTATCCCCATTTTTTGGAAGAATAAAACACTTTCTTTAGATTAGAAGTAAAATCATTTAATCTCACATACAGGCCCACGATAGACTATCCGACAGATTCCGCATACAACAGGTTAGGTACAGAGAACGTGGTGTAAAGACAATCTGCTATCCGCTTACCGCCTGAATAAAAGATGTTAAGTGTTGATTAGCGTAAATAAGTGACGTGCTTTGTCTTGTTGGAGCCTTTATTCAAAATAATTATTTCTTCCGAGTGACGGTCGAATCTACAACCGTAGACTGTACTCGTTTTAGATGTCATGATGCCACGATGGTCTATGATGGTAATAAATAAAATGGTTAATTCACTGGTGACCGCTTGAAAGCTAAATCAAAAAAGAATTTATTTGTGAATATTTTTATACTCAGTTTAGTCCAATAGCCTTTCAAATTGTGAGGCTTTGTTGAGTTTCATTTCACTTTTCAACAATGGGCGTATAGAGGACCCGTCTATGTATTTGTTCACTGCTTACATAGGACTATAACTGAAATATTTCCAAAGGTTTCTAAGTCTTCGTATCTAAAGCCGTATTCAGTTGCGTCAGCTTTTATGTTTTATAGACGAGTAATATTGAGATGTGCCTGCTCGCCTGTAATATAGTACCTGTGAGTGAAAAAATCATTATTAAATTTACTTTACTTACACACATTTACTAAAATATAAAGTAAGTAAAAAAATGTGTTTCTGTTTATCCGGGTCCTCCGAGTCTCCGGAACAGTTAAACTGATTTTTAAACTTTACAAATACCGAAAGAGAGCAGAGAGAGTTTGTGTAGTAGTAGCACATAGTCTGTTATATTCTACTTTTTCTCTAGAAAACCTCGCGAGAACGAGACTTATGCGGGGAAAACGCACTTACCACGCACGATTACATTCTACCAAAATAAAATATTTAACATGAATTCATTCATCATGATTTTATTAGACAAAGTCATTATAGGGAAAATATTTATAACAAGTTCTATAATTGTAAAATGTGATCAAACAGGCGAAGACGCGAATGCTTCACAAGTATAAAATAAATTTGTAAACACTAATATATTTTATAAAGCAAATTTTCGATATAAGCTTTACCATAAAAAGATGCTTTTAGCAGAAATTTTTTTATAATATTTATATAATACAAGTTGCTATAGTCAACTTATTTACTTGTACTTTACGACGCTTGCTCCAAACATTTACCGTTCATCATCATTGAATCGTAAATAAAACCTGTATGTCTACGAAACGTCTAAAACATTTCGTTCTTTGCGTTTCGAAAAAAATCGTGTTGAACGGAATAAAAAACAATTTAAGTATAATTGTCAATTAGTACAGATTGAATTTATGTCACTCAGATTGCAAATTTTTTTATTTGTTAATTAAAATAGTGTACCGTTAACGCATTGACGCTTAACAATAATCGTAAAAACAGTCGATGGGATTCATCAAAATCTTCTAAAGACTAGACTCTTTATACCTATCAGGAGTGGGCAACTCCTAATAAGTATAAAACAAAAAAAATCAAATACAGTTATACTTCTTTAATGCTATTACTTATAATTTAAATTAAATAATAATATTAGTATGAAGAGTTCCTAATTTACTTGCTTCCATGGATGATGATGACCAATCTTGTCTGTACCTACAATCAAAACAAATATTTGATAAAATACATGTCTTATAAAACGTGCTAGACTTGCTAAGTTTCATGTAGGGGTGACTTATGAAGGCTTAGAGCTCTCTTAAACCGAAGACCTTCATTTTGAAGCTCACTTCAATTATTTACAATCCTTGCAATACAGGTAGTATTGCATCCTTAGAAAAATATATAAATACCATAAACTTTTAAATGTTTTGTACAATTACGTAGTACATTAATAAAACCCCTGTATATAAGTATATGTATATTAAAATAAGTGTTATAAAATTAAATGATGTCGCAGAAGCCATTGCCTTCTATAATGATAGTAAAGTAATGCTTCCGTCATATTGATTGGACAGACTCAACAGAGTCGTGCTTTTCTCAAACCTTACCGAACTTAATTAGGTGATAGCCAATAGGGTTTACTATGAACCGTATTTTGTATCAAATCTTCTTTTGCTTGCTTATCGGAAGTACATAGTAAAAAAAATAACATAATAAATATATGTATATACTTACTTTTTATATTTCACGTATAAAATATAGACCTAGGGTAAAATCAAGCTCTTGTTATCTAACAAAGTCAACTAGAAATATTAACGTTACGCAACCTGAAAGCCTTCGACGCGACATAATGAAACAAAGTTTCAGCTGTCTGTAGTCAAGTTGAGATATTTATTTTCAAAGTAATAACTAAGTTTTCAAAGTAATATGCATTTAGTATAATGTAAGTACGATATATTAATTATGCACATAATGTACGTCTACAAAAAACTATTTAAAATAGTTTAGTTTGTTATACCGCATTACAATTATTTTTTTTTATCAAATAGCATTAATTTTTATTATGTTAGTACTTACATTTGTGTAGTGATATTTTAGTTTTATTTGTTTTCTGTATAACAAATATAAAGATATAATTTTTGATGTTGATGTAATTTGCCTTGAAGATGTAATGGTTGAAGCATGTATAACTTGTCAGACTGATTAAGGTCTGTTAGGTGCGCTTCTTCTTAGCAAATTTTAATGTTAAATGAGCCTGATGGCTGCCATTAATGATAACTGGTATGCGTAATAATAATATTTTTATCCATATATTTAAATATTTATCAAAATAATATTATTTTTAAAAAAACAGTAATTACATTTTTTATTAGCTTCACGCTTTATCCCGCCCATGGCAGGGTAGGCAGAAGGAACTGCAGGAACAAAATGAACCTAGTGTTAAGACACTCCGTTTTAGTCCCTTCTTTCTCCGTCCCCGCTTTCCGCCTTTTTTTGAGGCATTACGTGTGGAGTGGCGGAACTCAACGCCGCGCTTTGCCTAGTTTTCAGACCGAAGAAAATGGAAATAGAAAAATCCATCATCCCCGAGTGGGAATCAAACACACAAATCGTCGCGCTTACAGGCAGACGCTTACGCCTCTGCGCCACGACGGTCCTGTAATTACATATTTTATTCTAATTTAAAAAATAACCAGTTGAAAATTATTTTTGATTGATTTACTAGTATTTTTCTGTGTCAGGCAAATTTGGTATGTATTGGTGTACTTTGGAAAGATATAAAATTAAATATAATTATTTATGGATATAAAATTAAATAAATTTTCGACTCGTATTAACCAGGATCAATCTTCTAGTAATCTCAGAACTAAGAATAAATATTGAAAACTTAATTGGGTGTCGATTGAATAGCCGTGGAATATGAAGTTTTCCATATCCTATTTTCCAGGCATTTTCATAAACATGGCTGGTTTGAGGAATTTCGTTATTTGTTTATGCCAGACTGGAAATTTTAGTTAATCTTTTCTAATATGTACTGAACTTCCAAACCGTCACATATAGTAAGCACAGTCAGACACATTTCGAGCACGACATGATTGCGTCTGTCACATAGACAATCTAAATATATAAAATTCTTACGTTACCCAG
Organism: Dione vanillae; assembly: GCA_037178615.1. Lineage (NCBI taxonomy): Eukaryota > Metazoa > Arthropoda > Insecta > Lepidoptera > Nymphalidae > Dione > Dione vanillae. The sequence goes on from JAZFAU010000106.1 coordinate 1,070,876, forward strand.
AGACAAACAAAGTTTAGCCGATATCATGAAAACGAATGAAGTTTGACATTTTTTGGATTATATTGGAGCACTAACCTAAGGTAAGGTCGAAATTTCAACAAGAATCATAATAGAAAAACGAAATTTTATATTTTTTAATGTAGTAGTTATTATTAAAAGCTCCGCAGCTCGTTATGAATAAAATTCTATAAATTTTCTCCTGGGATCGTCAAATTTCACTATTCAAGTGTTAACCTTGACTGCGGACCACTGAAATGTGTCCCAAATATCGGATTTCCAAAAAATGTTATTAATCGGGTTAAATTTTTTTATTTAAAACAAATGTACTAGTTAAAAATAATCAATTTACAAATTCAAAATACAATCACTAATACATCCCTGTCTTTTGAACATCAAAGCTACTACGTAAACAATTTTATGCAATGAAAATAACCAACCCATCTTTTCTTTGTATAGTTTGTATACATGAATTTATGATGAATACAAGGTATATATGTACGTCAATAATAACCTTACCAATGAAAAGATACCAAAGTGCTTTAAAGTACTATTATCAGTTTTTATCTAAAATTTACGCTCTAAATTTATTTTTACGTTTGCAAATTACATCCAAGCGCTTACACTTGTGGGTACAGCGCTCACCCGCCTCAACATCTTTTCATTTTCAAGTAATATCTTCCCTTCACAATGGAAGAATGTTTATGTCATTCCACAAAACCTACAACGTCACGGATTACCGTCTCATATCAATATTTCTAGTCACTTCCAAAGTCCTTGAATCTATAGTCAAAAGCCAACTGTACTCTTTTATATCCTATTCTGTCCTTATAGATCTGGTTTTCGTCCCTACTTGTATGGAATTTGAAAACACACCACAACAGAGGGCAGGATACAGTCAGCTCATTCTGCAGGAATTCAGGGCAGTACGCGAGGCAATTCAGAAACCGTTGGTAGTTTGATATAATAATTATATCAAATGACAGACGAATGTCACTTCAGTCTACCTGGGACCACTGACTACTGCAAAGTGTTCGAAACATCGGGTCGCCAAAAAAGGAAAAAAAAATAAAATACACGCGACTAATTCGGTTAAATTGCTTTATTTAAAATTCTAGATTTCTATTCAATTATTCAGATAATTTGTTGTTATACATTTATATCCGTTCTGTCAGTCCATCTAGTCCTCCAACTCACTTAAAATAACTGATTGGCAATCGCTTCTCCATCTCCGGTCCACTCTCACAAAGATACATGCATATGATGTTTGCTATAACATAACGCCATGATTGCTTCTAAATTTCGTTTCAATTATGCTTTGAAATTTCAAATGAGAAATTCGTTGTAATTATTTTCAATCTGAGAACTAGGAATGAATTTGTTTGAAGCAAAATAAAATAACTAGAAATATTACAAAATAATTAAGTACGACTCTAAAAGAAGAGCACTGCCATATTATATTTTAGTTTGAATTGATTGAAACTTTATATTTGATCTTCGAAACGTCATATGAATTATTATTCAGTAGTGCAGAAGATTTTAGACTATTTTTTTGCACTTAAGTGAAAAACATTCTCTTCATATCTTCTCTTCATTAATTTGAATATTAAGAGCAAGAGAAAGAGAGCAGGTATACAGCAGACGCTAAAATCTTTTATAATCTACACATTGTTTTCGTATCGTAATCGTAGGCATAATAATATTGTAATATTTGTAATTTATACTTTATTTGCAACGTTAATATAAACATGTCAAACATGTTTATATTAACGTTGCAAACATGTTAACAAAACAAAAAGCTTTGTAAATAAATAAAAGACACAAACACATAAATGTATAAAGTTAAAATAACAGAGATAACTGAGGCTCAGTTAAAGAGAATCCATGATGTGACCGTTTTCACGACCCAGGCTTACCCTTCATCCACATCATACGCGACAAAGCGTTTGTGAAAACATTTGCCAGAAAATTTGGCTTCTGTTTTACTATGAATTGTTGTTAAGCTGTCGTACTTGAATCTTTGGACTTGTATGTCTGTGTGAGGTTAGGTTAATTAATTTTTTTAAAGTGTCTATTGTTTACTTATAGTGACTGAATCATCATAATTAATAAAATATTTTTATAACATAGGAGGAAGGATGGAAACTGAACCGTCACAACTACTATCAAGAAGGCTGGCTGGCGACGGGCAACGTGCGCGGTGTCGTGGGCGTCACTTTCACCTCTTCCCACGCACGGCGCTCTCACGAACTACCATTACGTACAAACTATAACTTACGAGGACATCGCTCTGATGTAAGTACATAATGTAATCTAAGTAAATAATCATAACACTGATTGCGGCCTTTCAATTTATTTTTATAATAATATTGTACATAATACAAAGCAAATGTCTACGGCGTAGATTTTATCTACGTTCAAGGCCTACGGTTATCCACGTTGTAGCCGCCAGCTACACGGCTACATTTTGGAGTATAATTACTAATTACACATTCGCCGGAATAAATAATGTTAATAATTTTTATTTATGACTTAACATGTTTTTTGGAGAGATAAATTAAATTCAAATCTGTTACTCAAATAAGTTACTGAAAACTGTGATTAGTTTCTTCAAATTTAATTTTATTTTTTTATGATGGGCTTTTTTCACATTAGTGAAGTCAAGAAGTATGTACGTACGAACCACACGTTTTACATTATGTACCCATTTGGAATTACGATTATGCCTCTAATAAAAGTGAATAAACAAGATCGGATTTGAAATTTTACTTTACAACACCTTTTTTAGTCTAATTGAAGCGAGACCTCACTATGTTCTAGATTTTTCGTAATAGTTCTAATATTATTACATAAGTGATGATCTTTTATTCTGTTGACGCCGCTGAACTTCTAGACCCATTCTCTGACAATATGTTACTGTCGAATTTGTCTATTAATATAATATAATATTAAAATAAACTTTGTATATCTATAAAAAAATATCCGTCAAGCGGTAATATCGGTTACCCTAATATAAAAGTTTGTAATATAAAATGTTTCGGTCGTACGTCGGTTTCTGTTTCAATCATTTTATATTAAATGAACTACATATGTAAGTTTGTTATAGTTATTTTTGTACGGCTTATTTGTTCTGTATGAACAAATTCCTTGTCAAATCTTATAAGTCACCATTTCATAAGTAAGCATGAAGTATTCAGATGTTCCTGTAAGAGCAAAGTTTGTGGAGTTATGATGTCTATTCGGAATTCTGGTAATAAATCAAGCCGCAATATTAAGTTCTACCACTCTACAAGCATTGTCTCTATCGTTATGCACAAAATTTAACTACTCTTCCCTTAAACTTAACTATTGACAGTAGAAAGAAAAATATAATAATTTAAAATGTATGCTGTGAATTTTGTGATATTCTGAACTGTCTAAAAGTTAATATGTAAACAATATTAGTTATCATCCATATGATAGGTAATATCGTTACCTTATCATTTCTTTCAACGACAGGCAGGTAAGAGGAAGGTTTAATAATACACTAATGTTTCTATGTAGTGCAAGAAAATAACATCTGATAATAAGTGTGTGATTTCGATTAGGAAAAATTGTTGTGTTTAAATTATTTTTAATTTTCCGCTTTGGGCGGAATGTGATTAATAAATCACATTGGAATTTTAACTAATTGGAAATTTAGAAAAACTCTTTATAAAATTTCTTAGTAGTTTCTCTATATTTTGCCTTTAATTACATATATATCAACAATTACGTAATTAAATTCTTTGCACCAACAATACTGTAGCCGCCGTACATGAAGTTAAGTTAGATTACCTTTTAGCAACTTCAGTTCGACTTTTAAATATGTGTACATTACAATTATATTATTTATTTATAACAAATAAGGCTGGATATATTTTTGTTTCAATTACTTAACTTAATTACTATCTTTTCATTTCAATTATTAGAATAGAATTTTTTCGATTCCTATTTATATATACTAAAGTAGATACTAAAGAAGAAAGATTTGTTTGTTTCTTTGACTAATCTACTGAATCAATTTGGATAATTCTTTTTATAATAATTATTAAAAATGCCGAGAAATATGTCAAGCAGATTTTTACGCTACGTGCATTGTTAAAGCTATGCAAAATTATATATGACCGAATTGTAGAATTATAAAAGTAGTAGTTTAAACATACAACATTAATCCTTATCCAAAAAAACGTCGAGTTCGTTTTTAAGCATTAAAATTGCCTTTTATAAAATACTTTTTTAGAAGACATTATACAAAAACACAAATAAATATATAAATAATATTTATATTACTGTACTGTACTTTGACTAAACGTCAAAATTGCCTCATTGCATTTTACTGTACGAGGTGCAAGTACATTGATATTCTAAAAGTTCCTAGCGATTTAAAAAATAAAGGCCGACAGCGCCGACATCACTGTACTCCAATCTTGTACGAGTCCTTCTCTTCATAATTGCACGAGTTAAAACTAATGTGGAGTAAGTATGTAGTCTTCTATTATCATTTTCAACTTACACAAAGGGAAATAAATTTTATAATATGGAGCTATATAATAAGAAATAGTTGTATATAATAAGAAATAGTTGTAATAACAAAAGGCTTGCTTTGAACGCATACATAAAGTAATTTAAAAACAGTGCAGCAGATAATATATTATTATTATTCTTATGTTACAATGAATACTATTTTTAATATAGATCCTCAAATAAATGAGTCAGAAAAGATATACGTGAAGTTTAATAAATTGTTATCAAAATTAAATATTTAATCAGTTAGGTTCTTTATGAAGAATTAAATTAGTAATAGTTAAACCGATACTGCCGTTAATTTTAAAATCGTATTAAGAGTAACAAGGTTCAAATCGTTTTGCTCTATAAAATAACACACCATATTTATATACACTAAATAGGTTATAAAATCAGTTAAAAAATTTAATATGTAAATTACATTTTTAGAACCATTTCTAGTAGTATACTACAGTAAACGGGTAGAAAAGACAATTTTTTTAAAAAAAAATGATCATATTTTTATTTATCGGTCTTAAGTTCAATTAATTAATCGAACTTATAATAATCGCTATATACATATACATTGTCATACTTAGAAAATTTAAATTGTTCAATTATAATACTTAATACCTTTACTATAAATGAAATAGGTACTATTTTATATTTACTTGGATTTTATATCAAACGTTACTAGGCAATATGCCGGGAATGATAAATTATGTATTTATTAATATTATATATTTAAAAATGAGAACCGTCGATGAGAATGGCGCAGAGGCGTAAGCGTCTACCTGTAAAACTCGACGGTTTGTGGATTCCATCGCCACTAGGGGAGATGGATTTTTCTATCCATTTTCTTCGCTCTGGAAAACTAGGCAAAGCGCGGTGTTGAGTTCCGCCACTCAACACGCAGTGTTTCGAAAAAGGCAGAAAGCGAGGACGGCGAAAGCAGGGACTAAGTAACGGAGTGACTTAACACTAGGTTCCATGGTTCTTGTAGTTCCCTCTGCCTACCCTGCTGTGTGCGGGATAAAAGCGTGAAGCTATAAAAAAAAATGTTCATCACATTATATCCTTTACCAATAGCAAAATTAAAATATTGCTAAGCAATATAATAGGACATGGAAGTATCGTTTTACATTTATAAGTATAATAGATAAAACGTTTTAAAAATCACAAGACACATATTCAGTATAGATATACTCGGATTTATTCTAATTTACGTTGCGTCTCTGTGCCAGGACGATCTTTACACTCGACGGTACTCTAATATTATACAATTATTGTATGTGTGAACTTTCCTTTGAGATTGCGCAATAATACTTTGCGTTGAAATTATATACATGATTTACATCATACATATATATATATATATATATATATATATATATATATATATATATATATATATATATATATATATATATATATATATATATATATATATATATATATATATATATATATATATATATATATATATATATATATATATATATATATATATATATATATATATATATATATATATATATATATATATATATATCTTGTATTTGATCCTCGTACGAATATATATTATTAAGAAAAATAATGTTTACATGCAGTACTTCTGTAAGTAGGCTTTTTTCAAGCCTCTCACAATAAATTGGAATTTATATTCCAAATTATTCCATCAAATTTCATTACCTTTTAACATTGCCAATAGTACTGAAATAATATAAAAATAATATTTATAATACACTAACAAACTGTTCATTTTCCTTTAAAAGTGGTCAAATTAAATCAGAACATAAGTCTCTACATGTTTCGCTAAACAATAATAATTTGCAAATTACTTAATTGAAATAATATAAGTAATCTTAATGTCTACTTTTTATTTTCTCTACGGTTACTTACTAAACATAAATAGTACCAAACTCAATACATGCAAAATTCCTTAATTTTTAATTCCGTAACTTTTTCTATACTCACGCACAATTAAAAACGCAGACAATAACTGATCTGATAAATTTTTAGCTTTTATTTATCGGTCTTAAGTTCAATTAATTAATCGAACTTAAGACCGATAAATAAAAGCTAAAAATTTATCAGATCAGTTATTGTCTGCGTTTTTAATTGTGCGTGAGTATAGAAAAAGTTACGGAATTAAAAATTAAGGAATTTTGCATGTATTGAGTTTGGTACTATTTATGTTTAGTAAGTAACCGTAGAGAAAATAAAAAGTAGACATTAAGATTACTTATATTATTTCAATTAAGTAATTTGCAAATTATTATTGTTTAGCGAAACATGTAGAGACTTATGTTCTGATTTAATTTGACCACTTTTAAAGGAAAATGAACAGTTTGTTAGTGTATTATAAATATTATTTTTATATTATTTCAGTACTATTGGCAATGTTAAAAGGTAATGAAATTTGATGGAATAATTTGGAATATAAATTCCAATTTATTGTGAGAGGCTTGAAAAAAGCCTACTTACAGAAGTACTGCATGTAAACATTATTTTTCTTAATAATATATATTCGTACGAGGATCAAATACAAGATATATATATATATATATATATATATATATATATATATATATATATATATATATATATATATATATATATATATATATATATATATATATATATATAAGAAAGAAATCGTATATATATATATATATATATATATATATATATATATATATATATATATATATATATATATATATATATATATGTATGATGTAAATCATGTATATAATTTCAACGCAAAGTATTATTGCGCAATTTCAAAGGAAAGTTCACACATACAATAATTGTATAATATTAGAGTACCGTCGAGTGTAAAGATCGTCCTGGCACAGAGACGCAACGTAAATTAGAATAAATCCGAGTATATCTATACTGAATATGTGTCTTGTGATTTTTAAAACGTTTTATCTATTATACTTACAAATGTAAAACGATACTTCCATGTCCTATTATATTGCTTAGCAATATTTTAATTTTGCTATTGGTAAAGGATATAATGTGATGAACATTTTTTTTTTATAGCTTCACGCTTTTATCCCGCACACAGCAGGGTAGGCAGAGGGAACTACAAGAACCATGGAACCTAGTGTTAAGTCACTCCGTTACTTAGTCCCTGCTTTCGCCGTCCTCGCTTTCCGCCTTTTTCGAAACACTGCGTGTTGAGTGGCGGAACTCAACACCGCGCTTTGCCTAGTTTTCCAGAGCGAAGAAAATGGATAGAAAAATCCATCTCCCCTAGTGGCGATGGAATCCACAAACCGTCGAGTTTTACAGGTAGACGCTTACGCCTCTGCGCCATTCTCATCGACGGTTCTCATTTTTAAATATATAATATTAATAAATACATAATTTATCATTCCCGGCATATTGCCTAGTAACGTTTGATATAAAATCCAAGTAAATATAAAATAGTACCTATTTCATTTATAGTAAAGGTATTAAGTATTATAATTGAACAATTTAAATTTTCTAAGTATGACAATGTATATGTATATAGCGGCGTTGAGTTCCGCCACTCAACACGCAATGCCTCAAAAACGGCGGAAAGCGGGGACGGAGAAAGCAGGGGCTAAGCAACGGAGTGTCTTAACACTAGGTTCCCACGGTCCCTGCAGTTTCCTCTGCCTACCCTGCCTTGTGCGGGATAAAGCGTGAAGCTAAAAAAAAAAAAAAAAAAAAAAAAAAAACAATGTATATAATTTACTGTTTAAAACAAAACTTAAGCTGAAATAATATGTATGAAAATATTTTTAATTTTACAAAGAGCTTTTTAGCACTGTGACTTCATTATAGTACGGGTACAAACAATGCCATAATAAAGCTCGTTACGATAGTCACACAATAGCGCTCAGCTTAATAGCTATTCGTCAGAATGGTTTTCAGTAGTAAAAATATTATTAAAAGTAAATTTTTGTGATTAACTTCACATATTTTTATGCGTAACTATGGATTTATTTACTAACAAATTACATTTTTTGAGTGGATTTAAATTTCTCCTCAATCTCAACATCTCGTTAAATAAACATTTGGGCCATAATAGGAATTATACAATGAAAATATAGTTTCATGGATCTCTCAACTCGGACAACCTTCGAACCTTTTTGCATTACTTGTTTATTTTTTTGCAGTCAGATGAAGTAAATTAGTTTAAAAATAGTTTAATATAAAAATATTAAATTATCGAACGGAATTATTACAAATATAACAATTAACGAATACAGTAAGAATTTTCTAAAGCTCAACTTTTAGTTCACTTTGGTTTAATATAGTGATAGATATTATAAGATTTACATTCATGACCAGCCAGCATGATTTGATATATGTCATAGCATAAGACTTACTACCGAGAGCCGACAGACACAAGAGCACAGAGTGATGGTTTGGAAGGGCACGCTAAAGAATGGTAATCTTAAAATAAACGAGTTCAAATTTGAATACATGGCATGTGAGAGCCCAGACTATAAGCACTATCCATATAAGTCCTGAACCAGCCACTAGATCGGAAAATTCAATTACCTTAGTTCGACTATGCATTCGTTGGGGGATATTCAACATGATGCTCAAGTCCGTATCAGCATTGCCTGGGCAAAATAGTCGGAGGTCACTGTTGTGACCTGCAAGCGTAGAATACCGTCCACACTCTCTTGAGTTAAGTTTATATACCAGAGTAGTTAGACGAGTAAGTTATTGTTAGTTATAAGCAACTTAGTTACGAGTAATTATGAGTAAATATTTCTCTATCTTAAGAAAACAAATTATACTTACTTTAACCATAACCCATCTGTAAATTAATTAATGAAAAATAAATATTAAATATGATATTATTGGTATTTTATGTGCAGGTTATTCTGGTGAAATGGAATGAACCATATCAAAAGCTGGCGTCATGTGACAGTTCCGGAGTCATATTTGTATGGATTAAATACGAGGGTCGATGGAGTATCGAATTAATTAATGACCGCAGCACGCCAGTCACACACTTTTCCTGGTCACATGATGGAAGAATGGCTCTCATATGTTATCAGGTATAAAAAATATATATGTATTTTAAAATATATATGTATCTAACGTAAACACTTCTAGACTTCTCTTCCTCTTTCTAGACTTATTTATGTCTTCCTGGTAATAAGGAAAGTACATAAGTCTCATAAGTTCATAAAATATTGAAAGGAAATCGTGGCCCAAGCATGTGGGCGAGAATACAGTTGAATATATAAATAAATAATTGACAGATATGAATGACTAAGTGTGCCAAAAAATCTAGTAAATATAGCTTGAGTTTTGTAATAAAATTGTATTATAGCATTATATGCCAACATAAAACCCTGGGAAAAATTAATTTAAATTAAACTATACAATGTACTATTAATTTTTTAAATTACTTAAATTACTTACTTAAATATATCTCAATACCAGACCCAAAGCTTTCACGAATATTATAGCATTATAAAGTCAGTACAGAGGCTCATTAACATCCAGAGCAAAGATTACACCTCATTCAATGCTTTATATGTAGCTTGGTATAAATTAATTTAGCTTAATAAATACTGAAATTGTTAAATAAACTAGGTTGGCTTAATATATTTTTTTAATAAATTCTTTATGACATATATATATATATATATATATATATATATATATATATATATATATATATATATATATATATATATATATATATATATATATATATATATATATATATATATATATATATATATATATATATATATATATATATATATATATATATATATATATATATATATATATATATATATATATATATATATATAATTTACTTTTATTGGTAACTTTAACTTACGAAGATAGTCACTGAATATATAAATATATATATAGTTGTATATAATATCTACTTATTTAAAGTTATGTATATTAATAACAATTTTATAAAAAATGAGTGGTTGAGTACATTGTTATACATACTTAATTCTTTTTAAGTTATTAATATAGTAAGTTGATTTATGTCACTCGCTTGAACGCCTTTGATCAAAGACCTAATTAATCACAAGTAGAAGGTTTTTTTTATTTTACAATGTACTTTAAATAGAACAAGTAAGATTCTTCACGTTACCGACATTTTATAATTTCTTCTAAAATTAAAATCCACTTAAAAAAGGTAGAAATCACCTTTTCTGCGTTATGATAAGTAATCATAATCAACAGACACATACCTACATATAGCATAAACATATACCAAACGTAATTTACATATAATAAAGTTTATGTTGAGTGGTTTTCTGTCATTTAAACCTGTACCAATTAATAAACTACTTGTGTTTGGAAATATTTTTAATAAATTCTAATAATTTCTAAATACTCAGCCTATATATCTATCCTGTAGTAGCTATGTGAATACACTAATGTGATATGCCTCTTAGAGACGAGAAATATGTCGCTCCAATTTGCTTAAAAGGTTTCCGTAAGAACTCGGTCGAGCATAGGAATTTGACACTTCGAAAATAAACACTTTCCACATAAATTATGGTAATGAGTTTGCATATTCTTAGCTTTGAGTTTAACATCATAATGACTTATAACTAACCCTTGGTGTGTTTTACATAAACTACATAATGTTGTACTAGCAAAAAATGGACAAACAGAATATTGTACCAACAGATTAAAACCTGTTTTTAATGTGTTGGTACAAACAATAATACATACTTTTTTTTAAGCTTCACGCTTTATCCCGCATATTCCCGCATATTGGTAAGCAGAGGGAACTGCATATGAATCTAGTCCTTGCTTAGTCCCTGCTTTCTCCGTCCCCGCTTTCCGCCTTTTTTCGAGGCATTGCGCGGTTTGCCTAGTTTTCCAGAGCGAAGAAAATGGAAATAGAAAAATCCATCTTCTCCGAATGGGAATCGAACCCTCAAACCGTCGCGTTTACAGGCAGACGCTTAAGCCTCTGCGCCACGATGGTCCTCAAAAGAAAAATTAACAATTATGCTTTTATATGCTGCCTAAGATTTCATTTTAATGTTCTGATATAAAATATGTTCTTTTATTTCATGCCTAATTGAAACAAAACAAACGTTTTGATGAAGAGCTCAAAAACATATAAAATATTATTTTATTTTTATCAATACTTCATATAACATACATTGTTCTTATTAGGATGGCTTCGTATTAGTGGGATCAGTGGCAGGTCAACGCTATTGGTCGTCAATGCTTTCTTTGGATGCGCGCATCACGTGTGGATGCTGGACTCCAAGTGACAGTCAGGTGTACCTTGGCACTGCGTCTGCTCAACTAGTTGTAATGGATGTGCATGGAGCGATGGTTTCGCAGGTAAATTTTTAAACGTAAAATAAGATATTTATATAACTGTATCTAACTTTATTCCATTACGCAATTGTGTCTAGAACGAAGTTACTTGTCAGTATATCTTTTCAACTTATTTATTATAAATCAGAAACTATAAAATATAAATAAATATATAGAACGGAACAAACCAATTAAAACTTACTTTACAAGTTAATTACTGCAAAGCTTCAATACAGTAAAAAGTAATTAAACGCACTTAGGTAATAGCAGCAAAAGCGACGTGTAGGTGTACGAGTTCCTTTAGGACTTAATTAACATTTTATACCTCCCTTAGTTCGTTTCAAATTGCTCTTTGATATTTATATAATATTATATATTAAAATATATCAAGTACATTTCTTTCAAATTTAAATGTTAATATCATAATCATATAAATATTATCATAATTGATTTACTCATCATATTTAAAAGATAAGATTACTAATCATATAAATTATGCACTTTTAATCTTATTTCCGCCTTCCAATATCCTTACATATTGTTATGAAACTATCAAAAACAAAGCAATAGAATGCTTCCCTCCATGGAAATCACTGAAGGAACGTGTTTAAGAGGAAACAGATCTTTGAGTGGTTAGACATGCTAGCTTACAAGTGTCTGTTGGAAACATTTTTAAATGTGAATAAGTTATAAAAGGAAATTATTTATTCCCTTGTGAGTGTTGTTAAGATTCATAATTAAAGGGATTTGATGAATTCACATTTAGTTATAACTGTTAAATTAATATTAATAGTATTGCTTTATTTTTATTAGAAAATGCTTAACAATTTCATCGAAAATAATATTTTTTGACGTGACAACGTCTTAAATTAGGTTGCGGCTCGGAGTCACATATGAAAAAGGTAACGTAACGATGTGTCAACTGTCACCGAACTATGATCGGTCCGCCGCGCGTATCACTTGACACATGTACAATGTTTTAGTAAACAAAATATATTTTCTATAGTTAAAATTTGTGCAATTTATATTATAATTATTAATCAAATCAATAAATATTCTACCGAGAAAAAGACGTTGTCACGTAAAATTTTCGCCCGTAAAACCCACTTTACAGGCAACCATTTTTTTTTTGATAAAATTTTATTCATTTAGTATATTAAATATTGTAAACAAATAATTTAATAATAAAACAAGTACTTTTGTAAATATTTCAATACAAAAGTTTAGTTTTCAAAATGCCGAAAATAACAACGGCATAAGTTGAAGTTGTTTACACAAAAAACATTTAAGCTTGTAAGCATTTTAAGCTACCTGGCTTGTAATAAATTGAGTTTCTGGGCGCATTGGTTTTGAATCACTGCCAAGCTTCTCTGACGCGCTCGATGAGTGCTACCACTTTGCCAAATTCGGATTATTTAGTACATTGCTTTAAAGAGCGATTACTATTATTTAAAAAAACAACAATATAACTTCTTACCAATTTACAATGGGAGTATCGTTCGTGCTCATTATAGCGGCCTCGGTAAATAGGATTAATATGCAATCACAAAGTAAATATACGGTATAGCTACTTACCATATGTACTATATTAGTTAAACAATAATTCAATTTCGAGTATTTTGAGCCGTAATTTAAAGTACTTAATTCACTTGAATTTGTCACAATATATATATATATATATATATATATATATATATATATATATATATATATATATATATATATATATATATATATATATATATATATATATATATATATATATATATATATATATATATATATATATATATATATATATATATATATATATATTAGTGTTATAGATTTTTAAATTTCAACTTTTTGACGATTATATTTCTTATCATAAAAATATATTATATTTATATATTATACTTATTTATTATTGCTTATTATAAACTTTACGTAAAATCAATTGAAAGTATACTTAAATTCAGCTGTTTAATGTACGCACGATGGAGCTTTACTGTACAAAAAAAAAGAGATAAAAAAAAAGTATGGATAAAAGTATCCATTCATGATCTGCCATCCATCACTTTTCATCGTCCTCCTTCCTTTGGTTCTTCATCTTTTATCTGTTATCTAGTCGTGATTGCTAAAACGGCAGCGATCAGCCGGGGTACATCGGATAACTGAACATTACTGCTGTCATCGTGACTTATCTAAATTAATTATAAGAATCTATTCTACAAATAATTCAAGTACTTTGAAATTTAAACGCATATAACTATATAGGTGCAACTCGTAGCAGAGGGTGGAATAACATCGATGGCATGGTCTTGTGAGAAGTTTAAAATGGAAGAGGGAGATGGAGAGGGAGGGAGTGTTGAGAACAACGGAGGCCACGTGTTGGCGGTCGCCCTCGGCAATGGTGAGATCGTATTGTTGCGGGGACACGACGACGTCAGCCCTATCCGAGTACATACCGGCTTGAGGGGCACTACTCTGGCAATGGAGTGGGCCAATTCGAGGGAACTTCTCGCGGTCGCTGGTACTTTAATTGCTGGTACGTTTTGATATTACATACTGATATTAGATTTTAATACTTAATATTGCGGTATTGCTATTTTTTATATAAATAACAATATTTTTTGCAAGCTCTATCTTATATTACTTTCTGTGTCATATTTTTAATCGCAATTTTGACAAGTAAGTACATATATAAGACAATTCCACTGGTGTGTCCCACTTACAGGTAACGCGTTGGTGATGTTGCAATTTCAAAATGTAGACACCATGTTGTCTTATTTTTCCTTTTGATGTGTATATATGTCGTTGTGATAAATGGCTGACGCTCATAACTATGAACTTTACTCTACTAAGTAGAGGAGCTTTATACAGTATACTAACTTAGTATACATAATGTAACATATACTGTCCTTATATGGATGGATTTATATTATTAATATTTACATTTAATTTACTATGTACTAATATTTAAATAACCTAAACCAACCTAAGTATTTAAATTTTATTCACTCAATTAAATATCTAAACTTTGACTAAATTAATCTTGAATTCACGTGTGAAAACGGGCCTATAAGGTTTTACTAAGCGGATAACAAATCTATGTCAATCGAGTTAGTTGGACTTTTTATTATTATAACTTCAAGACAACCAATGCATTAATAAAGCATTAAGTATAAAAGCAATTCTAGTTACCAACACTATTAAAAGAACTACTTCAAGAAGAATCGTTAAGAATCTGCGCGTTTCTCTAGCTTTATTTAGAGTAGCGTCTCATAAAAACTTTATGTTTTATCTTTTACGTAGTTACGGCTGTTAAATGAGAAGTAAAAACACTGATATAATTTGTAGAATTTCATTAAATAACAATATTTTTTTTTAGCTTCATCCCGCACATGGCAGGGTAGACAGAGAGAACTGCAGGAACTATTGGAACTTAGTGTTAAGACACTCCGTTGCTTAGACCCTCCTTTCTCCGTCCCCGCTTTCCGCCTTTTTTCCTGGCATTGCGTGTTGAGTGGCGAAACTCAACACTGCGCTTTACCTAGGTGCCAGAGCGAAGAAAATGGAAATAGAAAAATCCATCTTCCCCGACTGGGAATCGAACCCAGAAACCGTCGCGTTACAGGCAGACGTTACGCCTCTGCGCCACGACGGTCCTCTATATTATATAGTTTTCTAAAAGAATTTTTTTTTTTTATTATGACAACTAATCTGTATTTAAATAACGATAATATTGAACAGAAGGATTTAATCACTTTACGTTATTTAATAGTAACTAAAACTTTCCCATTTATTTAATTACATTTTATTCACTTATATGAACCTTATACCAGAAAAAAAAACCTAAAAATAATAAATTAAGCCCGGATAGTATAAAAATAAGCTTAATTGAGGAAACTTATTTATTCAACAACTATTTAGTAAATCTATTGAACGAAATAAAATACATAAATAATTTACCGTGGGATTATTGTTAGTTAATAGTTTATGAGGACCGTCGTTGCGCAGAGGCGTAAGCGTCTGCCTGTAAACGCGACGGTTTGTGGATTCGATTCCTACTTGGGGAAGATGGATTTTTCTATTTCCATTTTCTTCGCTCTGGAAACTAGGTAAAGCGCAGTGTTGAGTTCCGCCACTCAACACGCAATGCTTCGAAAAAGGCGGAAGGCGGGGACAGAGAAAGCAGGGACTAAGCAACGGAGTGACTTAACACTAGGTTCGTATGGTTCCTGCAGTTCCCTCTGCCTACTCTGTCGTGTGCGGGATAAAGCGTGAAGCTAAAAAAAAAGAAAAAATATAGTTTATTATTATTTAGTATACATTTATAAGATTTACCAAAGTAACCGAATGAGCCTGGTTGGGATTTAAATTTGAAATAATAATATTAGAAGTATAATATTATAACAAACATAAACACGTTAACGTAGAAGTAACCGCAAAATTTGTAGATATTTATTCTTTAACTGTTCTATTTATATGACTTTATATATGAATAACGTCATTAAATCTCGCTCAACATTACAATTCCCAACAGACTAAAGTGCAGACATGAGAATTATATTTTTTATACGCTGCAAATGTAATGAGGTTGTGTAATGGAACGGCCATCATATCGTTACACATTAAAATATACAGTAAAATTATTCTATAAAATAAATCTGGCGTGCTATTAAATTATTTAACAAGTCTGCTGTCCTCATGAGAGCGTCGTAGGCCATAGCCCAGATGCTCGGCGTCTGAATGTAAACGCGACGGTTGTAGGTTCATTTTCCAGCCAGAAAAATGAATGAATCATTTTCTTGCTTAGGTTAAAAAATAATAGTAATCTAGTCTAGTTTATTGCAGGCTACATGAAATTAAGAAAAATATTTGAAGAAATGTGAAGTAATAAATATAACATTTTAAAATAAATAATAAAAAAATATAATATAATATATCTTTTTATGTAGCTAACGTGATACGTATATATATTTTACAGTGGATTTAATCTATTTGATCTAATAATTTATAGAGCCAAATGAACCAGAGGACGCGCCGCCGTATAAAAACGTCGTAAAGTTTTATTCGGACACCGGCGCACTTATTTACACCGTCCCCATTCCATACACCCAAGTAAGTACATTTCTTTATTGTAAGCAAGAATAGGAGAACTCGTGAAAATGTTTTTGTCATAAAATGTTGAGTAATACTTGTTTTTGTGATGCAATAACGAAGGCTAATAAACTTTTTGAAGTTAATTTTTATTATTATATTACTTTTATTATATACTTCAATAATCATATTTAGATAAAATGAACCAAATTTAGATGAACAGTGTGTTTTTTCATTTATTTAAGTATTTATGAGATAATAAATAAACTATTTTATGAACAAAATAATGATTACCGATTCTACAGGCCAGAGTGACCGCACTGACCTGGGGCCATGCAGCAAGACGTTTATTCGTCGGAGCTGGAGGAGCTATATGTACAGCACGAGTCTGGAGAGTGGTGGCACCTCTCCAGTTGTTAGCACGGGTTCGAGCAGCTTCAGCATTGAAACATCCCCGATTAGCTGCCAAGTTACCTTTGCCTCCTCGACTACAGCCTGCCTTAGCAAGCCTATTTGCACACACTATTCGAGTATGTTACCCTTAATTAAAAAGATTGTCAGTTTCTTTAATATATAAATACTTATGTTCAAAATGTGTTGAGGACCGTCGTGGCGCAAGCGTCTGCCTATAAACGCGACGGTTTGTGGGTTCGATTCCCACTCGGGGAAAGTAAAGCACAGGGACAGTAAGAAAGTAGGCAAAGCACGGCGTTGAGTTTCGCCTCTCAACACAAAATGCCTCGAAAAAGGCGGAAAGCGATGACGGAGAAAGTAAGGACTAAGCAACGGAGTGTCTTAATACTTGGTTCATATGGTTCTTTCAGTTTCCTCTGCCTACCATGCAATATACGGGATAAAGCGTGAAGCTAACAAAAACAAATAAATAAATAAATATATTTAGTTTGTATTTAGAAATACATTATTTATATATTTTACTCTTAAAAAACAGAAAACGTAGCTGTGTTTAAGCTCGCAACTTTTCTATTTTTCTGATATTTTCGAGATATGTTAACACCGCTACGTGAAAACTGTTACAATTTTTACAGTAAAGATAAAAATAATATAAATTCATAAAAAAAGAAATTGTTTAAAAGTCTTTTAATTTCATGGGCTTCGCCATGTACAAATTATAGGTATATATTGAGGAACAATACAAGAAGTTAGAGTTTAGTTTGTTTAGTTATTCGTAAAACTCTACAAAATAAGCCAACAAGCCTTTTTAAGCGTAAAGCCGTTGCCAAGTTGATTTGACTATCTCTTTGGCACAATACCAAAACCTAATAATAAATAGGTAACTCCTTTAGTGCAGTAAATATTGTAAACTTTATCCATTTAAAGTATAGAAGAAATTATAAAAAGAGAAGAACCGAACAAAATTAATCGAACTTATTTACAAAGTATTATTACTTTCTTCATAATTTTTAATATTTTTTTTTCAATTCGTATCAATTTTTGCTATTTTAATGAGGTAGCTATTTTGTTACGTATTTATAACATTTTTTTAATTTTATATTAGCTATAAATATATGTTCGTAATTATTTCAGTGCAATGTTCCCGAAACAAACGAGTTGCGGCGTTTTGTATCGCGTCCCCCGGCCGCTGGAGGTCGCTTGCACTGTACTATGTTGCGTCACGATGATGAAGAAGCTGGAGCGTACACGTTATACTTAGAGCATCTTGGTGGATTAGTGCCCTTACTCAAAGGACGAAGAACTAGTAAAATTAGACCAGAATTTGTTATCTTTGATCCTCAAGGAGAAGGTATTATTTACTACCAAATATATAAATAATACCTTATAAATATAATATCTTTAATTGGTTAATATTAGGCTAATCATATTTTTGCAATACGTATTAAATAAAAAATAATAATGTTATTATATTTTTAAATATTTATTTCTACAAATTTATAAATGTATGAATTTATTTTATTCAACCTCTTGATTCAAGTACTAGTTCAATTGGGCTGGTCTCATAATTTCATTTCATGTATATAAAAACTTGTGAAACTGAAATAAGTATATTTTTATTATTTTATTATTAAGATGACTTTTGTAGAAGGAATACCAGTAACAGTAAGAGAATCCAGTAGTAGTAGCAGCGGTGCCGGAAGTACGTCCAGCAGCGGGAGTGGGGGCAGCATTGGTGGTGGCATATCCTCCCCTCGGCCCCCACGCACCCCCCGCGCCCCTCGCAGAGTCCCACGCCAACCTCCCCCTCACGAGGACTCCTGCTCCTCGGATACTGAAAGAGAAGAAGGTGTTTTCTATATTTTAATTGCCGTCTTTAAAGATGGTTTTAATAATTAATATTGTTATTGAAATAAAAGTTGAGATTTATTATGATTTTTTTAAAGGGTGTTCTGGATCTCCAAGACTACAACGACGTCGCCGAGCTCGTGAAAGACGAAAAACACGTAACTCTACTGATAAAGATGATGCTCCTGACGAATTGGCATACATAGATTCATTGCCGGAGGTATGCTTATATTATTACTTGCACAACTTTAAATTATTATTATTATGATATTTAATACAATTTCAAATGTATTTCAGGATGTGCGATTAGTTGAAGTCACCTCTAATATCTGGGGAACAAAGTTCAAAATGCATGGTTTGGCTAAAAATGTACCTGCCAACCTAGGACAAGTAACTTACAAAACATCTTTATTACATCTACAACCACGTCAAATGACTCTCATGATCACAGAGCTTAGAGATGATTATCCCGTAGGACCAGATCCTAATTTTAATCCAAATATATTTTCCGAAGATGAAGAGGAAGTATTTCAACCTAGTGAATCTGATTCTCCATCACATATGAACAATAATATAAGAAAAAAATTTAATCCTTCCATTGCGACTGATAGATTGACTAATACGAATAATATTATAAATAGTTCTGATATATATTCCCCAAATAATAATTGTAATCCAGCATTAGCGAGAGCCGAATCTTACGATGAATTCCCTTACATAGACACGAGTGAGTTAAATAATGTATCAGAAAATGTGTTTAATGCCAATTCTGTAAGGCATCAACCTCAAAATTCCGAAAGGCGTGTTAGCAATACAGCTACTGTACCAAATCGTCACGCCATATCACCATTAAGGTGTGAAAGTTCTGTACCTACTTTACAATCTCCAAAGAATGCCGTAGCACCTACAGATATAATATTTGAGCGACCGTCACCTCAGACTGTCACGTGTGGTGGCAGAGGAGACTTTTGTGGCGGCCGGACTGACTATAGTGTAAGAGATAATGCATCACTAAAAGGAAATTTGTCCAATATTGATCAACAGTTCAATTTAAACCTTAGCTTAGAACCTAGTAGACAAGTAACTATTAAAAAATGCGATAACCATATCGCAGATAATTGCCTTTCTAAGCTGCGGAAAAACATTTGCAATCGTGGCGAAACATCTTTTGAAATGAATACCAGAATAATAAAATCGTTATGTAACAAGAATTACGAACATGAAGTTCATCCTGACGCTATGAACAAGCGCGCAGAAACGTTAAAGAACTTACAGAAAAGTGAAGACCTCAAATATATCGATGAAGAAACTCCAGTCGATACAAATATAAGTAATCTGACTGACAAAGTGCGAGAGGGAAGAGTGCAGAGAACAACCACAGTTGTCCCAATTAGCCCTGTATGCGCAAGTATACCTGTATATGACACTATGACACGAAGTTGCAGCGTTGGCTATTTAGATCTAGTCGATCCCCAAGTGTTACACGCACAAGTTAGTATAACAGCTCTACGAGGAGATCCACCTAGACGTCTTATACTAGTTAATAACAAAAAACAGAGGCGTCCAAGACGGTATTATAGAAACAACGATTCTAAACAAATCGAAAACTTTAAAATACCAACCTTAAGGAGGTGTGGGAAATCGAAAAGTTTAGACTCAGGAGAATTATCTATGACTGCGGAAAAGGGTAAAAAACAGACGAAAGTGGAACTAAACGAGAAGCCAAACAACGATGCGAATTCAAGCAGTCATTGTAACAGTACAGGAGATGATAATAGTGGAAATAGTACAGAGGAGGGACGAGGTCGAAAACCAAGGAGGGATTACCCTATGTGCTCCACATGTAGACATACAGTACCTTGTGAGCGTCGCGAAGCTGATTCTACCTACGTGTGCGCGGTGTGTCTGGCATGTACCCCATCTCCTGCGCCACGTTTACCACCCGCCGTGACTGACAGCGATTCCGACTACAGCAAGTATTATAGTTAGTAGTAGATGCTTTTTCTCACCCGTCTCCTACATACTTCAACGGTGAGATAAATGCGGCCACGATCCCGCAGCTAGGCAAATAGATTTTGCACCCAGCTTCGCAATCACGCATGTGGCTTTGCGGACTAGCCAGTGTTTTTTTGAGTTACGTTAGCACACCACTAACGTAGACTTAAAAGCAAAGCCTCCACTCAAACTTACCCCAGATTAAGTTGCCGTCTTTGAATGAATCGAGATATGCATATATAAATTTGAAAACAGAAATCTAATTAGATTATATTGATTAAGTGCTTATATAATCTTTGTAGATATGAGTTCAATCCCTTTCTTATTTAATAAAATAACTAAAATTCAAGAACATTATGAATATACTATAAAAAATGTTATAGGTTCATTGGAACAACTGGCTCTACGATTATTGGCTTCTCGATCGTCCGAAAAAAACTACAAGTGGTGCAGCCGGAAGTGGGGCAATGTCGCGTGAGAGTAGCTCGGCGCCCGCGTCGCCGCGTCTGGCGCGGTCTGCGGCCTCACCAGCACCTTCCTCGCCAGCACCACGGATCCTCGCGGCGACAGCGGTACTCGTCTGCTTCACCTATCAGGTAGTCTTAATATATCGTACATTACTTGAGCTTGCCAATATCTTTTGTATATTTGGTATATTTTAAGCAAATAGGTCAAAGTAGGATTTTTTTTTAACAATATAATCAAAAGTAATGCCAGCTAATGCAATTTGCAAGTGTAATTTAAATCTATATCTGTCGAAATGATCTGTATATATAAAAAATCTTTAAAAAGAGAAATATGCGACTAAAACAGGAAAATTTATTTTATTAACATGCAATATTTACTTTTTCAGACAGCTTACTAAACTCACCTCTGTTGAATCGACGAAGAAATAAGAAGTTGTCTGAAAGTTCTGACGATGAATATTCCAATGGGTACAATGAAGTTAACAGTAAAAATTATAGAGATCTTGAGAGTTTTCAAAAGGCTCAACTTAGGAACAAGGTAATTAAATAAAGTAAAATATTTATATTTTTTTCATTTCACATATTTTGAATTCAATTTAATAATACAATTTTATTTATAGTTAAAACGTGCTGGAGGTAACATAAATACCGCTACGTCTTCAAACGCGCTTGAAAACCGTAGCAGTCGCCGTCAGCTCGTTATGCACAACAAAGCACCAATGTGGAACGAGAACAGCCAAGTATACCAGCTGGACTTTGGCGGACGAGTCACTCAGGAATCCGCTAAGAATTTTCAAATTGAATATCATGGAAAACAGGTCAGTGAGTCGATTACACTATAAAGAAAATATTAAAGGATGTGAACCTCATATGTGATAGTATTCTGCAATAAGCAGAGGATAGCAAAAAATATATTTATTTGTATACATATTTTTTTTTATTTACAGGTAATGCAATTTGGTCGGATCGACGGAAACGCCTACACACTCGACTTCCAGTATCCTTTTTCTGCCCTCCA
Organism: Dione vanillae; assembly: GCA_037178615.1. Taxonomy (NCBI): domain Eukaryota; kingdom Metazoa; phylum Arthropoda; class Insecta; order Lepidoptera; family Nymphalidae; genus Dione; species Dione vanillae. The sequence continues at coordinate 1,093,535 of JAZFAU010000106.1, forward strand.
GGCGTTCGCCGTCGCGCTAGCAAATGTGACCCAAAGACTGAAATGAGCACTGGCCGTCACTTACAGCAAGCGGCTGCGATCCTATGGTTTTTATAACCGTTGTGGTGCATAAATTAGTTCAAACATCATCGGCCGGCTGTAGGAGTGAACAATAGAACGGACTACATTTTATGAAATTTAATCAATCTTTGTTTTTAGTTCATATTTAATTCAATATTCACAAATTTAGTGTTTAGAATAATCTGATAAAGAGAGATTAAGTACTCTCTGTCTAAATCTACAAAACACAAAGGAAGAGTAACGTTCGATCTCTTTAAACCTTTTTGAAGTAGGTCCATTAAGCATCGTATTATTTTAAATATATTGTCTTTTATCAAGCTGTACTGAGTATAAAGATTTTCATTATATAATTATATATATGTAAATAATTTATTACAATATTTAATAGCGAAAACTTATTCTATAATAGTATTTGAAGATAAAAATGATTCATGTCAGGTATTTTTACACGAGCGTAGATAGCTTAGTGAAATTGAATGTCTCAATACGAAATTGAAAAAAAAGTACTATTTCGTTATTGGGGCCACAAACTGAAAATAAACATAATAATACGAGGTATTACTATTGCAAAGTAATATTTAAAGTAGCCTCATTTCAGGCTTCACTGATATTATTTTGTCAAAATGTAAGACGATCTACAGTAGAAAATGTTAAGACATTATAATGTTGTTGAACTACAGTGGCCTTCCTTCTCTTATTTGAATTAATGTAAGATACATACATACAAATCTTTTATTAATACCACAATCGTTATATTGAATGGCTAAGATAAATGTTAAAAAACTTATAGATGTTATTGCACTTAATTTATCGTTTGATACGCATACACCATGTTTTTATAGTTTATTATACGTAAATTATACGTATATTTTTGTTTAGATACGTTTATGCAATTTTTGGCAAATAATAAAAGATTTACTCTCTTATTTTTACTTTTAACTGAAATTGTTTTGGGTAAATGCAATGTGTCTGTTTGTTGGTTGTTGTGTTATGAATTTATAATTCACTCTAAGCTACAACTTGACGAGTTATCATTTCGTGATATCGCAAGTCCTTTATAACAAGATATCATTAGCATAATATATTAATAAGTGTTTAGAAAATAAATTATAATTTACAAGTATTTAAATTTTCTAAGATAAAATTAAAACCTTGTTTAACGAAAACAAAATTGTCGTATTTTTTACAATTGTATATATACAATAGAGATATTTAAATCCACCTTTATTATAAATGTTGTATGTTGAACATGTTTTTACTATACATATCTTTGGTTAATTATTATCAAATGTTTGTATGTAATATCAAATTATGTATTGTCAATTTTTTTATATATTATTTCAGTATATTTGTGTCTATATACCTATCTACACTATTACTAACCTTCCTACTTAGATAATAGTTGTTGCGGTAGGCACTATTATTTTGTAAAACAACTAATCATGTTTATATTCGTCTTTATTATATGTAGTTTGTATTATTTTTAAGCGTTTGACTTATTCCTTATTTATTATTATTATTTGACTAATTCTAGGTACAAACATTATTTTTCAATATACCAACTTTTAACTAAACTTCCGAAAAATACTGCATTGTAGTGCTGCGACATCCACGCTCATTTTGTATGCAGATTTACCTTATTAGTACAAAATAACTAAATAACGAAGCATTTTTAACTTTACTTAAAACAATATTTTTTACATTAACTTAAAGGAAATTTTAAGCCCTAAAGTTATATTTCAATCCCAGACACATTAAGTTTTTTCATTCCCATTGAGTTTAAGACTGCACCAATTGTAAATACGTGTTAAATTGTAATAATAGTTAATAATTTGATATACTTATTAATTTTATAAATTAAATAAATATAATATTTTCTGTGTTAGCGTATAAATGTGATGTAAGAGCTAGTGATTTGTTTTGTTTGCTCTATATTTTTGCTTTTGTTATTACTTGGATTTTTTATCTGTTATAAATCCGATCGCTTTTTATTAATCTATCGGTTGTACTTTTATGCCTATAGAAAATATGTGTAAATAAAACTATTCTCTGAATAAAATAATTTGTTTTATTACAAAAATATGACAATAAGGGACTAACAATAATAAACACCTGTAATTTAAAGTGAGTGACTAAGTAAGTGAGACTATTATTCGAGCTAGTTTGATAAATTTAACTGCTGCCTTATAACTTAAATTATAGCAACTTGATTGTGTGGATCTTAAATAGTAAACTAGTTTTTTCAACTACCAATAATCAGCTGTATATTGTCCCTCAATCATAACAAATCGATAAATAATAAAATGTAGTTTGTTTTATGAAATATATCATATTATATAGAGAACATCGTGACGCCGTGGACAGCGTTCAAAGCTAAGCGTGATGGTTGTAGGTTCAGATCCTACTCACGGAGATGTATTATTTTCTATTCTTTCTAGCTCCGTTTAGACAAAATGTGGCAATGAATTTCACAGGAGAATGGAGTGTTTTGACACTATGAGATTTGATCGTTTGTGTAAGGGATTAAGACTACAGGACGTTTTATTCACAAAACTAATGTGTTCAACGCATACTTGCGTTCTCAATAAACCTTCAAAATCCTGGACGGGCTCCAGAATCATTGAAAAAACTGAGAAGCTGCAAAGCCTGAAAGAATTTTGGCAGGCATGCCAATTTCTATTTGAACTTGAGCAAGAATTAAGCTCACATTTTACTATCAGTGAGCATGGTGGGCCGGGTAAAAAGTACTAAGTCAAATTTCTCATCACCTATACTGCAATGTCTAAAGACGAAACTTTAATTTTTTTTATTAATTAACAAAAGCAAAACGCCCCCTGGTCTTCAACTAGTATATCCTGCTTGTCAAGACGTACTGTGCCAAAATACAGACATAATTAGACACACACTAACACTGTATAAAGATGTATTATATTTAATAACAAGTTTAATGATAAGTGAAGGACATTAAGGCAATAGATATTATGGCTATTTTAAGCATATATATTTAATTAATCACTGTCACTACTCTGTCCCGGAACATAGTCTTCATCATCTTCATCATCCTCATCAGAAAGTTCAAGATCATCAAGGTTTTGGAATAATGATTCATCAACTTTAACTGCATCACCTAAAAATTTTATTCAATTAGAAAAATGGTAAAAAAGCAAAGAATAAGTTTAAATGTGTACAGAAACATATATAACTTTTATGTGCACTAACCATCTTCAAGGAATTTTAGGTCAGATTCATTTAGAGTAATATCCCTTAAGAACAACTCTTTTCCAGGTTAGTTTTGTCTTATCTTTGGACTCTTTTTCTCTCTTTGCAGGAATACCCATATCAATCTCAAATTGTTTTCTCCATGCTAAAAATGATTCCACTGTAACTCTTGTCCCTTCAAACCTTTTCTGCAAATAAAAGAAATTAAGCACTTTATTAGAGAATAACCTATAGCATAGTGATGGGTGATGAATGGGATATTTACTATAAAGAAAGGTGTTTATTTTAAACATGTGGTTTCTCAGAGATGGATCCTGGTCAATGCATTACATGAATATATTGTAGTGGTATGATTAGAAAGTATAACCTCTACTTGTTGGACAAAAATTCTCACAAGAAGACCACATTCTTTTGAACAAAAGCCTTCCAAAATACCACATTCTTCTGAATCTGTAATAGCTAATATAATAATAATAATATAAGAGAACTTATTTTTTTATCAATTTGTGTGTTTAAGCATGTTATTGTACTACTATAAGCTTCCCTTAATTAATATTTAGCTTTGTTTTAATTGTTTCATAAATTTCAAATAATTTCACAAAAAAACTGGTATCTCTACAGCAGTTAACTGTTTAAATGATCCGGCTGAAACTTCATATTTACATTTCTACATAGACAAAGTTATAGGTGGCATAATTAAATTTTTATACATATGTGATATAATGTTCTGGTACTATATCCACCAAAGTTAAATAAAAATTAAGTTGATGCTAACCATTTCTGCTTCCTCTTCAGCCATCTTCTTAGCTAGTTGTACTTCTTCTTTTTCTTTCTTTATGCTGTCCCATTTTTCATTGAGCCACTCTTGACCTGCTGACACTAATGTAAATACCATTACCATACCTAAATTTTCCTGACCCTGAAAAAAATCACGAATAAATATTATTTTATTTATAAAGTAGAAATATTGTATACTATAGACATATCACATGAACTTGTATTTCCTAACATTCACATAATTCTTACTTGTTCCATCAGATGCTTATAAAGTTCATCTTTGTCAACTATTTCGTCAAAACTATCATCAGTCTCTATTTCCAGGATTGGTAATTCTTCAGGATATTTTGGGGTATAAGTAAATATCAACTGACACGCTAATCCTTCACCTTCGTCATATTCTTCTGATTTTATACCTATACCAAATTTATGTAAAGGTTCTGTTTGAAAAACTGAAAAAGTAATTAATTAAAATTTAAAAATTTTCAAATTTAAAAAAAATATATACTTCAATGAATATTTATTTTACTTTGCATATCTCCATAGTAAATCGAATCTAATGCTTCTATTTCACTTGTTTGTTCATATTTATGGTCCATATTTGAAATACTTTACACAGTCAATTGTGTTATTAAGTAAATGTAATAAAACATAACCAATTTGTAAATAAAGAAATAGGAGGTTAGATCGACGTATGTATATTTTTATTTACTAAAAATCGATTTCAGTGAATTGAATCGAGAATATTGAGAATGTATTCGATTTAATTAGTGATTTCGATATAAAAAATATTGTTGTGTACATCGATACAATAGTGAATATCAATTTATGTACACATAAAAGTGAATATGCATAAAATATATATATTACTTTATAGTATACTAAAGAAAGACAAGAAGACACTACGCCTCTCACCACAACGGACATTGATGTTTAATGTATTTATTTTTTGTTATTTGAACAGATAAAAAATCAAAGTTTATAAAGTTAAAAAATAAAGGAGCATATTTAAAGTTACATAACGTGCCACCATTGGTTGATACGAGATATGATGCCAATAATAAAAGATTATATTATTATATTAAGAGTACCAACTATATGTAAGAAAATGCTCGCTAGAAAGGAATAAATTACGACAACGCTCCAATAGCAAATAGAACAAGTCTTAATACAGCGCCAAAATAATACGAAATCTAAACAACTATAATTTCTTTTTGTAAATTGTTACTTTTCATTTTGTCCTCCATACTAAATGACTCTCCTTATTTCTACCCTCCATGTCAAAAATGAAATGACATAAGAGAAAAATAAACTATAATGTGTATTGGACCAAGAAGAATCTTTAATAATATTGAAGAAATATCATTTTGCTCGCTTAACTGGATTACCAATATCAATTTTATAATATGGATACACCTTCCTTATTATCAACAGATAATGAATCTAAAGAATCTGTGTAGGCTTAAATCATTGATAACTACTTTTTTGTTTAATTAATCTAAAGCAAGCTCCTGATTTAATGTGTACAATTTAATTTTCAGGGTAATTACTTCCAAAAACATATCAGAGACTGATTTTAACACCCTTCAACAACAAGTTATAGCTAATTTTGAGAAACCAAATTTACCAAATGTTAATGTACCAGAGAAAATTATAATTTGCTTAGATGTTTGCTATGATGATCAAAATTCGCTGTTTAGACTTGGAGATGGAAGTACTTACACACCTATTAATATGTTGAAACGAGTTCTAGATTTTTTTATACATTCAAAACATGCAATAAACAAAAAATCTGAATATGCTCTTATTGTAATGAAAGATAAAAATCCTTGTTTTGTTCAAAATTTCACAAATAATATAAAGGAAATTATAAATTCTATTGACTATATTAGTCCTGAAGAAAGTAAGGCAGAATCTTTTAACTTTCACAAAGTTTTGGAGATCATAAAAGAAGAAGTACAAATTCCTGAATATAAACAATCTGAGTGCTTTATACCTCCACCCTACATTGTTAGACAGCTTGTGCTCTACGGTAGATCTAATTGTATTCCAATTGTGGAAGAAGATGATTCATATTTTAACTTTTTAAAGAAACAACCATATTTCTATATAGATATATTATATACACATGAAGAAGATTGTGCTCTTTATAAATGTGAGGAAGTATATTATGCTCTTCAAAATCTAGATGATGGTTATTCATATGTTTTTGAGGTTTCTAAAAATGCTACTAAAATTCATGACTGTATAGCAAAATTGCTTGCCCATCCTTTACAAAGGCCTTTACAAAAAAACACTGATTACTCATTTGGTTCTAGATATTAAATGCATGCTGTGAGTAATACTACTAAATTTATATTAATTCCCTTGTATTACATTTTTTATCAGAATAGTTTGAATTTGTTTGTACTTGATTTTTTCATTGAAATATTTATACTTCTGATTAAAAACAATAAATATATTCAGTACTTCATTGCTTAATAATAAAAAAAAACAAAGTAAAGAATTTTTCTTCTAGCTATGTAACATATGATAAGAAAAAATGTAAATATTAGAATATAATAAACAAAATATGTTGTTTAAATAAAAGATCTAATTTAATTTGTGTCACTATACCAATGTCCAATTGTATGACCTTTCTAACCTATTTATTAGATCATAAACTTTTACACTGACAAAATTTATTATTGAATCTTTTAATTTCTCTCCAGTAGAACAGCTAGCTTATAGATTCATGTTTAAAAGAGCTATAAAAATGTAATTTAAAAGAATTTCATAATAATGTAACAAAATTGTAAAAGGTTTAATTGCACATAAAACAGCTATTTCGTGAAAAAAGGTTTTTATTTTAATGCATTCATAATAAACATCAGTTTATTGTACATAATTAATCTTATTTAATGTATGAAAAATGGATTTATTTATTTATTTTTAAATAATAATAATACAGAAAATAATATTTTTTTAATTATATTCAATTACAGATGAATTTAATGTAATACTCAATATTGATTCTGGTTTATAAGAAGGTTATACATAAAATATAAGTAGTATGTATGATAAATATTAATAAAAATAAATACATTTAATTATTAAGATGCTAATTTAGGTATAAAAATTTAAATTTAAATGAAATAAATTAAATCTTTTGAAATTAGAAAGGATAAAATTTAAAAGTTATTTTCAATATTATAAAAAGAATCTATTTAGTACTATAATAAATTGATATATTTATTAGTGTATGTATACTAAAAACATTATAATTGGACACGATTTTCCATTGCTATTGAAATATGAAAAGATTTTGTTATTAATTATGTATATCAAATTGAATGCTAGTTTTATAAACATTAAAATAAGATCAAATACCCTTTTTTCATTTAAAAAAGTATACACAACTTCACAAGCTCAAGGCAAACTTTTTATTTAAAACAAAATAGAACTAACTAAATTATACATTTTAGTTAATCATAAAAAATAACTTAAATAAAAATATAAAAAAACAATGATTTATTAAAGTATAAAATAAATATGACAAAGCAATTTTATACTTTTATTGCAATCACTAATTTATAAGGCAACATATTAAAGTAAACAAAAGATACACTTCCTTAGCTTTCTTTTGAAATAGAAATGTATGTGATATGATAGTAGATAAAGAAAAAAATATAACACAAAATCATAAATAGTGTATTACAGAGAATTATCACCAATACAATGTGGATTGTAATTTACAAAAAAAATTATATATAGTAAAGCTTAATTTGAAAAAGTCATTTCAAAGGAATACCATTAGTTTAGTGTAAAGTAAAATTTAAATTATTATTATTGTATCATATATATTTTAAATTATGATACATTTTCATGTTGCATCTGAGATCCTAGATGCTTAAGTCATAAAAGCCCCAACATTTGACACTGGTTGATTTATATAAATAAATAACTTCACTTATCAGTCTCAATACTTAAAATTCTATTTACATTATTGTTATAAATTCAGCCAAAGTCAAATTATATATCAAGAATATAAAGACGAAATATTAACGTGTAATTAAACAAATAATAACTTAAACAATCATCACTAGACAATTTTGATTCTTTTCAAGCATTTAGTAAACAAATATGGAATGATAAATGAATTTTACTCAAAAAGCTAATGATGATGCAATTTAATGCAATTTATATAGAGAGAAAACAGTTAAAGCATTTAACCTTCATATTAATGCCAATACTGAACATTATTTTTAAGTCATGTTCAAATTATAAAATGTACACCTGTAAAAGAACTAAATTTTTATTTATAACATTAAAACATACAAAATATACTATATCCAATTTTTAATTTAAGCGCCACACTCTCTTATGAATCAAGAGTAGTAATTATGAATGAAACCAAGAATTAAAACCTATTCAAATTTATAATCAGTATAAATGATTGGAGCCGAGTTATGCATTGGCTACACTGAGTGTAGTTGGCACTGCCTCCAACATCACATTTAAATTACCTACGTGAAAATTGGTAAATTGTTTAAATTCGTAATATAAGTATTCAATTGAGATTCATATATTTTTTTTAATTATATTATTTGAGATTATAATTTTGCTTTAAATAGTAAGGTTGATGTTTACAGAATCCATTAACAGATAATATTTTTAAATTATTGCATTGGTAACATTCATAATTACATACAAATATACAAAGAATACCAATATAGAGCCAATATCTATATACTAGGCATAGCACTAAAGTAATAATACTTGCTTTTAAGCACATTAAATCAATCATATCTGCATTTTTCATATTTCTAATGAACTTCAATGTTTTTAAATAACCCAGTACTAATGAACCACTCTTTATTGTATTTTTTTAAAAAGCTTTTAGGTAGATAAGTATTTCAAAGCATTTTGTTAAGGAAGACAGGACTAGATGAGTTTAATATTAATCTGTACTACTGACCATTAATCATATGCACATTGCTAACAGTACTCACAACTGTTTGATTTAATTGATTAATTCTCATTTTAATCTTAACATTAGTAGGGAATATACATCAGTGTACAATTTATAATATAATATATACAAAATAAAATAAATAAATGTTGCATCACATTTTATGTAATAAATATATATTTATTATATTACTTTATATTTTTCATCTTTTTTATCATGACTATAAATTATGATATAAATGATGAGATACATTAGTAACACTCTTAAGTATTATCACTTATGTATATTTTATGCCAATTAGATTATATTGACTAGTTTTTTATATTATTTTAGCAAATATTACTTAGTACGTATATATAAGTTGCAATCAAAATGTACACCATAATATAAACCTGAGTACTGTCAGCTCTGTAACATTGATTAAACATTAATTATTATAGTTTGTGATGTTGTGCATCTATTAAAAATGTTATGTACCAATGGAATGTGGCATGAGTATCGCATTCAGTCTTATGGCTGAGTTTAATGATCTATACAAGTCTACAAGTATACTACATATTTCAGACTGATGACTTCTTACCCCACGTTCACAAACATAGTAAAAATGTTTATTATCTAAATAAACTAAATATTAGTAAGGATTTGAACATTGACAATGAGTTTATGTTTTGAATAGATAATATGTTAATACGAGATGCTGACAACAAATTGCCAATTTCAATTCCAAGTAATAACAAAATCATTTAAAGTACATATACACCTGTATATGTGTATCTAGGTATAAGTACAAATTTTCTTAATACCTTAATTTAATGTATCATTGTTGTTTAAATTCTGGCAACTTATCATGTTTACATATATATGTATAATCATTTTTTTAAATTTTATTTTTTAAATTTATTCAATTTAATTATTAAATATATTTACTTTTTAACAATGATATTACCTTACTTTAACTATTTAGAGAAGTTACATGTGTGAAGTAATATAATGATGTAGAAATAACATGTAATGTGTTCTATTAACTCATAGATGGGGTGTGTGAAAAACTGCTGTGATATTTATGTGACAAATTCATCAAAAATAAAAATGTTTAATATTGGTTTAATGTCATAATTAAAAACAGTTTCAATATGAGATTTCTGTATCTAATGTTCGCTAAATTAATTTATATATAACTGTATCATCATATTTATATTCTCAGACCACAGTTAATAGTTTCATTGGCGTAAGTAATTCAATCTGTGTAGGGTTGTAGGAAAAACTTGACTTGAATAGTTATTTTCGTAACTAAACATCACATTCATCTATGTCCTATGTTTATGACAAGTCAATAATACATCAAACAAATTATTACAATTATTACTTAATTTCAATTCAATTACTTCTCTTGCCAGAGATATCACTTAATAGAGTTTTGTCCTACACTCAAATCTTATGAGTGTAGTTAATTTCTTAATATGAGGTAATTTATCATACTTTAAAAATATAAACATATCTAGATGAAATTAAATAATATGTAACATTGGAATACTTTCATGATAATAACAATATTAATGATGATTAATGAAAATGTTTTACTTTTTTATAAAATTGCATTCAGGAATTCTATATTAAGGGATACCTTATATATATAAATATATAAGAGTATAATACATCCTATAATTGATAACTAAGCGATAATTAACGTAATTTAGTTAGTACCAATTAAATCCATGAACTAGATCACATTTTGGCTGACTTTTAGTTAACTTACCAAAAATTTATGTTAAATGTAATCTTTTAAAATAAGGTGGGTGTTGACTGTGACACTTTGGTTTCACTCACACAATTATCACTCGAGCAATGCATTTTATATCACTGACTAAAGCTGGGTACAAAGAATAACAAAAAAAGTTCTCAAGGCGTAATATTAAATGGTATAATATATATGTTATAGTACATAGTCAAGGGTATTTCACTCGCTCACCGCGCGGACCACCCCACCTCGCCTGATACGTACGATTCACTTGTGCACTACAGCAGTCTAAGGAGCTAAGGAAACCTTTTTTTTGCTTCAATATAATATATAGGTCATTATTACACTCCTCAATTGTTTTTAAGCTATTCGATTTATAGTAGAAAGAGTAACATGACCTGTATATTACACAATTGAACGTTTTTCTTTTTCCGACAGGACAAGGGTCAGGATATAGGACATTTTAGGGGTCGTGGTTCGCGCGGGTTTCGTAGCATCAGAGCACGCAGGCCGCGAACAGCGCCATGGCGCGTCAGGGGGGGTTGGCGTGGCGCTCGGGCAGCGCCGGCGCGCTCTCGTCCGCACCCGCACCGCCTCCGCGAGTGCGCATCACGTACGCGTACGTTCTGTACCTCTTTATCTGAAACGCCAAACAACATAACAGTCACTAAGGTTGTCTAATTATGCACGCTTGGGATGATTGGCTTGACTTGCAAGAGGCTGACCAGTCAATCGACCTAGGCCAGTACCAAAAAAGCTTGTCGAGCCTTACCAAGCAAGCCATTGCATCACAAATGAAAACTATATGTATGATATGATGGTTTAATAAACAATATAATTAAAAACTAGCTTTACGCTTTTTCCATACACAGTACATTGCGGTAAGCAAAGAGAACTATCGACCAAAACTCTAACAATGCATCTTAGCCCTGGTCTTACTAACATTCTATAGCTTACAATTACTACATGAACTAGTATAAGATAAACTAAGTCTAAGAAAGCTAACTAAAGCCAAGGTAAGCAACGAAGAGTCTTTACACCAGGTTCTATGGTTCCTGCAGTTTCCTTTTGTCTACTCTACCATGTGCGGGATAAAAGCGTGAAGCTAAAAAAAATATAAGACGAGGTACCTCGTGCACGAGGTAGTGGTCCTTGTCGCGGTGCGCGTGTGGGTGGTCGCGCGCGTGTCGCAGCGCCGCCAGCTCCTCCTCCAGCCGCGCCACGCGCTCCTCGTGGTCGGCTAGCTGCTCCCTCTGAATTGTTTATTATATATTTATACACAGTATTTAGAAAACATGCAGGGAAAAACTTTAGTACGATAATAACTATATTAGTATAAAACTATGAGACTGTTATTTATTAACGTGCACCTCACAAGCGTTTTTTTTACAACAGTACAAATTGTTGTAAACATATGAACAAAAATAACATATTCATCAAATTAAAAATAATTATTACATGTAAGATAAAGAAATTGTTTATGGGTTACTGTGGTGGAACCTATAAGTTAAAAATGCGCAGAATTAATATTTCATATGAATTTCTTGTAAAAAAAATATCCACACTGAATACAATAACATATGTGTAACATTTACATTTAAAGTTTTATGTTTATTGAACTCTTTATATATCATTGAGAAGTCTACTCGAGTAAATAATACTTTTTTTTTAATTTGAATATAAATAGAACAATCTTGGTTCAGCAGCAAGGAGTCTGACTGCAAACGCGCAGGTCGTAAGTTCGATTTTCACTCGTGGGTATGTAATATCTTCAAAAATATGTATTTTTACCATAGAGAGTTTAGTGTGCGTGCAAGGCAGAAGCGGACGTTGAAACTTGCGCTGCGAGCCGACGGCGCCGGCCAGCGGCGGGGCGGAGTACGCGGCACAAACGAAGTTTATTGTTTCTACCCAGGAGCATAACTCTTTTGAATCGCTAAAATATATAACAAACATGCAGTATATAGGTTTATAAACACAGGTATACAAATACTTCAGTCGGCAAATAAATTATATATTATAATATTTAAATTGAAGAAAAATATTCTTATTAATCTGTTTTACATTTATATACATATAAATTAAGTCTTAATTTAAGTAACATTAGAATGTTTCGAATATATTTCACTGTACTATTATATTCTAACCTCGTTTGAAATAAATATTCAGCTTGATCAGCTGTTTGTAGTCTGAACACATGTTGTTTCTTCGTGTAGTCTGTTGCTTTAGTGGCCAATGCGTGATGTATTCTGGGAAGAAAATGATATGTTAATATGAATTTATTTATAAAATAATATAACAAAAATGTTAAAGACTTTCAATATATAGAATAAAAAGATATACCTAATAGCATTGTGCAAATTATCCGACATTTGACTCCTTCGGAATCCATGTTCATCTTTGTGCAGATATAGAACTAGATCACGTAAAGTGCAATAAAACATTTTCCATCCACGACGTCCAAATGGAGCTGTATGTCAAAAAATAAAATATTTTCTTAATAAAATGAAAAATTTTTCAGCTGATTACGTATATTTTTTAATTGTGCATGTTACGGAAGTTTTGAACGCTTAGCAGTATTCACGGACAGATCTGAGACTTGGGAGGAGTCAGTCTATTTTAGAGCCTAATTACACTTAAAAATATCTTATAATTAACAAATAATCCAAGCAGGTAATTATTATATTATATAAGACAAATAGTTCTTTATATACTACGTTAAACAATTTACTAATCAATAAAATAGTATATATGAAAATCTTTATCTATCTTTATTTATATATGAAAATCTTTTAGTTGTCTTGTATAAACATAACACATATAATAGAGTGAGTGACGCTTACTTTTCTTCCCATTAGCATCGTAGCAGCACTTCCGCATGACATAGCCTTTCTTGTACTCGACGGCGCGACTCTGGTCGGGCAGGTCGAGGAACGGGTTGCTGCCGACGGCGGCCGCGGGGCGAGCCTCCGTGGCGGGGGCTGCTTCTACGTCGCTTTGAATGGACACTTTCATTAGTATCAATATTCAAGTTTAAAAGAATAGCAATTTGAATATAAAATTTGAATTTACAGTATATTATTTATATACAAATTTATTAGTTCTCTAATAAAAATTACATACACAGTTTTTCTTTTATTGCCAAGTGATTAGTGCTCAACTGACGTGTTTTTTTAACTTAAAAGCTATAACTGAAGAAGTAAACCGAGCAATCCATAATAAAAGTTTACGAAGGGTATTGTATTATAATTTACGAATTCTCGATTACATGAAACAAATATAAAAACAAACTCACAGGGCCCACTGCAACGGCGTATTGCGAATCGCATGGTACAAATGCTTGAGGGTGTCTCTTGGGAAATTATCCCCGTCGTTGAGATCCGCCAGGTTCTCTATGAACTCCGCGCACGACATCCGTCGGAAAGTCCCGCTGCCGCAACCGTGCAGGTCCGTGTTCAACAGCATTATTGCACAAGTCAGGGTATGTACTGCATCTGTAATGTTACAGTTTAAGATATAAAAATTATTTAGGTTTTGTAATGAAGTAAAAAATTTCAAGCAGAAGATTATATTTTTAACAACAAAGTTTCTCTAATTAAACTTATATTTAAAATACAATTAATAAGAGATCATTGGGAGACAAGTCAAGGTATGAATTTCATACGTAATATTACATTTTCCGATATAAAAATTATTTAGGTTTTGTTAGGAAGTAGCAAAATCCCCAGCAACAGATTATATGTTTAACAACAAAGTTCCTCTAAATTAAGTTATATATAATAGGATATTATTGAGAGACATTTTACTTAGTCACATTCACGACAGTGGTATTACAATAATAATGCATGAATGATATTTTATATCTGCATTATATAAGCCAATACAAATAACATTTGTCACCTTGTGAATTAAAAGCGCCAGGATTGCATTCCAAGTAGCGTCTCGAAAAGTGAACGAGTACTCGTTCGCGTTCTTGAGTCTCGCCGCTCAGAGCGAACCGAGCCAGGAACGCGCGAAGAGCCTCGTCAAGCGTCGCCCCGCTGAACTCGAAGTGCTTCACGTACTCCTCTGCTACGGCTCGCGAGAACTCGTTGCTGGGTTTAAATTATGATAATAATAATAAATTGCCTTATTTCTAAAATGAAATCTCCATATTTTTTTATTATTAAAATAAGAAATAACAATAAACAATTTACTATACTAGTTTAAATCCACTGTGGTTTGCCTATGCTGCTATCTGTATCCATTTTGGTACATGGTACTACTACCTAATCTATCAGCAATTTCGTTTTCCCTGTTTGGCAACAAACAATGTTACAGTGAATATATTAAAAAGTGATAAATTATTTTTAAAAAATACCAACTTTTTACTCAAATGCCTGGAGACATCCGACTTCTTGAACCCGTCAAGGTGGTACAACCGTTTGGCGAGACGTTCCGCGGACGGGATGTCTACAGCCTTGGGACTGTAGTGGAAGGAATGCAGCGAGTCACCGTCTGAGCCTTCGTCGGAGCCGGCGTCCGACGCGCTGCATAATTCCTGAAAATGCTGTAAAATTTTATCAAATATATATGTATACTAATAAATATATTTTTGTGGTGCTATTGAATTATTAGAATATAACAGACAACTAGATAATTATTAGTCTAGTTTGGATAGACTAAGGTCGCGTTAAAATTCATTACCTAACACACATTACACAATGATGCATTTTATTTTATACGGAATAAGAATAGTCAATTAATGATATAACATTTTAATCGTTTGAAAAATCTTTGATATCTAACAATTTTTGCTATAGAACCAATTAAAAAATATCTTATATGTATTTATAATAACAATTAATTACCTGGTAACCTTGATTCTCGGGTGAGTTGTGACCATTCTCTTTACCATTTTGTGCATAGTTACTATTGTTATTATTATTTACATTATCATTAGATGCGTTTTTCTCCGGTCCTTTCACTTGTATAACGATTCTGTAGTCTTTACTGTCTCCATTGAGAGTGACGTCACTTCCGTGGTCCGAATATGTCGAGTTAGATTTTGCACGTTTGTGGCAAGGTTCTGATACTAATATAGTAGAATCTGAGTCCGACGGGTCCGAGAGCTCCATCCTGGGACATTCTCTTCCCGTATCAAACATGTCATCTTGATCTTGGTAATCTGGACTAGAAATATTTGATACAGCTTCCGATAAGCTCATATCACCTGCAGTCAAACGAGACATCATTATAATAAAAATTATCATATAAACATTTGAGCACGAATAGTAATAATGTCCACAAATAAAAAAAAACACTATCTAAATCTTGACAAGTATTATGATCTTACTAACTGAACACGAAGAGGTTTATTTCTAGAATGCACTTCGAAGGCGGCTTTAGTAAAATAATTTGAAATTTGGTTAGGTAGTGAGAGGAGCTCGGACAGTGAAGGTGAGGGTTAATGCATTTTAAAGGGGCCCTCGAAACCTACACTTGGGTCGCAAGTCCCAAGCGCTGCTCGGAGCTCTTCCTAGCACTCGCACAGTGAATCCATCGAATGCTCATTGAAATGAGTATCAAGAGTCCCAAAAAAAGTTAATAAAATTTTTATCTAACTAAACAATGTTTAACACTTGTCCATGTAGATGTGTTATCTAAACAATGCTACTCCGTGGCACACTTGTCGCGCTCTCACCGTTGAGCGGGCGGTGGTGCAGCGCGTGCGCGTGCGGCGCGGCGCGGTGCGGCGGCGTGGCGCGCGGGGACAGCGCCGACCACGACGCGGACGTCGGCGACAGCGGCGACGACGACCTGCGGGACACCACACCGAGATTATTATGAGGACCGCCAACGCGACGGTTGGTGGGTTCGATTCCCACTCGGGGAAGATGGATTTTTCTATTTCCATTTTCTTCGCTCTGCCAACTAGGCAAAGTGCGGTGAGTTCCGCCACTCAACACGCAGTGTCTCGAAAAAGGTGGAAAGCGGGGACGGAGTAAGCAGGGACTAAGCAACGGAGTGTGTTAACACTAGGTTCCTATGGTTCCTGCAGTTTCCTCTGCTTACCCTGCTATGTGCGGAATAAAGCGTGAAGACATAAAAAAAAAACTAAGACAGTTCAAAATATAAAAAAATGTTAGGCGCAGCAGTAAAACGTTTTACGTTAATTACTATCATTTCATACTTAGAAAACAAAGTGGCGAGTTTCATCACTCGACACGCACTATATCTAGAAAATTGAACAGAAAATAAGGAATGAAATAGTGTTAATATTTGCCTATCCTGCTATATGCAGCGTGAAGCTATAAATAGTATTTAATATTAGTATATTATAATCCAGTTAGCTTTACCGCTGCGACATTCCGTCGGATATTGAGGTGGAATTGGAGGTGGCCGCCGAGCCGTTGCACTGCGACACCGGCGCGTTGTATGTCCACACAATCCTGATATTAAATATTACCGTTAAGAAGTTTATGAATTAACAAAAAATATAATGTTATACATAGAAATATAGTCATAATTATTATATTATATAAAAATTTTATCAATATTTTTTGAAGTCAAAAGTTAAAATTTGTTTATTTGTCCGATTAAATAGAAGCACACATATAAACATAATAACGCTATATAGTAGGAGTTTCATAGCAATTTTCGTACAAATGAATAACCATATTATAGAATGTCATGTTTAGATGTTAGGAAGTAATTATGTTTCTAACAATTATAATTGCTTCCTAACACAATATGAATACAAGTAACAATGCTTGAAACGTGAATTTTAATTTTTTATATTGTATTTTTTGGGTTTAGGTGATACTAAATAATTTATTTTAATTATAAGTACTCTCTGGGCCTTAATCAGATTACAATGTGACGATAACATTTGAGAAAATATTTTTGAGATACACTTGTATAACGAATGTTTGGATAGCCTTGTGAGAGCTTACAAGAGCTTGTTTCTGGCCGACCATAGGTTTACGTTTGTCTGTCAAATTACAATTTGTATTTAAATATACGACGACATGTAAAGTTTGTGAAGGCTTGCCAAGATTTGCCTAAACATGTAAAATAATGTATATACAAAATATATACTCACACATACATACACACACAGACAGGTAGCTGTCTGTCTGTCTGTCAGTCAGACAGACACAGACACCCTCCACACACACATACACACACAGAGACACACAAGCACACGCACACACACATGGAACCATGTCAAAAAACCACGACCTGTCACGTTCGGAGTCGGAGCGGGGCGCGGCCGGCGTGGCGGAGTCGGGGCGCGCATCCAGCAGCGTGTTGAGCGATGACGTCACGTCCTCCTCCATGTCCACCGCCACCGCGCTCAGGGACGACTCCTTCTGGAACTTGGCACACTTTTAATATGTTCTGTTAATACTTAATACCAACAAAGGTATACTAATTACTAAGTGAGGTGGTAATTAAAGCTTCGTAGAAAGTATGAGTGATGAAAAAACGGTAAGAAGATATACAACGCAAAAGTGACTGGCAAGAGAGGTAAGGGGAGACCTCGGTTGCTCTTCGAAAACACAGTATCGAAGATACTAGACGAAGGTCACTTAAAAAGCATGAGGAATCCCTGGAGAGCATGTATGAAGAGACAAAGATGTGTGTTCGGATGTATGATGTGGTAATACCATCTCATTTACGGCTATAGTCCGACAATACCAAGTGTGGTATTGTAAGACTATAGGCCGCAAGACAGACTGCAATAGCCTAATGCCATTCATGTCAGGCACTCTTCGCCTGCTAATCGCATTAAGAGATATTTAAATATTATTATTTATGGCTGCAAATCGAACCGACTTTGGGGCTCTTTTTATTATATATTTATACATTTTTATACAGCTATACAAATGCTATACCTTTGTATAGCCCATTAAGCAGGATATGCTGAAGGAATATTGCTAACACGCTTCATTCCTCATTTTCGGCCAAACTTTTCTAGAATTCCGTGAATGACGGAACTCAACGCCGCACTTTGTATAATATGATTTTCATTTATTAAATGATATTTAACCACTAACGTAAACCACTATCGACGTGCGACCTAAAACTATATTCCACACGCACTAATACTTAATCACTCAGACTGAACTTTGCCTTTATTTCTAATTAGCACTGTATATAGCGCCGAATATCGCGAATTCAATTCGTAATGACAAAATATTTACCGTACAAATATTATCATGAAGACTTGGTAATTATAAATTGTACAACTCACTGAGAATGCAGTAAATAAGTTGTTATATAATTATACTTTATTTAATATCATAAATTGTAAGATATCAGCTATCACTTAAGTTTATTCTGTTATGTGTTTTCAGTTGAGTAAATACATGAAGTCAACTGTATTAAATAACGACAAGCACATACGGAGGTAATATGTCACACAATACCTAATATAGAGGACAATTTAAAGATTTTAGTAAATATTTTTTTTTGAGTTTAATGTTGTGTTAAACAATACAATGAACCGATATATACTTTTTTTATTCGTTTCAAATTTAAAAATATATCATAACGGAATAGAAAAACAGTATAGAATTTACAGATTAAGATTTTTTATATATATATGCATAAAATCTCTTTCACACAAGTATTTGATTAGTGTAGTACAAAACATCAATAGATATTTACCTGTAAATGATCTTCAGACCTCGAAGTTCTAACTATATGTTGTGTGCGCGTCGCTATCTCCGAAGACGTCCCTCCCGCGGGGGACGCTGGCTGGGAATTAAACCTGCAATCCACGAAAATATACTGGAGATAAAAATATTAATTATATACAGTATATTAAAATAGTTAACGAATTTTATTTTCTATTTTATGACACGAAATGTGTAGTGAGAATTATAATGTGACTATTTTTATATATTAATAATGATATGATCTATATTTTAAAATTTGAAGTCTCTCATATTGTTAAATATTTATTCCACTTTCCTCATATTTGGAATGTTTCATGAGTAAGGTAACATAAATACAACTTCCTAACGTAGACTTTAAAATCCCCACGGCTCTGGCGTCTAGTTTTAATCGCAACAATTATACTATTATAACATATAATATTGGTTAATGGCTCGTTTAAATTCGATAATATATACATTTTTTTAGTTTTATAAAAAATACATCATACACATATAAATTAAACAACATAACATAACATATGTAGTCAACTACAATGCACGTATATCACGATTTCATCTAGAAAGCGACCAATAATAACTTGTTGAAGCGAAAGGTACCATTAATAAGATATATGTATGTACATTTTACTGGCATGATCACCAACTAGGCCCGTATCAGGCGAAGAATTGTGCCGTTGCGATAATTCCACTCGAGCAGCTAGCCGAGTTTCACTTGGAGAGGCAGGTGTTGAGTTATATCTATAGGGTAAAATGCATTATTCATTAGTTTTAAATAAATCTATAATTATATATATAGGTACTGCATGTACATATATAGGTACATAAGTTTTTTTTTACAGTTTTCACCTGTGATAATGTGTTCTATGTGTAGGCGCGTGATGATTGTGATGCGGATGTTCAACTCTCGACAAGTTGAGTATTAGATCACCAGTCATCATATAAGCTTCGAACTTGGGTTGAGTGACTCGAGGCCGCTTCTCCTCCGCCAACAACGCCTCGCAACTCTCGCCGGACTGCACTCCCGATCCGTTGCTCGACGAGTTGCTGGATGAGTTGCTGGATGAGTTGCTGGTCGAATTGCTCGATGGCGGCGATCCCGATCTAAACACGATTTATGTTTTACAATTTGCCAGCGGACAATAGATAGCTTTTTTGACCTTTTAATTAAAATGAAATGGCTTAACCGGCAATTGATAGGTTGGTTGTATATTCACATAAACGAGCTATCTATGGTCGATTAAATTTGCTGTACAAATAGAAACATAGAAATAAAAACAGTGATAAAGAATATGTTCTCGAAGTTGCGTTTTATTAATAAAAACCTAGTATGAATATTGTATAGTACAATGACTTGTTGATTTTAACTAGACAACTCTTCTATAAAGAAAAGTACGTTTACCTACGTTAGTTACGTTTTATTTTACAAAGGTGTACCTACATTACAAAATTTTATCACAATACTTTCATATGATATCTGATCAAAATTCACTTAATACGATATCCACATAATAAGTCTTGACAACAGAGAGACATTGAGTGTTATAATGCCCATAATTTTACGCTTTAAAATAGCTCCAGACATAATGATAGACAAAGATTCAGAAATCGCTAATTGTTGGCAAATTAAGCCTGTATGTAATGTTTTTCAGTTAGAGAGAGAAAGTGGTAATTCTTAATAACATATTTATACACTATACAATTTTTACATGACAATCAAATACATAGCGTTTTATATTTCCCTTTTTCCGCACAAAACGCGTTTCAACCGGGTCGCTCTGAGATAGGTTTGGACAGATTATAGATTGTTTTCAAGTTATAACTTGTTGTTGTTTTTTCAAATTGCATGTCAAAGCCGTTGATGAAGTGAGTATGAAAGCCGTTTCCGTAAAGCCTGAACTGATTGATTAATAGATGTACAATTACTTTATGTCAATATATGGTGCAATTGTGTGACATAAAAGGTCTTGTTAATAAACGTATATTCTTGTCATAGCTTGGAATAAAAATAATTACTCGTATGTAAGTTTGTTATTGTATACTAAAGAAATAGCGCGAAGCAAAATTTGTAACATTTCGATGTCCACAAACTAAGGCAGGGAATCGCAGGCCTCTGATTTATTCTAAATATTTTATAAGCATTCGAAGTGCTCGTAAGGTTAACGATTCAAGTTTGCGCACGTGACAGTTCCATTTCATAGATTCGTTATTACAGTAACGCGGTCAGTGGTTTTATTAATTGCTATCAATGTACACTCACTGCGGTTGTGCCGGGATAATCAAAATTTAAGCTCACAAGTGATATATACGTCATATAGTAATACTATATGACGTATTTAATAACTAGTTAATAACTAGGCTTTTAAGAATGTCATTCCATGTTGCATTTTAATACATATATTGTAAATATACATAAATATTAAAAAATATAATAAATTGAAAAAATCTCGTGAAAGAGACAATAAAGTAATAGATAAACTGATTTGAATATAAAAGTAATTATTTTGGAGTAGAATTCATGTAATATTTAGATATATTTATATATATGAAGCTTTTTCTATGCTCACATAGCTTTCAAAATGAACGTCGTTGACTGTACAATTGCTTTTCCCCAATGGTACTCGTTAAAAGTACAGAGTGAGGGTGAACCGTCTGCGACACATATGGCACCGTCGATCGTTTATCGCGTACGGATATCAGCTGTCAAAGTTTAGGAGGGTCGGTATACGATTACACCCAAAATAAAGTGCGGCTAAATATAAAAGCCGAGGATATCCGAGGGAAGACGTATAAAAATAAAAATATTTAAAAATAAGCTCAAAATCTTAGTGTCACTTATTAATAAACGGGTCTAGTTATATAAAGCGTATAAACACAGCAAAAATAAGCATAAATAATTATTGGTTCAGTAAAAATAGCAAACAATGCTCACTTATCGTGTTTTGTACGCTGCGGTCCACTAGTACGACGTTCCGCTGCGGCAGACAGATAACGCCTCACGTTCGCTTTGATCTGTGGGTCTGCAAAACCGTCGTGCTATCAGACATGGTAATTAAATTAAAGTCAATATTACAAGAAAAAATAATGTCAGCGATCTATCATTGCTGGCAATCGAATACAAAGTTGTATGAAACCATTTTTAATACATATATCTACTACTTCTACTAAAGCATTCAATTAATGTGTTTGCCGAAAACAAGTAGGTATAATTAGTATGTTATTTTTTAGGTAACCTTAAAGGTACACGACCGAGTCCCGAGAGTCATCTATAAATTTACTTGGGATATTGCTACTATAATTTGTAGTGACTAATTTCGAATAGGTACTCTGCCCAACCACTTGGGGATATATTAATTTTATTACTGAGTTTCCACTCATAAAGCTTGTATTGAACGTAATAGGCCTGCCCACACAATAAATCGTCTAATCGAATATTTTACTGATAACTCACCCTTTTTTAGTCGTAATGTAACTGGATCTGCCGACAGTCGCAAACATTTTAATACTGAAACAAAATTAAACTTTTTGGGTGAAGTCGCATAAAACCAAAAAATAGTCCAAATCAAGAATATCAATAATCTTACCATGATAGTTTTGAACTGAATAAAAAACAATATTAAAAAACAAAAGAAGACGAGCTTTTATAAAGTCCCTCAAGACAGAAAT
Source organism: Dione vanillae (assembly GCA_037178615.1). NCBI lineage: Eukaryota > Metazoa > Arthropoda > Insecta > Lepidoptera > Nymphalidae > Dione > Dione vanillae. Next base: position 1,116,609 of record JAZFAU010000106.1, read on the forward strand.
AGATTAACTCGTAGAGTAGTGTTAAAAAGTGAATTACACAATTGCGTGTTGGGTACGAGTGCGGTTTGAGCGGTCGTCCATAACGCGAACGTAGAATTAACGCTGATATTTCAAAGATAGTACCAGCAGTTACACGAACGTATTTGCTATACATAAAAATATGCTTATATTGGACTATAGTATTAACCAAATTAGTTACAAGTAACAGGATTGTGTTTAAGCTTTAAAGCGATGATCCACACGATGAATGATTCTATGTGTAGATAGGTGTGTAAGTACTATAGGTACTTTATCATATTGTAAGTTGTTCCTAGCGAAATCACCAATTAATGTTTTACAGTTATTCGGGCATACATGTAAGTGATAAATAGTAAATTCCTTACCTTCTCTGGTAGTGAACCGGTTCACATCAGTCCCATTAACCTTGAGCAATACGTCTCCCGCTTCAACCTGTAATTGAACATGCGGTCACTTATTTATACAGCAACGAAAAATGAGCCTCAAGGTTTATTTATTATGTCTCCTGAGAATGGTAATATTCAATTTACATAAATTCAATTATCTGTAATCAGTAAAAACGGATAATCTATACGAAGGTCATTTTGTAAATAATTAGATCTTTGTAAACAAACAGGTTAAATATATTATACATTTATTTAATAAATATTGTCGTGGTTAGTTAACCTATACTTAATATACAATGGTCAGGTTCATGTTCTCTCTGAAGTAATATATAGATATAAAATAAATCATTGTTGTACGATATTTAAGAAGAAAGATTTTATTATAATATAGTTTGCAATACTATATGGATCATGAATAATGTAAATTATAAATATAAATACTTAAAGGTGGCTAACATTCTTTTTAAATTCTACTGCAATTTGAAGAATTGTATATAATTTTATTTTGTTACCTAACAACATTAGAGAAGTAAATAAAAAAATAAAAAACTATATATCCGTAAAATGTTAATAATCTTTAAGAAACAGGAAATATATTTTTTTTTATATAAAAAATAAATTTTAAGAAATTTTATAATATTTTTCTCAGAGACATGTTCGTGAATGAATAAATCAAATAATACTAAATATACCTAATGTGAAGACATTTCATTTTTATTCTTATCATGTTAAAAATGCTAGGAGAAATCAATTAGTATGTTTAGTAAATTTTTATTTAAGTACGCCACAAAACGTTACCATAGTTTAATAGATTAAGCTATTGTAACGTTTTGTTGAAACGTTTACCGTATATAAAGAACTTTAAAAGAGTAATTACTTGTGTCAGTCGCTATACAATTCTGCACCCGTATTTAAACCGGTAGCAGCACCTAATGATTCATAAGAACTTGAAAGAAATCCAATTTAAACCTTTTTATGATTGTGCTATTGTAGTATGATCTTCGTTAATTGCCGTGCCATATAATTTATAATTATTATAATTAATATAATAAATATTTAACTTCATAAAAGCAAATCACCTGGTTAAAATTGATAATATAAGCTTACTTTTATTTCATTTATCAAACTGGCCAGCGTTGTTTCATATTGAAGGCACGATAAGGAACATTAGTATTATATTTGTTTACAGTTCGTAAGTATGAGTAAGGTCGAAAGAAATATATGTTTCATTGCACGTAATACACAAAGCCCCAACTTATCAATAATTCACACAAGTTAAACAGTCATACATATCACAATTTCCTCTTGATTTGAATGATGCACTGTATATATATCACAAGTGATCTAGGACATATAAGCAGTTTATAAATGTTTTATTTTCCGTCACAAACATTTTTTGTCACAAAATATATATATAACCAAAAAAAATGTAAAATAATTTACAGAATGTGTTATAACGACATAAATTAGAGCGCACTAGTGCTGTGGTCAGAGAACACAAGCGCACGCCGCGCCCGTTGCTGTCAAGTGTTATCAAACGACTGGAGTAGGGAGCGCTAATGGAGCAAGCTTAGGAGATAAATTAAATCAAACTGCTATATAAGGGTGCAGGAAATAGGAATTAGCTGGCAGCCCACCTGGCCTCGCTTGGGGTAAATTCAAAGCATAGGATCGTTTGTGTAGTGTTTTTCCTCGATATTGACCATGAATTTCAGAAAGGTCACTTAGGTGCACGCGATATATCAATATTTAACGTCCTCAGTGCGGACCTTATCTATTTTTATTAAATTACATTCGTATATAGACAACGGTTGCAATTTACGTAAGTAAATGTTAATAACACTAAGCTTAGCCTAATACCTAATATTTTATAAAACTGTGTGAAAATAAGTCAATGTTGGAAAATGCTCCAGATTAGATGTTCTATTTGGTTTAAGGCGGTACTCTCAAGAATCGTTGGTTCGAAAGAAAAAAAATGTTGTACATATTAGATACTACATTTATCGAGTTAAGTTAGTCACCAGTTGGTATATCACGTTAATCGTTCCTATGTAACTCACTGTACCTGCGGTCACAGTTCCTCAGGCAATTAGAATGTGAATGAATCATACAACCTAGTTTTTAATGAAATAATTTAAACATATAGGTACTTATAAAACATATCTGTCTGACTGAAGCTGAACCGATTAGTATGGATATTTTTGAGACAGAAGAGGTTGAACGAACATACAAGCCACCTTTTCTCCCAAAACCCTTTCGAGTTCAGGATTTACGCAGGATAAGCCGCCAACCCGTCAAGATTCTAAAATAAAAAATAAAAATACGTACTTGTACAGTACGTGAAAATTATTGCATACTATACAAGAGTGAATAGAAGTACCTCAAACAGGCGACAGGACATATCCGCAAATGGATAAGTAACTATACTTATTATAAGAATTATTATAATTAAGACAAGAACATGTACAAAATAAATGTATCACAATAAGTGATTTATGAAATTTGATATTAATCTCTTATGTACGTGTATTATTACACTATTTTAAACAAATATGAAATAGTATACAAAACCACTTGAACGCCTACCGTGCTAAACGCCCACCCTGTGCAGCAAAACCTACGCATTATTGGGCCGCTAGCAATTATTTCGTAGTTCAAAATTATGTTTCTAAAAAACAAAGTATGTACAATTATATATTTATGTAAAAATATTGAACAATATACATTACAAATAAGTCTAGTTGCTTAGGAAAGTACAAAATAGCAGAAGTTATTGACAATTAGTTTTACGTATTGTTTTATTATTTCATAGTTCGTGCAAGTATGTTTACACATAATTTCACTTCAAGAATTTATTTTTTGGTTAGATAAATGATTTCCATAATCATAAAACTAAACAAAATTAAGCATATATTTAGTAAAAAGTAAGGTTAAAGAAAATAAACCACTTTTATCCATTGTGCGTAGAAAAACTTAAAGATGAAATATTACTTCACATGTTACAAAAAGTAAGTTAGTAGCCCTCGTGGCATAATAAGCTGCATTCTCAACATTATTTGCAGCTAGTGGGTTCAAATTTGCATGTAATACAAGCAATATGTACGATGTTTCAAAGTTCGTCCTAGTTAAAAATATTGGTCTTAATAAAACATTCAGTCTATTTCCTACAAAAGCAAAGTGGAAGGAAATCATCGACCTGTAAACCAATTTCCGCTATCTGTCCGACATTTCAAACAGTCGAGATGTTCTTTTAATACATAGATCGTACAATATTTGTATGATTTTTTATTATTATAGTACAAATTGCAAATCAAATTAAATGCTAACTAACATTGTGTACACAAGTAATTTTATTTAAATGTAATAGTACAAAATTATTGTAACAGCATCATATCAACAAACAAAAATATACATTGTATATTGTAGTGTTATATTGTTTATATTTATATTATAAATACAAAAAATAGTATAGTACTTAATAGTAGTAGCATATTTATTTTAATTTTATTTTATACAGTTTCTTCATAAAAGCGTAATAGTTGCATCGACTTTTAATTACGATCTACTTATTCTTATACTCTACACCCGTTTTTTTATCTGGGTTCCGTACCTAAAAAGAAAAAAATGGAATCCTTAAAGGATCATTTTATTTATCATTGTGTGTCTGGAGAAAAGAAGCTGTAATTAATATCAAATATCAAAGTAGATAACCTATCAAAATATAGAAAAATTAAACTTCTAAGTCGAATGATATTAGTCGAATGATATAAGTCGAATGATATGAGTCGAATGATATGAGTGTTAATGTATTTACTATAAAAATAGTCGCGTAACCAAAACCTAGAGAGTACTTTTCGTTGATCTAAAATTAGGAAATTTGTAGATGCATCCCAGACAATAGACTACTTGAATAAGTTGTAATTGTTGACTCCAGGTCAAGACTAATGAAATTGACGAGAAGTGAGAATTTATAATATATAGGTACCAATATAAAGAAGAAAATCTCAAAATTTATAATTTATAAGTTTAACATAAATCTCTAACTTAATTTATAGTTCATTTTGTACAAAATAAGTTGATACGACCGCAATTATAACTTTGTCGTTTTTCACACGTAATATTTTTATATAATCAGGAATTTAGTACGGAACCCACGGTGCGCTAGTGAAGTAGTACTTGGCCGATATATTTTTTTTATTAAAAAATCCCTTTCTTTATCAAAACACGTCTGTAAAAGATTGCTTGAAGCAATAAGAATAAGCCTTTGCATACATTTTGTATTTTTTGCGCGTATTTTACTTCTATGATCTTTTGTATGGAAAATAATAAGTAAAGTATTTTATTTTACTATTATTTATTTTATGCGAATAGTAAAAGAAATATAGAATAATAAAATTATAATTTATATATAATTAGAGGATTGTCGTGGCGCAGTCTGCATGCAAAAGCGTAAGTTTGTTGGTTCAATTCCCACTTAGGGAGAATGGATCATTTTAATTTAATTTTCTTTGCTCGCGCTCGTTAACTATTTGGACACTTATCTTTATGTTAACTTCTGATTAATGTGGATTAAAGCAATTCAGATTTTCAATGTCTTAGTAAATAATTGCGAGGGAATTATAAGTGCTCAACAATTGTCAGCCGATTGTGCGGTATATGAGATTATGGCAGTTTCAACACGTCCTGACTGCCAACTTCTAAATATATTTAGCTAAGAAACAACTTTTTCAATAGCATTACTAACTGATTTAGTAATGACCACGTAACTCCGAATTCGCATTATATCGGGGTAGTGTAAATCGAGAAACGACTGTATACTACTTCTATATAAATGCATGCATGTAATCAATTCAGTCATTCAATATGCAGCCCGAATCTCGGTGGAAATTGAAGAACAAAGTGTTTGACTACTAGGTTCCACCAAGCATGCGAGATAGAAGCATGGAAGCTGGAGAAAATTGCCAATTAACTTCAACTCTCACTGTAGTAAATGTGAACCGGCAGTTTATCTATGGATAAGTAGTAAACATCGCGTGAAAAAGAAACGAAATGTTACATCCCTAACAAAGCACTCTAGTCAAATTATGCTAATTTCCTGGAGCTTACATAAGTTAGTAGGAGATATTAGGTGTCCATAATTTAAATAATGTCGATTAAGATCAAAGAATTATGATAATCTACTTGACACTGTCTCTCTTGATTGACACAACTAATGAGTTATTGGAAAATCGAAAGCGCTGTACGTAGATTTGTAGATCTTGTGATTCTGGTGAAACGTGTTTACGAAAAGCTTGTGATTTGCATGGCAAAATGTAGCTTTGTTCACTTAATCTGTCATCTTTGCCCAAAAGTTTGCTTAAATGTCACAAAATTTTTAAGTCGACTATGAGTGCATGACCAAGATATTTATTCGTTTCGATTACTAATTTTCCTACATATTGTATATGTACTGTTGATATCATATAGTATATTTGTGTTGCAGTTTTCCAATTTATAATTAAAACAGCTACTTTGTTTGATAACCTTAATATTTAATATTCATATTTATGAAAATGACAATTTATTATTTAAACGTTTTTGTTTACATAATATAGTAATATGTCGACAAACAAAAAAAATGTCGCGCAAAGGATGCTTATATAGTTTCATTTATTTGATAATTTAAAAACATTATATATATTATAAGCATGAACAATAACAATACTAAAATCTGAAATGTCGTCAGATACTTTTACTAATATGCCTATGTATCTAGCATGATTTATTAGAAGTAAAATCGAAGCAAATATATTTGACACAAAAACCCGTAAATAGAAAAAGAGTTTTCTGGATTCCATTCTGTTCATCTCATAAGTGGTTTGCTCTCATTTCACAAGTAGTGTGACAAGAACGATCTTTCTATATTTGTTAAAAAAGTCAGAGTACTTGTAAGTACTCTAAAATATATACACTGCAATTACAGCACTGACCAAAGCAAGTAGCTTAAAAGATGTAATGGTTGGTTGAGTTTTTTTTCTGTATTACCATTATTAATTGACTTTATTATGATTATTTTCTTTATTTATTTAATGAAATGAAGTTAATATAGATAAATAAACATGTAGTTTTACTGTAATATTTTATTTTATTGTGTTAGTAATAATATTATATAATATGCTTTGCCCACATTACAAACTAAATCGCTTTCGTTCTCAAATTTTAAACATACGTTACTACATCATAATGCAATTATTCTTTGAATTTGTGACATTTCCTTTCAAATTACTTAGACAGTTTTGGAAAATAGTATTTATAATGTGGATACTTACATTACAAATACAACATATACACATATCTAAGCATGAAAAATAAACGTATATAAAAATATATGTATAAAAACAACCTTTTTATGTGCAATATTTTTGTAATAACTAGCATACATTCGTAATCAACATACCATCTAGGCGCGGAGTCTTTTCTAGTTACTTGCAATACAGCGTAAAACATGGCTAACATAGGTAACCGTAATATGATATTTTATATATATTTATCTGTGTATGTGTATATGTGTCTGCATTTAATATTTATAACATAAATATTGAGTTGAGTAATTCCTATTTTTGCCACCAGATTTTACTGCACATCAGTTTTTTAGTTTCTACATAAAAAGATTATCCATATATTAAATGACCCAATTCATAAATTCTTAAAATCTTTCAAGTATAGAATTGTATATTAAATGATATGTATTTTTTTAGGAAAGTGTAAAAATAAATGACATTGGCAATTAAATAAAAAAAAACAATTGTTAGCGTAATTCATAAAGCTAAAAAGCAAAATATGTACATACTGCATGTAGAGATTTAAGCTTATGGGAGGTTGAGGCATTATTTATTATAAAAAAAGTTGATAAATAGAAAAAAATATATACTTAAATAAATTAGAGTTTGTAAGTAAATTAAAATTCAAATACTTTTCAAGTTTATTAACTAAGAGAATGAAAAAAGAAGTGAAAAAATGTTTTGTATCTTTCTCTTATAATTTTTTAAAATATATATTATTTATCTTAGTATAAAATAGTTCATTTTAAACAATCTCTATCAAGTTTCTGAAGTTAAATTTCTAAAATACTCAATAGTATATTGTTCTAACCTAAGAAAATATAGAAATTCTTTACATTACCTTGTATCATTTTCCTTACAATAAAACAATATAGAGGCAAAAGTTATACTGATAAAAATAACTGTAAATTTGTTTATGTTTTACTGCATCTATATAGACACAACTCAATGTACTCCAGTGTGATTCATGGTTATCAACAACTTCACAAAAACAAGTTACTTCAAGATCATACACATGATATAAAAATTATAAATTATATTTTTGAAAGTAACTAATAATGACAATAAATACAAACTTTATTTAAAATGAATTGCTTTAAAATATTCAAGAATTAGTTTAAGTTATTAATAGCTTTTACGTATATAATAACACAGTAACTTCTTCTTTTAAAACAAGATATAACTTGTTTACCTTGAAAATGCTATAGTTACATGTCACTGTCACATAACATTAATATGAATTTATAAAGACATTTTAGTGACTATGTATGACTTATAATGTATTGTTTATATTTAACAAAATATGTAAATAATGTATGATAATAAATCAATTTGAGCAGAACCTAAATCTATAATGATAACAAGAAAATTAAGTATTTGCAGTTAGACTAATTTATTAAAAGTATTTAATAGTATAAATAGTAGTTTAAGATCTTCATTATTTTGTATGTATTCTAAAATTTAGAATTGCAATAATAAATTTAATTTTATAAATAATTATTCTATTACTCATATCAACACCTAACTACAGTGGTAATATAGTTTGAGTCATAATTGAAGAGAAAATCAATATTTGACTTGAATTTTAACATTTTTAAAGAATAGGTATCAATGTTTTATAATGAGAAATAAGATTGAATCTAATACGTGAGCTATATTTTCTGGTAATCGTAACTTTTTATTGATATTCAAGATAAATATATTATTATCAAACTAAGAATATGATACAAACTTAATATATGAACTGGAATTAAATTTGATTACCACCTTACCTCACCACTACGAGCTGCAGGAGAATTTTCTTCGATTTCGTAAATAATATGTGGCAAACCGGCTTCACCGAGTAAAGAAAATCCAAATCCTAAGTTGTCACAACGATTTAGGACCACTAGTCTTTCGTCAGCCATATTCAGTATACAGCAGCATTGGTCAATATCCTCCAAAGGATTTCACTTATCACACTTTTGAATTTCTCACAGTAACCCTATTGTAACTAATATTATTCAATAAAATTAATGAAAATATTCATAATTACAACGTACAATATCAAACGCACCCAGTAAAACGACGACAGACACAGATAAGTAATATTATATATTTATAATATGGACATTGAGCGATAGGAAATGTGATTAGGGAGGTGCCTATATGCTTATTTCATTTGTTACTCAGTCATTCGTTTTACTTAAATTACTTCAAATTAGTTAATTATAAATACCGAAAGTAAGTTCATAGCTAATAAAATGTCATGAAAATATTGTTTTTGCATATTTTTAAATATTTATATATATTTATTAACAAATTTGCAAATAATTATTTCCCATATTAAAGTTGTTTACGAACTTAAAACATCCAAAATGTGTCCATAATAATGAAATTTGTTGGCAACCAAACTGCTTATATTTTTTTTACTTTTTATATATGGAATTTAGTAATTAAAATCATATAAATGTAAAATAATGAAATTTCTAATTTTATTAAAAAAACTATTGCAATTTTAAGTTTTTATTATTTATTACTGCTATTTCTATGACAATATTTGAGACTGCATATATTTAAACAATGGTACAGGTACCAAAAATATTACATTTACACATTTCCAATTTGTCAGCTATACGATATCCATCCTTATATTTTACTCTTCATTAGTTTTGTTATTTGGTAACAACTGTCAGTTGTCAAATACATCGACCTCGAGTGCCGACTAGACTTGGTCGTCTAGGTTGTCCGTCATATCATTCGTTCAGTTAACTTCGTTGTGTAACTGTTATTTGCTTATTTTCTCATTATATTAAGAGAAAAATAATCTCAAGTAAAAATGTATATTGTATCAAATGTTGTAAAAGTGACAATTCCAAATTATTTGGCAAGTTTACCTATTCCTGATTCCATCGGTGGATGGTTCCGTCTTGGTGGTAAGTTATTTTCCTCATTCATGGATACGGTATAACTGTTTTTTTTATTAAATACCCATATTTTTATCTTATTTTTATGATTCTATTAAAATTTTCCATTTTGTATATTATATAATATTTTTTAATTTGGTTGTATATTTTGTTGTAATATACTTGTCTTTACTTTAATTTAAAAGTATTTGGTTTTATGTCACAAATCTAAGTAATACTATTAAATTTTCTAAGTACCTGTTTCATTCAACACATTTAACAAGGCCATTGGCATACTTTCGTGCAAGATAATCATGATTTTTAATTCTTATCTCCTGCTAGTATGAATAATGTATGTTATTCAATGCTTAATTTTTTATAAATAGTACTCTAGTAACAATTATTATTGTAATTTTTCTTGTTTGTCATGCAGTTCGTGACTGGCTAGCATTATTACCTCCAACTCTTGCTATTGGTGGATTATCATATTATTCTTATCAAACTATAAAAAAAGCAAATGAGGCTGGAAAGGGACAAGTAAATCCAGGCATAAGAAAAGATTTAAATAAAGTTGTTGATTTTATTGATATTGAAGATATTACAGAAAAGGCATCTCTATGTAGATGTTGGAGAAGTAAAAATGTAAGTAGATTGTGTGTATATATGTTTTTAAAAGTGCCATATATGTAACAATATGATAATGTAAATAGAAAAGAATGAATGAATGAATAAAATCAAAATGAATATATATTTAATTTTATAATTAATTTTATTTTCTTCCATCCACTCGACACACAATGTCTCATAAGATGCTTCTATCTTAATGCTTGAAAGTTCTTTCAACTTACTGTTTAGAGTCAACCTACCCTGCTAAGTATGGGATTTAGAGAGATGCACAAAAATAAATAAGATGAGGAAATTTCTTAAATAATTTGTGAATACATGTAGTTTTCCTAATTGGTTTTACTCCTAACAATATTAAAATATACAAATTTGATATGAAAATATAAGGTTAATTGGTTTAAGAGTACTATAAACATGTGTTAATTAGATTTAATGTAATATATACATTTTATTTCAGTGGCCATACTGTGATGGCGCACATGGAACCCATAATAAAGAAACGGGAGATAACACTGGACCAGTAGTAGTAAGACACAAGGAGAACAAGTAAATAGAATCAATTGCTGTAAAAAGATATACACCAGTGATAATTTGTGATCAAAATCATTAGACATTTTTAATGTATATCTGTATGCATTATATAAGATTGATAGTGAATTATTGATTTCACTTTTATACATTTTTTTTTTGTTTTATAGCATTTATTACTTAATACAGTATATACGTAAAACTATTGTAATGAATTCACATCAATTCTAAAATAAGACGTAATTATTTTATTTTCATTTTTTAAATTAATATTTTTTGTATCATTAAGGATTCTTGTTACCAGTTTTAAATGAATAATATACAACATTTTTGCTTTTATAATTTTTTTATTTCTATAAACAAATTACTTTGCTTCATAGCTTAGCATAAATCAAATCACAGACTCTTTTCGTTCTACATTACATATAAAGTTAAACACATGCCAATAAATAATGTAAAAGTAGACAATTATGACTAATTTGCGATAATTATATTTATATGGCACAGATTGTTATTTAAATAATGAATAAATCAGTTTTATTAAGAAACGAGAAACCGAACCAATGAATAAAATAAGAAATTATTTATAGAAATTATATAGCTTTGTTGCATTAACTTTTGAATTATAAAAAGTATTATTTTTACATATTTCATTCCTTGATCTAATCAAAATCAATTTTTTACAAACACAATAATCTTAACATGTTTTATTGTACATTGTTTATCACTAGACACTTCATATTCGTCTGTAGCAGATCTTTTGAGTACTTAACCTAAATACTATTCACGTATAACACACGTCGCAAGATATGTGGCGTAAACATGATATTATTATTCTTAAATAGTCTCAGTCTTTGCAATCCAAAATTTTTCATCATGCTAGTTTATAATTTGATGGAACCTTTGAAGTATTTTCATAACTGCGAACAAAAATATCAATAAGGCTTATTTCACTTATATTATTAAAAAAATATTAATGGTAGGCTTAATACAAACTACTGTTAAAGCATTTCTTATTTTTATTTCGTTTAAAGTAGGATTGTGGCATTTCTTTTTAGGTCTTTAGTTACAAAACTTTATCAGTTTATACTTTCCATTGCATACTCTTATTTAACAGGTAATATGTGATCTATAAAACGAATTAAGATTTGAGACTTAAGAAGTTTAATTTGTAAGTAGAATTAGAAACGACATGTTTTATTACGCAAAATATATAATTATTTAATGAGATCTTGGATTTTTGTGGTACTTACACATTTTAAATAAAACAATTTAACCAGATTATTGGGGTAGACCTTCCAGAAAATATTTATATAATAAGATTAGATTTGTAAAACATGTCAATTAATCGGGTTAAATTATTTTATTTAAATTATAATTATTTTAATTTAAGTAATCCTGAAGGCATTATACCTCGATCCTAGTTTCTGCTATAACTTCTTCGTTTCTTAGCAGCTCGTGTTTCAGACCATTTTTTTTTCTGTAACAAAGAAATATATTATCTTATCTAAAATACATAGCCATTATAGGTGACATTTATTATATTTTGTCCTACAATACGTTAAACATATTTTCTCATTTTTTTTCTTAGCTTCCCGCCTTTACCCCGCATATGGCAGGGTAGGCAGAGGGAACTGCAGGAACAATAAGAACCTAGTGTTAAGAGACTCCGTTGCTTGTCCCTACATTCTCCGTCCCGGCTTTTTGTCTTTTTCGAGACGTTGCGTGTTGTTGCCAGAGCGAAGAAAATGGAAATAGAAAAATCCATCTTCCCAGAGTGGCAATTGAACCCATAAACCGTCACGTTTACAGGCAAACGCTGTGCCTCAGTGCCACGACGGTCTCTGAACATATTTAAAACTTGAAATATTCTATATGTGAATATAAAGAAAAGTACTTCATGAATACACTTTACAATAGGTTTCCGTCCCACTTGACCGCTTCCTACGCACTAAACCTAGCACCGAGTCGCAACGTATCGAGTTACCTCACACAGTGTTGTGGTTTCAAGCAGAAGAAGCCACGAAATAAACTTTCCATCTTATGGCTAATAAAAACCCTATAAAATATATGAGAATGCATAAAGGAAGCCCCGGGGCGATTTATAATGTTTTATTTATGTATGCTCATCTGATTGTGATTGTGATGGTAATGGGAATAAAATTAAATCAAACGCAGCAATAAATTATTATTTTTAAGCTAATATCGCACCTATTCATTTCTATTAATTATTATTTATAATTTTTAATAGGTAAAAAATACTTATTTTATTACACATTCTGTAGTCAGTTGTGATAGAGTACGATAAACACTTATAAATAAAGATAACATTTATTTAGGTATGCTGTAGAGGCATACAAAATAAAATCAGACTTAAAATTGCTCTTTCATTTTGGCTAGAAAGTGGATCGCACTGAAAAGAGCTCTTAGTGGCTAGATTTTTGATAGCCAGCTCTACTGGTTTCACGATGACATTGCAATTTAGTTACAAATGTAACTTTCCCAAGCCATAAGCATGACTAACTAGAGTTACAATTAATTTTCAAGCTGTTATAACTGTAGCTGGTGATCGTAGCCTTAAAGTAAAATATTTTATTTGTTTTTTTTTTATGTTTTCACGCTTTATCCCGCACATGTCGGTGTAGGCAGAGGGTACCGCAGGAACCATAGGAACATAGAGTTAAGACATTCTGTTGCTTCGTCCCTGCTATACTTATATTTACACGTATAAATTTAATATTTTACTTACTAAGTGTAATATGTAAAATATAATAAGTATGAAGAAACAAATGTGTACATAAGTGCTACTTACATATATATCCGTCTCCATAAAAAGAGTGCAGTATAAGCTAGAACTGCAATACTAACAGTAACAGCAACCATGATTCCAGCAGCGAGTCCGATTGGCTCTACATGGACGCTAGAATACTGCTGTGGTGAAACGTCGTTACTCATTGGTTCTTCTATATTAAAACAATGTAATTTTATATTTATGTATCCTTACAATATGCCTAACAATTTTTGATGGACTCGTATTTAAGTGTTACAGAAAAGTGGCAAAAGTTAAGGGAGGGAAGCTAGGGTTTTAGAAAGTTTTCGGTTTATTATTGACACTTAGTTTATCACATTTTATTACTATTGATTTTATTTTTGCAAATAATTAGATGATATCGACATAACTAAAATCTGGATGATATCCATATAACTAAAACCTTGAACACAAACATGTATGATTTTTTTAGCGTCACGTTTTATCCCGCACATGATAAGGTAAGCAGAGGGAACTGCAGGAACCATGGGAACATAGTGTTAAGACACTCCTTTGCTTAGTCCCTGCTTTCTCCGTCCCCGCTTTATTTATTTTAAAATTACTTGACTCAGTATGTTGCTTTAAAGTTTTAGTAACATGTCAACATTTTTATAATCGTACTACCTACAACGAAATTAATATAATTAATTACGCCTATTTATTAAATATTGTATACGCCTTGTCTCCTATACATGCGCGTGTTTGTCTCGTGGATTTCAAAGGCACGCTGGGCTGACTATGACTATACTACTATATAAAAAAATCACATTAATAATTGTCATGGTTCCAAATATACCCTAATATTAACTTGATTTTGCCTGGTATAGATGATTAATTGAACTTCATGATCATCCAACTACCTAACTTTTAATAACATCTAATTTGAAATTTTAACGTAAGTCATATTTCACTCGAGCGTAATATATTTACTTGTCGAGTAAAACGACTAATAATTTACCTTGAAGGAACTCGGCTTGTGAGTCAGGTACGACAGGCACGTCGACGCGACCTTCCTCGGCGTCTTCTGGAAATGTTGGCAGCACGAGATGCTCATGGGTGTCATCTTTGGAATGCAACATATCGAACACCTCGGATCTGAAATATTCTTTTGTTATTTTTTTGTACCATTTTCGGGTTTCACTTGTTAAAATTGAGCTTATAAGACTCGTAAACTCTTATTTCAAGAGCTTTTAAGTCATATAAATTCTCTATATACATATAATTTTGACTAAATTGAAAGAATTAAATGAATTCCCTGTAATTTTCAAATACTGATACTGACTAAGGCGATTGTTGTGGGTTCGATTTCTACCTCGGGGAAAATGACTATTTCGTAGCTTTCGAGGTAACGACATAGAGTTCCGTCAACACGCTCAATACTCCAAAAATTAGTCGAAAGTTGAACACTCTACTGTCTTATCTTTAGGTTCCACCTGTCCACTCTACTGTATGTGGTATACAGCGTGAAGGTATATTAAAATGCTAACATTTTAGTTTATTATTCTTTTGTAACCCCCAGTAAAAATTATATTATGTTAATTAAGAATTCATGAACGTCATGCAAATACATTATGTTTTATTTTGAAGCATGAATTATTACATATATCTGTAAAGGCCATTATAACTCTTTAAGTGTAAGTAACACAATTGTCTTCTAAGAAACATCCATTAATATGTGTTTAGTCAAAAGTATTATATTTTTATTTCAATATCAAGAAAACTAAAATTGTCTTGTTTTTTAAAGAAAATGAAATTTAAAGACAATTTATATAATATAGTGTATCTAATGATAACAGACAAAATACGTACTTGCTAACTCCATCCTTGTCATCCACCAACAATTTCAAGAGAGTGGCATTAGCTTCCAGAGTTTTGTATCGGCTGTTATCTTCTACTTCTTTCAACAGATTGGGAGGAGTGATATCCGGTGTCTTAGTGTCTTGCAAAGATATTTGACTGCAACATGGCCCAGTACCTGATTTAAAGAGAAACTTCTAATTATACGTTGTATTTTTATTTATCAATAATTAATGTAGTAGTCCCGGTTACCTGTATCGTAATCTAAGTATAACTAAAATGTTTTTTTGGTAACATTTTGACGGAAACGGGGGAGATATAACAAATCTAATTAGTAGGTCATCCGTCCTAAGCACGTTTAACATGAATAACGGTGTTTCCAATCCAGTTTACTTATTTAAACCTTGCATTTAAACATCGTAATTTACGTTTTACACTTAAGATTTGAAGGTGTGACTCACTATCGCATTCGCATTGAAAGCTTTAAGATACGGTAACCTCATATTTTCAAAGTGAAAGCAACAAGCCATGACAGATCTTTTATTTATGAGCAATGTTTAGCAGTGCTTCGTTCATGTCGTATTCACATATGTATAATGTAAGATTAGTGCTAATTGGACAGTTAAGCCTTTTACTGATCTTATGTTTCTATCTTATCCCTTATTCCCACAGTCAATAGTAAGTTGGAGAAAAATTTTTCTATTGGATTTTTACCCAACTGTGAGAAAGAAGGGTAATTTCTGTAGTCTGCGTATGTACATATGTACAGTTGTATGTTATATGTATGAGTTTAAGTTAATTGATTCATCTCTACATTGCTATCGTCACATGTTAGTAATAAAAATTCAGCACAACGACAACCAAACGCCATTCTATAATAATCTATGTCAAGCGTTGTATCGTTTCATTGGTAAGTATTTAAATATGATCATTAGGTATCTTTCATCATTTTCCATTTTAAATAAAGGTTTAAAGTTTATAACAACTGAAAATATTTTAATTAAAAGTTACCACAGTTCCCAAATTTTCATAACTTTTACTCACACTTATTATTTTATATAATTTTTTATTCTGTTCAATATTCTTTATCAACAGCAAATGTTAGGCTTAAATCGCTATAATAACGAAGAGAATAAATATAACATAACTCAAAATATTTAAATAGAATCTAAATAAGCAAATAGCCTGACTGCATTAAAATTAAAAAAAAAAACAGTAGTAATTGAGTCTTTTCTGAAGAGTTATACTAAATAATGAATTTATGACAATTATTATATAACATGACAAACAAAAAATGTAAGAAGAATTAGAGTTAGCAACTATTAAATTTACCAAGTTGCTCTGTATTATCTAACTGATTAGATAGTTGATAAATATAATATGATCAAAATTCATCTTTCATATACTTAAATCATATATATATAACAAGTATTCGAATTACAGGAATTAAGTTTTTATTTAAGTCTTGCTGGCTTTTGTTTTAACGGTCAACCAATAGTATTCCTGGGCTCTCCCGTTTTGTGCCATACAGCTGCCGGAAGAGGACTGCATTGCAGTTTGCATGCATTGAAAGATAAAATCAAGATTATTTGAAATTTGAGTAAAATACTAAACAAATCACTATAAAATTTACTTTACCATATAAATATTTACTAAACAGATCGTTACAACGTGATCAGGTAAGTATGTATATTTAAAACAGATTGTAAGTTAATCTTACATTTATGTAAGACACGATAATGATCTATAAAATATCGTATTTCTTTTTTCTGTCCTTTAATGGTACGATGAACGATTAAATGCAACGAGCCCGCTGCTGTAAATGCACGTAACAGGTTTGGTTCATTAATATATTAAAGTGCCTTGAAATGTTTAAAATATTTTAAAAAATCTTTTTATCTGTTGGTCAATTGGTTAAGTGCTCACTTATCTCAATATACTCTAACACTCAAAGTTAGGATTATTTCCTAACTTTGAGTGTTAGAGAATTAAATCAAACCTAATTATGTAATATTGGTTAATCTGCGCATTCGAATATGACTTGTATGTACATATTTAATTGATAATGAAATGAAATATTATCGACGGCACAAAAAATAATTATTGGAAGAAATAATTTTTGTAATAAATACGTTAACCTTTACTTGTAAGTAATAACTATAAATATAAATCTTTTTTATACTTCGCAAGCAACAACAAACATTCAAGTTTGAGCTTAACTAGCGAATTCAAACCAGTTGGACGGCGATACCATGCAGTGAAGCTATACGCGCGTATAGACGTATGCTTATATATTATGTTGGCATCGAAAGTGGCTAAGATTTCTTGTCAAGCCAGCATTTTTTTCCATTTAAAGTTAGTCTGGTCTTACTTACGTTTTATGTATGAGAACTCTCACGTTTAGAGGAGAAAGGTATTTAGTGTTGTAATGCAGATAATGGTTGATTACATTTATATCGTGTGAACATTCCATTGGAAGGAATTGATTTAGAAGACGACAAAAACATGCAATATAACTTCAAGAAACGTTTGTCTATGTTATACAAACATAGTTACATAATATGTCATAATATCACGTTTTCATTTAATAAAAGAAATCATGCATAAAGAAAGCAAAAAATAAATAAGTGCAGAGTTTCAGTCACGTACATACACATATATGTGTATAAGAATACATTTAGGACACTAAAGCCTTGGTAGCGTTAGCAATTGGCATGTTGCGAAGCTGGGCAATACATACTTTTAATTTGCATACCGTACCCTCCATAACGTGCTGTATAGCTATATTTCTTATCTACTTTAAAAATTAAAAGAACATATATAAAAAATAATAATAAATACTTTCTTGGTTTATCTTACTAATAAATAAAAATAGAGTAACTTTTTTATATAAATTCTATATATATTTTAGTGGAAGATATCAAAATTGAGATAAAACTCAGCGATTATTTTATGAATATACCGCGATTCACAAAATAATCACCTCTTGTAGTTTCGACAGGCTTTATGAGCCAGACTCTGGAACGTTTGGTCACATATTCTTAGGTAAAATAATACGCAACCGAGTCTTGGTAAGGTCACACTAAGGTAAATGTAAGGTAGTATATACCATCTCGTTCATTCACGGACGATATTTATAATGTACGTAAAACATATAATATGTACCATGATGAATCATGGTGTTGGGACTGATACTAAAAATACTATTGATTAGTGTTTTTTTCTGGCATATTACCGCTGAATCATCGGAAATGTATGGGTTTTCAATTAATTTCGTTCAGTCGCGAATCGTCAATGCTGTAGTGAGTCACGCCCACGATCTCACCTGGTTCTAAGAATTTATTATAGTAAGTATCATTAAATTGCAATTAGATTGTAGCGACGACCCGCTGTGAATAAAGATAGCGGTTGTGTCGGAAAATTGCTTTGTTGAGTAGTTGCTGTGATGTAACTATGTAGTATGTACCTCCGTGCTAACTAATGAATATTTAAAGGAAAATCAATGAGTGCTCGGAATATATAATTTTCATTCATAATCAGACGGACTATTATTACATTGTATAAGAGCACGATGTCTTCAAAGAAAAATAATGCTATTGTGGTAAGATAATTACGTGACAAATTTAAATTGACGTCAACCTCTGCAATCGATTTTCATTTATATATGACATCCTGTTGTTTTGTTTGTGTCACTATGAGCGTACTTAGGCCCCACACTATAAATCCCCTACACAACCAAAAAGTGAAACAGTTGCTTCACCTGGAAGCCGACACTGGAGGTCTGTCAAAAAATTTCTACGGCTGGCTTATTACTACTCAAAATATAGTTTACTTAAATATACGTGGATATGACATATACTAAAATATACTTATGAAGTGTTTTTTAACCACATAACTTTTAGTGTATGAAATCATTTACTATTGGAATTTTACTATCTATACTTTAAACATAAAGCATTTTTTTTGTAACATATTGATAAGTAAGTCAAACAAAAACACCATTGTTAGCACTTACCTTTTAAGATTACCGTCAATGATAAGAATGGTAGGTACATATTCTTACAAAACCTAGTATCTAACTAATGTTAATTAATACAACCGGAGTAAACGTATAATAATATAATTTTAAGGAATTCATAAAAGGTGTAATGAAATATAGATGGATGTGTTAGTAAAATTCATCGCTGATCTGCCTATTATCTAAATAATAATGACATAAACTAGAAACACATACACACTTACACGCACACATATGTAAAAATCTTAATGAGAGTGATCGTTAAAACATCGTCAATAATGGGGTCAACAATGTCAGCTATATGAAAACCTTACCTAAAGCAGCAACAATGAACAAACACAAAAACTGGTATTGCGCCATGAGTCAGGCCGGGAGTCTGCAAACAAATATAATCTATTTACTAATCATGTATAAAATCTAATTATAATTATTTATAGTATTCAAATACAACCGGTTTAGGGCACAAACAGTTATTGAAAAGTCCTTCTAATTTAATTTCCTCGTTGGTCACGAGACCAACACGCTTTGTCTTATGGGCTTTCTATTTTAAATACCTAGTAACGTTCAAAATATTAATTAAAATAGAGTTTGATAAAAAGTATTGTCATTTTGTGGAATAATTTATATTTATATAGACGAATAAAAAGTAAGTCAGTACTTTCAGTTACTTGAAATTAGTAAGAAATGTGAGCTATGACCGTAAATAGAGTAACTAATAGAAAGATTTATTCATTGAATCCTTAAAATTAAATACGTATGTACTTAAAGTTTACGGAAACATTTATAATTATATAAATATTTTTTTATCATATTTAAAAACAAACAATTTATTGAGTCACTAAATGGACTATTTCTTAAATAATCCTTTTTTTTTTTTTTACAACCATATGAATCTAGTGTTAAGACACTCCGTTACTTAGTCCCTGCTTTCTCCGTCCCCGCTTTCCGCCTTACTCGAGGCATTGCGTGTTGAGTGACGGAACTCAACGCCACGCTTTGCCTCGTTTCCAGAGCGAAGAAAATGGAAATAGAAAAATTCATCTTCTCCGAGTGGGAATCGAACCCTCAAACCGTCGCGTTTACGTCTGTCTGTAACGTCTCTGCGCCACGGCGGTCCATTCTTTTTTATATTAAAAAAATATAATTTACGTATAGATATCCTCATGTATATATATTTCTACGTAAGTTAAGTAATAAATATAATGGATACTAATGATGGATCGCAAAGCGTTTTGTGGTTTCTAATATTCTATGCGGTTTCTGAACACGTACCTGTGTACCTATTACGGTCATATCTGCGCCTCATCTTTGAATAAAGCATCTTTGGCAAAGATATGTAAAAATAAAGATATTGAAATAAATATTTATTTCTTTTACAATATCCATATAAATTATATATTTGCAGCGCTTTGAAGGATTACAACCCTTTAAACTCTTTACTTACTTACTTTATCACATTATTGTTAAACATTAAAAGAAAAGTAAGTCACTTTTCTAATCATAAGAAGTCAAAAGCGTAGGGGAAAATTTTTGAACGTGTTAAACTTTAAATGGCTAACAGAAAAAAAATTATTAGTATTTATTTTGTGTGTGTTGGGTACAAAATGTGAGAGTTCATATGAGCTTATGTTTTCGTAGATGTCTATATAGTAAAATAATAATTATAAACCTTATAAAAATGTTTTGTCTAGAAAATTTACTAATAATTTTTTTTTCAGTAATTCACATGTTATCAAAAAAAACTAAACAATGAATTAAGTAAATAAACACAAGATTAAACAGGTATACTTGAGTAAGTTTATGAATAAATTTATAGGAATGTAAGGAACATTATAAAAATCACTTCATTGTATTGAGTACATTAATTTATGAATGCTTCAAGAACTTTATGCGAAAAATTCTTAAAATCTGGATGATTAAACAAATTCGTTAAGTAACGTCTAATGAAGATACACACAGTGGAGGTCTATTAAATTTTTGCTATTATATACGTGTTCAGTAGGTATGTAAAAAAGTTTCTTTGTAAAGAAATAAAGTGAAAATATACCTGGGCTTGAATCCGATCTCAAAGTACACTTTGCAACTTAATTCAATATCCACTGGCTTTGTCACTTATACGATCCGGTTTGGACGCGGTGCGTGCGCGTACGACGGTCTTCTGGGGCATTCTGCTCGCGGCCTGACCGGCGCACCCGCTGGGGCAGTGCCGCTGACCTCCCCATGCAGGAAGTTCACGAAAAATTCTATCTCATAATGGACATGGTATTCACATACATCAATTACAAGCAAGATTAGCTATTTTCTTAGATATTATATTTCCTTATAGATTTGTATGAGTCATTGGATTGAACACAGTAGTTAATTGTAGACTATTTTTGTCTTAATACGCCTTTAGGTTATTAGATTATAGTGATTATGTAGACGACAAAGAAATGTTATCATATTATAAATACAAGATATCGCTTACTCTATGTCTGTTAGCGATTATAATAAAACAAAGATTCACTTATATTTTTGCTACGCCCATGCATAAACTACATATTTCAAATAATAATATATTATTCATAATATAATTGTACACATCTGGTACAAATTACATACACAATGAGTTCATATGAGTTGTATGTTTACACTTTTCTTGTAAATACTCTAGGAAGAGAATATTATGAATTGTGATTCATTGTGTCTTTTGAAATGTACAATGACGTGAATATTATAATCGTGAATAATAAATTTTAATTAAAATGTATTTTATATATAAGATGATGTGATTATATTACATTATATACATATCTTCATCAAAATAACTCGGTATACGGTACACTGTATCACCAACATTTTCCAGAGAAACCTAATGATAGGAACTTTACCTTGCTCTGATTTTTAGCCTACGCTTATTCATTTTTCAATATATAGACAGTTTTAGTTTGTCACTTATAATTCGTGTATTGTTACGCAAATATTATTAATTATTTTTTAAATAATATTTAAAAATTAAGTACGTAAACGTAATTGTTAGTACTATAATAAGATAGAGTCTCTACTTTTACTTTTTACTTTTATGATTTGTTTGGTAAAGAATTACACTGAGTTCACCTACCCAACATATACAACCACTAAAATAATGGATTATTCATTGCTACTATTGTAATTTTTCCACATAAACTGATTTTATTCAGTTTTTTATATAAATAAAAATAAATGTTAATAATTTAATAAAATTATACGTAAATATAAATAAAAATTAAATATTTTTTTAGTACAGGTAACTGAAAAAAATATATATAAAAAAATCGAATCGAATTGAATCGAATCGAAAAATTGTGTCTAATTGGATTACATTTCTATTTTTAATCTTTTATTTCAAAGTCAGAAAATTGTAAGTGCAAATATGTAGTCATGTCATAACCTACATCTACAATATCACAATTCACAACAAATAAAAACAATTTAAAATGAGTACAAATTCCTTATGTTACTAAAATTTATCTGTTTAATAATGTAATATTTGTATGAAGTATATTTTAAATTAAAGAAACATGGGGATATGTTTTAATCCTTGGAAATGACAATAATAGAAATGAAAAACGATATTGATAACTGAAAAAAGTAATTATTCGATATACACAAATAATTATTGCAGTCCGACTTCCAAACTGTAGCTGTTTAATACTGTGCAGTTGTAAATAACATTTATTAAGATAATATTGAAATAAATATGACGCTACGTAAACAAAAAAATAGTAAAAAGAAAAAGAACTCTAAAAAACAAAAAGAATTTATAGACACTATATATAATATCTTAGATAATTGTACCAAATTCGACAAAAATATCAGGAAAAAAGTAAAAGAAAACAGTGATTTTAGGTATGTTTAAGCAAATATTGTTAAGACCATATATTAATTCTCCTACTACGCATTTTACATGCAGACTTTGTAAGTCACAACTCGGGAATCAGCATAAACGGAGACGAAGAGAACTAGCGGGTGATTGCTATTTGAGGACACTACGCAAAACACCTCAGCTTTGGATTTATCGGCGGTGGTCGTCGTTTTATCCAACATACTTAAACACTCGGATTCATTGTAAAAATATTAAGCATATAGTTATGTTTCTCTTAGGGTTTTTATTTTGGATACCATGTTTTATATTTATAGAAATATGCAAGTGTTTTTTATGTTGTTGTTGTTCTGATTAATTGTTCTTCTTTATATTTGGTTATTACTTAAATAACGTGCTTGTCTTCAAATAATTGCTAAGAATAATATTTTTAAGAATTATTTTATATATCTAGTTAATAATCAACCTACAGCGATACGCGATAAGCGCGGAGCAGTGTCTGGAATTTGAAATATATGGCTTCCTGCAATATGCGCATTTTCACCCGCCTTCTCTTTCAAATTAGATATGTTTTTGCAAAAACCGCCTCTGAAACAGGTTTCGATGCACTGGCTTATTTTAAAAGTATTATTACTAATTTGATTTTCAATGTCAGATCATTAAATTTGTAAAATACAAGAATTATAGGATGTACCGGTATTTAATAATAGTACTAAGCCGCTTCACGCATGATTTCATTAAATAATTTTCCTTATTGTCAAGTTTTATTAACAAAATAAGAAATAATTAATTAGATTCCTATTTCCAAAAATATTATTAAACAGGAATAGTAATCTTTTTAGTGTTTAATATCACACTCACTATTATTTTAGGATTCGAAACAATTGAAATACATGGTTCGTATTTACTTTGGTAATTATGAAAACAGTTATTTTTAGTTATTGCTATCAGCCCTATTGACCTTGAAAGTGACTTCGGGCGGCCAAACAGTGATTCAGTATTATGCTCTTTTTCAAAATTTAGCTATTGCAAAATTTCGCTATTGTTCATAAAAATGCTTTCCAAAGGAGTAAAATTTCATTATTTGTAAGCAGCGTTGCTTCAAAAGGATTAATTAAGTTAAAATAGCGTCACAGTAGCAAGTGGAAGGATTTTTAAAACTTTTGCATTAATGTGAGAATAAAGCGTAAAGTGTACTTATAGCTATTCTACAAGCGCTTAGTTGTATTTTTATATTTATTTTATTTGATATGATGTCATGAGTGATAAATTTTTAATCGAATTGCTGCTCTTATACCTTATGAGGATAGGTAGATAGGTTCTGGTTCATTCATTCACTAATAAACTTCAAAATTCTTAAGCTACTTCCTGATATCTTAGAAAGTTGAAAATTTGATATGTAGGCTAATGTTAACACACAAACAACAAAAAATTACAAAACGTAGCACTTTTAAGCAAAACAAATTTATAAACAGAATTATATATTTTGTGCTGGGCATTTAGGATTAGTTAATTTTGCTCTGCATAAGATCTGACAATATTTTGACAGTGTTATGGTTTCGTCTTGTAAAATTTTACATAAAAATATTTTTTGTGGGATAAATACTTATAGAGAGTATCTATATTATTTCTACGACGGGGGCACGTCTACCTGCATATTATTGCTAAACACTTGTGAGACTGAGTAGTGAATGAATGAATGTTCCTTGCTTGTGATTTAATTGTCAATAAATGTCAACGTCAAGTTCATTTTTTCAATGTCAATTTTCAAATGACATTGAGTTTTCAGGTATTGCTGTGTATTATGTCAATTGTATATTGTTTGTATTTTAAATTATTATTTTAGTATTACTTGTGGTGAACTTTTAAAAACAAGACTAATTGTGATAAAAAAAGTATTTCTTTTTAGATTATTGCATTTACATACTATAAGAACGAATAAAATAAAAACGTTAGTAAAAATGCAATCAAGTGAGAAAAGTACAAAAATTCTGGACCTTGCCTCCCTGGATCCGTCAACAAGAGTAAAACAGCTAGCTAACTATGGAGCTATAGTTGAAGTTGATCCTAATGTTCCACCAAGAAGGTATTATAAATATTTAAGTGATGATACATTTTACTTTAGCTAGTGAATCATAATATTATATTCTCTCTATAAATAAATTTAATGCAATTAAAATTAATTCCTTCATAAAACTTATTGCTTCTATTCTAATGAGATTTTATTTATTTAATTAAAACAGACTTAGATTTTTTAGTAATTTATCTATTGCTTATTATGGTTACAGAATAAAAATAATTAATTTGTAAAACACATTATTTCTAGATATTATAGATCAGGATTAGAAATGGTGAGAATGGCAAATGTATATTTAGCTGAAGGCAGTTTTGAAAATGCATACATCTTATATATGAAATTTATGACTTTATTTTTGGAAAAAATTAGAAAACATCCAGAATATAATACTGTTCCACCCGAAGTAAAAGCAGTGAATCAATCTATGCTAAAAGAAGTAATGCCTAAAGCTGAAAAATTAAAGCAAAAGTTACTTGAGCAATATAAGAAGGAGCATGTTTTATTTGTAGAGAATGAGGTAATATTAATTCCAAGAATATTCTATTTATATTAATATTCATTGTATGTTTTGTCATTTTAAAATTAATATAAAAATTCCAACAGACTAAGAGAAGGATAGCTGAAGAAGCTAGAAAGAAACAAGAACAAGAAGATGAAAAATTGGCCCAGCGGCTTCAGGCTGATGAAAATCGACAAGATCAACATAGGTCTACTCCTCACCTATTACATGCGGTAAAGTTGTTTCAGTTCATATAACTCACCTAATTACATCATCATTAACATACATAACTAAAAAGATACTGAATATCAAAGTCAAATGTGTATACAATGTTTAAACTAGCATATAGTAGTGTTAGTGGCTGTGATCATCATAGCCTTGTCATCAGCTAATATGCTCAATATTGAAAGTTACTAAGTAAGAACTGATGTGATTTCCTTAATATAAATAATTAGGTGTAATAAAGTAAACAGAGAGAACTGAAAGTAAAAATATGATTTTCAATTTCTTACCTAACTTTAGACATCAAAAATTGAAAGTCACAATGAATTGTTTTGCTAGATCAGCGAAACAAATTCTCACTGAGTGATCTATAACCATCATATTAACTGTCAGAAGATGTCCTACTGCATCAGTGACATCAAAATAGCTTTTACACCATATAAATAATAACTGAAATGTATGCCACCTAATGACATAATAATGTTAGTGTATTTGAAATTACAGAACTTACAGACTTGTAGAAATCTAAAATCCGGTATATAGATTTCTATGTATGTAGGGGCGCACTAAGAGACTGTTTTTCAGCTTTCCTACAGGACAAAACAATGGCTGATAATGATTTCACTTTTTATAATGATTGCATCAAAATTGTGTTACTTGTAATATGTAATAATATATATTAAAATAAAAATTATAGGATGAATGGGCAGTATCTCCGTCTGCACCTCCTGTGGATGGGGTCTTATATCCAGATGACTTTGCAACTGAACCTCCCAGGGCACCCCCTCAGCATTATCATCCTGTGCCACCCCTTATACCACCATCTAGGCCACCAACGTAAGGAGAAATCAAATATTGCTATTTTCTACTTAAAATAATACTATTATTAAAAAATATTTACTAAATAAGGTATATTAAAAAAAAAGAATTTCATAAGCAATTTAGATCTGACACTTAAATAATTATTTTTTTATGCGCGAAATTCTTCAAAGATTTTACAATATTATTTGTGAGCAAGCACATGAAGGCAGTTACCAAGTAACTTTGATTGCATGGAATACTACTGACACATTTATGTATATTGACTTGAAAAGTCATGAAAGAAAATATTCAAAGTGTTTATAACGGCTTAATAATGGCGTAATATTTATTCACTAACTCTGTGTTATATCATGTTCATGTACAATATTATATATAAGAGCTTCATGCTTCAGAAACTATTATGACATTTTTACCACTGATATTTAAAGCAATATATTTTATAGCTTAAATACCAAACAATCTCTAATCAATATTCATTCATATCATCAACATGATATGATGACGTATCATGTGGTCAACTATTGAAGAGTTAATGTAACAATTAGTTTACTTGAATACACTGCCATCAGAAATTGGTATTTCATATCGCAAAAACATTCAGTATTAGTTAGTCCGTTTATCGAATAAGGTTAAAGGCTAAGCCTTGTCACTTGGAACGTTTCATGAGTCATACACACAAAACATAATATGATTTTTTTTCATACAATTTGTTACAGTGACGCAGGCATAAATGATTATCTGCCGCCTCTAATAGGAGAGCGTAGATTGCGTGTTGTTGTGGTCCCAGCTGCCCTACTCTCCAGATTTCTTTCCTTAGCAGCGTCTAATACGGCAAGAAACATCGAGCTTTGCGGTATTCTAGCTGGGATTCTGGTATATATTATTTTTATTGAAAAGGATATAATAATGCTTAAAATATATTTTTTTCTATGTTTTCACGCTTTATCCCGCACATGGCAGGGTAGGCAGAGAGAACTGCAGGAATAGGAACCTACTGTAAGATACTCCGTTGCCCAGTCCCTGCTTTCTGCCTTTTTCGAGGCAATGCGTGTTGAGTGGGGAAACTCAACGCCGCACTTCGCCTACTTTCCAGAGCGAAGAAAATGGAAATTAAAAAAAATCCACCTTCCCGAGTGGAAATCGAACCTACAAACCATCGCACTTACAGATAGATGTTACGTCTCTGCGTCACGACGGGTTAATAAATAATAAATATATAAAAAAAATTAATTACGAGGGTCAAACTAAAAGTTCTTAGAAAATCAAAAACTAAGCATTCTAGCAAGTTATTAGTTTTATTATAACTTTTCAAAATAGCGTCCATTTACATCAATACATCGCTGCATTCGATTGAACCATTGAGAAAAGCACCTTGCCCACTCGGCCTTAGGGGTCTCTTCAACGGCGGTTTGAAACGCAACCACTGCTTCTTCGGCGTGCATAAAATGTTTTCCTCGAAGTTTTTCTTTTGTTTTCGGGAATAAATAAAAATCGCAGGGTGCGAGGTCGGGGCTATACGGCGGGTGACCCAGTAATTCCACGTCTAAGGTCGCCAAATAGTCGATCGTTTGCGTGGCGATGTGCGACGAGGCATTGTCGTGATGAAGGAGGATCCTGCTGCGAGGTCGTTTCTCTCGAACTTTTTCCAAGACAAGTGGCAAACAGTTGTTAGTGTACCACTCTGCATTAACCGTTTTCTGATCCTCTAAGACAACTGTCGCGTAATGACCTGTCTTTCCGAAGAACGAGGCCACCATCTTTTTTCCAACACTTTGACCTCTCTTCACTTTAGTTGGCAACTCTTCGGAAGGAAACACCCACTGAGCAGACTGTCTTTTGGTTTCCGGATCATAACAGTAAATCCAGCTTTCGTCACCCGTTAGTATGTCGAACACAGCATTTGAGTCACCTCCGTTAAATTTTTGGATCATTTCTCGGCACCAATCAACACGGCGGAGTTTTTGAGCCTCGGTCAAATTATGCGGTATCCAGCGGGCACAAAGCTTCCTGACTGCTAAATGTTCATGGAGGATTTTGTGCATTTGACTCATACCTATGCCTAGACTTGTCCGAATCTGCTGATAGGTCACTCTTTTGTCAGTCTCTATCATACGCCGCACAACACTGATATTATCTTCAGTCGTCGCTGTAGAAGGCCGTCCCTCACGCAAATCATCGGTGAGATTAGTTCGACCACGTTTGAATTCATTAAACCAGTTGTAAACTGCGGCACGAGATGGGGCTTCATCGTGAAAAGCCAATCGAAGTCTATCATAACTTTCTTGTTGACTTATATGACATCGAAAGTCATAAAAAATCATTGCATGAAAATTTTCTCGGCTTAAATTCATTCTGACGTGCACAGACAATTTTCAATTTGCCGCCAAATCGTAAAACAAATGACAAATGAATGAAATGTATACTCAATATTATTAGTAAAAGTTCTATTTTCAAAATTTAAACTTATTTTTTTAATATAATGCTTTTAAGTTGCCCGTTCTAAAAACTTTCAGTTTGGCCCTCGTATATAAAAACATCTGTTAATAAAACTCTTTGAGATATGTCTGTTTCATCAGATTAGTAGTATTTATTATAATATTGTATTAAAAAAATATAATTCTTGCAGGAAAGAGATCAATTGAAAATAACCCATGTAGTGGTACCAAAACAGACCGGTACAGCGGACTCTTGCAGCACTAACAACGAAGAGGAAATTTTTCATTATCAAGACCAACACAACTTGATCACATTAGGATGGATACATGTAAGTTTTTTATTTTTTTCATTTTAATTTCAATCTGAAAAGTAGATCTAGGCTCTGTGGTAATAATTACTACTTGATACTTGCAAACCAACTTCCTTGTTTTATATGATTTAGCTGGTCATATATGGCTCTTGATTAGGTGTTGTATATCATGCTCAAAAAGTTTTAATTAAGAGACATTTTCTGATTTGTGATGGTGGTCAATGAAAAAAGCTTGTTGTGTTCAATAAAGAAATTTTCCAAGGTGCTTTTTTTTCTAAATAATATAGGTCATTCATTAAATGAATAAGTTAGACTGTAACAAAATAGTCGCCATTGCGCGGAGGCGGAGGCGTAGCGTCTAACAAGGCGGAAAGTGGGGACAGAAAAAGCAGAGACGAAGCACGGAGTGTTTTCAGGTTCCCTTGGTTCCTTCTGTTCCCTCTGCCTACCATGCCGGCCTGCCTGCGGGATAAAGCATAAAGTAAAAAAAAAAACAAAATAGCATTATTCATATTTAGTTGTTGTATATATTCCTTCCAGACACACCCGACGCAAACGGCGTTCCTGTCGTCGGTGGACCTCCACACGCAGTGCTCCTACCAGCTCATGATGCCCGAGGCGATTGCTATCGTCTGCGCTCCTAAATACAACGAGTTAGTCTTACATTTGATTTTTTCATTTATTGTTATTTCTATTATTATGTATGAAGGTCAATTTAATATTATATGTAAGCATACGACTCTTCTTCGCTGCTGGGTAGCGTCCCTTAGGAGGCGGGTATCTCAGCAATTTTTTTAGGTGATAGGAGGCTTGTCCTCAGGCACAGAAGAAACAAACCGCTAAATATCTGATGATATGTTTTGGTTCCATGATATGTAAACTAGTTTTTTACAAAGTTTAGGTTGGCAAGGCATCCACATCCTATCAGATTGTGGATGCCTACGGGCGAGGGTGTCAACTTAACATCAGATGGCCCTTCTGCTCGTTTGCTATCCTACAATAGGTATGGGACAGTTCTAATTATATCACTAATAACGTGAAATGTCTCACACAGAACGGGCTACTTCGCGTTGACAGCAGACTACGGCATGCAGTACATCGCGAACTGCCGCCAGACCGGCTTCCACCCGCATCCCAACGACCCGCCATTGTTCTATGTAAGTTTACTTAAACTTAAGAATACATTTGTATTCTTTTAATCTATGAATAAATTCAAATTCAAATAATTTTATTCAAAGTAAGAATACATGATCATTTTTTGAACGTCAAAAACAGAACCTGAGAAGAACCGGCGCAAGAAACTCGGCGTGACATTTTTTTTGACAACTGACTGACCTAACGGTCGCCATCGACTGACCAGTCTATGGAGGCTGAATGATTTGCTTAAAAGTTTTCATAACGATAGAGAAATATATACTTAAACATAGCATAAAAACTGAACGCAACGGGATTTGACTCCGCGCCTCTTGGGAACCGTCCAAGCGCTCTGACCACTAAACCACGCGTAAGGAGATGCTAACAACGCATTAAGTTAGAAATAAGCATACAAGAATTTTAACGCAGCTTACTTATTAAGATTATATACGTTTGTATACAAAATTTGTCAAATCAAATGTGGTATTAGGTATTAATATAGTATGTATATATATTTAGATGGCAACGTTTCATCATTAGATTTATCATAGGTAATATAAATAATGTAATTTATTATTATTTTCAGACTGTGTCTCATATAAGGATCGACGAGTCAGCGTCGGTGGAGATGGTAGATCTTAGAAGATGAACACTTAGTAGTAAGGAGAAATGCCTTCGCTTATGAAGCTTAACGCCATTATCATTAATTTCATATTAATATATTATTTATTCTTCTTCAAGAATATTATTATCGTTGTTACGTTTTGTTTGGTTTAACCTTAGATGTTTAGTCTTTATATATAAATAAAACTGATGTATTTTTATACTGTTTGTCTGCCTGTCTTTCTGTTTATTTGGGTTTATTTCAGAAACAGCTACCGATTTTTGTGAAACGATACTGGCAGATAGCCTATAATTTTCTCTTGGAGGAGCTTTTACCGGAATTTCCGCTGAGAAAGCGATATATTCCATTCATACCAAATTTCATACATATATTTTCATTGTTTTACACAAAGTAAATCAAAAAAAAAAAATATAACTTATCATATGTGCAACACATAAACATATTATATGAAAGAAAATCAGAGAACAACGTTCTCGAGCGAATGAAGCCAGAAATACATGAAAATACATCTTAAAATAATTATGGAAGTCATAAGTTATAGTGTTTTTTAAGTTACTAACCACACTCAGAAACATCTATTAGCTTTAATTTTGATTTATTATCTTATGTTATAGGGAATTGTTGTTGCTTACGTTATGTTAATGTGCAACTAACTTAGTTTAATTATTATTGAAACTCATCTGTTTATTATTTTACAAAGCAAATATTTCTCGTTTATAAAAGTAAATTATTTAAATCATATCCAGTATAATATATATTATGTATTTATGTAAGTACTAACTAGTCAAGATACTCTTTTCGGTTAAAAAATAAAATAAATATTTTTTAAAGGTTATTAAAAAACTTGTTTTGAAGAATTTATAAGTATTTATATGTATAGTATATATAAAATTTCTTATAATATAACAGTTAAAAGACTGAAAACCAGAGTTACACTGTATGCATTTTCGTTTTCTTCAGATATATAATTTTACACTATGTTATTTTTTCTTGATCTCTTGTAATTTATATTCTGTTATCATGTATATTACTTGGCATGCAGTTATTTTTATGAAGAAAAGTACTTAAAGAAAGTATATAAAAATTTAAACGCAACAGAATTCCTCAGACCTGTGGTTCGCAAAAGTGCGCTGGTTCAAATGCTGCAGCGTTCAAATTTTTACATGTTTTTTTTAGGTTTTTTTAGCATTTAGTTATCATTTATTTTTTAAGCGGGTTTTTGTTGTCGTACGTTGTCAGTTTAGTTCAGCGTATCTAATTAAATTGGAAAATCCACTATAAAAAATAATATTATTAAAATAATTATATTATTACCGATTATTATCATGTTTGATTATCTCGATTTTGTGTTCTCTCTTTATATTTAAAATTATATCACATATTTTAATTTGGTTTTTTTTTGTGGAATCAAACTGCTACGATTACGATACAACTAATTCGGTTAATCGATTAATTCGGTTTTCATTTGAAATAATAATCGATTTCTTTATAACTGCATTTTCATATTTATTAATAATATTTGGCTTATTCACGCAGGCTAGTTGTTTAGTTGGTACACTTGTGTGATAACACTTTATTTGTAAATAAAATAATAATATATATATATATATATATATATATATATATATATATATATATATATATATATATATATATATATATATATATATATATATATATATATATATATATATATATATATATATATATATATATATATATATATATATATATATATATATATATATATATATATATATATATATATATATTATATTAAACGATGGGCGTGATGGAAGTGTTGACATATTTGTTATACATATGAGATATGTATAAGATATGTCCTATACGTGATTTGTACGGACCAATGTAAATAAAGGCGTTTTATTTAACATATATTTTATTTATTGCAATCCTTACATTTAAATTTAATCGATTGTGTGATGCGAATTCGTTTAAGCATCTACAGTATTGCTTGTTATAGATATATTTATTCAACTTAATATTATTAGTTTTCTTGTACTTATATATCTAAAATGACTATTTCTATACATATTACTAGTTACTATAAGCTAATATTTAATAACCTGAAGTACATTCATAGCGAAAAGTTTTAAGTAACGAAATGATGAGAGATGGGGAACGGAGTGTCGTAAAATTAGATTCCTAGGGATCCTGCGGTTCCCTCTGCTTATCTTGACATGTACGGGATAAAGGATAAAGCTGAAAAAGTAAATAACTTCCAATAAACAAATATCTATATCCCTATAAGCAACAATTGACGTTTTGGCAAGCACTATAAGTTATGAGTAAGCCTACCTAAGAAGCTTGATATTGCTGATTTATAATACTTTTATGAAGACAATACACGATACAACAATACTTAACTATTAAGCAATGTACACTCTAGTTTTAATAAGGCACTTGGTGCATGACTTTTTCATTTTTTTATGCTAACTATCAAATTAAATTACTATAATATGCCTAGAATAATTTTAAGTTACTTTTTTAGTCTTTAAAATAAATTAACGGCAACAATTAAAAATAAAAAAATTATAACGAACCAATATTAAAGTATTGTAATGACACACGACAGAAATAATATCATAAACAAAATACATAACATACAAAAGAAATAATTATGACAAATAATATCATAATAAATATATCTCAAAAGGCACCTATTCATCGTTAAAAATAAATTTACAGAGACTACATTTACTAAGAGATTGGTTAAATTTGAATTATTTAAGTGTAATTTTAATTTATGTGGTATTATAACAAATCATAAATCTACTTCTTATAAATAACCAATTTACAAATGATTTTGTTAATGTCTAAAGCTAAATTTATACCAATTTACGACATTTTCTTTTAGCAATAAGTGACACGAATGTCACATTACTTTTTAGAATATTTATTTGTACAATTATCAGTGCATTTTATTACATATTATTTTCATACAACTGCTTTTATTCCAATAGTTTAGATATTACATTAAAATATGGAAATTTGATTAAATAATACCTACCTATATGTAGGAAACAACAACAATAGCAACAGCTCAATTGATTAATGTAAATGTTAGTAATACTAATATTAGTTTTTATACTAGAATAATTTATAAATAATATTTACGAAGCTCATATTCTAAAATAAATAAAATAATATTTTTTTAAATCTTCTTAAATCGCCATTATTTAACAAATCTTGATTTGCCTAATAAAAAAATAGACGTATGGATGAGAACAATGTTTATGTCGATATGTGGTTGTCTAAATAGTTTACGATGACTACGTGAATAAAGTCAAAAAGTATTTTTTAAACTTCAATAGGTATTTTTAAATGCTTAATTACCTTTAGGAATTCGCTCCCGCTCATATTTTTGTGTCAATCATATTAACCATTTTAATATCAAATTCGTTAACATATAAATCTTCAAATTCTCAATTACATATATTAATAAAATTTTCTATTTTAAGTTTAAAACATAAATTTATTGTGAAGCATAAAATAATAAAACTAATTTAAACTGTACCGTCTATGAGCTTGATATCCACTCGGAAAAGTGAATTATTTAGGTTTGAAATTAAAATTATATAAAATAATATAACCAATTGTGTAACCTCGTACTATAAAAAATTAAAAATCTAAACAAATTACTTGATTACGATCATTAAAATGAAATCCTGATATTGGTAACAAGTATCATAATAGGTATTATGGTAACATCTATATGTGGAACGAGTGATATTGTAGAGCTACTGGTGTATTTCTTTGCTCTGGGAGATTCTATATGAAGCGTTTTATTCATCATCCAGTAATATATGTCTGTGAGTCCCTGGTCTCGGAGCTCTGGACCAACAGTTTTTCTTATCCGTTCGTTGTATGCATTTAACCAGGTTATCTGTGACAAAAATTAATATCATTTACGATAAGATGTTTTTGCGTATATAGAGACAGAGAAAAGTTATTTTATTCTTATAGCTTATAGTAAAATCAGGAACTATGTTAAATCGGACTGGGTAAACGATATTATTTGAAAAATGGTCACTCACATAATAAGCACTTTGTTCTACTAAACTTTATTTTTCTGCATAATTGATTATTCTAGATTTACTGCATAATAGATTTTTTATTAAGAGGAAATCTTTAAATAGGTTAAATAGTTTTGTGGCTTTATTTATAGACATTTATATACACACATATATATTTACAATAAACTACTTTTTATAAGAGATACAATATATAAAATATTACCAAATAACTGATTTTCATTACAGTGATGATGTTATTTTACCTCGTATTCTGTAAGAAGATTTTTATCTATAAGTTTAGGCTCGAACGGTATCAGCGTGGCTTCTCGGAAACCCAGGTAGCCACCAGGTTGGAGAATTACTTCTAGCACATTCCCTAGTTTAACTCCGAATTTATTTGGTTGATACCAAGCAGGCTCTACAATAGTAAGAAGCAAATGTAATATGAATTAATTGAAAATTGTACTAAAGTAACGAAAATGTTAGATACTTTAGGTAATTCGCATCAAAAAACGTTTGTAGTGTACATAACATTATTATTACTAATTAATTATTATAACAATATAAAGTTACATGTTTTATTAACTGAAAACTGATAATTTATTAATATTATTATACTTACCACTAGTAATAAAATATCCTTCTCTAAATGTGTGTAAATTGGTATCCTGTCGATAGTCAATAACAACAGGATCTGTAACAATATATCATATTAATTTTATCTATAATAAAATATGGAAATATATCCAAGTAAACAATATTTGCACTTATATTATAGAAACAAGGAAACATACAAAAATAATAAAATTAAAGTCAAAATCCATTTTATGACACTTATTCAATATGTATATAATATTTGTTACATGTAACAATACCTTCCCGGCGACTCAAAGCGGCTCCTATACCATATCCAGTCGGCTGAATGTAATCCTGCTTAAAGTTCCATAGCGGTGCTCTAGCCACGGGGTCAGTGTGCGCCGCTGGAAGCGCCATGGGAGTTTGCAGCATACTTAATGCAGCAAGTGACCGTAACACGCTAGTGTACGCTTTACGTTCTTCACGGGATGGTGTCCCATAATGTACCGTACGTGTTACCACTGTTGTACCCTCTAGAAATTGTATTTTATTGCATATCTCTTTGATTTTCGTGATTTTCATACGTTTTAAATAAAACAATTTAAACGGATTATCCGCGTTAGCATTTTATAGCATTTTTATATATAGTTATATAGTTTAGATTGATGTAATAAAAGTAGTTTGATATATATATATATATATATATATATATATATATATATATATATATATATATATATATATATATATATATATATATATATATATATATATATATATATATATATATATATATATATATATATATATATTTTTTTTTTTTTTTTAGCTTCACGCTTTATCCCGCACAAGGCAGGGTAGGCAGAGGGAACTGCAGCAGGGACCGTGGGAACCTAGTGTTAAGACACTCCGTTGCTCAGTCCCTGCTTTCTCCGTCCCCGCTTTCCGCCATTTTTCGAGGCATTGCGTGTTGAGTGGCGGAACTCAACGCCGCGCTTTGCCTAGTTTACCAGAGCGAAGAAAATGGAAATAGAAAAATCCATCTTCCCCGACTGGGGATCGAACCCAGTAACCGTCGCGTTACAGGCAGACGTTGTGCCTCTGCGCCGCGACGGTCCTCAAAGTATTATGTACATCGGGTTAATAATAATCCGTTTAAATTGTTTTATTTTAAAAGAAGAAGCTATTATTGAAATATATAACATATTTTAAAATTGTGTAATTACACAAGTAATTACACAATTTTAAAATATATCTAAATCAAGTTTTAAATAAAAATTTATAATTTACCATCATATTGGCCTCCTGACTGTATAACTAATGTGGAGTTTGTGAATATCCGTCTGTTTGTGTAATTAGTTGCTCTATACTCAGGTTCGGCTGCGTTAGGGCCAAAAGCGACGCGGGTCTGCATTGATAGCCCCACATACCCTGCTTGCGTAGCTCGAGTTGCGTCTACTTTCATACTCACCGTTTGTTCGTTGAGATTCGCTTTGCCCTGCGTTCATCAAGTTATGGTCAGTAAAACATTAAATATTTGTTCTAAAATTTCTATTTATTATTAAAATTTCTATTTATTTAATATGCATTCTTGTATAAATTGGTAAATTAAATTTATTATTAAAATTTTCTTCTAGGAACCCATAATTTAATACAATAAAAAAATAATAAAGTAAAGGTTAAGTTTAAAAAATATTTTGTACATTGAACCAAGTCTTACTTGTTACCTTGCTTTCTATATAGCTAAGCACTGTACACATAGCCACAGCGTCTCGTAAATGGGCTCGTTGCATGCCTTTTATTTCGGCTGGATTTTTTTGGGCTTTCAAATAAATAATTGGAGATGGTTGAAATATTCTTTTCGACTGAGGAATATTTTGTGCAATTGCTGCAGAAGCACCTCTTTGGAAAGTGCCTGCAGTTGGTATCAGAATTTTTGATTCCGTAGGTCTTCGTAAGTCGGAATATATAGACGCATAATCGTTTACTCTAAAATGTTTAAATGAGAATATTATATGAAAAAAATATGAAATTATAGAAAGTAAAACAAAAACAAATTTTATAAATTATTTATGTACTTGGTACAGTCGAGAGCAGTATTTGTGTTGGGATAGCAATTATAGGCAGATAGAGCTTCACGGACGGGCATCGATAATTTTCCCGCAGGAGTATAGACTCGAAAATCTTTAGCACTTATTATGACAAAAGCTTTTAGTAGCGGAGCGTAGGGCAGATCTCTCCCACGAATGTTAAGGAGCCAGGCGACCTCATCCAGTGCGGTCACCACCATCGCGTCAGCGCCTACCAATCGTAATTCATTGCGTACTGCCTCGACTTTCTCACGCCAGGTAACACCTATACAAACAATACATTAACATATAAAATTAAAAATTATGGGCAGTCATAAAATTTTTATTACATACATGAATTCTTTCTATTTTTAGCATATATTTTTTTACCTATATAATCTGGATGATGTAAATTCGCAACGATTCTAGAAAATTCAGGCCTCCTTTTCATAGGGTCAGTTTCCTCTTCCCACAATGTATCGACTAAAGTTGGTGCGTGAAATAATTGCATTCCTTCTCGTTGCAGATTGGTTCCTAGCATGGCCCATTCGTTTACAGATGTGAGCCGAGCGTCGCCTGCTACAGAACGATCATTTCGCCTTGGACGCTCTTGCTAAAATATAATAAATATTAGTGTGCTAAAAATTTAATGTTTTTTTTTTTAGCTTCACGCTTTATCCCGCATATTGCAGGGTAGGCAGAAGGAACTGCAGGAACCATATGAACCTAGTGTTAAGACACTCCGTTGCTTAGTCCCTGCTTTCTCGGTCCCCACTTTCCGCCTTTTTCGAGGCATTGCGTGTTGAGTGGCGGAACTCAACGCCGCACTTTGCCTAGTTTCCAGAGCGAAGAAAACGGAAATAGAAAAATCCATCTTCCCCGAGTAGGAATCGAACCCACAAACCGTCGCATTTACAGGCAGAAACTTACGCCTCTGCGCCACAACGGTCCTCTTTATTTAAATTTGTTCTTATTTAATATGTATTTGTATAGCTAAGAGTGAATTTTCCATAGTATAAGAAATGAATTTTTCAAGTTAATCTTCAATTGGTAACAGCCAAGTTAATAATAAACTTGACAACCGGCTTTTACAATTAAAAAATGATTGCAGAGTTTTGCAACTATCTTTAGAATTGTTACAAAAACACTCCAATTTTTTATATGATATGTTTACTTACAGTAATCCATTCAACAATCGATGGTTGACTCAGATCGTCTGCATCAAGCACAAGCCACGCGCACGTTAAAGTTGCACGCGCACGTCTAACATCACCTGAAGGCACCCATATGGCTGCGCCTCCGTCGGCCATTACCACTCCAGTGCCCATACCGTCCCAGCCACTAATGTATTCTAGACGCCGCTCCTCGGGAGATGGATCTTCACTCTAATAAATTATTCAATATGTATAATAATTATTGGGAATACGGTGCCGCCTCAATGGATTTCCAGAATTTCCAAGAAAACAGGGAAATGAAAATATTTTATTTTCCAATCCATTCTGCTAACACCGTAACGAAAGTCAGACGCTGTTCCACTACAACACAACAGTTTTATGTTCAAGCCGGCGCGGCCTGGTGAGCCGTGACAGAAAAATATATATTTATATACATATTTAGTAAATTTTTATAGTTATAAAAAGAACCAAATAGTTTCTAACATCGACATTTCTTTAGCTTAATAAAATCGATATTTTTTTAGAAAATGTTAGTTTTAAATTAATCCTTACCAAATGTTCGTCGCTGTAGAAAACAATGAATGCATCAAAATATCCGTTTATTCTCGTATAGGTAGCATTTCGCATGGCACTTCGTAATTTTCCCAACGGTGATAGAGTGTTAGTGGCTTCAGCACATATCTGCGGCGGTGGCGGTATAGTAGGCTGCTGGCTTATCACCTGCGTTATCGGTATTGTAACCGTCGTCGCCTGAGTTGTGGTCGACGTAAGCGGTCTTTGTATTGTACCCAGGCATGCTGAAATAAACAATTACATCACGTACATATATGTATGTCTAGTTTCCAAAATTTTACATATATGATAATTGTGTTAATATTCATTTATGTATCATTTACGATTTATATCAAACTTATCAGTTAATAGAAAAATAAAAAAAATAAAAATTTGAGGATCGTCATGGCGCAGAGGCGCAACGTCTGCCTGTAATGCGGCTAACGCGACGGTTTCTGGGTTCGATCCCCAGTCGGGGAAGATGGATTTTTCTATTTCCATTTTCTTCGCTCTGGCAACTAAGGCAAAGCGCGGCGTTGAGTTCCGCCACTCAACACGCAATGCCTCGAAAACGGCGGAAAGTGGGGACGAAGTAAGCAGGGACTAAGTAACGGAGTGTCTTAACACTAGGTTCATATGGTTCCTGCAGTTCCCTCTGCCTACCCTGCCATGTGCGGGATAAAGCGTGAAGCTAAAAAAAAAAAATTACAAAATTTTTAGAATAAATACACATAATAATATAAATATTTTTGCTTGCTTTGCTATTATAAAGTTTTAGTATTTGTAGAGCTAATTCAGCTTATCATCATTACTCCTATACTATCTTTCTAGTAAGTCCGTCCGTCTCCTTAAAGCACATTAATAGTTATAGTTTACAAACGACTGCATCGCGTAAGAAAAGGACAATACATATCTGCTTCTCACTCGGCGAGGATATTTTCAATGTAATGTACGTTCATGAAGGAGAAAGCGGCTAGCGACAGCGACGGCACTGACGCGGGAAGGTACTAGGACTTCAGAGGCGTAGGGAAGCTTTAAATGAAAGCGAGCTTTGCAAAGCTCGCATGTGCGACGAGATATTCCTTAGCGCTTACTACCTACCTCTCGTTCTGGCACCCTCCCCTTGTTAGGATACTTGGATGAGGTTACGCCCCTTTCAACTTGTCAGTAGAATCATAAGCAATATAGGTGTATATTTATAGAATTATTCAAATACAATATAATGGACAGATTATTTATTATAGATTAAATAAAATTATATTTATTTTAAAGATTATTAAAAAATATTCTCTCTCTTATCAGTTACTTTCTTTAATAAAGTTATGTTCTTTTCCTTTCGTGTTTACAGTAACTTAATAAAGCTGGAGCGAAATGGAAGTTGATAAAGTTTTGGGAGGTACCCAAGGGATGTATTCTATTGGAATGACGTCAACAACTAGCAGGAGTTCAGAAATTGAAAGGAAGTTTCCCTTTCTGTTTCTTTTTACTTTAATGAATAACAAAGTTTATTATTTATTATACTGTTTATGCAAATAATCATTTTTATTCAAATTATACATTATAAAATTCAATGAACACATCATTATGTATACATTATACAGTAAAAAAAATTACGTAGATACTTTCACTTTATTTGTAGCAAAGATAACCACTTATAATCAAACGTCGTTTAAGCTTTGTGAAATTTAATAAAATTATATTTAGTACTAATTAATTAAGTAAGTACTAAGCAAACTTAGAACATAATACACAAAGAATAAGGTCCATTTCACAATTCATTTGTAATCTCTTAGTCATTTTAGAACAATGCGTAAACGTTCACCGAAATATTTTATTTCTTTTCTTAGCTATCCCTTAGGATAATCGTACGTTCCCAAAGGGACAAAATATCCTGCGAAGTACCAGGGCGGCAAATTACGGCAAGAGGTTGCGTGTAGAGTCGTCCTGCGCAAGGATAGGCTCAAGGATTATTATCAGGCGTCGACCGCGACGTTGCATGCAGCGGCCATTCACTCCGCATAGGTACATAAGTTAATTATACTGCAGATTGCAACGCTAACGTCATCATGAGATAGTGCTTGTTTTTATTTTAATAAATATTCATCGGATATATATAATAAGTAAGTTAGGCAATTTTGGAATGTTAAGAAAATTAAACAAAATAGTTAAATCACATTTTCAACATATTATTCTAACCATGTATAGAATATATAAATGATCATTGTCTTCTTTGTTAGAGTTATAACTACTTTTTTAAACAAAAAACGATTCTTCAAATCAAATTTGTGTACACGTTTATTATGCTAATGAGAGTGCGTGAAAACAATGGTTTGCCCCCTTTTCATACCAGGAAAATATAGGTCGACAGGAGATAAAAGCTTTCGAAATGGACAATGGCACTGCGTGGGGGAGAATGGCGGCACACAAATAATGGTCGACAGTCGAGACTACAACAAGAAAGTAATAGCTGACCGCTGATCGCTCTAACCAATCGGAATGCACGAGAGGGAGCGATAACTTTAAGAAATATAAAAAAGAAAAACATAAATATCACACACACATGTACATTATATTTTATCTGTGGTAAATATTGATGTAGTATATATTACAATCAAAATTTCTTATGTCTCTGGCCGGATATAAAATTAAACATCTACAAAAGAATGGAGATATTTTCTTATGTATTATATGCAAGTTTAGTTAATGTTATAACTGTAAATAAATAGTGACTAAAAAAACATAAAAAAATATATCATCACCTGACTGACATAAGTTTTTTTTATTTAACAAAACAAAACCTTTTCCGTTCCTTCTCTGCAAAATTTAATTTGATTAACATAACTCAAGGGGAATGAATGCGTACTGGTAAGGGATTGCCTCACATGACGTCATTTTTCACCAGGGCTGCATATATTGTTAAGAGCATCTTTTCAGACACAATAGCAGTGGCAGATATTTTGACTTACCACATAAGAAAAACACTAAAATTTTATTAAATTCAAGAAAGTTGTAAAGTTTTTGTATACATTTGGGATATTGGGCAGCAAAGAAATTAATTTATGATTCAATAAACAAACACAAAGCATTGACAAAGCTTCACAGCACTTCAGTGAATTATAATTATATATATTGGGTCTTTAAAAAATAAATTGGTTTAAAATTGACTACAGAATTTTAAGATATACCATGTGGATAACAAATTTAATCCTTTATATATTTAAATATTTAAACAAGAGGCACTTATCGGTCTTCACTGAACCTAGAATGATAAAAACTGAACGTGGAGTGTAATTAAGTTTAGGCTTACTTATAAAGGAAATGAAACTTACTTTCTTATCTCTTTTGCTTTCCCTCTCCAATGGAAATCACGATACGTTTACAGTCAATTATTTTGGTTAAGATATAATAAG
This sequence comes from Dione vanillae, assembly GCA_037178615.1. NCBI lineage: Eukaryota > Metazoa > Arthropoda > Insecta > Lepidoptera > Nymphalidae > Dione > Dione vanillae. The sequence goes on from JAZFAU010000106.1 coordinate 1,159,779, forward strand.
AAATTAAAATATATTTCAGATTTAATTTTCATGTATAGTAGAATTGTAAATACTATAACATAATTGTAATAGATAGTATGATTCAAAAAATAATTATAGTATGATAATTGATAGTATGATTCCAAAAAGTTTTATTTATGTAATTTGCCTATAAAAGAGATATTTAATACGAAATAACCGAATCCAAAACTCTACTTTCTTATGGTTATTTAATGATATGACGGTTGTCAAATATTCGTTTTAAAAATAACACAATACACAACATACATTGAGAAACGTAGAGCGTTTGTTTTAAAATACTAGGCGCACCAAAGTATGCAGAAGGTAGTCCACTAAAATGCTAAGTAATAGGTTTCTATTGCATGCGAGAAGGTATATGGTCGGGCACGTCAATGGAATTACAAAAATACATGAGATCTTTCTTCATTTATACAGTCCTGGTGACTACACGTACCTATACTTGCCTAGACACAGGTTGCATTTGCATTGTGCCTGATAAAAACAACAATTCTGATAAGATTTTCTTATTTTTTCATCCAAGAATATTAAAATGACATAATGCGTGGGAATAAATCATTTGAATGCAGAATATTATTATTTATTATTTGCCAAGCATTACAGAAAAAAAATATTTGAACCTGCACCTCTCGGAAACTGTCCGAGCTTACTCAAATTTTGATATGTTTTTTTTTTCAAATATTTTTTCTGTCTTCAGTATGAATTAACACTTAAAAAAACTTTAAATATTTAATAAAATTGCATTTTTATTGAAGCGCATAGTTGTTCTCCATAGAACTACCTTCCCAACCGGTCGGTAGACTTGTTCATTTGACGATTCAAAAGTGGTTGTAAAACAGTTTGTTTTGAATAAAGATATTTCATATTAACATTTGTATTTAAAGTAATATTTGAATTCAAACTTTACCATGATTTTAACAGTAAAACTAGGAATTTATAATAAAATTATAAATACGATGTTCTTCGACTATTAAATAGTAGGCCAGCTAGCGTTTTCCCATTATATCGAGACCTACCGTAACTGCCGCTCGGTTAGTGTAGGTAAGGTGGGACGAGGATAGCAAAATACGTTAATTTCTCAAGAGGGAAAGAGTTGGGACGCTATTGCACGTTTCAGTCGCAGCTCGGGACAGTTCTGGTTGCCGCTATGAAACGTGGAATGCACAATGCAACTCTCGTTTTCGCTGCAGCCCTGGTATAACAGTCAGATTTGACGCATGTCACTGCGTCATGGGCGTGTAACCAGTACGTTGAATTTGGCTACCACGTGCTTTGTTATCACTGAGCATACATAGTTGATTTAATTGATTACATAAATAACAGGTACATTTAAAAAAACGCAGTGTTATGAAAATATCGCAATTGTTAGTTACAAAATCTATTTATTAATGTGTAAAAAAGGTAAAGATGACTGCGGTACACGTATGTCTGTCTAGCGGCTGTTTTAAAAATATTAATTATATAAAGATGTAAGTACATGGTTTTCAATTGTCTTACATAGGGCTATTTACTCATTCGAAAATTGTTTTAAACTATATACTTAGAGGAGATCTTTTAAATTTTTTAGATCTTTGTTTATCTTGTCAAAGACAAGAGTCACTTAAAATTAATTTCTTTGACTGATCAATATATGGATTATCTTGGGACTAAGTATGATATGTGGGTAACGATGTGATTTTCTTTAAATTAAATATGTTGTTGGATTTTGTAACTTTTTTAAAACGCACAAAAACCACTAATCTCATCAAATTACGAAAAATAGTATATAGTAGCAAAATAAATGGGGCAAAAACATATTGAATTTAAAGAAAAAAAAATAATTAAAAAATTTGAATACTAATAAATTCCTTGATTTTCGCTACTTTTTGACACATTTTAAATAAAACAATTTAAAGGAATCAATCAGGCTGACCGGTCTACCCGTGACTATAAATATTTGTAACGTCGGAAGTCGGATTTTCAAAAAATGGTAACATACGTGAACAATTAACGTTTAAATTGTTTTATTTAAAATATTATATTATTTTTGATTAAGTTTACTCACTGTTATTTAATTAATAAAATAATATAGTTAATGTGAGTGGCACTTGCTTAGACCTAGTAAATGTATTGCACACACAGTTAGCTTTGTGTATGTATGTATAATAAATACACCACATGTAGTTTTAGACATGTGAGAAAGGTTGAACATGTGGGCTATATGTACCAGGGCAGCATAGCGTTCCAGGGGTTCAATGTCACACATGAGATGTTCGTGTGTAACTGTGTAGAGGAGGGCGCGGGTACGCGTGTATGTGTACCGTGTTACGATTTGTTTGAGTGGCTATATGGAAAGGCCTAAGGGATACAAGCAAATATGATAATAAATCTTACTTAAATACCAGTATAATTCATACATTCATACTAGCACATTGTCGTTATTCATTATTAGGATAAAATATCTACGAATATTAGTACACAATATTAGAAATAATTTAAATAATTATCTAGTACAGTGAATTTAAAATAAGTATTTAGATTAGTTACATTTGAAATATAATATAAATCGGAGTTACCACTATGAGCTCCATTATTCCTTCTATGAGAACAGAGTGATTTGAATGCAATTTTGGGTGTATTTCAATGCATGAAGGAAAGATTGAATAACTTATTTTTTTTTTATTTTTTAAAGCGCTGAGCCATGTGTTCTTCATGAAGAGCGGTGAGAGCGCTTGCACGGTTCACAAAAGGGCGCGGGTTCGAGTACCGCTGTTTAAATTTTTACATGTTTTTCTTTAACTATTTTTTTAATAACTTTCCTGTGATAAGCATATTTTAATAACGGTAATTATATATTGACAAAGACAAAAACCATAATATAGAGCTTTAAGGGATAAGTAATAAGAGCAATTCAGCCTGATAAATATTGAAAATATAAAATTACTGGTGGTTTTCAATCATAAAATGTATTAGTTATAATTTTTTTCATTTGTATATATTTTGGCGTTCAGAATGGTTGGGCAAGAATAATGAGAAAGGGTATGTTATGTGACATCATTTGTGGGCGTGATGTTGGCTTCGGGCGTGGAGAATAAATTATGTACTTACAACGAATCACGCGACACTTAACACATAGAACATACATATGTAACAAAAAATGCTTTTTATGACTTTTAAATTGTTAGTTTATACAAAAAATTGAAAATACACTTAAAGAAATTACATAAAAATTTTAACGCAGAGGGATTTGAACCCACGCCTCATGGAAATCGGTCCAAGCTCTCTGACCGCTAAGCTAAGGTTCTTGAATACACTGCGTCGTATTTTAAGGACAGGCTTACTAAAAAATATTACACCACTCTGTACTCCATGCATGCAATTACAGACCAATGATATTACAGTGTGAAAAATTCGGAATCCAAAATACTTTAAATCCAAAGTGTAGGCTACCTGACCCTCTTTACAGTGCATACTCTCCAACTCTCAAATTTCTTAACCTAACTTACACGTTTCCATCAGAACACGAGATATACGCACTTACAATATCAGCTGCATCATACATAACACCTTGGACCTAGGTGTTATGTATAATGGGATGGGATGAGATGTATGATGGATGTAAACTTTTGTAAACGACAAAAGTTAGAATGTTTTATTTTATAAGTAGCCACTTTCCTTTTATTGAAAAAATACCATTAAAATATTACCCTACATACATTTACAACGAAACCAAAAATTTTTGCTTTCTACACGCTCTTATACTTAAAATTTCTACCACAAACCAAATTATCAAACAAAACGAGATAGAAAAACGAATGTATTAATAACTCAAATATTTATTCATAGCTCTACGCATGTGTGTGCCTATCAAAAAGCCCTTTCTTTATGCGAGCATATCTTTGTCAGATATGTTCTCCTGGTATACAAAGTCATTGGGAGTGACATGCCCATTATTTCTTGTTTAAGGTACGCTTCTCGTCATTTACACTTTTTTTCCTATTAGGCAAGAACTAATAAACGAGCCAACCGCCTCTCTCGTCCATACTTTGCGTTCTTAATTACTTAAACGAAGACAGATTAAACAAAATAATAGATAAATAAAGCTAATAAATATTATTTTTTTTGTGTTTATAGCTTCACGCTTTATCCCGCACACGGCAGGGTAGGCATAGGGAACTGCAGGAATCATACGAACCTAATGTTAAGACACTCCGTTGCTTAGTCCCTGCTTTCTCCGTCCCCACTATCCGCTTTTTTCGAGGCTTTGCGTGTTGAGTGGCGGAACTCAACGTCGCGCTTTTGCCTGGTTGCCAGACTGAAGAAAATGGAAATAGAAAAATCCATCTTCCCCGAGAATCGAAACCACAAACCGTCACGTATACAGGCAGACGCTTACGGCTTTGCGCCATGACGGTAAAAATTGTAGACATATATTTTGTTTTTAGCTAGCGGTTGTACGGTACGTGATAAGTACTCTAACTGCGCGTTGCCTTTAAGCAAAATGCCCTTTAATTAAATAATGTCTATTATATTTATTGAGCCCTTTTAAATTATTTATATTAAAACACATTCTACTAGGAACGCAAAGAGTATAAGGAGATCGAAAGGGCCGAGTAAAGGGTCTATCGAACTCCAAGGTTGGATACGCAATGGGCGTGGTTTCTTCAGCCAATCGCGCGAGCGAACCTTACGCAAGAAGAAACGCGTAAAACGGCCCTTCGCGCTTACTCAGATGTATGGGTAGAGCTGTTAAGGAAAGCTGCTCGACACCGCGTCGACTGTCAATGATTACTTTAAATTTATAAGATAATGTTACGTTATTATTATGCTTAACTTTGGACTATTTTATATAGTTAGTGGTTATACTATTATACTAAAATATAATAGTTTTGTTATTATTTTTTAATTTACCTATATATGGGTAAGATTGGATTTGTATATACTTGCATATACTGACAACATAATAAAAATAACTGCATTTCATACTTTCCACATTTTATAGATCTAATTTGGATTGTGATAAGAAATAATAAATACAAATTACCCTTCTCAGTACATCCCTATGTTAATACACTCTTTTTTAATTGTTAGTTGGTTTTAGTTGTTTATTACATTTTATTTTACAATTACTTCATTTAAATAACTTTATTAAATTTGTTTAAAGTAATCAAAACAATGAAACTTAAATACAAACGTTAATTAATATACTTTTAAAATCAACTTAGTATCGGAAAAATGAATCCAGAATTTCCTCCCTCATGGAACAAACAACAAACGACAAACTTACGAACCACCTAAAGTTATATGTTGTCCTGGTATTCTCATTGGTATACATATTGCAGATCCGCCTTCATAAAAATAAATAAAATCAAATAAATACTTTTTACTAAGAAAAAAATAATATACAAATTTTATGTAATGGAGTAGGGTGGTTTACATATTGTAAATGTATTTAAAACCATGTATCACATTATTAAATATTTTTTCGCTTCAACAGAGAGGATAAAAAACGAAAAAATCTAATTTTTTCGTTTTTTATCGCCGTCACTTTGTACCCAAAGTATTAAAGAATTAATTGAAAAAACAAACCTAGAACCATCGCTTTGCATTCTGACATAATTCCACACTGTGCCATGATGGTCTTATTGATATTGTAAAAGCGTCAAATCCACTCTTTTAGTACAGGCGGCACATTGACTATGTTATCGACATTTATTTATTTCGTTTATTGGAAACGTATCAGCGATCGTCGATAATGTCGAACGGTTCGGAAAATACCAAGACTGCATAGATAAGGTGGAGGTGCTTTTAACAGAAATCAATACTCCATAATTCGCCTCGAAGCTACATGGGGTAAGGGTATTGGCAGGTGAATGGAAATTCAATGTAGATGCGTTCGGGGTCGGTGGTAGAGATGAGTGCGTTTGTACGTCATAGAGAAAATATATATATATATATATATATATATATATATATATATATATATATATATATATATATATATATATATATATATATATATATATATATATATATATATATATATATATATATATATATATATATATATATATATATATATATATATATATATATATATATATATATATATATATATATATATATATATATATATATATATATATATTTATTACATATATGTTATGTGTGTACTACTTACAAACAATTGTACAATTGTATATTTATTAAATTGTGTCATGTGTGTGTTGTTATTTTTTGTATTGCTTTTTTATTTAATAAAGAAAAAACAAAATATAATGATATGCGTAATTAGATCGATGAAGTATTAGGACAGCATATTCAAAAAGAGTAGTTGGTGAAGGGCGACCAAGGGTAAAAAAATAAGTATACAAAATATAGTTAGTTGGTGTTTATTGTATTGGAAGTAAAAAAATGCGCCTCGACTTGCCACGGCTCCCTTCCTGAAAGCTTGCAATCTGCTTCGAATAGGACTTTAGAAGCCTGAGGAGGTTTAGCACATTCTTGTCGACATCCCTCGAGGAGGCGGGGTCGCTGTGGACACTAGGAGACTAAGACTAAGAAAGCAAGAGCCCCGGCCTCTTCTGACATGGCGAATCGGTAGTGAGACGAAAAGGGACAGAAAATACTTTCACAATCTCTGTGGAATGTGAAAAATGTTTATTGTACCCGATATCCTCAATAGCAAGGGAAAGGGTTAAACTTTGTTGAATTCAAGTCACTGGGAGAACATGAATTTCAAGGAATGTGATCTTTTTAATGTGCGAGTATACATATTATTCGAATACTTCGTCGACTTTGACTTCGACATTGACGTGCAACGAACTTATTGAATTATCTTCATTTTCCGACTACTTGCAACATATATAGAAATATGTCATAGATTGTTCCTTATTGTTTTTAAATATATCTAGTGTATATTGAAGTACATAATTGTACATAATGTACATTGTTTTAATAGGGTAATATATGTTAAGAATATTCAACAAAATGAAATTTGACAATAATTTTAATAACATAATTTTTCTATTTACTTAAATTGATGTAACAAGTTAAATTATAATGTAACAATAAGATAAACTATATAACAAAGTTAATCCACGTTGCCAATCATATAATACTCTCATCTTGTACATGAAGGAGATATGCTGAGAAAGAGCGGTCGAAGCCAAGAACGGTCACTACAAGTGTGCCAGGGTTGCCCCGTTGCCAAGTGGCCGGCGCGGCGGGCCGACTCACGCGGCCACGCCACCAGGCGCACAGTCGCGCGAAGCGGTGCAGCGTTGCATCCTAAGCGTTGCACTTCACGATTTAATTGCAAAGGCAATACGGCTCGGTAGCTCGATTCAATGTGTACGTTTATTCTTCTTATCAAATATCTCGCTTAATAAAACGATTCTATATTTATTAACAAGTATTATCAATTGTTTCGATAATTTTTTATATGAAGTTGCAAATTATCTATACCATTTTATGTCAAAATCTAAACATCAACGTTCTATATTTATAATTTATCATCACTCAGTCGTATTTTTTTCATCCCTTTTGTAAGCTTAAATAAAGGCTTATTTCAGAATTTCACGTCAATCAGAAAGGCAAAAGGCCGGGCAGGCTAATAAAGACAAAGGCGGTCATTTATCACGACGCACGCAATTTTCTGATAGCCACGAGTTGACGTCAAACCAAAAGTAAGAGTAACCCGTCAACTCAGTGTCACACAAAATATATAATTGCACTTAAATATATTTTTTATATACTTAAATAAGTATGGCTACTTATGACTTTATATATCTAGATATAAACTTAAAATTATCTTAGGTAGTTTATATGCAGGTATATATAGATTCTCTAAATTACAGAGTAATTGTAAACGACAATATAGAAAATATATTACGTATATAATTAAGCCAGTGTGTTACAGTCAATATCATTTTAAACTAATAGATTAAATAAATAAATAATATTGTATTATATACAACAATCGAAGCCTTAATTCGAAGTTTGTAGTTCTGATAAGCTATAACGAATTAAACAAATGTAATGTAAATGTTATATTGTAAAGGGGTTAGTCGGTCGCTGTGAATTGGGCCAGAGAGGGTGCGGCGAGGCCTTTACAAAGAACCCTCGCTCGCTATGTTACCCTAGTAGATATTTATTTTTATGGGCTACGGATAAATGTCAGGGGAGTGCCGGCGGCGGTGGCGCCTTAGCGTTTATGACTTGCTTTACGGTCCACGTCCACTCATAAAAACATATTCTGTTTCTAATGGCAAAGGGCTCGGCGATGGCCATGAAATTGTGTTAAGTGTCATTCCAGTGACAATGTGACGTCACCATGGAATTTATCTTTATTCTTTCTTTATTGACACAATTAAATGAAATAGATGTACAAAAGGTAGGCTCCACGCTAAAAACCATTCCTTCTAAGGAAAGCTTTAGCCAGCCTGGCTATATAGAATAGGTCATAATCATATAAAATTATATTATAACAATATGATTGTTACGATAAAAACATACATATAATGTAGATAATTTAAAGTACATAAAATATCTTATTTATTTATTAACTCGTTGTCTAAAGGTTTCCTGCTTATATAATTCTTAAGAGGATTCGTCGTGTGGGAGATATCAATAAATGTACTAATGTCAATCGATGCAGGCTCTATACTCTATAAGTACACGGTGGTAGTGGGTTATTAAAATAATAGTTTAGCGATTTCCCGATCCGGACCATAATTCTTCCCTCATAGGGAGGGGTCTTTTGGGGGTCTATGCTCCTCTAAATAATTGATTTTTTAAATCAAATCAAATCAAATCAAAAAAGCTTTATTTAGACATACACAATTTCAAGTCTTTAGTTGTTGATGTCTAGTTACTCATAATCAAAATAAATTTTAACGATCATAGGTTTTTTCCTAAAAATATTTATAATTTTTTCCTAAAAATAACAATAAAACCAGTAACAATTACTGAAAGGAAAGTATCAAAATTATTTATTTACACTTAAATCAGTTTATTTATGAGTACAAGGTACTCGACACAACAAGATAGATAACGTCTATGTAAACAGTGCGTAATAGTAGTCGTATGAAATAAACACGTCTATGAATGAACACAGCTGAGACTCTGGATGATAACGGAATGCCGAAGCTCCTTGCTGGTCATGTTATCCTGGTAAAAAGGGAATATTAGCGCCCCATATTTCTCACGCTCGCACCCATTGAGCCCCAGGCAACTATGTCCGTCTCACTCACTCATTGGGAAGTACTGTTCTTACGCATACAAAGATAGACGGGTTGGATGGGGATTTATATTTTTTTGAAATATCTTTGTGGCTTGGCTGAGTGAAAATAATAAAATGTGGTTGTAAGACAATGACACATACAAAGTAACTTCGACTGCAAGCATGATGCCATTGCAGTGGACTAAATTAAAATTAATATCGTGATGCGACTTTCTCGATAATTAGGCAAACTATAAAATTTGAAGAGCAGTTCCAGAGATTAACGCGTTCTGCCACACAAACGCTTTCAGGTTCTTTGACCTCTTATTTTGTTTGAATCTTAAGAATCGTAAAAAAATATTACTTAGTGATTGTTTTTTGCTTATGATTTAAATATTCTATGATAAAAAATTCAAGAGAAAATTTTAAATGCATTCATGCATCATCAATACTAGCAGAGAATGAGATTATTTTAATATTTATATTAAAACAGCAAAACTATCAAAAGAGCTATCACAGCTACAATCACGATAAAGATTTCATATTGCTGGAAGGAAAAGGAAATAAGTTTATAGGTAATGTTATTAAATAAAAACTGTACGATATGGTTTTGTGTATGTTAAAATTGATTTTTTTTTTAATTTACTTAATACTAAGTAACCGTCCTGGCTTCGCACAGATGGACATTAACTTGTTAAATCATTTTCATATTTATAGGGTACTTTAAAAAGTAGCCTACCTTTCTTCTTGGCGCTAAAGGCCACTTCATATTACGTTAAAATCGGTTCCGTAATTTTTGAATTTATTCAGTACAAACAAACATAAATCGTTCCTCTTACAATATTAGATATAGTTCAGTGGGTTTAGTAGTATTTTGAACTTCTAAAACTTAATGTCATTTTAATTCAAGACGACTTAAAATTTTTTGGATACTTTATTAAAATTATCATGAAAATCTAATCAACAATAATTTGTCGTTATACAGTCAGTTTGCTTATGAGTTTTACTTTATGATTTATAATTATTTATATTGATTAGTTCGAATGGAAATATGATACATTTCATGTTCTCTATACATTACTTATAATCATTTCTATTTTTTTCTTTATTATGTGTAAGCAATAAAATAAATAAATTAAAAATAACTACTAAAAGTTTTTACTCTCAATTGAAAGTTGATTACATTAACTTAGTTCTAATTAGAGAGAAAACTTCGTGTAAGTTTTATTTCTCCGAGTAAGTTTCAGGTGATTTACTACAATACAATTTATATTTGTTTATAATTACGTATATACTTTAAAATTAACAAGTGATTCTCATAGTAATAATATATAAAAAATGTGCTCTTACCTTCGAACAGAAGACTTGACATAAAATAGACGAGAATCGAAAAATGCATTGTCGCGCTATAATTTTGAGTTGAATCAATGGTATATTTATAAATTTCTTTCGTGGTCACCTTTTGCCGATCATTTAAAATAGTGTTCCCTCAAATTCCCAAAATGGTCCTCTATTATTTTGCAATGGCAAATTTACATTAGAAAATATTTAAAACAGCGTAGCCATTGTAGCCTAGCCATCTAAAATTAATTATTTCTAGCAAAAAATACGAATCCCGAGACACGTTCGTCACTTTGTAAGTCGCGCAACTATTTCAGCGGTTGAAGGCACCTGGCTTTTAGCAAGGTTCAACCCCACCACCCTGAATGGTGGTGCGAATGGGGACAGGGAGCGTCCCAAACCCATAAAGAAAATTGTCTTGGCTACGTTAATTGAAACAATATTTGGTTTCCGACGTATAATTAAATTGTAAGATCTGGTTACTTGATTTATATGGGTCGCAATGAAAAAGAGTCATAATACACTTAATGTTACGGGAAGATAACTGAATTAATTGAAAATATACTGTCGGTGAGCCTTATCGTGAATATTTTCTATTTGCATCCATCTATGTCGACTAGGCAAGAATTTTTCCCTAGTCCACATCGGCGGATACAAAAAAGAAAATATTCACGATTATATACGATATAAGCCCTAAACATTGTATTTCGGTGTAATTACATATTACAGTTAATTATTAACTGTAGTAAACATAGTTTAAAGTGCTATACTAGAAAGTTGACATACTACAAACACATTTACAAAAGTCCGGTACAGTCTCAATAAAACAAGGTTGTAACTTTAACTGGACGATTTAACAAACAAAGCCATTCTCGCCTAATTGGATGTTGCGGAAATCGGGCGGCAAATGTTAGGCGGGCGGTGTCACGACATTTACGTTACGACTTACGTCCGACGTCCTAAAATATACACTAATGAGGCAGCCACTTGTGGTTGTTCTTATTTTTTATACTCACACTCACACTCACATATCATAATTTCCATGCAACACATGTAATGTTGGATGGAAATTATGATATGTTTTATAATAAATACATATTTTCACAGAAGTATTAAAACTTAATGTAAAGGCGTCTTGCCAAATAATGTTATTATTAGTATAATAATGCAAAATACTTTTGTCAATTATGCATTAAAAAAATACTACTGTTAAATACTGGTTTCATATATTTTGGATATTACATTAAAACATTTAAGTGGAACAAATAAAGAATTTTTCGAAAGTATTTATTGTAATTACTTGATATCATTGATGATTATTTTGGATAGAGTATCCACTAATACTATATATCGACTAATAATGCTCTCTCTTTGGTCTCTTATAGCTGATGATCGTAATTTTGCTGTTCACGTACGTAGCATATAGTCTCCTTTTGACGCGATTAGTGGCTTGCTCTGCTTATTGTAATCTCTAGATGTGGGGAAATTTCGTCTGACCATCTTTTTTGGTGACGTCCTCTCGGCCTCTTGCCTTCAACTTTGCCTGTCCCCATAAGTGTTCCAAAGTTCTTACTGTCCCTGGGCGCTTTATATCCAAAATATACGAGGATGCGTTGCCAACAAATTTTGAATAGTCGCTGGGATTGTTCAAGGTGCAGTTCTTTATGCATGCATCCACATTGGTGCGGAAAGCCGTTCACCGGATTCTCAGCATGCGTCGTCTCGTCTTGTCTCAGTATTCTTTCTTTGTCAGTCGCTTTTAGTGTCAACGACTCCCAGACATAGGGGATTATATAATATGGGAAAATTTAGCGCGCGAAACATGTGGGTTTTTGTTCGTTTGGATTTTTCTGTCTTTCAATATTTTACTGAGTTGGTTAATTGCTGTTTTCACCATTCCTACTCTGCGCCTCATTTCAGTTTTAAATTTGAGTTAGAGCCCAGTTTCTCAGTTGTTCCCAGCAGACATCCCCACTTGGTTGTCTAATGGTGTTATGCAAAGCGGTCGATAACTATGACTTTTTTAGCTGTTAATTTAAAAAGATCCGAAATGATTGTGACGACCAGTACCGATTAAAATAAATTCGTGTAGATTTTTAATCAGCGAAATTAAGTGATGAGGGCCGCAATCTATTTTAAGAACCCCCCACAACGTATTCCACCTTACACAGTCAGCCTTTTGGTAGTCGACGAGACATATCACGACAGGGATATTGAATTCATAACATTTTTCTAGCGCCTTTTACTTTCATAAAACCCGCTTGCACGGATGGCTTGGAATTTGCCATTCGTAGTAGTATCATGTCAGATATATGTTTTAAAATTTATAAATACTTAATTATAAAGTATATAGATTCTTTCAAAAGGATCAAAATTATAGCAAAATAAAACAGAATAAGTATATGTAAACATGGTTTTATTAATAACGGAAATTTTCATTACATAATATTTTAATAACCACTACATTTTTTATATTAGTCATATAAAAAACATACCAACAAGCTCCGTATATTAATAAAAGGTTAGACGTGAATGCATTTCATAAATTGTGTAAAGATTTTTAAGTAAAATTAAAATATATTTCAAAACAAAAATTAAAAAACCGCCTCTGAACACACACTGTAAAAACGAGCGGAAAATGGAGAGCGGAGTGTCTTGACTATACGGTACCATCTACCATGCTATATTGTGGGATATATTTAAAAAAACTATTACAATAATATTATTGTGCTTTATATATAACAAAAAAAAATACGTATAACCTTTTAATAATTCTCTATCCAAATTGAATAACGTTTCAAAGTACAGGTTGAGCAAAACCTTGCTTTGTGAATAAATACACTACTTGTACAATTGTATATATAAGATGTGTACTTATATATATTGATATATTAATAGATTATTAATAATTCAAGGAAATTTTTAAGTCTACAATTATTTAGGTAAGGTAATGTAAATTTGTTTCATTAATTGCAGCCAAATGTTAAGTATTACATATTGCCATATATTAACCATAAACTGTTTCGCATATATTGACATATTATTATATAAATTAAAAACAATCACCTTGAATTATGCAGTTAATAATTGTATTAAAATTAATTAGTTACATAAACTACTTGAGTTTCTCAAAAAGTGCAATATATACTATAAAAATAAATTAAAATTAATAATAATTTATTATAATGATGGTAATTTTGACATAATCAAACGTATTTCAGTTGAAATATTAAACTAAATTATGCAATTTTAAGCTTACATAAATGCTTAAATTAAGTATATCTTTAGTTACAACAATACATACGTATTAAATTATGAGTAAAAAATAAATAATAAACCTTCTAGTTTCGTTCAGCCAGTGACACAGTGGTGCATAGGGTTTGGATTTTTTAAAAATAACAAATACTCCTTTATAAAACGTTATAATTAATAAAAAATCTTTATATTAAACAAAAGTTCAGTAAAAGATTTCGTAGAAATATATTATATTCGTGTTTTTTGGGAATTCAACCAAGATTAAACGAGACTTGAGATCCTTTAGTGATTTAACAACAAGCAAAGTAAGTTAAGTCAATAGAAATTAGTATACATTGAAGTATAATGGCATTAACAAGTGTGTGAAACTAAATCAGAATTTATTTATTACAACATGTAGGAAATTAAGAAAATTTCTAACATAACATAGCTTCACAGAAACACTAAAATCCATAAAAATAAATGAATAATATATGAAGAAACAGAAATATTTATTAAATACATCAACAATTGCTCTCGCATTCTTGGTTTAACACAACGTCTACACACAAAATACCTAAAGCTATTATTATTTATGACTATTATATACATAATGTACACAAATTTATTACATAGAGACAGAAAGTTTTAGTGGAAACGATTTCACATTGCAGTGTGACATATATAATACATACATATATATATTTTGTCTCACGAGAAGAATTCCTCATATTAAATTCTGTTGTTAAAACCTTGTCCACTTTAAAAATATCGCCTCTAACATTTCTATTATAATTGATCTAAGTTCTAAGTTGGGAAGAATATTAGTTCGCTACAATCACTGCGTAAAAGTCGTCTACTAGCTTATTTAGATACTACGACGCCCACCTTTCAGCTTTTGACGGCCTGAGGAAAGTAAACAAAAACCCACTTTCAATTATTTTGTACAAGAAATAAAGTAAACAGAGGTAGTGTTGTAAAATGTATTACAATATATAGATACTATTTTTAGGCCGACTCGTATGGAATTTAAATATTAAAATAAATAAGTTAAACAACCATATATTTAAATGTACAGATTGGCTAATTTAAAATATACTATGAATATTTACTTGAAAGAAACACATTGTATTCCTAAATTTATATTGCAAATGTTTTCTCGCAGAGTTTTTATTACAAATATAATTTAATTTAATGACAGACCTGAATAATAGAAGTCAGTATTGATTTTACCAAAGTGTAATAGTGTATACATAATGTATATATAATAAGCTTAAAATATCATATTAGTAACAATATTTTATTTATAACACGATTAACTTACTAAGTATGTATTTAAAAAATTTAAAATTTATATATGTAAAAAAAATGCAGGTAACAATAAATTAACGCTAACTTTCAAAAATATTCTAAATTAGATCTAAAGTAATAAGTTTACATTTTTTTTCCTAACATCATCTATATAAAAATTTTATTTTGCGATATGCTTTCATCTGCAAGCTCAATTGCTATTAATATAATATATATTGTACATTTAAAATTATTTTTTGCTTTAAAATCATAATAAAAGTGAATATAGAAAAATAATAAGTAACTTTTGTAGTTCTATGACTATTATAAATTCCATAAAACTTATCAAAACCGAAATATATTATGTTTTGAATGTAATCAAAATTATAATTATTATTTGTTTATTGAGAACCAACATCAACGATAAGATAATTGTTACAATATTATGTAAAAGACCTTGACAAGATTATCAGGTATCAGTATACAATAAGTATCATTATTAAAAATCTTTTTAATATCACGCATAACGCGCAAGACATTTGAAAATTAAAAAAAATATTATAAAAAAATCGATTTGTAAAATATATATACAAATAATACAGAAATATACAAAAACATGAACTGAGTCACGAAGAAATAAATTAATTTAATATGCCAAAACTAATTAAAATTCTAAATATAACTTATTAGAATCTAATATATATGTTTATATATATTCTAATAAATCGAATTTACACTTAATCATAACAACACTAATCTATAAGTAATAAATGCATATAAATATTTATAATTTTGAATTTAAGTCCAACAAACTTTATAAGAAACCTACAAAAATTTAAGATATAATCTAAGTGCTTGCTATTTAAAAGGATGTGACATAAAACAGATTGTTTACTACAAAGTAATAAAAAAAATATAAAAAATTACAGTTTCAATATGAAATATAAGTAATATTTGTTAAGAACAAGAAATATATCTACATCAGGAAAAATGAAAAAAAAAAAGAAAAAAAAGATTGTCATCAATATTACTATTTGTCATATAATAGACTACTCTGAAATAGTTCCAAGTAATGTATACATATACTACCCATACATATGTTTTAATAATATATAATATGTTTAAACCTGATTATCGTCGTGATCGTTGAGCTTCTCGGAGAGCCTGTATAAGGGATTCTTGTTCTTAATGGGGAAGGGATGGGCTTCAGTGTTGAACACCCACTCGTCGAGAGACAGCAACGAGTCGTCAGAGAACAGCAGATATAAGTACTGAAATGTAAAAAAAATAGAATAAATTATATTACTTCCGTATAAATGGTTATTTAGCTTTAGGGTTTTTTTTATTTTTTTGGATATTGTTACAAATTTAAACGACTAAAAGAATAAATTTTTAAAGTGGGTGAAAAATAGGATAAAGTGTATTTAAAACGTAAAAATAATATGTAAAGTCATACTGGATGTGGATGTACTCGCGACCTTTATTTAAAGCATTAACTAGCCTTAATAAACTTAGTAAAATTATAAAATAAGTAATATTTTCAAAAATAAAAAAAAATATTGTTCGGAGATATATCTCTTTTCTTTTGGTTTCTTTTTTGTAATGACAGTGGATTGACATCGTTTAATATTATTTTTGTTGTATGAGATCTTTACGTCATTCGTATTTAATCATGACTACCGCATGCATTACACAGCACGTATAAATATCGTGAAATGGGCAAAATAATCCTGTGCTTGAAGTATAGATAATTCTTAACTAGTTTTTTGTAAATAGCCATGAAATATTTAATAACTAATAGCATAACTGACCTTAAGTGTTTCAGCCAGGTAGAAGCTCTGTTGTACGTCGTCGCCTTGTGGCGAAGAATGGTATACGTTGATCAGTCCCGTGTAACCGCCTTCTACGCGGCAATGTTTTTCAAGAGCCTGTAAATTAAAAGTTTATGTTATTTTTATTTATGTAAATATTTTTATTAACTTCATGCTTTATACCGCATATTGCAGGGCAAGCAGAGGGAACTGCAGGAACCATATAAACCTAGTGTTAAGACACACCGTTGCTTAGCTTGCTCCTGCTTTTTCCGTCCCGGCTTTCCGCCTTTTTAGAGGCATTGCGTGTTGAGTTGCGGAACTCAACGCCGCGCCTAGTTTCCAGAGCGAGGAAAATGGAAATAGAAAAATCCATCTCCTCTCATGGGAATCGAACATTCAAACCATCGCGTTTACAGGCAGACGCTGCGCCTTTGCGCCACGACGGTCCTCAATGTAATTATGTAAATATTATTACTATAAAAGAATTAAATCCAAAACTTCGTTGAATAATTACTACATCACTATATCACTTACCTGTACAGCTTCCCAGCCCCAATCCCGGTATTTCTGCTCTTTAGTGAGACGCCACATTATGAAATAACTTTCGAAAGTTTCCGGACGTAGCAAGTACATTTTTTCGTTGCTCTTCATAGCTCTAGCTTCTACCGCGCCAGAAAATCTGTTAAACAAAAACGTAGCTCAATTATGAATTAAATTAAGAAAAATAAATTGAATTTAGGTTATATTTTAAAATTTTGAAATTAGCTTCTAATATCAAATCAAATACAAAATTAAAAGTATATGTACATCATAGATATTTATATAAATAATACATAAAATAGAAATGTGGTGAGCAGTTGATTACTGACTTAATATTTATTTTATTATTAGTTACTATTCATTTTGTTTATAAAATAGTAAATGACGGTTGAATTTGTAGATAAAGCTTTCAGGTAATTATTTTACCCTATATCACGTAGGTGGTCATCAAGCCATATTAAATCACATTAATTGTTGCAATGTAAATCACTGTAACTTAGAATATCACAAAAATCTAGTTGAAGGTCAGTAAATTATTTCGTCTGTAAAAGAACATTTGTTATTTAATGTATTTTTTTGATTTGACAAATAATTGACACTACAGACACTTGGTCCGTACCTCTTTTAAATCATCCTATGTTATTATCATATTTTTTTTTACATTACTGTTAAAACATAGTATGTAGAATTAATATAGCTCTCTCGCTATAGTACGTACTAGTTAAACTATTTTCATATTTAATTTTATATCATAATTTTACCTGAACGCCTCCGGCCCCAATTTTGTTTCAGAGCGGTCGTAGCTTTCGTGACACGTGTTGGTGAGCTTGCGTGCGACGTCCATATACCTTTCTGATAAGGAATTCTGTAGAGTAGTAGAAGCTAGTGCGAACATACCACCTGAAAAATGATTATTTTGCTTTATTTTCGTCAATATCTAGTATTTAAAATAATAAGAGAGAGTTTGAAATATTGCATAGTATGTAAACGACAGATAATAGCTGAAGTATACTTAATACACTCAAAGTGTCGCAAATTTGAGCGGAAAATGAGAAAAAAAGGGTCTTTACACTACGTTTCTATAAGTCACTTCAGTTTTTCACTGATACGCTTAAGTATATAGATTGAAATTACTATATATATATATATATATATATATATATATATATATATATATATATATATATATATATATATATATATATATATATATATATATATATATATATATACTATGTAACTATGACCTATAATTAACGTTTGTGAGCATAATATAACAAACGCTTTAACAATGTCCCGTTTAAAGTTTGGTTATTTATGATTTCATAATACGAATGTATAACACTCTTATCTATAATAAAATTATTTTTAAGCACCTCATGTGTATGTATAGTATACAAATATCTGAATCGTCGAAACGAAACGTGACGAATAACGTAATATTTATTTTTCCAAATCGAGATTAATATTTTTTTAATTACCAATATAAACATTTACCTTGAGTATACAAGACATTGTGTAAACATTAACTAATGACAATCTAACGAAATATATTTATAAAAATTAATATAGTTTTCCGTATAATACGACATTTTACAAAAGTACCTGCAAATATACATATTTCTATAAAATACTTAAAGAAGTTGATGTGATTTAGGAAAATTGTTTTAGTAAAAACGTTTTTAACGTAACATTTTTTTCTACTTTCTCGCTTTATCCCGCACATGGCAAGGTAGGCAGAGGGAATTGCAGGAACCATAGGAACCTGGTGTTAAGACACCCCGTTGCTTAGTCCCTGCTTTCCTCCTTTTTATTTTGCATGTTGAGTGGCAGAACTACAACGCCACGATTTGCTTAGTTTCCAGAACGAAGAAAATGGAAATATAAAAATCCATCTTCTGAACCCATATATCGTCGCGTTTACAGGTAGACACTACGCCTCTGCACCACGACGATGGGCCTCTTTAACATAAGTTTCTAATAATAAAGCATATAAAGCATAATTCCAATCTTTTCTAAGAAATACTTTTAATGTTATCAATTAAAATGCGGATACCACATGAGAAAGGAGTCATAATGACGAAAAGTAAGACGAGCCAACTTCAATTTTGTCACACACCTTGGAAACAGTGAGCAAAATTACAATTTAAAAATTTACTTTTACATACATTATACTCGTATGCAATATTTGTGTTATTTTTTAAAATTGAAGTATATTTTTCTTGTCCCATTTAAAACGCATACTTGTGTCGCCGTAAAATCGTTTCAATAGGGTTTTACTATACTCAGGTAATCGCAGGTATATGGTTATTCTAATTCTATGCATCCTTAAATTTACGCCATACATTTTAATCTTTTTTAAAGTTACTTTAAATTTCTTTAGAAGCATATTTAGAATAGATTATGCGGAATTATATTCACTTATACCTACTTAGATATCTCATCCCTACATCTCTTTATTAATAATAATAATAATGTTTATTCGTTTCTTTCTTATAAGCAAGTGGACAAGCTTGAGAACCTCCTAGTAAGTTATAGAAAACCTGTGTCAGGAAGCCTCGCTCTTCCATAACTAATACATTTTTTTTACGAGAAATAGAAGTAAACAGTACAAAAATAAAATACTGACAGTAAACAGTAAAAATATAAAACTAAACTGATCCTTATTAGTACTTAGATTGGATATATACATGACTTATAAAAGTTTCAAGGCTAAAATTTACAAAAACATGATTATTGTAAGATTATAATATTTCTATATATAAAAATCTGCATAAATACCAGCAAAACATGACAGGTGATCCATTTTCTCCTCAAATATTCTACCATATTTGACTTCAGCAAGATACGCGAGGCCTGACGGGGATATCCTCAGCATTTTGTCGAGAGCTGCTTGCATCGCCTCGTCGAACATCAATCGAGCTTGCTCGTCCTCATTGTTTGAAACTAACCAGGCTTTTAAAAGATATTCGTAGAACGAATCCCCTAACGCTCCCAGAGATGTATGCCCTGAAAATAATGTGAATTATTTCAAAATTTTATCATACAGTCCTTAATGAATAATGTTTTAATACGATTAAATATAAAATTACTGTTCATGAATTTTTTTTATTTAAGACAAAGGCTAGATTTTTTAATTTTTCATAACGTCACGTTGTACCTCGCACATAGCAAGATAGATAAAGGATAGCCACAGGCAGAAAGAACCTAGTGTTAACTATCCTAGATATTCCGTTCACCGATTCCGCCTTTCAAACTTTCTGCATTAAGTTGAGTGGTGGTCTCAACGCTTTGATTTATTTCCAGTGCGAAGAAAGTAAAAATAATTCTATCTTCCTAAAAATTATCGCGTTTACAGTCAGGCCTGCTCCACGACTAGATATTTTATGACAAACTTTCAAATGTGATGTTTATATTACTTTGAAAAAAAGTTTTAAAATAATATTTCTATTTTTTAATAATATTTAACTTATTAAACTTACTTTGTCCCCATTGTCCAGTACGAGGATTAATGTAGTTAGGGTAGAGCCCGTCAGGTTTCTGAATGTTATGAAGGACGTCACGAATACGATCGACTTTTTTTCTGTAAACTGATTAAATTTTTTTATGAGAGCAAAGAAATATTGAACATTTTTTATATCAATAACATTAAGCAAAAAAAAGAATTTTTCGATAATAAATTATTAATATTTTATTTTATTGAACAATAATGTACTATTATTAAATGACTAGTGATAAAATATTATGAGTGTTTACCATCTTTGCCGGTGACGTCACTTAAATATGTGAACTCCATGTGAAGAGTTCCCACTTCAGATAAAATACTGTTGGCTCCCGCCCAATGGTACTGTTTGTTTGCCTGCAATATATTTAAGAATAATAACAATCACAGTTTAAATATTTTTATGATTTTTAAACGGTTAATCCACATTGAGGGAAAAAATTCTTTAAATATTTTTTTCAGTCTTAGTGTGGATTAACACTTTAAAAAGTATAAAAATATTTAATAAAATTAACATAAAATTAACGTGAAACCATTATTCTTTGTAATGATCTTTGGGTAGCGGAAATTTGTAAAGATCTCCCTACAGAGATGCTAACAATGAAATAAGTTGTATAAAGTATATAAGAATTTCGGCGTAGCGTGATGAAGAACGCATGGCTCAGTGGTCAGAGCGCTTGCACGGTTCGCAACAGGGCGAGGGTTCAAGTCCCGCTGCGTGGAAATTTATATAGGTTAAATTTATATAGGCTTTCTTTAAGTAATCTCAGTTCATTTTAGAACATTTAAAATACTTCAGTTTAATCGATCTTAGTAAGGCTGTAAGCGTTACTGTACGTGAAAGTTGTAGGCTCTGATCCGATTAGGATCCTAAATTTAGCAGTATAATTAAATTCGTAAAAACTATTTCAATTTTTATCTTGAACTTTAAGCTTGCTTTAAAAATGCGAATTTGTAGCAATTTTAAGAAAAATGATAGTCTTTATGTTTTTCCAAATAATACCTAATATTTTCTTATATTTCGGATGTTTTCGCTTATTAACATTATTTGCAATATCAATCATTTAAGGAACACTTTAAAATATTTGGCCTGAATATATATTAAATATTTAAGGTAAATAAATATTTAAGTTGCATTATTACAAAGGTTTAGCGTAGCTCGATTACGCCATGGTGTAAATAATTAATTTTACAATCACTTAACGCCATAAGCACTCTATACGATTTAATGGGCTTTACGTATATGATAATCTTAAACAGCTATAACGATGTCTAATGGATTAAAATAAATAAATAAATTAATAATTTTAATTTATATGTAATCAAAAGTATGATAAAATAAAAATTTTACATTTTGCGATTGATTGCGATTTGCGAGAATCATTTCATTATATTTTAATACAATATTACATTATATAAGTAATTGAAATATTATTTCTTTTATATTTCCTAAAAATATCTTAATTACAAACAAAAACGCTTTATGTAACCTAATTATAATCGAAATATTATTATTATTTACTGATTTGCTCTTTAGTTAATAGATCTCAAATTATAATTGGGGAGATCATTAAACATCGTCCCTCGGACGACTTGTCAAGAACTGTAACAAGAGGATCTATTGAATTGTAAGTACTTTATATAAGACTTATGAAGGCACTGGATATTAATTTAAATTTTCTGAGAATCAAACAAAAAAATTGAATAGATTTATTTCTCCGAAAATGAAATATGGTCTTTTGAAGACCATATTTCATTTTCGGAGACACACAAAATATCTTTACGAAATTATCTGAAGGTAGTAGTTGTTAATCAGTTAACAATGGCATCTTGTTAATCTTGATAACTGTAAAAAAACTTTACATAATGTTGATAAAACACACCAAGGCGGGAAGTTAAAATCAATTGTTATATTGAATCACCGTGGAAAATTCATAAGCACAACCATAGTTCAAATGACTGGGAATTTAAAAAAATAAACAATACAAAGGTAAGTTGACCGCTTCTTAATTGAACATTGGCTTATCATGAAATCGGGAAGTAATAAATGCCACTCAATTTTAAAATATGTATAAAGGTAGATAAATTAGATTCGGTAGCGTCTTTGCTCACGAGTATTGCAACGAATTAATTTCGTAAGCAATCCTTTATTGATAAGTAAGTAGTATGAAGGGTCGATTGGCTAATGAGAGCCGCATCGGTAAAGATAACAAGCAAGTTGCCGGATCGGTTGGCTTTGAAGTGATAACGAACTGTCTGCTGTTGGCAATGAGCTTCGGTTTCTAAGGTCGAGCGTTTAATTGCAAACATTGAGTGTCGAAAAGATAAAAGTGAAATAAGAAAGCGTAGCCTTAGAGGCTTCTTTTAAATTATCTTATTACTTTCTTCATAATATAATTATATTAAAAATGGCGTCACTAATACAATTATCCCATTATATGATAAAATATTTCAAAGTAATATATAATAATAATACAAAAACCGCATTATAATTAAGCTCTTCATTTAATTTTACAGTTCACACGGATTAAACGAACGGCGAGTTGCTGATAGCTAGTATATTCATTAAATTAATAAATTAAAACTTGTACTTAACATTACCTACATGTAATATATATATATATATATATATATATATATATATATATATATATATATATATATATATATATATATATATATATATATATATATATATATATATATATATATATATATATATATATATATATATATATATATATATATATATATATATATATATATATATATATATATATTGTTTATAACAGGATTGGTTTTCAAATGGTAGGTAATTAAGCGAAGGTGAACGATAAGAAGTGAAGAAGTGAAAAATTTTCCACTATTGTTTTTCATTTTGTCTATTTTATCAAAAAAGAAAAAAAAAACTAGATTATATTAATGATGGCTTTTAGAAAATATAACAAAATTTGGTCAATTTTACCACTTTTCACTTTTACCACTAAGCGCTGATTTGCAATGTTACGATCGACCGGCACAATAATAAGCCCTTAACACTATTAAACGCGCTAAACAAAACCTTAGTAAGATCTGTTCTATATTTTTAATGTACTATATTATTTAATGTAATTACAAACTTTAATGTGCTGAAAATAGCAAGATGGTGGAATTATCGTTTATTATAATGGATTTTCCAAGAAATTAAGTCTCTACTTTAGTCTAACATTATATAATGTTATTAATATTAAAACATAAAGCTTATTTATGAGATAAAACAAAATTATAACCTCACCTTATTTGACGGGTTGATTAGAGCGTAGGGAAGGCCAGTGGGCGTGTCAAAAGCTGGTAACAAAGCATCTGCAACTTCTTCGGCCTTGTCGCGGAACATGGTATCCCCGGTCAACGCGTAACACGATAGTAGACCTCCCACAAACCGAATAGTTGTTTCGAACACTGAGAGGTCAGAGTCCTGTGAACACATTAATGTCAATCATATAATAGGTATAATCAGTGAGTGAGTCTAACTTCAAACACGACTCGTGTAAGTTCTATTCTCATTTAGGCAAATGAATTATTTTTATTTTATTCTTCTAGTAACAACGCAAAGTATATAACAGTATGATTTGCCTTGTTACTAGTTCCTTCACTTAGCCCAGAATGCCTTGAGACTCAGTCGGTAAGTTTAGAACGGAGCGTCTTCGCATAAGTTGTATTGCAAAAAAGTACAAGCGCTAACAGTCTTAGCAGTAAGATAATATGATACCACTCAATTTGGCATAAACATAACTTGTTATGTAAATAAATAAATATTCATTATAATGAAATGTAATAAATATTCATAGCAATGTGTTTATCTTTGTTCTGTTGTAATACTAAACTTGCATTAAAGTTTAAGTAGAAATACACAATAAAGTAGAAAATTGGGAATGGGAAAAAAATTACCAACACAAAAGCGTGTACATAAGTCAATGGATACTTTATATACTTATTTGAGGGCAATTAGCACCTTCCTGTGTACTGATTCAATAAAGCTTCGCTGTTAATTCAGTATACCTATAGAGTACACCAACATGCTATTCAAAATATGGTACCTAGGCTACTATGCGGTGTACTTTTTGTTCACAAAAATGTTTATTAAAATTATGATACAATTTGAATAGTAAACTTGTTTCTGTCTTGTTTATTTTTCATTAGACAAACATCATTCTGTTAATCAATGGCTGACCTACTTATGCTATGAGTACATTGTAAGTTGTTTTTAAATATCATTATAAAGTTAAACATAAACAAAGATAGTATATTTCACAAGAAGTAATTATGTAAATAATATGTATATGTAACAATGTCTCATTAAGAAGGCAAATAATAACCAAAATGGTGTAATAAAGTAAACAACAAAAATTCAGTTTTGTGTTTTACTCAGTTAATACACTACAATCGCCAAAGTAATACTATAGATTTTTATGATTGAAGTTAGGTAATAAACGTATAACTATAATATGTCAGACGTACTTTTATTACACCACTTAACGCGTATCGATAAGAGTATAACACCGAAAATTACTATTGTATTTCGTGATTACTTGTAACACGATATACTGAAAGTTATATTAGATTAAATAACCACACAAAATGAAATCGTACCGAGGTTTTATACTTTAAATACTATTACAAATAATAATAAATTTAAGTTTCCTTACAAATTCCAATAGACGTAGGACACGTGATAAGTAAAGTTGACGGCAAATTTAAAATATCATATGTCAAATGTCAAGGAAACAAGTTATTCTGTAGATAGAATTTTTACCAGTAATCTTTTTCATAATAAAAATATTTAGTTTTTTTGCCTATCTGCCTTTCCGTTTGTCCGGGTTATTTCCAGGAAAAGCTGAACCGATTATTATAGAACTCTAAGTGGAAGGATTGAAGGATCTCGGATATATACACAATGAAATATTAAATATATATAAGTATAATTTTCATCTGTAACCATGTATTTCTATTATTTTTCATAAACAAGTGTTTCGAAAGGCAAAAGTAGTAGTACAAGCATATTATATTGTGTGTAAATCCAAGAAAATCAACAGGGCAGGCAAAGACGCAAGCATGTAATTGTATACAATGCTAATTAACTTACAATTTCAAAGATATGGAAATGTTCACTAATCCAATCTCTTCCTTCTCTGAACTCATCCATGAGTCCCATAATGTAAAGAGTATCCATGCCATCGACTATGGTAGCGCCGAGGTCGCCACCGCCGAATACGCTCGTGAGATGTGCACGTTTTGAAATAGGTTTCAATTCATTCTTACCCCAAGCGTATAGTTTGTAATTATTCCACGCGTGCTTCATCATCTGAAAAAAAGACATAAGTTAATTATACCTAGAAATATAAAATAACTAGATCAAAATATATTCCTTACAATCTAAAGTTCAAAGTTAAAGATTTAAATAATTTCAAAATAATCGACTAACAAAGAATTTGCTTTCTTGGTAATTGTAATATAAATTTGAAGTTTTATATTTCCCTCAAAGGTGCCAAGACACAAGTCTTTAAAAAGCTTCTAAAGCCTTGCCCTGGAGCGTAAGTTTTAATCTTGGTCGCTCCGCACAGCGAGCAAGTAATGAAAGGATATCGAAGTTTCCACGGAACCATTAATTATTATTAGATTCCGGCAACTTTGAGAAGTGTCGCCAATGACTTGGAAAAACAGAAGACTACCAATTAACATAAAAGGAAAACGAAAACGAAGTTGTACAAAATTGCACTACGATTTCCTTATTTTTTTTTTGTAAAATAAAAAATAATCACTATCATATAAATATTCGTTATTATCTTGATAGCGTGTCGTTCGCTGTGGATGTGTAAGGGAAATACCATTTTTTTGGAATCAGTAGGTACGATATGGAAAATAGTTAAATATCAAGCACTCTTCAGCTGCACGCTAACTCTTCAGTCTAAAAAATAATATGTTTGTACGTGTAACGTTTCTGGTTTCTTTTACAGAAGACATTGGCAAAATGTAACACTAATAGATATAATCCACGAAAAGCTTAAATGTCATAAGCCCATCTTATAAATTTGTGTGTTTGTGTCGTTGTACTTTCATTATACACCAAAAATGTCTTATTTTATATAATAAGTAAGAATAAATACTAGAAGGTGAGCGAATGGTATTTTTTACCATTGATAGATATTGATACTGAAGTTTGCCTGTAATCTTTTTTTTCAGTCATTAGGACGGACTGTTTGACTTGATCTACACCATGATTTTATGTTTAGAAATATGAATATTAAGTAAATGACATTTTGCAGTATATATTAAAATATTGACTTTACAAGTATACATTTCTCAAGTTAGCTTTCTTGAAAAGTGTCACTGTTAGTCCGTAACAAGTAATATAGCTGTATTAGTTAACTGTACAGATACTTATAAAATGCATAAAAATTAAAGATTATAGGAACATACTTCAACTATTTGCTGTTTTTTCATTAATGTTGAATTATCTCTAGTTGCTAAATTGCCTTCTAAGAAAAAAGGCATGTTTGCAGACCAGCGTGCCGAACGCGCCATTCGCTCCGTATGTCCATGTTTATTTCCAGGCCGGGAAACGTAAACTAGCAATAACATAGTTGATGCAAACACTGTCCCAAATGTAACTGCTCGAATTAACTTACGCATATTTATCACCAAAAAATTAAACAAGTAATTTTAATAAAAAAAAACGTTGTTAATATATGATCAAAAGACTAAGTACGATTTTTCACACTTCCTTAATTATATATATATATATTAAATAACAAGAATAATTTACACGAAATCTTAAGTAATTTATTTTTGTAAACGTAATTAAACTAATTTCAATATCGTTAAATTGCGTCCGCACTGTGACTATACGGGCGCGCGATCCTAACTTATCTGAGATAATATGGCAAACGCTAAACGCGTGAATGCTGTCCGCACGTTGTCAAGTAGGCCGATTGGTTTGTAATCTGAATATGTTATGAGATATCTGTTGTAAATAATAATACATTTTATAGTCCTACATGTCACGATTGAATTTGATAAAATCATGCTTATATATATATATATATATATATATATATATATATATATATATATATATATATATATATATATATATATATATATATATATATATATATATATATATATATATATATATATATATTATTATATATATATATATATATATATATATATATATATATATATATATATATATATATATTATTATGTATATATCTTATAAAAACGTAATATGTATAAGTGTGTTCAAGAAGATAGGCAATGAAATAAAATATAGTTTAGAACACTTTTCTTATTTGTTTTGTCGTCGTGTGTTTTTTTGTGTGCATAAAATTAAATCATACGAATAATTTTTTTGAGCATACAGTCTTATTGCTTAAAGCATTATCGCGCAGATAACCTTTGGCAATTAAAACCTAGATGTTTCAAAGAAAGAAATATATCTATTTTCTTCAAATTCCAGCTTCCAAATGTTGCTATTGCTGTAATAAATTTCGACATTGGCTCGTAGCAGGCGATAGTAAAAAATAAGCCACGCAAAGCTAGAAATGGCAATATGTGTCGAGAAGTAATCTGGACCGGTAATTAAGTGCGAGCGCCAACGACGACTGCACTCCGACCCGCGTAAATCTGAGATTCCACAAGATTTACTGTTATCACCTAACCTAAATAGAACTGATCTTTTCTATCTTCAATGAATTGTTCAATATATAAAATCAAACTTATAATTACTTTTATAACAATGTATGGTTTTAATCAGCGACGAACGATTAGGCAGCAGCTACGAAGAGCGGGTTTGAGATCAGCTTTCTTTAAAAAGTTTTTCTTATTTAGAATGTAAATAACCCTATTTTTTTATACTTTACATGTTTCTTTATACATTAATATAGAAACATTAAATATTACGTATGTATATATAATATACTATTCACTTCATAGAAAAAAATAAAAAGAAAAATTATTTACAAAATTTTATTGTAATTACTTACATGTTATAATAACCAATAAATAATTTAATGCATACATATTATATTTAAGAAGGTAATATACAATTATTTAGCAGTGTGAAAACGGTAGTAGTAAAAGAATATTTTATTACTTGTAGCTCTTGAATATGTAAATATTTACGCGACGTTCGTGTACGAGTGTCGCTTGCGCTGCACATATTATAGTAAGCGCGTTTTATTAAACCTATATGAGAATATTATTTTCATGATTCATGTTTTACTCGGCAAACAATATTGTTTGTATCTAAAACATTTCATCTCAACAAAAGATATTGCAGTGTGTAAACTATAAATTACTGAGAAATGTTCTTAGTGTCGTCTGCCATCGTCAAGCAAAATATGACCGAGGACAATGATCGTTCAACACGCCACCCACAAGTGGTCCGAGCAGAGAGGTGTCAAATCGTCGCCGGCACTGATCGATTGCGACTCGACCCGGTCGCTCACACTCTCTTTCCTACATAACGCATTAGTTGTCAAATGATTGATATACATATACATATATTCTGTAAGGAGCTCTACTTTTTCCATCGTTGTAATGTAAACTAGGTAAATAAATAAACTAGTTCCTCGAATGGTTTTTAGTTTATTTCAGTGTTTAAATAAATCTCAAAACTATTTATTTCATTTTTATTCTTAACAACGCTGGACAAACGTTTTAATAATCAACTTAAATCAATTGCTCAGATTTGAGAGTAAGAAACCAAAATGAATAATTTTGCAACATAATCTTATGTGTAGTCTGCTCTCATTTATGTCTCTTCGTTTTTCTAAACCTAGCACTTACAAATGGTCGCAGCATATTTTAAAAAAAGTCAAATTTTTGTATCATGTCACAATAAAGAAATAATCTATTATTATATATTAATTGCATCACGTATATTACTATCTTGAAGTAAACTCTCAAATTTAAACGAGATCGAGATTCGTAAACTTAATAAGTCTTTAATAATTATAAAAATATTGTATTTTCTACAATCTAATTTTAACGTTATATGTATGTACGTATATATATTGTTTATTATACTATATTATTTACTTCAGAAATACTTCTACGTAGAGGGCTTTTTGCTAATGGAAAATTTGCATAATAGGGCATTCCCCTCCTAATCCGATTCGTTTGAAAATGTAGCCAGAGTTCGCTGATCCTTAAATGGACTCTGCTGCTCACCTAGATATACTGTACCTACTAAGTAGATATTTTAGAAAACTATATGTACTGAAAAGTGCTTCTTTGTGACGTCTTTTGTAGAGAATAAAGCGTTCGATCAGCATCGCGACAAATATGGGTAAAGCGATGCCCTCGTAAGCGATATCCAATATCGATGTACCCTTGAGCAAAGTCGTGTTTCACGTCTATTATAGTGGAGTGATCAAAAAGCTTTATAAGACCAGTATTCTTCTAACAAAACGTGTATCTATCGAATTAATTCATGTTTTAAATAGTGAAAAGCTTTTTTAAGATTTTTTGCTAAAAGTTAGTAAAAATATTCAGAAATATTTTCAAAATCTAATTTTTAAGAGATATCTTTCACTTTCACTTAAGAAATCTTCAATAACATAAATTTTAAGACGAATTTCTCATTTCCAGTTGATTTATAAAAACTTTAAATCTTGTATTGTAACATTGTTTACTTTAACGTTAGTATTTACAAAACATTTGTCACTGTATAACAGAACAAATAATTAACAAAAAAAATCCTCAACGCTCAGGCCGTGTATTATGCTATGGACAATGCAAATCCAATTTGTGTAGATTCGTCGGCGCTAGGGGCGTATTCAAATAAATATTTTGATAGAATACAAGCAGAGTGAGCATCATTTATCATAATCAAGTTGACGTCGTGGCCAAGTCCACCACACCTTCTGTCCTGAATATTCACAGCGTATTTATTGCAAAAATATTTTTGCTCCATGTGAAATATTATGTAAAAGCGAACGTGTTGTGGTAGGGGTAGAGTAAGATATTAAAAAGCAAAGAAATACAGGATTGATATTATTTAATTATGACGACTACTGACCCCGTTAAGCGACGGTCAAACAAACCGTATGTTATATTTATTTTGTCCTGCTCATATATTTCAATTTCATATAACTTTCAGGTCTCCCAAATAGCCAGCGGCACACGTCGAGGAACATATTGTATACCACTTTTAATTTTTACTTATCCGTAGCAGGGTAACTCATTCTAAGTAATTATTTATTCAAAAAAAAAATACACAGAAATAATAGAATTGACTATTTGTACTTACTATAAAATATTATAATAAAGAAATGTATAACCATATCTACACTATTACCAAGAATTTTGCAATTTAAAATAATTATAACCTGGCAGGTATCGATAATAAAAGGTTTTTCGTTTAAAAGGTATGGTCCGTGAATCCCGACAAAGCTATGAGTAAAGGTTTTTAACAATACTGGAGGTGGAAATATCAAGCTTTACAAAAACATTTCAGTTACATAACCCAATATGCATTATTTTCTTTACATTAACATATTAGATGAACGTGACTTATATGACGATCAATAAAAAGAAAGTGATAAAGACGAAGAGTTCAAAATAGACACACTGCGCATCTACAGTTTTTACTAAACAAACTTTAAGTAACAAGCTTGTTTTATAAAGCATTGTTTAAGCTATTTCTTTAGATAATATAATATAATAATTAAATATTTCCACAACTTAAAAAGTAAGTTACAATATGATTGGAACTCCTAGATATACACTATGTACTAAAAAAAGTACATGCACACGTAGTTTATATTTATAAGAAATACTACAAATATGTTTACAAATACTACAATATAAACATATTTGGTTTCTTACTCTCGAATCTGGTAAACTCAAAACAAAAAATTCTAATGCTAGATTTAATGCTTTCTAACGAAATAATATATTAAAATCCAGTCTTATTTTAGTAAAAAATTTTTTTATTTAACCTAACTGTACGTAGTGCAGTTATATTAGCCGAGTCATTAAACGTTTGGTTACAACATTGCGTTTGCCTCCGTTGCCATCTATTTCTAATTGTTTATACCTACAGACACACCAATTTAAATTTATAAACGCTTGCATGTAAGCGCAGCCAGTGAAACGGCCATTGAGGCTTTAACTGCCGCCAGCGCTCTATTTGTTCACGCAGGACGGAAGTTCGTGTAGGCGTGCATCGCAAACTACCTTGTTTCCGTAAGAGCACACTCTATTTATGTTACTGAATTCCATTGGAATCCATCGATATCCATATATCATTGTTTCCCAATAAAGTTTATTACACAAAGGCACAAGGTATATCTAAAAATTGCATAAAGAAAATACAAAAGTTTTGCGGATTCATAGATTAAATTGAAAAGATATAAAATTAAAATTTTACTGTTTAACTTTATAAGCTCACGCATAAAAAATTAGAAATTGGTAAGTACCTATTTTATACTGTAACACCTGTGACGTTATTTATTGAAGGCACGCGTAAAACTAGATTACGAGCACAGGGTGCTTTTCTATTAGCATCGAGAAAAGTTACTCTGTATTTTATTAATAAAAAGAGAATCGTAACGAAATCGAGCTTTTTTTCATATGTGTTTTTCTAATATAAAAGGGTATAGAAAACTCTATGTTTTTTGCAATGTTATTTATTTTAATTGCTTACATTAAAATAAATCAGCGCAACCTATTAGTACAAACTGTTGAACAGAAGATTAAAGAATAACCAGTGTATGATCGGATAGTAACTTTTAGACAAAAAACAATATAGATATATTAAAATTATAAAATTATAAATTTATACAATATACATAAAAAATAAAGATGTATTTAAATATAAATACCTAATAAAATAATATTTTAAGTGTAAATGATAAAATAATATTTTAAGCATAGTGTAGGTAAACTTTATTCGCTGTTGCAATAAGCTCTCGAATCTAGAACTTTAAGTCTTTTCGTCTTCAGTAAATCTTACGCTGAGACCTGCGCCTTCTTAAGTAATCTCAAGTTACCGCATTTTAGTAATCTTAGGTCTCAACGGGAAGCTTAGACTTAATATTTTCTCTTACCGCCAAAGAGTAATAATTAAATAAATAAAAGTAATAAGTAACGTCAGGAACCAGGCGTATATTAT
This sequence comes from Dione vanillae, assembly GCA_037178615.1. NCBI lineage: Eukaryota > Metazoa > Arthropoda > Insecta > Lepidoptera > Nymphalidae > Dione > Dione vanillae. Next base: position 1,192,883 of record JAZFAU010000106.1, read on the forward strand.
ATTATAACTTAAAATTTTTACATTTAAACTTATCAGTAGGTATATAATCTATCGAAAAATCTCCAAAGTGATGTATTTTTTTATATACTCGTAGAAAGAAAATAATTCCACAGATTTATTTGATGAGACAGTTTTTACTAACATTAACGATGTTCAATGGGGCACAGAGTCTGCGACACGGAAAAGGCGGTTAAGATACTCGAGATATCGTGACAGACATGAGCATCCGTTTACTTCCAAACTCTTACTATCACTTAAGTGAGGAAGCTGCAATTGAGCTGTCTTAAAATATAGTTATGTAAACAATATATATGATGATTTATATATATATATATATATATATATATATATATATATATATATATATATATATATATATATATATATATATATATATATATATATATATATATATATATATATATATATATATATATATATATATATATATATATATATATATATATATATATATATATATATATATATATAAATCATCGTCGTCCATTGACAAGATTTACAAGTTTACAAAATTAAAATAGATTAAATTTAGAAGAGATATTTATATTTTACTTTTATATTTTCTAGAGCCATTTTACATTTCTATCTGTGACAATATTGGTTGTCGAGTCCAGTGTAAACTCGAACACAAAAAGGGCGGGCTAAGGATCAAAAGACTGGCATGACGCAACGGTAATCATATTCACTTTTGTTATTCCTTGATGCTTGCTTACTACTATAAAAGCTAAGGATTTACAGAGTAAGTAAACTAAAACTAAGTAAATATTAACAAGTTAAAATCGTATATTCTGTTTCAAATTCATAATGAAGTCTTAATCTATCAATACGAAACTTAAATCTATAAATAAACGGAAAGATTTAAAGAGATTAAGGAAAATAATTAAGTTGAGTTTTAAGAAAAACTATTTTTAAATCTATACTTAACGAGATTTCGGACATTTTAAGAAAAGCAAAACGTTATATAAGAAATTCTGTGAAGAAGATACGAAATGTAGATAAATGTAATGCTCGTCCGTAGTGCAACATTTTCTTCGTAATATCGGGTCTAAAGCAGCGCTGCACCTCATCGCTCAGTGTCCCATAGCTATTGACTAAACCCCAAGCGTTGTATGAATGTGAAATAGCTAGAACTTTCAATGTCATTTTCAATTTTATCTGGAGTTTTAAAATTTTCTCGCCTAATGGTAACGTGTTACAAATTCAAATTTGAATTTCATTACTAATTTCACAAATCTGATTTTACAAGCTTTTGACTTATCGTAATAAATAATAATTGGAAGGTAAAGAACAAACGTACAGAATATTTGTTTATAAATTTAATATAAATCATGTCTTACTATTTTATAATAGCTTTATAAAAATTATTATTCCAAATCAAAAATGCTAATATTTGTTCTACTATTGTGAATTAGAGAGAAAATGGTATAATAATAATATTCAAAGTTCAACAACGAATATGTAAAGGTCACAGTACACCATATCTTGCGCCATGTGCGATATCGCGAATAATCACATGGAAATATTTAATTTTAGATTCCTTTGCTATTGTTTGTAAATGGTACAGCTGGAATAGATACCAAATATTTTAATCATCGAAAACTAATTTATAAAGATAAGTATATATTATACTAATTCACTAAACGAAAACTGAAAGAAATTAAGTCAATGTTGTGATTTATATGTATAATAATAAAAACGAAATTTAAAAAAGTAATAATGTAATATTGCAAGAATGTTAAACGATCGTTTATTGTAAATATCCATATTAGTACGATTTAGTAAAATGAGCGTCGAAACGTGTTGTTAATTACAATATTATCTTATTAAAATTATAATGTGTCAAGTATTCATATGTCTATTTGAGATAATAATGTTTTTCTAAATCGCATATACATATAAGTATGTATATTATATATTAACTGTAAATACATTGTTACGTAATTTATATTCAATTATGGGCCTCAAAATATAAACAATGAGGTTGAATATAAACGAAAAGGCGAACAACAATCATGCGGGTAGATTAAACTCTCGACTGTCCTGCAAACAACGAGTTATGACATACGTATAACATATACAAATAACATGTGGCAAAAACTATGCTTTGACTGAAAGTACGGGCGCCGAATTTTTAATAACGACGCTGTGGTGCATGCCGAATATTAATTTATTTTCCGGGTTAAATTACATTCTATTAAAATGCAAAATAAACTTGAGCACCCTTTTTGATATGCATGTAGATTGTAGGAGCTGCTGCTAAACAAAATTATTATTTGATTTTGTTTTGCTCTAAGTGCGTTTCATTTTCATATAAAACTATTTTATAATTTTTTTAATTATTTATTTTATTTAAGATACAATATTTTGAAAATTAATATCATTTACGTAACGTCGATATAGACAAGGCTATATGGGTTGGTATATAGATGTTAATTCATTACTTAGGTGTATAATTGAAAAAAAAAAACAATATTATTTACACTTGCACAATTTTTATAGTATGTTACTTTCTGCAAGTCCGACTAGCATGTACCATTATTTTTTTATTTTAGTGTACCACAAAACACGGTACATTGTATTTTTAAAAATAAACAGTATATATATATATATATATATATATATATATATATATATATATATATATATATATATATATATATATATATATATATATATATATATATATATATATATATATATATATATATATATATATATATATATATATATATATATATATATATATATATATATATATTTACAAAAAGAGTAATATTCTTCACAGAAGTATCATTTAATTTAAGTTGTGCAAAGTACTAGAAAATAGGTGATACTTAAAGCTTCTATTTCATTTTCAAGACAAAGAGCATAAAATCGAATAGTACCACTAACCCAATAAATCACTAAAAAGTCTCTCAACGACTATCTGGCAGGGTTCAGTAACATTACCAACCTTTCTACGTTAGACATACTATTATACATATGTATATTGTATTTAGTTGAATGTTACAGTAATAAATTTTTACAACACAAAACCTAAAATAGCGTTATAATGGGATTCCTTAAGATTATTCTTTCGTATAATATAGACGATGTGATTATTAAAGCTAGGCCATTAATTCTTAATTGGTCAAGTTAACATTTGGCACGTACTAGGTTGAGCGACCACTTCAACACAGACAGTAACCAGTTGTTGCGGACAAGATGACTTTTAATATACATATATAGCAAGACAAGCATAGAGAACTTCGTAATTACTACTTGCCGCCCTAATCAGATCAGCGTGAGGTTGCACCACTGTGCCACAATGGTTTTAATGATTTAAAAAAAATCTGAATGTCTGAAATTAATAATAAAATTGTAAAGCCTCATTTATATAGAACAGGTCGTATCTATATAATAAACAACTCTGGATTTATGTCAGCGTATCTTTAGTCTAAATCACATCTAGAGTCACGAGGTGTATTGTAGTGGAGCAATAAGATTTTTCACACGACCCGCGCGCGTGCTGGCGACTAATATCATAAAATACATATTTCAACCATTCTATCAGATAGGAAGGTACAAGAATCATGAGTTGTGATTACTGAGATACTTTGTTTTGAGTAACCGCCATCTAGATATTGACTAGGAAATCAAGCTGTAACGGTTAATTGTATTAAACATTTTATTCGATAATACTATAAGCTTTGTATAAACAAAAAATAATTAAAAAATATATCGTATTTGAAAAACAAGAAAAGTCATTAAACTAAATTAAATTTCCTATTTAAAACTCTTAAATCTGAATGATTCATTTGTAGTTTGGGCAAAAATAATCAATAAAATGTGGTGTACAATCTGATATCAGGCTTAATCGCAATTAATATTAACAGAAGTGATTATCAACTCCAGGTAACGTTTTGCATTCAACTAAATCTACCAAAGTAATTATCAACACAATATCGTCATGTAATTTATTACCAAAATCCTGTTTTATGAACTATAAACAAATACAAATATTGTTTGATCCTTTAACTATACTTTTTCAGCTATTCTGAAAAATTGTTTACCAGTATTTTATATAAAAATAATCATACTAAGGAGAAAACGGGAAAAAGACATCTCATTCGGAATCCAATTTACGTCTGTGAGAGCAAACCGCACACAACGATAGCGTGAGTCGACTCTGCAAACAATTCATTTCAATTTCAATTTCGCATGCCAACTGCACAGTCGCGCCTAATGCAACAAGGTAGAGATTTGGCTACACTGTGCAAGAAAAAATATTTGTCATTCTTAGAGCCTTATATCTGACAACTTCGAATAACAAGAATAAATAAAGGAGATAAAAGAGAAAGCAGAAGGTAAAAGTAGTGTGTTGTGTAGTTCTAGGATTGACAGAAATATCTAGAGGTGGAGGTATTATACACAGATGTAGTACGTTAGTTAAATAAATATTTTGAAATTTTGTGGTGATAAAAACACCTCTGAGACGAAACTTAATAAAAAATACAATAAATGTAAAATTTTTCTCACCACACAAAAGTAAGTCCAAATAAAGTAATCAAAGTTACTTCAGCATTTGAAAAAAGCTAAAAGAAATATTTCTCAGAGTCTAAAGAAGTAAACTAGAAAAGTTTGATTCAAAGACATCTTTATCTACTTTTCTTTGAGGAAAATATTTCGTAACTATAAGGAACGGTACCAAATTACTGACTTTTAACATTTTATTTATTTAATCTATAAATAAAATCTATTTAGCTGTTTGTGATTTTAAATTAACTATGCTTTTCATGTTCATATATCTAGTTATTATACATTTCTAAAACACTACAAAAATATTTCTAAAAATTTTTTTATCTTTATTTTCGTCTGTCCGGCTTTCCTTCGAAATCGATTTTATAAAAATTTGACTAATTTTTATAAAATCGAAAAAATCGGTATGACAGTTTAATATTATTCCCAAGGTGAAGACTGAGTGTCTGTGGAGCAATATAAAAGCTATTTTTGTGCCATATTTTTTAGTTTGTACAGACGAATTGTTGCATATTAAAACATAATTATCTTTTTTTATATTATAAGTTGGCAAACGAGCAGTAGGGCCACCTAATGTCCATGTCAATATCCAAAAAACATCCAGAACCTGAGAGGCAAATACCCAGACCCCCCCTATGCGCTTCCAGAAATCTCAATCACCAGACGAAACACATTTTCACTTCTATGCATACCTACATTGAAATCTTCATTTCTTTACATACATTAGTACGTTTTTATGATTTTCGTAGACCCGGACGACATGAAAAATTCATGCATAATATAATATACTAGAGAAAATAAGAGATACATCAAGCGAAACTGGGAACGGGTCGCTAGTATGTAATAAAAACGATTATTTTGTTTGATAAAATTTTATGATACCTCCAATGAACCAAAAATAATCATTGAAGTCTACTTACCAGATTCTTACAAGGAGATAGAATAGAAAACAGGGTACTTACGAGCTTGGGTCGAGGGAGACAAGTTGCTCGTTTTATATGCAAATTTGCACGTCCTTATGAATATGAAAATTTTCTATTAGAACGTGTCGCTGTCAGCAATCCATCGATGTGCTACTGAAGATGTCTTTTTACACGGATTTACGCTATTTCCTCTTATTATCGACTTATATTGAAAAAAGTAAATCGATTTTTTTGTAAGTTATTAATGTAATACATTTACTATTGTAAGTTTTGACCTCTTAAAGTAAAGTAAATTTTAACAGTTAATATGAAATTTAATAAAAATATTTTTTTTTAGTAATATCCAAGCTTTTAAGTAAAAAAGTAGATACTTGTCAACTGTGTTTACCAAAATAACATGACCATGTTCAACACGCGTAATGCCACGCAAAGCGACAGCAGCTCTAGTTGCTAATTAATTAATAAAGCTACATTCGTAACTAACGTACAATTTTATTTTCATATTTAATATGTACCCTGTACATTTTTTTAACTTCACGCTTTTCCCGCATCAGGGTAGGCAGAGGGGACTGCAGGAACCCTAAGAACCTAGTGCTAAGACACTCCGTTGCTTAGTCCCTGCTTTCTCCGTTCCTGCTTTCCGCCTTTTTCAAGGCCATGCGTGTTGAGTGGCGGAACTCAACGCCGCGCTTGCCTAGAAGAAAATGAAAATAGAAAAATCCATCTTCCCTGAGTGGGAATCAATCCCACAAGCCGCCGCATTACAGGCAGGCGCTACGCCTTTGCGACACGACGATCCTCTATCCGTATATGTAATGTGAAAAGTATCATATTATGATTTTTCTAATAGCTTAACCATATATTCTTGCTCTCTGTAGTATTTCTTTAGATCCATATAAAGTACACATAGTTGATCGTAACTAGAATATTATAAATCCCACTGGTCTAAAATAATTATTAGTGGTTTAGCAAATATGGAGATATACATAAATAGTAATGCGCGTGTAATTTCAATTTACTTTCTAATATAAAATTTTATTATACATTCATACGATTTCATTAAATGTCCTTTCTAATTTTATTTTCAGTTAGTTTCTACTTACAATTGCCATCACTGCGGTTTAATCTCCGTACTCAGTACACATCTGCATTTTGCATGGCCGATAAAAGTGCTCTAATATCTAGAGATTGACACGTAAGACAACATTTTAAAACCATTTTTTATTTATTATTTAATATTATAGAATATTAATATCTATACTCACCACCACAAAAGACGCTTATTTTATGTATAATACGAATATTTGAAACACGTATGATTAAAAAAAATTAGCATCTGTTAATGTGATCATCATAAATAAAATAAACATCGTATTTGCTATAATTGTGTGGATAAAATGCATAAAACTAATTGCAGTTAATCTATAAATAACATCTAAGATATACTCGAGTAATTGAAAAAGAAACGTATGTAACATTTTAAACTTTTACTTTCGCTTTAAATGCTAGTTTTTCCGCTTTGATTACTGTCGTTAAAGTAACGTAGTACGTAATATCAATGTTAGAAAAGAAAATGCGTTGTTTTGCATTGTAAAACTAATATAATCCAGTAACAATAATGTCAAAGATTGTTGCCATAGTCATGTCGTGGTACAG